>CM053793.1:688658262-689340762 GCA_028749045.1 Cupressus sempervirens
AGATGGATGCAAAACACTAAAATAAAATTAACCCAATCAAGATGACAAATGTAAATGAAACAAAGTCCATTTACATAGAAAATTATGTACTACAAGCGTGGGAAGTTAGTCTTGAATGCTCATTGATTTTTACTCAAAGATAATATAATGCATAATTTTGATAATTATTAGAAATTAATTCACACAAAAAAAAAACATGGGCCCAAAGAATGACACCACAAAATTTTGATATTGCATTCGTATAAAAACTTCAAAGATTAAAGTCTTTACATTGCAAAATAAAATCAAAATTATGTTTTTTTGTATTATTTTCCCTTATCTCCGACTACCCCTATTTACAAAAAAGGAATGCTTATATAACCCTCCACTATTATCCTTTACAGTGACAATTACAACAAAAAAAGTCTTGATTCCATTATCAAGAGAAGATGATGCTTTAGATTACATTTAGGTTTAACTCTGCATTTTAGGGCCCTTTCCTCTTCCACTTCAGCTAATATGAATTCAGTCTTAATGCAATCCCTATGTCCTTCTAGCTCAAAGATGTGGCTTTTATAATGGACATGGTTGCTTCTCAAATCCTAAGTGGTATTGAACATGCTAGAGTTGATGTCAAATTGTTTTATTTCTTCTTCTATAAGATCGGGTTAGAGAAAAAAATAGGTTCTTCATTATTGTATACCTCTAGAATAATAATTTTGATTTTGGTAGAAGAGAACTTTGTAGTTGATGGAACTTGCAATAGTATCATCAAAGGACAAGGTGGTAAAGAAATGATTTTTTACCCCATTTATAACTTTCTTAGTTAAATTATTAAATATGGTGTCACATGATAAATTTAAACCTTTTACTTCACTGCCTTGTGACAAGATGAGCTTTACATCCAATTCAAAAATGCATCCATTTACAAGATTATGCTAGGATTACCTCAATAAATGAAAACTGAAACCATGATGGTTGTGCATTGAGAAATTCACCATGAAACTATTTCTTACTTCAAAAATTTTAGGGTCTTTAGTTAGAAGTTATTAATTTTGGTAAAAGGATGACTAAGTAACAGTGTCACCAAGTCACAAAAGTATGAAAATATTTTGGTTTCTATCACTACTTATAGACTTTACAGAATAGGTGACAAACCAATGACCTAGGTTGCAACTTTAGCAAAAGTAGCAATAAGGATACTTGAAGAGCTCTTGGGATAAAAATTGGAAAATTTTGACATGGGTGGAGGGGGGTAAAATTTATCTCTAATACTTTCTATGAATGGGGAGAAAAACTAAGGAAAAAGAGAATCTAGAATTTAATGTGGAGATGAAATTGTGTCTTAGCCTTTGGGTATTGAGTCAAAGTAATGAGAGATCACTCGCAGGGTATAAGAGACAAAGGACCCAATGCAAGCCAAAACTATGTTACAAGCTAGATTTGTCATTGCACCAAAAGATTGATCTATTAATGCTTGATACAACCACTAGACCTATACAACACAGGAGGCCATTTAGCCATGTCATGAATCTCAAAGGGGAAGGATGATAGTTAGTCCAACCATTCCCCCCTTAGTGTTACCCAATGAGATTCAAACCTGTGACCAAGCTCTAATACCATGTGTTACAAGCTAGAGTTGACATTGCACCAAAGATCAACCTTTTAATGCCTAATACAACCACTAGACTTATACAACATAGGATGTGGTTAAGCCATGTCATGAATCCTGAAGGGGAAGGCTAGTGGTTAGTCCAACAAACTAAACACAAAAAAAATACATATCTACAAGATTTACTAAAGTGAAAGGTATTTCACCTTTATACGAACTAATTCACACATTGTGAGGAGAATGAATCTTTCCTCCATAGGGGCACATATTCATGTAGCGAGGTTAAGAGAAATGATCCACTAGTAATTAACTCTACAACACCTATCATGTCCATGTCTTTCCATTTTTGTTAAGAACTCTTGATTGTCAAACTCCACATTCATTTACTAGTTAGCAAAATGTAGATAGTCAAAATTTATCCACCTCTATGAGGGGACCTCTTACTTCTTTAGAGGAAACTAATTTTTTAGAACATGCAATTTGTTTCTCTGTCATTTGTCCCATATGTGAGATGTATAGGCTTTTTTCTCTCAAAGAAATAAATTCCTCTCAAAAAGAGGATCATCCATGGTTCCAAAACCCATATGCCCTTCATCTAAAACTCAATGGTCCTTTTTCCATTCTAGGCCTCTATCAATTTTATAATGTTTAGAATTTCCATAGGTACATAGATTTCACTTTCTTCAAGAATAGGATAAAAATGTTTGGAAAAGAAAGGGGGTCTTTATTTCTCTCATTTCCTAAATAGGTGGACTCACAAAATAGGGTGTTGACATAAAGGTAAATTTTTCTATTAGTGACTCAACACTTAGTCAATTAGTTATATTGCTACCAAGCCTATCATTCAGTTTGCAATATTAACCAAGTGATTCAATTGTTCCCAAGATAAGTAGACAGTTTGTAGTGTCTATTGAGCTACATAGTGTTTACCAAGCTTCAGAGACAAAGTTCAATGCAAACTAAGCATAGCAGAGGATACTAATCTAGTCAATGGAAGTGAAGAAGATCATAGTATTAATCAATCTCTATAGTATTAAATGAGTCCAATAGTATCTATCAATCTCTTAAAGTTAACAAAGTGGATCTAGTGTTCATTGAGTCATGGACTGTTAACCTAGTGATCTAGTTGCTACCAAGTTTCTTAAAGTTTACCGAGTCACACAATGTTGATCAAGTTCTAGCTACTTGGAACTGATTAGTATGGATCGAGCTTTAAGTTCAACTGAGTGCCAAAGACTTCAAGCATTGATAGTTTTTGTCATATATTAGAACATCACCAAGTTTGTCTTTAGAACCCAAGTTATAGTAGTTGGGTCAAGTTTGTGATTATGATGAAATTGGTATTGTAGCTGACTTGGAAAAGTTGTAATTTGGATTGATATATATGTGATGCATTGTGTCATATCCATAGATTTATTTGAACAATATATGATGAGTAGAAGTGTGAATTGGAGAAAGCTATAAGCAATATAAGGGATAGCAAAGTATTATCTATCATAGTCATGTGATCATTATAATACAAGGAATCTCATCAAGAAAATCAAAGTTATAGATCAGTTATCAGCATTCGTTCATCCTAATAGGTGCATTAGTCAAATCCTTTTACAGAGAAGACTTAATAGTCTTTCTTAAATCTCTTAACCAAGTGCATAATTTATTGTATGTTTGTAAATCCTTTTACAAGGTAGACCTCACAATCCTTATTGCTCCTAATAGGGAAGATCACCACAAGTGGTCAATTGTAAGCCTTAATAGTACTAAAGCTTGTGGGTATCATCCCCACCCTAGTTTATTTTATAATTAAGAAGTTTCTGGGTCACCATATCTTGTGTCAAATTGTTATGAATGTTTATTTATTTTCATTCTTTCATACATGCAATTAGATCATAATGTTATATGAAGGATTAATTGGTGAATTAAGATAAGGTTTTATTGGTTCCTAATTCACCCCTCCCCTCTTAGTAACCTTGCCTACCTTATATTTCCAACAATTGATATCAAATCAATTTCAACTCTCACATCAAAAGTCTAACAGCTTGAGAAAATATCAAAGGAAATGGAGGTATACAAGCTAGGTAAGGCTATTGACAATGAAAATTTGGATCTTGAATTTTCCATTGGGCAACTAAAGAAAGAAAAGGAGCAATTGTCTCAATCATTGAAAAGAAGGAAAGATCTTGTAGTATAAATGAATGACAATCTCTACATTAAAGAAAGAATTGAAGATATATATCCTAAAAGAAATTTAAATGAAGCTAATTAAGCAATCAAAGATCTATTAGAAAAGAATTCCAATTTTCAAGAAGAAATAAAAAAGCTAAAAAGAGAACAAGAAATTCAATCAGTCAAATTATGTGACATAATGGAAGAAAAAGACAAAGCCAAAGAAGAGATAGAAGAAAAGAATAATGAAATCCAACAACTATCCCTTCAACAAGAACACTTCATGGATCAACTCATCAATGTAAATAAAGAACTTATGAATCAAAGATCAAAGAATGAAAGACGAAAGAATGATCTCAATACTGAAAAGAAAACTTGTGAAAGAATGATGAAATATCATGAAAACATGAATCAATCGAATGAATAAAGTCATGGTGGAAATATTCAAGACTATGCTAAGTTACTGAGAGAGGAGTAGTGAATTAGTAACTTCTAAAACTTCTACCAATTTCAATTCTTAATCCAATAAACCAATTAGCATTTAATTCATCACATCAAATCTAATTACGTGCATGAGAAACTAAAAACATGAAAGCATCTATAACACTTGAACACGAAGATTTGGTGACCCAAAAACCTTCCAAATAGAGAGTAAAACTAGGGTGGGGATGATACCCACAAACATTAGTACTGTAGCATAAAGTTGGCCTGTTAAGGCTTACATTGAGCACTTCTGAAGATCTGCCCTATTAGGAGCAAATAGGACTACTAGATCCACCTTGTGAGAGGATTTACAAACATACTATGAAGTATGCACTTGATAAAGAGATTTAGAAAATATTGTTAGGTCTACCTTGTTAGAGGATTTTGACTGGTTCACTTGTTAGGATGAAGTAGTAGATCTCTAATTTGCAACTAAGTTTGCTAATAGAGATTCCTTAGTGTATGGGTCACCTTTCTATGATAGATTTGTCACTACTACTCCTTGTACTGATATGGCCTTTATAATTCTTTATCTGTTGCATTCACAATACATATGCTTTCACATTCACATTCTTGCACTTTCTTCCCCTTACTTACATTGGATATGATACAATACATCACATATATATACCAATCCACTTTACAAAATTACAAAGTCATCCATGACACAAGTTAACACAAATATTACAAAGTCGGCCCACATGAAGACACTCAAGTTCTAAAGACTGACATAGTGAGGTTCTAATACTCGACATCCACTGTCACTACTTGGCATCATCATGCTCTTGGTAGATGTAGAAGCTCAGTCCATACTTATCACTTTCAAGTAGTCTTGAACTTGGTCTTCACTAGTGACTCAGTAGATATTGTGCAACTTAGTAAACACTAAATCACTTGGTTACCATGAAGGAGTTTGGTTAACACTAACTTTGCATCACATGAACTATGAGCTCGGTAGACACTATAATGCTTAGTAAACATAGGCTTTGCATCACATGAACTATGAACTTGGTAACCATTGATAAACTCACTAAACACTGAAATACACAATTTGAATTGTTGGACTTTAGACTAACTGAATCTACTCAGTAACCATTGAGATTAGTCCAAAAGACTTAGTAGTAACTATAGAGCTCAATGGCTACTGAATTACATGGGAAAATTTGTAAACTGTTCAATAAGCTGAGTAGCTATACAAATTCTAAATAATTTTGTGTCACTAATAACAAACTTAACTGATATGTAAACAATCTCCCCCTTTGGCATTATTGACAAAAACACTTATTAGCCCAAAATTGAATAACTTGTATTCATTATCATATGATACTATCTTAGTATATTTTTGAGATTTTTCAAAATTGATCTTTGTAAGGTATATATAGAGTAGTCCTTCACCATAGCATATTTCTCCCCCACACTCTATGATCCACTATGTACATATAACTTTTTTCTCATATAATAACATATCTCCCCCTATAGCTTTTCTCCCATATCTCATATCCCCCCTTTTTGATAGTAATACCAAAGATTTAGTCTAACATATTTACATGGAGACACCAAAATGAGATAAGAATTTAGAGTGTACCTTGAGGGTGATTTCCAAGGTTTTATCCTAGTTTTCTTGCAATACCTTGCATGTATAGATGGCAATTTACACTTCTGCTGATAATTCAATCATGTGGTCAGCAACAAAAAAATTGTTATCATGGATTAGGGTCTTTGAATATACAATGTGTTTCTTCATAGCATCCATGATTGGGAGGATCATATTTTGTATATCAATCCATGTTGAGCAAATCCTTGCTTCTTCTCTTAACAATATAGCTTGCAAGTCTGACAAAAATTTGATCTTCTTGAAATGTCTAGAGCTTGAACTAGGGTCAAGTTGTAGCTGCTGAGTGCTTGCCTTAAGATCTATATCAATTTTGGACAATTTGTCCTTTACTTCCTTTGTATACTCAGTGACATCACATAGTTTTCCAAAAAATGATGACACATTTGAACAAGACACCTGAAGATTGACCAAAATTATTGAAAGCTCTACTTGATGAATGGATATTTGCTGAGAATTATGCTCCAACACTTTATTATTGAATTACTTTTCAACCTTTTCAATCAACTTTTCTTGACCTTCAGTGTCCTCATTGAATTTTTGGACTGCCTCTCCAAGATGAAATAAAATAGGTTGAGAAGAATCAACCTCAATTCATATTGCCTTGGTTAAGATATTCTTGGCATCATCTATAATCTTATACTCTTTGTCTCTTTCCTCTCTCAATCTCTGTTGTTTGGCCTTTTTCTAGAGGAGTTCACCAAATATGTGCATTTGATCTGTTGAAAGATTGTAGATATCCCATTTGGGAATTTCTATTTCCTCATCCAAATCTATACCTTCCTCTATCTCCTTTCCTTTCAAAAATTTTGTACATGGTTGAGCCTTAGGCTTAATTGTCCTTGTACTTATTGCCTTTGTACCCATAATGGAAACAATAGTGCACATACTCAAACTTGCTATAAAAACTAATATAGTACTAACTGATGGAATACTTATACAGATGCTAGAGGAATCTAAAATTGATGAAGTCAAAATTATAGAATCCAAAACTAAAGTTTAAAAAACTAGAGAGCTTACCATGGATGCACTTAAAACTAAAGAAGTTAAAATTGGAGAGGTGATGACTAAAGAACTAAACTTGGTAGATGAAGAAGGAGTCCGCAGCTTGGTTGATGAAGTGGAAGTCACTTCTATCAATGATATGTTGAGCTTAGTTGGGGCAAAGAGTGATTGGACATTTGATGTATCAATAGCAGTCATAACCAAACTTGCTAAAGTTGTCTCCATACTTGATGTAGTCAAAGGTTTTCTTGGGGAGTGAGGAAGGGAGGCAATTATTGTAGTAGCTATCTTGACTGGGTCAGTCTCCTCATCATCTTGTTTATCTTCCTCGGTAGCTTCTTCATCTTCTTCATTATCAAAATGAGTCACTTCTTCAACATTTTCCTCCTCATCTTTCTCCTTATCTTCTTCTTCATCAACATCCTTTACTTTAATTGGAAATTCACTTGGCTTATGAAGATGATAAATGTTCTTCCAAGTGTTTTAGCATTCTCAATAGCATGCTTTATATCCTTAATCAAAAAAATATGTAATGCCCTGCCAAGGGATCGAAAGAATAAACCTAAAGTTTCACTAAGTTTGGTAACATTTTTTTTTTTAACATGAAAGTAAAAACCATTTACAACTTATACATAATAACGGAAGCAATAGCAATAGTACAAATGAAAGTAAACATAGCATACATAATAGGTTACATTCTTCATGGATCCCTTAACATTGAATTACATCTAAATTAACTATTCATCTAACAACACATCCTCATGAAATAATAATGATAAGTCCAAACGTACTTAAACAATATACAAGTATCCTTTTAGAATTAGATTTCAGATTGCTCATTCATCCACTGTACATTTCACAAGGTATGAAAGGCATAAAAGAATATACATATGCGTAAATAAAGTACATCATCATCCTAATTCTCATCCATGATGCAATAACATAAATGAAACCATACATCATACATGATGCATCATCATAAGAGATAACCATAAATCATCAAACGTAAATATCTAAGTGCACAGTTCCTCCCAACTGTTAATAGCATCATTAGACCATCGTGGGTCCTAGCCATCCCTCCGTGCATAAAATTCCAAATCACCGAAGATATCATCGATATTAACATAGTAGGAATGTCACTCCTAAATCATACTACATCATATGCAAAAATTAATCTAACATACAAAGTAAAGCATAAGATATCATCATCTAACATATGCAAATAATCAACATAAGGATACATGTCCACCATCATAATTAGGAATACATGAGCCCAGGTGTCTCAAACGAATCTCAAATGATAAGAGTGATAAAGCACTACCACCTGACCACGTGGTACCTAAATGGTTCACTCCCACCACGCTGAGGAGATAATCTCAAGTCCCAAGCAAGTTATCAATTCACAAAGTAAAAATACTCTCTAAGTCCAAGAATCCTAAAAGTATACTAACTCAAAGGTTCCAATCACAAATCCAACATCTAATTCCCAAAGGCACACAAAGACATGTAGGAAACCTACTATACAAGCAAGAAAGTGTCATCACACGGATCACACTAGAGTTACCCTGGTAGTCTCCCAATAGACATTAGCCCCCTAGTGATCCCTGTGCGGCCACTAGTATCCTCTCATACAGATGGGGCATACTACGAAATGCAAGGTCACAACCAAGCGTTCTCTCTACTCCCATCCTAGTCTATACTAGCACTCGAGGCATGGGCGAGAACAAAATAATTATCTTTTTAGGCTCATTAAGTTAGTATTAGGTGTGAATGTTTTCACTTATGAAGAAAACTTACAATGAGTTACCCTGGTAGCCTCTTAGGGCCTTGGCCCCCATTGCAAGCCACTTCTCGACACTACAAGTAGATAACCTACCCTAAGCTCATGGAATCATAAATCTCAAAACAACAAAAGATAATCCACAATATAAACATCAAATCTCCATGAGTCAACTAAAAAGCATCATAGATAATCATGACCACAACAGTTCTCTATTGGCAACTGAAGGTATCCCTGATAATGACAATAATCATTGGTTCTTAGTAAGCAACCAAAATGCATCTCAAAATAATACTAATCGAAGACCCCAAAATGGTTGAGTCAAAACATGTCACGACATGCCATCATCAAGATCAGATAACAATTCATTTCCATCCAATGACTGCAAAGTAACCCAAGTATAATTGATTGATGACACAAAATGGTTAAGTCAAATGTCTCATACATATGAATCTCAGCTTCACATAAGAAGACTAGAAAGCATTAACAATCAATAAATATAGATATCTCATAGAGCATACCATCACATAACCATGGTTGGGTTTATAAAGATTAGAATCAAAAGACATCATCAGGACATCACAATCATAACCCCTGAGCCTCTGGTAGACATCCTATAACTAGTCAACACTAGTCAACCCAAAAACCCAAAACAGATAGCATAGAGAAAACACAATGCAAGCATATGTTTTGGTTTGCTAAAATCTTATAACTAAACTAAGTGTGGAGGTCTCAATTTTCATTTTCCAATTTAGATATTGAGTGGAGGAACGTTTTGTACATTTTCCTAACCCATGTATTTGTTTGATAAAAGTATTCTCCTTGTAACTCATTAAATCAATATTCCAAGAAGTTTCTAAGAGTATATAATATTTGTAAAAGACCCCCTTCGTGTTTCATTAAGACATGTAGAAATTTCAATACAATTCATCCACATTAATCTATTCTTCATTTCAATCTGATTAAATTAAATAAAAATATTATAAAAGATTAATTATTTAAAAAGTTAATCTATTAATATTATATTAATATCTTATAATACATAAAAAGAATTAATCATTAAAGAAACAATTTTTTAATAAAAATTTATTTATAATATTAAATAAATTAATATTATATAATAATACATGTTTTATAATATATAATAATTAATCTTTAAAAAAAAATTATTAACATTTAATAACAATGCAATGTTATTAAAAATTGAAATCCATACACAAAGCAAAATCTGACTTACCCCCTACTGCAGTACGCAGTACCTGTGGCCGCAGGCACTATGCTGACAGCGGGTACAGAGTACCCCTATCGTCATAGTCCTGCGATGGCAAGCCTCTGCCACCCGGAGGGGTATGGGGTACAATTCGTGCCCCTCCCTATTTTATAAAATGTTTGATATAACGTTTTTAAAAAATGTTTTCCACAGACATGATTTGCGATTCGTTTATTATTATTATTTTTTATATAATTTCTTCGTTGTGATTTAATGAATATACATACATATATATATACATATATATACATATATACATATACATATATATACATATATATATGTATATATATGTATATATATGTATATACCTATATGTATATATATATACATATCTATATGTATATGTATATCTATATATATATATATTTATTTATTTATTTATTTATTTATTTATTTATTTATTTATTTATTTATATTTATATATATTCGCAGACTAGTTAAGAATCTCAGCATTTAATAACAAATGTGTGTGTGTGTGTGTGTGTGTGTGTGTGTGTGTGTGTGTGTGTGTGTGTGTACATACATGTAAGTAGATTTTATACATATTAAAGGAGAACATAGACTTAGTTTAAACAAAAAGCGCTTTTCGATTCAATGAATTTTTCTTTTAAAATAATTTCTCTCTAAATTTATCCATTAATCCTCTAATAGATTTGACTATAAATTTTTAACCCTAGTTCCATAATTTCATTGGATCTACGCATGAGGGATTTCTCACATAAGAATTGAATATCCATGACTAGATTGAAATAATTGGAACAATCACACATAGAATCCTCAAAAAGTATTCAGAAGACACGAAGAAGATAGGAAGTGCAAGAAGTGAAAATAACATAGGTAAAATCACAAGAGTCTACCCCAATTTTGATGCTAATTCACTTCTCCTCAGAAACTGTAGAGCAAGCTCCTTCCTTCTCCCATGTTTCTGAGTCCTCCAAAAATGCTCCAAATGCTCCCCCTAAGCCTCTAAGAGTGCCTAAATATAAAGAGCTCTCAGGAAGCACCTAGAATGTCTCTAGAAATAACCAAAAGGTGTTGACAACTAAGCATGAGTCCATTCCAACCTTCTAGATGAGTCATAAGGTTGTAGGCACCATGTGCTTAATTGGTGCACTAACTCCTGTGTTGTTGACATATGTGAAATCAAGAGGTGCGTTTACTCCTAGGCAAGCTTATAACTTTTATTTTAATTCTCTTATAACTTTTATTATTATTATTTATTTATTACTTTATTATTATTTTTATTATTATTATTAATTTTAATTTCTAATTTCTTTTATTTAATTTTTTTCTCAATTAATTTCTATTTAATTAATTATAATCAAAATATCAAAGATCATGATATCATATTAATTTTTCCCAAATAATTAATTTATCAATTAAATCTATTTATTTAAGACTTAATTAATAGAAAATTCACCATAGACCTCCAAGATAAAATATTAAAACCCATCATAGAGCAATCCATACAAAATCAGTCTAAAGGGTTAAAAATCATGCATTATGTCATCTGACACATTCGGAAGATAAAATATCCAAATAGTTTTCCTACCTCACTAGGACAAATGGTTTAGGGGTTTAGGATTTGGACTTGAGAATTTATCTCCCTTCTCTTACCATTGAGATAGTGCAATAGGGTACACTCATCCTAGCAATTCAGGGAAGTCGATACCCGGTACTTGCAACCTACATAAAAACCATGCATGTACATACAATATATATAATGCTAAGCTAAATAGGCAATGGAAAGAAGTGGTGCATCGTGTAGATCTCGACTAGTAGGTGACTATGACTCCCTTCCCTAATCACATCAGAAATGTCATACATAAGAACAAACACATACACCATACGCATGCAAGTATGGGGTAAGTATCCATAATAAAATACATGTGATAATAAACCATCTAACTAGTCATCATCAATAACTGAAAGCAATGTAATAATCATCATGCATACATGAAATGTAGAGTCTAAATAATCTCATCATACATCAACTGAATCCATAACATAGTGTCTGATAGTCTCGAAACCATGCTACTAATCCATCAACATAAAACTAGTCTAACATAGTCTAACAATAATAGTAACAACATGTCCAAAAAAAGGTAAGCGAGGGCAGGCACTACACTAAACAAGTATTAAACCTTAGAGTCAGTTTTTCTTCATTTTTCTTTAAAGACTCTTTAAACTCAGCATCTGATATGCTTGGTAGTAACTACCTTAGGGTTTTTGCATATATGTCTTTTACTATTTGCATGGAAAAATCCCATCTTGGCTTTATTTTCTCTAGTAATTCACTAGAGACTTGAGAGATGATCTGGTCTGGTGAGTACTTCCATTTACCCATTTTTCTCAACACCAGTTCTTCAACTTGTTTTTTCTCAACCTCTATCCCAATCTCATATTTTAAAGATTTAAAATTTTTTATTTCAGCTCCTTCCATTTGCTTCAATTTGTCTTGGAAGGTGGGTGGAGGTTTTTTGAATCCAATGTCACTTCCTTTCTTCTGTGACCTCCTTATGAAGACTATAGTGGATGACTTTGCAGGCTTGGTGATGATCACCTTGCCCTTTTTCTTCAATGGTTCTTCTTGTTTCTCTAATTCTTCTTCATCCTTTGCTTGTTCCTCATCCTCACCTTTGCCCTCATTTAACATGAGAGGTGCACTAGATTTTAGTTTGGCTATCCTCCTCTTCCCTTTGTTAACTGCCTATGGGATCTTTATCTTTAGCTTAATTCTAGCCTTAGCCTCTTCATAAGTACCAAAGTAAGGGGCCTTGGGATCAATAGGTTCATTAACAATGGCTTCAATGATATCCTTGGTCTCATCAATGTTCACCTCATAGCCAAGAGGTTTGACCCACACAATTATAGGCTTGACTACCTAGATATATACCTTGTCACAATCCACCATGAAGCACACATCATATTTGTAGTCCTCAACTAACTTCTTCAAAATTATAAACCTATTGTTCATTTTATCATTAAACACGTCAAAGTAGTTATCCATGATGTTGCCATAGTTGTCACCCATTTCTATAATATATTCATTTATTTGGTAAAGTATGGGCACATCTTTTCTCCAGACTATAGTGCCTTTGGAAGGGAAGAACTTCTAGACATAAAAGAATAGACATGTTAATAGAGAACCAAATTTGCATGGGTTGTTCTTGGATGTTCTAATACTTTCCATGTTTTTATTGAATTTCCTCAATAATAACTTGGTAAGGTCATAAGATAAGTTGTTCTTCACCGTTTTATACACCAAATCCATAGCTTCACATGAAACACTGTTAAGATGGCTTGAACTGTATATCTTATGAGCAATAACATGAATACCAAACTTCAATTCTGCATCTGTGACACTACTTATTTTCATACCTCTACCATCCCACTTTGGTAGGGTTTTCTTCTCCAACTCTACTCGAGCTAAGGTTTTAGTTGTTTTGGCTTTCGAAAGCATGGGAAGGCCAGTGATTCAATGAATCATTTTCTTCATTATCAAAATTGGCTGCTCTAACCACAATTATCCATTATGCACTTGACTAAGGATATACCTAATCCATTTAATTTAAAACTCTCAAAGCATATGGGGAATGTGTGTTAATCCTTTTGCTTCCAAATGTTTATGCTTGGGTTTTAGGGTTCCATCAACACATAACTAGCCTAGAGAATCATCCATCTCGAGAGTACCAATTTCTTGAATTGCACATTTTAAATGAGTTAAAATGTCATTAACAAGAAGTACCTTAGGAGGGATTTGGGATTGAGCTTCACTTGGGTCTAAGGTTTTAGCAATCGCAGGCACAAGCTTGAAATTTGGCACTTTCCATTCAACACCTTGAACCAACACCTCTGAACCTTTCTTGACCTTGCTACTACTAGATGTCATTTTCACTCAGTAGCTTGAGAGAACTTTGAATAAATTTTGCAATAAATTCACTCAAGTCACTTGATTGTATGAAAAATAGCTCTTCACAATATCACTCAAAAATTCTTGGTAAGAAATGAATTTGATTCCATGCCTTTTGTTAAAACTTTTCCATTAATGCTTGATACGAAGGTAGATAAGTTGACATTATGCTTAACAGTCTATCATCCACTATTTTGTATTGATCACTCAGTGACATCTCCATGATTTGGTAACCATAAGTGCCTTTGTTACTCCCAACCTTGCTCAGTAGATTCTATGACTCAACCTTACTTGATAGAGAAGGTAACTCAGTAATAACTAATACCGATCTACCTCAGTGATCCCTTTGTATCTTGTATATAGATTTGGATCTTTTTCACCTTTCAACTAGAACTAATTCAAATATCTTCTATGATAGCTTGGTTCCAGTTCTTCCTTGAGAACTTAATTAGGAAAGGTAGAATCACAGAATTCTTGAGTGACTTGACCATCATTATTTGGACTAGTATCCTCGATAGACTTAGGAATCCATTGTTGTCTCATTTTATTTTAGATGTTATCAGCCTTTGCCTTCTTTTTATCTTCAATTTTACTAGTATTCATATAATTTTTGGCAAGATGACCAAGTTTTGTACAAATAAAACATCTTTTAGTGGTATCTCTTTTCCTCATATGATGTTTAACATAGTTCATACCAATATGTCCAAATTCTCCACAGTAATGACATCTACACTAGGTATTGTAATCCCAACCAAATATTGCTTTCACAATTTTCTCTGTAGGATTCAATGTCTTTGTTTTTCATTCTGATGCCTTATGTCAAAGTTTCTTACATTTATGATAGTTTCCTTCAAATTTTGGTTTCTCTTTGCATTCATTAGCCCTGTGATCATGTTGATTGCAATTGTAGCATTTTCCATTGAATTTTTCTTTTTTATTACTCCAACATTTGTTTGATGCATGACCTATCTTACCACAGTGAATGCAAGTAGGTCTTTGATTCTTCTGAGCACCTTGTTTGGAAGATTCACCTTCTTCTTTGTATCCAATTCCTATTTTTCCTTTTTTCCTATAGAGGTTCTTCTCATTCAGTCGATCCATGTCTACCTGAGATTTCATCATTCTTTCATTGATTTACTTCTCAGTGTTTAGGTCATTTCTCAATCTTTCACTGAATTTGTCTTTCAAATCTTAGCTCATTCTTTATTCTTTCATTGAGTTATCTATTAGAATTTAGATCATTCCTCATTCTTTCATTTTCAAATCTTAGGCTTATGATTTCCTCATTTGCATTGGAGAGTTGATCAATAAGGTCTACTTATTGAAGGGATTAGTTCTAGATCTCATTGTTCCTTCCATCCATCTCTTCTTTTATCTTATTTCTCTGTTCCATGACTTCACATAACCTTACTGATTGAATTTCTTGTTCTCTTTTCAAATTTCTTACTTCTTCTTGTAGGGAACCATTCTTCTCTAGGAGTTCTTTGATTGCATCATTTGCTTCATCTGAACTCTTGAAGGGTGAAAGTCTTCAATTCTTTCTTCAATGTAGAGATGATCATTCATTTTATTTGCAAGTTCCTTTCTTCTTTTCAGGGATTGGGAAAGTTGTTCCTTAGCTTTCTTGAGTTGGGCAATGGCCATTTCTAGATCCAACTTTTCATTGTCAATAGCTTTGTCAAGTCTGAGTATCTACATATCCTTGATCTTTGCTGAAGTTGTTAAACTTTCTCTTGAGAACCACAAAGCTTTGATACCAATTTTTGGAAATATTCAAGACTATGCTAAGTTACTGAGAGGGGAGGGGTGAATCAGTAACTTCTAAAACCTCTACCAATTTAAATTCTTAATCCAATAAACCAATTAGCATTTAATTCATCACATTTGATCTAATTGCATGCATGAGAAACTGAAAACATGAAAGCATCTATAACACTTGAACACAAAGATTTGGTGACCCAAAAACCTTCCAAGTAGAAATTAAAACTAGGTGGCAATGATACCCACAAACTTTAATACTACAGCATAAATTTTGCATGTTAATGCTTACATTGATCACTTCTAATGATCTACACTATTAGGAGAAAATAGGACTACTAGGTCTACCTTGTGAGAGGATTTACAAACATACAATGAAGTATGCACTCAGTAAAGAGATTTAGAAAAGATTGTTAGGTCTACCTTGTTAGAGGATTTTGACTAGTTCACCTATTAGGATGAATCATTAAATATTTGATTTGCAACTAAGTTTTCTGATAGAGATTCCTTAGTGTAATGATCACCTTTCTATGATAGATTTGTCACTTCTTCTCCTTGTGCTGATATGGCCTTTATAATTATTCATCTATTGCATTCACAATACATATGCTTTCACATTCACATTGTTGCACTTTCTTCCTCTTACTTACATTGAATATGATATAATACATCACATATATATACCAATCCAATTTACAAAATTACAAATTTGGCCATGACAC
Source organism: Cupressus sempervirens (assembly GCA_028749045.1). Taxonomy (NCBI): domain Eukaryota; kingdom Viridiplantae; phylum Streptophyta; class Pinopsida; order Cupressales; family Cupressaceae; genus Cupressus; species Cupressus sempervirens. The sequence goes on from CM053793.1 coordinate 688,674,563, forward strand.
AAGTTAACACAAATATTACAAAGTTGGCCCACATGAAGATACTTGGGTTTTGAAGACTGACTTGGTGAGGTTCTGATACTCAGCATCCACTATGATTTCTTAGCATTGTCATGCTCTTGGTAGACGTAGAAGCTCAGTCCATATTGATCACTTTTAAGTAGTCTTGAACTCGATCTACACTAGTGACTCATTAGATATTGTGCAACTCAAAAAACATTGAATCACTTGGTTACCAAGAAGTAGTTTGGTTAACACTAACTTTTCATTACATGAACTACGAGCTTGGTAGACACTGCAATTCTTAGTAAACATAGGCTTTGCATCAAATGAATTTTGAATTTAGTAACCACTAATAAACTTGGTATACACTAAAATACACAATTTGAATTGTTGGACTTTATACTAACTGAATCTACTCAATAACCACTGAGATTAGTCCAAAAGACTCAGTAGCAACTATAGAGCTTGATGTCTACTAAATTACATGGTAAACACTATTAACTATTCAATAAGCTCGATAGATTTACAAAATTTGAATAAGTATTTGTCACTAATAACAAACTTGACTAATATGTCAACAAGTTAGTACAGACACAAAGACAAAGTTGGAATAGGATACATAGAAGAAGGTGAATCATCTCAGCAAGGAGCTCAAAAGAATTAAAGACCTACTTATAGTCATTATGGTAAAATAGGTCATACATCAAATATGTGTTGGATTAATGGCAAAGAAAAATTCAATGGAAAGTATTTGTCATGTCCCACCCCGACCATCATAGCACTATTGACATTTTGTTTCTTTTGGACTTTGATAGTTAGACTCTAGATGACACATTATTACCCACTATGGACATTGATATTTTGATCCTTAGACTATTTGATTTCATGTTATGTTATTGGGACATTGATACCTATATCATTAGGCTATATGATGATTCCTTATGATGTTACTAGGACACTAATATTCTAAGTAGTTTTTATGATGTTATTCAGATATGCTTACTTACCTTCTTGATGATCCATATGTCATGATTAAAGCTTATGTTATAGTCAAGTGAATTTTTTATTTTTGAATTGTGGTCTCCATATGGTGCTAGATTATCATGTCTTAGCATATTTAGAGTAACATTAAGAATTCATGTATCATTTGAATAAACTAGAATTGTATACTTATATTATATTTGATGCATTGCTTAAGGTAGATTAATTCCATAATTTTCTGTAAGAATAAATGATCATAATGTTTTACTATCTAGATTAGAGAATTGCTACAAATGTGAAGTGTGTAATGTGATATGAATGGAAATACATATTTCATATTAGTTATGTTATTCATTGATGATATAATCTATGTGATTTATATTTACGTTATCATTTTATCACCTTATTCTTGGACTACTGATATTTGCAATAAATGTGCAGGAAAGAAGCCCATGGATTTATGGAGAACCTTGCTAGGTGTTTGGAAAAACCAAGGTTAACCCTAAGGAGGGTATAACATTTTTACCCTTGTATTTTATTTGTAAAACCAATTTCTATGTATTATTGTGATTCTATAAAAGTAAATTTGTTTTTCTTGATGGCTTGCCAAGTGTGTTGTGTGTATTGTGGTGTCACTTGACACATGTTCTCCTTTGTAGCATGCTTAGTGGGATGGTAGGTGGTTGAGTGAACCAAGGAGTGGTTTGGTAGGATTTCTTTTCCCTAGGTGTATTTATGGGTCGAAGAGGGATTATTTCCATGCTAGATCGAATGCACACCTTTTGTGAATTTCTAGGAGGTTTACACCATCCCTAGGGGTAGTTTGAGGTCTTATTTTAAATCCCATATGATATACCTAGGGGGTAGGGGCATTTTTATGTATTATAAGCTTCCCTAGGCATTGACAAGTTGGCCGAATTTGGAAACTTAAGCATCAAAAGAAAACATTCTTTAGGGAGAGTTGGTTGGAGAGTTCTTGGGGGGAGAATTTTTGGATAGATCTGGAAAAAGAATCTAAGTGGGGTAAATTTGGAAAAGAAAAAAAAAAAAAACAAGGAGAAGAAGATAGCTTAGGAGGAGGATTGCTGGTAAAAAGAGAGGGAGCTCAAATTTGCTTGGAAACCAGGTTGGTAACCTTATGTACCCTTGCTATGAAAGTTTATTGTTAAGTAGATTATTTTTATTGTGTTATGCATATGAGTTTTCTGTAATGTAGTTGTAATATGGTGTGTTGTAATGTTGTGTTGTGTAAGGTTGAGGGATCATGTTTCATTTTTGGTGTATGTGTGTATTGTGATTTACTTTGTGTTGTGAATTCATATGTTCTTGTTACAGTTTTTTGTTTTGGGTGTGACAAGGTGAGTCTCATCTCTTGGGAGGGAAAGAGAGCCTTGTGAGGGTAAGGGGTACATAGGGAATGTGTTGGGTGAGAGTATCTCCTAGAGTAGGAGAGGGATGCCATATGGGTTTTATGGGCCCCATATGCCACCTTGCTGGAGTTATAAGTATTGTAAAGATGCCATGTGAGGGCATGTATGTGGTGTTGGGTTGCCTTGTGAAGGCATGTGTATAAAGTGTATAGCCTAATAAAGGCATAGTTGCAGGTGGAGTCTCCTCAACATTCATTTTCCACCCTTACCCCTTGAGATGGATCTACATGTGATCCTAAGTGGTCTACCTTGGTTGGGAATTTTTGTGGTTTTATTTGTCAACCGTAAAATGTGTGAATAGTTTTGTAATGTGAGCATTGTGTTGTAAATGGTTTTTAGTAATGTATGTCTACCTAGTCAAGGTTCTCCCTGCTTAGGGGTGGCCTTTAAAAGGCCTAAGGTTGGGAGGAGAGTACCATGGGCTTGTTTGTGTGTATTGTACTGCAAGTTGTGATCTATGGATTGAAGACTTGAAGAGAAGAAGGATGTTGTCTTATTTTCATGTGCAGCAAAAACATACTTCCAAGTGAATTCTTATTGTATTAGGGAGAGTCACCCTTGGGTAACTCCCAATCTTGTGTTTTATGACAGCTTGTAAGCTGGAAAATTGTATAAATGGACTGTATAAGTGGATTGTACTTGTTGATATGTTGCTACATTCAGTGATTAAAGAAATTTACATATCATGCACTATCCTATAGTATATAGAAATGATTAAAGTTGTTATGTTTTTGTTTCTAAAATGATTCTAAGAGAAAATGTGTGTCTCCATTTGAAATTGATACATTTGGTTATAAAGACATTTTGTTAGAATTTCAAATAATGTTCTGGTTGGAAGGAACTAAAGTGGTTAGTGAAGTTAGTTAAATGTATTGTAGTAATGTAAATCAATATTGTAGATCAAGGAAAATAAATATAAACAAATAAAATAAAATAAAAAATGCTTTCATTGAAAAAGAAAAATATATTTATATTTGATGGTTCCTTTGACTGAAATATTGGTGCACTATAGTATTAAAATTGCAATAATCATGGTCATAGAGCAAGTGAATGGACAAAGAAACCTAAGTTTGAAGGTAAATGTCACAATTGCAAGAAATAAGGACACAAATATTCAAAGTAAAAAACCAAGCCATGGAACCTAGCAGAACAAATTATGAAAGCAATATTTGGATGGGATTAAAATACATGGTGTAGATGTCACTACTGTGGTGAATTTGGGCACATTGTGGCAAACTATGTAAAATGTCATATGAAGAAAAGAGACACTACAAATAGATTTTTTATTTGTATAGAACTTGGACATCTTGCTAAGAACTGTATGAACATGGCTAAAATTAAAGATGAAAAGAAAACCAAAGATGAAAATATCATAGAGCAAATGAGGTAGCAATGGGTACCAAAATCTTTAGAGAATACAAACCAAGATCATGAAGTGAATGACACCCAAGTCAATGAGTTGGGTGGTTCAAACACTTCAACTTAGTTCCCTATGGAGATCATTGGAGATGTGATTTAGAAGAAGAAATCTAACACTAGTTCTAGCCAACAAGAAGAATGATCTAATCAGCATTCAAGATTTATAGGAATCACTAAGCATAAGGAAATACAAGAGACCTTACCAAGAAAATTCAAGTCACAAGAACTTATCGAGCAAGGTTGGGTTACATATTGTTGCAAACTCAAGTTGATAATTCCTATCAAGTGATGGTGACTCTACTGAGTTGTAGATGTCTTCTAAGCATTAAAGAGTAAACCAAGCGGAGGACAACCTGTCACTGAGTGAGTATTAAGTACAAAGCATTAGTGGAAATTGAAAGATGGAAATTTGTTAAATGAAACAAATCAAAGGAAGAAATTTTAGCTAGGTGAATATGAAGCTAGGAAAATAATCTTCAAGAGATCTCCACCTTCAATTCAAGAAAGATTAAAGAAAATAGAAGAAGAAGCTAGCATGAAAAACTTCAAATTTTTCAAATATGAGACAAGGAATAAGGATGAGAAAAAGAAGATTGAGGATTTTGTTATGACCAAGCTAGGGAAATTGAAGTACTCTCTAGATGAGCTTACATAGCAGATTCCTAATGATCTTATGCAATGAATTAAGCCTAGATGGGAGCATGCAAAGAAGACAGTCGAGGACATCTTTGAGCAGACCTTGATATAACTCATGCCTAATCTCAATAAGAAGGAGGTCAAAGAATCCTTGAAGAAAAATGAGAAGAAAATCACTTTCAAAATGAATACATGTATGATATTGATAAAAGAAATTGAATATCTAGTGAAGGTAGCAACAACTACATGGAAAAACATTTATAAACTACATCAACTAAGTGACTTTATTGTACATGTTGATGACAAAGATGATAAGAAAGATGAGAAAGGGGAGATAGAAATAAAAGATGATGAGATTGATGTTGTCAATCTGGATGAGGAGAAAGAATAGGAAGCTGCTAGAGGAGAATTTCTAGAGATACAAGGTATTGAGGAGACTAATGTAGAGAAAATTGCAACAGTAGTCATGGCCTCATTTCTTCACTCTTTACGTATAGCCTTAGTGAAATCTAGCTTAGAGATAGCTTCTACCAAGTTGGTTGTGGTTACAACTATTATACCAAGTACCCAACCAAACTTTGAATCTGTTCAAATGAATGTAATAATGACAAAAGTACCTAACACTTCATCTATCAAGCAATAAGGTCCTCCATCATCAATCTTGATCAGCAGCAATAATGTATTCATGTTGTTAGTGCTATTTCAACTTTTTTTTCTAATCCATCATTTATGACAATTTTTTATATTCCAAGTATATCTATAGCTAGTACAATGACAGTTGAGAACCAATCTCAATTGAGTACTAAAGAGCTAGACAAGGGGAAATAAATTATTTCTACCATTCTAAAGAAAAAGGGAAAAGAGGAAAAAATAATTGATATGGATGAGGATATATTTATTTTGAATTGGGATATCTCTACTCTCACACTCTCACTCCTAATCAAATGAACACCATGGTGAATTACTAAAGAAGAGAGCTAAGAAGAAAAATCTCAGAGAAGAAAAGAAGAAAGAGAATCAAATCTTTGAAGACATTTAAAGAGCATATTTGTTGATGCTATAAGTATTGAGGTTGATGGCACACAACCTATTTTGGATCAATTAGCAAAAATTGCCTACAACTTCAATCAAGACTTCAATGGATAGGAGAAGCTACTTCAGATACCAAAAAGGATGTTTGAAAATAGAGTGTTAAAACAAGTTGCACAAAGAATTACAATAGACCAAGTACAGTTAGCTACTATTCTTGGTACACTAGAAATATCTATTAACAATGTTATATAATTATTTTCAAATTAAGTGACACATCTATCTTTACCAAGGATGTCAAGGAAAAATTGTCCAAGAAGGCAAGTGCATACTAGCTATCACTTGACCCAAGCCATAATTCTACACATTATTCAAAGATTAGATATCTAACAAACCTGTAGCCAGAATTATTAAAGGAAGAAGCTAGGATCAAGGCCACACTTGCAAAAATCCAAGGCATGATTCTTCCAAACTTGGATGCATTGCAAAAACATATTACACATGCAAAGACACTCATCCATGACAAAAAATTTTCAATAGTTGATCACATGATGAAAATATCAATAGAAGTTTAGATTGCATCACATGTAAGCAAGGTGCTATAGGAAAATTGGGACAAGACAATGGTACTCATTTTGAAGGTACATTCTAAATTCTTGTCACATTTTGGTTTTACCATATAGTTATTATACACATTTGGCATTTATGTGAAAAAGTGGGAGAAGTGTATATTATAAATGAATAAGAAAGGAGGTGAAGTAATATGTGAAAGAGGAGAAGTATACTATACTCCATTTGTATGTATATAAGGGATATATATGTATGGTAGAGAAGTATAGTGTAGTATGAATATAAGTAGAAAATTCTTCTACAAAACCAATTTTGAAAAATCCAAAAAATAGAGTATGTCATCAAGCCATAGCAGATAAAAGTCAAACAAAAGTTGAAGACACAAAATTATGGCAAAGGAGTTTTTGACTTACAATTTTGATTGATTAATTTTTTTGTTTTGATAAGTGTTTTTGTCACTAATTCTAAAGGGAGAGATTGCTGACATAAAGATCAATTTGTCTATTAGTGACTCGATACTTAGTCAATTAATTACATTGCTACCGAGCTCTATAGTTGCTAGCAAGTTTATCATTCAGTTTTTAATGTTAACCAAGTGATTCAATTGTTCTCAAGATAAGTAGTCAATTTGTAGTATTTTTTAAGCTACACAATGTTTACCAAGATTTAGAGACAAAGCTCAGTACAAACCAAGCATAACAAAGGATACCAAGCTAGTCAGTGGAAGTGAAGAAAATTTTAGTGTTAATCGAGCTCTATGGTATTAAATGAGTCCAACAGTATCTACCAAGCTCTCAAAGTTCATAAAGTGGATCTAGTATTGATCGAGTCATATAGTATTAACCTAGTGATCCAATTGCTACCGAGTTTCTTAGAGTTCACCAAGTCACATAGTGTTGACCAAGTACAAGCTAGTGAAAGTGATTAGTTGATGTAGGAGCATCTTGGATTACCTTGTTATCCTACTCATCTTTGTTCATTTTACATGTTGGATGTCAAGTTACTATAGCTCTAGTGGATGTCGAGTTACTATAGCTCTAGTGGATGTTGAGCCACTATAGCTCTAGTGGATGCCAAGTTATTGTAGCTCTAGTGGATGTCAAGTTACTATAGCTCTAGTGGATGTTGAGTTACTGTAGTTCTAGTGGATGTTGAGTTACTATAGCTCTAATGTTGAACAAGTGTTCCTTTATGTGCTGAGTGAATCTATTGGTGTCAAGTCTTACTGCTGGTGTTGAGTGTTCCTATTGATGCTAAGTGCCAGTATTTATCTTGATCCTTCTTTGACTGAGTTTTTTGTGTCTAGTTTTGGTTTGGGCCAACCTTATACATATTTAATTTTGATATTGGTAGTTAATATTTGATGTAAGCTGACTTATGGCTATTTATGTATTTAATGTAAAGTTTATTTTGTGATAGGCTGACCTGTGCCTGCACAAGTATTTAAGGAGGTATAGGATTGAGTTTTAGAGGAGGACTTAGAGGATGTGAAAGTGGGAAGCATATGTGTCTGGAAATCTAAATTTGAATCTAGATCATGGATTTGAATGTATTTTTTATCTGGCCATAACCTAAAAGGCCTTACAACTGGCTATGTATGCTAATTATATGAGGAATCAATAAAAGTATTTTCTCTTCTCCCTCCTTTGGTTGATGTTCTTTGTGTTGTGTCTTTATTGTGTTCACTCTTGCATTTTGGTTTGAATAGTTGGGTTTGCCTTTGGCCCTAGCTCTTCATCCCTCCCTACGTCAGGTGGTATCTCTTTGTGTTGTGTTTTTGTTGTGTTAACTCTTGCATGGTGGTTTGGATAGTTAGGTGTGACTTTGACCCTAGCTCTTCATCCCTCCCTGCATCAGGTGGTATCAAAATAGAAGTTTTTCATTGTGGTGAGTGGATCATGTAGAACCTTGAGTGAATTGGGTTGTAGAGTTGTAATCTATGGATTTGACCTATAGCTTGTAGAGGGTTATGATCTTGTAGGAACTTGATTTGTAAAGGTGGTTTGAGGTAGAGGAAATGTCGATAATGCAATATTGGATACATTGAGACAAATTGTAGCTAGATTAGATGTTGTGGAGACAACTCAAAGGAGAAGAGAACATCTTGATGATGTAAGTAGTGATGAAGAAGTAGCACCAAACCCTAATCCAGAACCTATAGAAGATCAAGATGAAGCAAGGTTGTTGAGAGTGTTGTCTTGGGAAAATTTAAAGCCTATTGTTTTATGATGGAAAATTAGACACCAATGTTGTGTTGGATTGGATCTCTGATATGGAGAAGTTCTTTGAGTATGAAAACACTCTTGATAATAGGATGGTGAAAATTGTTGTTACAATGTTAAGGGGTCATGCCTCATTGTGCTGGGAGAATTTGCAAGCTGGTAGACAAAGGAGAGGAAAGGAAAAGATCGAGACTTGGCCAAAGATGGTAATTAAAGTGAAGAAAAAATTCCTTCCTATTGATTAAGTTAGCTTATAAAGAAAGATGCAAAATTTGAGGCAAAGAGACATGAATGTGAAGGATTATACTAAGGAATTCTATAGGTTGGACATCATATCTGGACATGTGGATGATGATGTTGAGAAAATTGCAAGGTGCATAAATGGATTGAGATCTGGAATTCAAGATGAAGTTTTGTGAAATTGGAAAGTGTGGAAGAAGCATACCAATATGCCTTGAAGGCTGGGGAGAAATTGAAAAAGAAGCATGAACAAAGACAAAGGGGTAGAGGTGGTCATTTATAAAGAGGCAGGGATATGTCTTATGGTAAAAGTGGTAGAAATGATAATTCTATACAAGATAAGGGCAAATCTGAATGGAAGAATGATGACAAAGGCAAGACCAAATGGAAAGGTGGTAATTCTTACCAAGGAGGTACTAGTTCTTATCGAGGAAGAGGTAATTCTTATTCTAGAGGTGGTTTTCATGGTAATTGTTTCAGATGTGGTAAAGAGGGACATAGATCTTTTGAATGTATATCCTCTAAAAGTAGGCAAGGTAATAGAAATGTTGTGATTCAAGGAGAAAATTTGATGGTGAGAAGAACCTTATGTAATAAAGGAAGTGATGAGGAACCTATTTTAAGGAGAAGATGTAAGATGGTTGAAAAATGTTGCAAAGTTATCATTGATAGTGGAAGTTCTAAAAATTTGGCATAAGAAGAGATGGTTACAAAGTTGTAATTACAAATGTTGAAGCATTCTAAACCCTATCATGTTTCATGGATCAAAGATGATAATAATATATTGGTAAGTGAGCAATGCCTTGTAAAGTTCAATATTTTACATTACTTTGATGACGTTTTGTGTGATATTATGCCTATGGATTGTTGTCATATTCTATTGGGAAGATTGAATCATTATAATCTTTGGGTGAATGGGAAGAAAAAAATATTGTTGCCTTTGATTGAAAGTCCAGATGAGGTTAATTGTACTACTATAAAATTTGCAAGTTTAATGGGAAACAATTTGAAAAGGAAATAAAAAAGAATCAAGTTTGTTTTGTTGTAATTCCAAGGAGACCAAGTTGTGTCAATAGTAACTAAGTGCCAGAAAATAGTGTTAATTGAGTGCCAGTCAGTGGTGACCGAGTGACAGCTGGTAGTATTGACTGGGTACCAGAAGAAATTATAGAATTTATAAATGAGTATACAGTGATTGTTGCAAAGTATATACCTAATGGTTTACCCTGAATGAGAAGTATAACTCATTGTATGGATCTGATTCCTGGAGCTAGTTTGTTGAACAAAATACCATATAGATTGACACCTATAGAGAATGAAGAACTTAATAGACAAGTGCATGAGTTGTTGCAAAAAGATTTGATTAGAAAAAGCTTGAATCCATGTGTTGTACATGCTATTTTAGCACCTAAAAATAATGGAGAATGGAGAATGTGTATTAATTTTAGAGCTATTAACAAGATCATAGTGAAATATAGGTTTCCCATTCTAAGGATGAATGACATAATGGATTTTTTGAGTGGAGCAAAGTATTTTACAAAGATTGGTTTGAAGAGTGATTATCATCATATCAGAATTAGAGAAGGTGATGAATGGAAGACTGCTTTCAAGACAAAAGATGGTTTGTATGAATGGTTGGTTATGCCTTTTGGTTTGACTAATGCACCTAGTACTTTCATGATGTTGATGAATAAAGTTCTAAAAAGATTTTTGGGTAAGTTTATGATTTTTTATTTGGATGACATTCTGAAATTTAGTAAGACTAAGGAAGAACATCTTGAGCATGTTAGACAAGTATTGTAGAGATTGAAAGAGGAGAAGTTGATGATTAATATGAAGAAGTGTTATTTTATGGAAGAGGAGATTGTGTATTTATGATTTGTGATTTTAGTTGATGGTTTGAAGATGGATCATAAGAAGGGAAAAGAAATTTTGGAAAGGCCTACACCTAAGATGTGGGTGAGGTAAGATCATTTCATGGTTTGGCTAGTTTCTACATAAAGTTTAGAAGAAATTTCAGTTCTATTTGTAATGCTATGACTGAGACAATGAGAGGAGATAAAAAAGAATTTAAGTGGACACATGGAGCTGATAAGAGTTTTGAGGCTTTGAAAAAAAAGGTTGTTGAGTTGCCTATATTGGCTTTGCCTGATTTCAATAAGGTATTTCAAGTTGAATGTGAAGCAAGTGGTAGTGCAATAAGAGTTGTATTAAGTCAAGAAGGTAAACCTATTGCTGTCTTTAGTGAAAAGTTGAATGATGCTAAAAGGAAGTATTTTGTGTATGATCAAGAGTTTTATGCTATTGTTCAAGCATTGAAGAAGTGGAGACATTATTTGATTCCTAAGGAGTTTGTGTTGTATAGTGATCATAAAGCTTTACAATAATTGTGAAGTCAACATTAATTGAATCAAAGACATATGAAGTGGGTTGAGTACTTTTAGAGTTTCACATTACTCACTAAGCATAAGAGTGTAGTTACTAATAGAGTTGTTGATGCATTAAGTGGAAGAAATTCTTTATTGACTAAGATGAAGGTTGAAGTTCTTCATTTTGAAGACATGACAAAGTTGTATGATACTGACTCTAATTTTTTTGAGGCATGGAGAGAGTGTAGAGCACCAAATCTAACAAATCACATAAGTAAGTATGATGAATATTTCATTCAAGAAAGTATGTTGTTCAAAGGAATTCAATTGTGTATTCCTAGAAGTTCTATGAGTTTGAATGTGATTAAGGAAAAGTATAGTGGTGGATTGGCTAGACATTTTGGAATTGATAAGACCTTGAGATTGCTGAAGGATAAGTACTATTGGCCATAAATGTATAAGGATGTTCAAAAATTCATAAAGAGTTATTGAGTTAGTCAAGTTACAAAAAGACTAAGTCAAAATACTAGTTTTTATACACCTATTACTATTCTTGAGAAGCCTTGGAGTGACATTAGTATGGATTTTATTCTTGGATTGCTTAAGACAGTGAAGGGGTGTGTGATGGGGTCAAGCCAAATAACAGAATGGACACAAAAAGAAAGGGGAAAACTTTATTAACTATGTAAATATGCTAATACATTCAGTACAAAAAAAATAGACTTCAAAACATGCCCTAAGGGCTTACAAAAGTATAAATCTAGAGATAATTTCTCTTTTTCGTACCTCCTCTCAAACTCCATTTCGAACAGCCTTATACAATGCCAGAAATATTCTTAAATAGACCCCAAAGGGTTAAGGATTAGGAATATATTATAGAAAGTGCTAGTTGGCACCCACCACCCAAATAGAAGGCTCCAGAAGTCACATTAAAAGTCAGCACAAAATTAGAAGAATCCAAAAATGGTAGCCCAACTTCTGGAAGGCATAACTTTTGAACCGTTTACATTTTTGGAAATCTCTCAAAGCACTCTATAGCCCTATGAACCAACTTCACTCATCCCCCATTTTTGGCCCTGTTTGAGGTCATTTAATGCCCTAAACCTGACTTTGGAGCATTCTTAGGAGGTCTCAAAAAACTAAAAAACTGTGATAACTTCCAAACTGTGCAGCCTTTTGACCTGATTCTTTTTCTAGAATATTCTAAATTACACTTACAATCATCCAAAAAATTTACACCTTCTAGTTCACCAAAATGATGGCTCAATTACATACTCCTATTTTTTGGCATTTACATGTATCCCAATGTGATTAAAAACTCTAACCCAGAACACTGATAGTGGAACTATGAGAGTTAGAACCTTTATTTGACCCAAATGGGTATCCAGAAATGAAAACACATAAAATAGAAACTAAATCTAAGTACATTTTTTTAGGTGACACAAGATTGCCCTTATACCTCTGGATGCTCCTGCATCAGACACCCAGGGTAGATTGAAAAGTGACCCTGTCACTTTATGAATGGTAGAGGAAATCCCAAATGGAAAACCTCAGTTGTTGATATCTAAGTTGAGTCCTCTATCAGTCATCCTTTCCACTTGACCAGATACTCTTCATACTACCTATTTCTGGTACTCCTACCCACATGACTATCCAGAATCTCCTCTATCTCCTCCTTCTTAGAAGTAGGAATTAGACATGGCTCTAACATCAACTCCTCATCTGCACCATCATCATGATACTCTATTAAGTCTGCAATGTTGAAGATAAGAGAAATGTGAATTGCATCTAGCAACGCCACCTTATATGCATTTCCTGAGTCATGTTTCTTCAAAATTTCATAGGGGCCAAATTTCTTCATTTTCAGCCTGTTGTAAGTATCAGCTAGAAATCTTTCTTTCCTTAAGTGTACCATGACTAGATCACCTACCTAGAATTCCTTATGTCTTCTCCTTTGATCAGCCCTAGCTTTATATTGTTGGTTCATCTTTGTAATGTGTTCCTGGACCTCCTCATTAGATGCCTAATATGTTCAACAAATTCCTCTGCTTTAGCACTCATCCTCTCTTCTTGCTCTATCTTCCTCAATTTTGGTGAAGTCCTTGGGCTACTTCCATATATAATTTGGAATGGTGATCTACCAATACTCCTATTTATAGAGTTATTGTAAGAAAACTCTGCTTGTGGTAGAATCAAATCCCACCCCTTGGGCTTATCCCCAACTAAACATCTCAGTAAATTGCCCAAATTTCTATTTACCACTTTAGTCTATCCATCAGTTTGTGGGTGATGTGTAGAACTGAACTTCAAGTCTATTATCAACCTCTTCCATAATGTTCTCTAGAAATACCCCAAAAATTTAGTGTCTCTATCAGAAACTATACTCTTTGGGAGGCCATGTAGTCTTACCACCTCTCTAAAAAACAAGTTTGCAATATGGACAGCATCATGAGTTTTATGGCATGGAATGAAATGTGCCATTTTGGAGAACCTATCAACCACCACAAATACTGAGTCATTACCCCTTTGTGTTCTTGGCAATCCAAGAATAAAATTCATACTTATGTCCTCCCATGGCTTTGATGGAATAGGCAATGGCTGATATAGTCCAATATTGTGACTAAATCCCTTGACCACTTGACAAACCTGGCAATTCTGTACAAACTTCTTCACATCCTATGACATTTGAGGCCAAAAATAATGTTCTTAGAGAATGGAAATGGTCTTATCTTGACCAAAATGGCATGCCATCCCTCCACTATGTTTCTCCTTAATCAAATTCTTCCTCATGGAACTCCTTGGAATGCAGAATTGACTGCCCTTGAATAACATACCATCTTGAATCAAATAGTCTAGCCACTTGGTTCTATCTACAGCAACAGGCTCTTTACAAGCTTTCCACACTTTAGCAAAATCAAGATCCTCAGGGTACAGATTCTTGAGTTCATCAAACCCAACTACTTCAACTTGCATTACTATAAGCAACAACTGCCTCCTGCTTAATGCATCTGCAACCCTGTTAGATTTTCCACTTCTATGCTTCAACACAAATGTATAGCTCTGCAAGAACTCTATCCACTTCATATGCCTTTGGTTCAATTTACCTTGGCTATTTAGGTACTATAATTCCTAATGATCAATATACAACACAAATTCCTTTGGCAATAAATAATGCCTCCATTTCTTTAAGGCCTGAACTATTGCATATAACTCTTGATCATAAACAGAATACTTCTTCTTCGCATCATTCAATTTTTCACTAAAATATGCAATAGGCTTACCTTCTTGGCTCAATATAGCTCCAATAGCACTACCACTAGCATCACAATCCACCTGGAACACCTTTCTACAATCTAGAAGTGCCAACACAAGTTTTTCTGTCACCTTCTTCTTCAGCATTTGAAAACTTCTCACAGCTACCACAGTCCATTGGAACTCTTTTCTATCCCCTCTTATTGTGTCAGTTAGGGGTGCACATATGCCACTGAAATTCTTAATGAACTTCCTATAAAAACTAACCAAACCATGAAATGGTCTTACCTCAGTAGCAGACCTTGGAGTATGCCATTCAAAGATGGCTTTTACCTTCTTTGGACCCCTTTTGAGACCTTGAGGTGATATAACAAACCCCAAGTAGACTAACTCCCTTTTTGCAAAGATACACTTCTTCAAATTAATTAACATTTTATCTTCCATTAACCTTTCAAGGACACTACAAATATGCAATAAATGTTCTTCCAAAGTCTTGTTGAAAATTAAAATAACATCTAAATAGACAATAACAAATTTTTGCAAGAACTTCTTAAGTACCTCATTCATAAGTTGCATGAAGGTGCTTGGGGAATTCGTTAATCCAAAGGGCATGACTAACCACTCATAAATACCCTCCTTGGTCTTGAAGGCAGTTTTCCACTCATCTCCTTCTCATATCTGTATCTGGTGATAGCCACTCTTGAGATCTATCTTTGTGAAGTACTGAGCTCAACTCAAACAATCCATAAGATCATCCATTCTTGGCAAAGGAAATTGATACTTAATGGTTATCCTATTTATAGCTCGAGAGTCTGTACACATCCTCCACTCTCCATCCTTCTTTGGTGCTAGTATTGTAGGTACTACACATAGACTCAGGCTCCCCCAAATCAACCCCTTCCTCAATAGCTCTTGAACCTGTCTATTTAGCTCCTTAGTTTCAGTAGGAGTCATCCTGTGAGCAACCTTGTTAGGAAAACTAGCTTTTGGGATTAAATCTATCTGATGACTGATTTTCCTTACTGATGGCAATCCTTCTGGAACATTATTAGAGATGATATCTCCAAACTCACCTAGTAAATCTAAAACTTCAAGTGGTATTTCACTACTACCTTCTTTATCTTTCCTAGGAATCAAAGCATAACACATACGCTGATGTTTCATGCCATCTAAAAACTTCCTTCCATCAACAAGACAAATCCTAGCACTACTACATACCTTTTCACCTTCCTTTTTCATGGGCTTCAGTTTGTGGCTAACTCCATCTTTTGTTAGAGAGTATGTGTTTGCATGACCATCATGTACTGCATGCCTATCAAACTACCATGGTCTACCCAACAATAGATGGCAAACATCCATTGGAATAACATCACAAAGAACTTCATCATGGTAACTGCCAATTTTGAACTTCACTAAACATTGTTTACTTATCGAGACCTTATGATCATCCTTCACCCAAGCAATCTGATAGGGCTAGGGGTGTTTCTCCCTCTTGAGCTTCAGCTTAGAGACCATCTCCTCTGATACCAAGTTATCAATACTACCACCATCAATGATCACATCACAACATTTATCCTAACACTTTCACCAGGTACGGAATAGACTCCTCCTTTGTCCTGTTTCAATCTCACCACTTAGTAGGGCCCTTTCATTTACTAAAGTCTCTCCTCTTTTTGCATCCTCTGAATGTGATGATTGTGCATCCTCATCCACATGAGAAACCCTAGCTTGACCCTCAACTCTCCTATCTATCCTTCCTTGTCATTGAGGGAATTCAAAGGCACGATGACCTTCTTCATTGCAATGGAAATAGGTACCATGGAAGCCTCCTCTTCCTTGTCCACATCCTCTACCTCTTCCTCTCTGATTTCCAAAGTCTTGATCATGAGAGCGGTTGAAACCCTCGTTCCTTTGGTTCTTGCTAGTACCCACATCTTCATTTTTCTTTTGGGTCTCATTTCAGCCTCCAGATGATCTACCACTACTCCTTCCTCCTTGACCATGCCCTCTTTGTCTCCCTTCAAACCTTTTATTTAGCTTTTCTTCAACTCATAGGGAAAATTGGTATGCCTCTTCAACATTGGTCATTCTTACGAGACTTAATTCCTCCTAGATGCTAGGTCACAACCCATTAATATAATGAGCAACCTTCTTCTTATTTTCTTCTACATGCCCCACTCTAATCAAAAGTTGGTAAAACTCCTCTATATATTCTTAGATTGATTTTCCTGCTTGCTTTAACCCATGCATCTTCTTAAACAAATCAAGCTCGTAGTCAACAAGAATGAACTCCTTCTTTAGTTTGTCCACCATGTGATCCCACCTTGTGATCTTCTCCTTTCCTCTTCCATTTCTTTCCAATTGAACCTGTTACCACCAAATTTTGGCATGGCCTTTCAATTTGGCCTTTGCAAACTTAACCCTATCTGGGTCCCTAATATCCTCACTCAAAGTACTCCTCCAATTCATTGATCCAGTTGATCAACTCATCCGATTTCAAATTTCCTAAAAATACACCCACATCAATTATAGTTCTTTTCCCAAACTTAGTAATGGCTCTAAAAAGCCTCTCCTTTGCCTAATTCAGAACTTCCCCTTTAACTTTCCCTTCTGGTCCAATTTTTTTTTCTTCATTGTCATCCTCACTTTCATCACCTGCAGTAACATTTGTTCCTCTACGGAGCTCTTCCTGCAATGCTTGAACCTGTCTTTGGAGGGCTTTAACCTCCTCAAGATTAATAGCTTCAGCTCTTTCACCACGCTCTCTTTGTGGAGGCATATTCTTAATTCAAACTCACAACCACACAGTCATGGTGCAAACTACCTCACAATCGGCACTCTATCTACCCACTCAGGAAAACCTTGCTCTGATACCACTTGATGGGGTCAAGCCAAATAACAGAATGGACACAATAGGAAAGGGGAAAACTTTATTAACTATGTAAATATGCTACTACATTCAGTATGGAGAAAATAGACTTCAAAACATGCCCTAAGGGCTTACAAAAGTATAAATCTAGAGATAATTTCTCTTTTTAGTACCTCCTCTCAAACTCCACTCTGAACTACCTTATACAATGCTAGAAATGTTCTTAAATAGACCCCAAAGGGTTAAGGATTAGGAATACATTATAGAAAGTGCTAGTTGGCATCCACTGCCCAAATAGAAGGCTCCAAAATTTTCATTAGAAGTCAGTGCAAAATTAGAAGAATCCAGAAATGGTAGCCAAACTTTTGGAAGGCATAACTTTTGAATCGTAGCTCCAATTGATGAACCGTTTACATTTTTGAAAAGCTCTCAAAGTGCTCTATAGCCCTATGGACCTTCTTTGCTCATCCCCCATTTTTTGCCCTATTTAATTTCATTTAATGCCCTAAACCTGACTTTGAAGCATTCTTAGGAGTTCTCCAAAAATTGAAAAACTACGATAACTTCCAAACGGTGTAGCCTTTTGACCTGATTCTTTTTCTAGAATATTCTAAATTACAATTACAATCATCCAACCAATTTACACCTTCTATTTCACCAAAATGACGGCTCAATTACATACTCCTATTTTTTTGCATTCACACGTATCTCGAGGTGATTAAAAACTCTAACCAAGAACATTGATAGTGGAACTGTGAGAGTTAGAACCTTTATTTGACCCAAATGGGTATCCAAAAATGAAAACACATAAAATAGAAACTAAATCTAAGTGCATTTTTTGGGTGACATAGGATTGCCCTTATACCTCTGGATGCTCCTGCATCAGTATGTTTCGATATTTTTTGTTGTGGATAGATTTTCTAAGATGGCTCATTTCATACGATGTAAGAAGACATCAGATGCTGAGCATGTTGCTGAAATTTTCTTTAAAGAGATTGTGAGATTGCATGGATTACCAAGAAGCATTATTTCTGACAAAGATAGCAAGTTTGTTGGTTATTTTTGGAAGACTTTTTGGAAGAATATGGGTACTAAGTTGAAGTTTAGTTCCACATTCCATCCATAGATAGATGGATAGATAGAGGTTGTGAATAGAAGCTTGGGTTATTTTCTAAGATGTTTAGTTGGACATAAGCCAAGTAATTAGGAAGTAGTGTTAGCACAAGCTATGTTTGCATATAATAATTCTATGAATAGGAGTACAAGGAAAATACCTTTTGAGATTGTTACTGGAATGTGGCCTAGAAGTATATCAGATTTGGAAGATGTTACTAATGAAGAAAAGAGAAGTGTTGTAGGGGAAGAATTTTCTAATTTTAAATTAGTCTTTGCATAAAGAAGTGAAGTTGAGGTTGGAACAAAGTAATTAGAAGTATAAGGAGAATGTTGATAAGTCTACAAGACATCATGATTTTGAAGTTAGTGATGAGGTGATGGTTCCTTTAAAGAAAGGAAGATTTCCTATTGGAACATACAGTTAGTTGAAGATGAAGAAGTTTGGACCTTGTGAGATCTTGAAGAAGTTTGATAGTGGTAATGTTTATAAAGTTGAGTTACCCAATGACATGGATTTATCTCCTATATTCAATATTTCTTATTCATATAAGTATCATGAGTTACACAATGGAGTTGTTGTATTTGAAGATTATCCTAAGAATCCAATTGAAGAAGTTGAATAGAAATTGGATCGGAGAGTTGGGAAGAGAACAAGAGGAAAAGATTACTATTAATATTTGGCGAAGTGGAAGAATAGACCTATTGAAGATGCTTCATGGATTTCTCAATCTAAGTTGGATTCAACTTAGATTGTGATGTCACAATAATTTAGGAGAATCATTTCTTTTAGCCCTAGTTGTCTAATGCGGGAGCATCTTTGGTTTCCTTGTTATCCTGCTCATCTTTGTTCATTCTTCATGTTGGATTTCAAGTTACTATAGCTCTAGTAGATTATGAGTTATTGTAGCTCTAGTAGATGTCAAGTCACTATAGCTCTAGTGGATGCTGAGTTACTATAGCTCTAGTAGATGTTGAGTTACTATAGCTCTAGTAGATGTCGAGTTATTGTAGCTCTACTGCATATTGAGTTACTATAGCTCTAATGGATACCAATTTAATGTAGCTCTACTATTAACCAAGTGTTCCTTTATATGCCGAGTAAATCTGTTGGTGCAAAGTGTTACTACTGGTGTCAAGTGTTCCTTTTGATGTCAAGTGATAGTATTTGTGTTGGTCCTTCTTTGACCAACTTTTATGTGTTTGGTTCCAATTTGGGCCAACCTCACATGTATCTAATTTTGATATTGGTAGTTAATATTTAATGTGAACCAACTTATGGTTGTGCATGTCTTTAATGTAAGGTTTAATTTGTGATAGGTCAACCTATGGCCACACAAGTATTTAAGGAGGTCTAGGATTGATTTTTAGAGGAGACATTAGAGGATGTGAAAGTGGAAAGCATATGTGTCTAGATATCCAAATTTGAAGTTGTATCATGGATTTGAATGTATTCTATGTCTAGCCATAACTTAGAAGGCCTTATAGCTGAGCATGTATGCTAATTATTTGAGGAATCAATAAAATTATGTGCTCTTCTCCCTCCTTTGGTTGATGTTCTTTTTGTTTTTTTTTCATTTTGTTAACTCTTATATGGTGGTTTGGATCATTGGGTGTTCTTTTGGCCCTAGCTCTTCATCCTTCCTTGCGTCAGTTGGTATCTCTTTGTGTTGTGTTTCCACTGTGTTAACTCTTGCATGGTGGTTTGTATAACTAGGTGTGCCTTTGGCCCTAGCCCTTCATCCCTCCCTAAAGCATTAGTATGGACTAAGCTTCAATTTTAACCAAGTGCCAAATATTTTGATGTGTTGATAGTGTTTTCCATGTAGTAGAACATCACCAAGTTTGTCTTTAGAACCCAAGTTATAGTAGTTGGGATGACTTTATGGATTATGATGAAATTGATATTGTAGCTAACTCTAGAAATTTGTAATTTGGATTGGCATATATGTAATACATTGTATCATGTCCATAAATGTATGTGATGAATATATGATGATCAAAAGTGTGAATTGAAAAAGGCTACAAGCAATATAAAGGACAAAAAAGTATTATCTATCACAATTAGGTGATCATTATAATACAAGGAATCTCATTCAGCAAATCAAAGTTGAAGATCAGAGATCATCCATTGGTTCATCACAATAGGTGCATCAGTCAAATCCTTTCATAGGGTAGACTTAAAAATCTTTGCTAAATCTCTTAAATGAGTGCATACTTCATTGTATGTTTATAAATCATTTTATAAGGTGGACCTCATAGTCCTTGTTGCTCCTAATAGGGAAAATTACCAAAAGTGGTCAATTGTAAGCCTTAATAGGTTAACTTTATACTACAGTACTAAAGCTTGCGGGTATCATCCCCACCCTAGTTTTACTTTCTAACTGGAAGGTTTCTGGGTCACCATATCTTGTTTCAGATTGTTATGAATGTTTATTTTCTTTCATGCATTCAATTAGATCAAAATATTATATGAAGGATTAATTGGTGAAGTAAGATAAAGTTTTATTGGTTCGTGATTTGCCCATCTCCTCTCAGTAAGCTTGCCTACCTTATATTTCCAACAAAAGGATTTTTTTCTGGTGCAACTGTGACTTCCTTTTTGGGAATCCATCTTTGATGTTGTGCTTGGGAAGGAGGAAGGTAAATACATAAGTTTTTTCACTACATGTCTATGAAGAGCCCTTTTGGGGGGTGTGTTTTTGTGACTTGGGATCTTTCAAGTAATGAAATATTTTCCTTAGGCACTCTAAGAGTGAAGCTAATTGATAATCATTAAAGGGTTGTTTATTTAAACTCTTTGCCTTAGTTATGATTTATTTTAATGTATTTTAACATATTTGTAGCACTTTATATTTTATACTATTGATCTCTTCCAAAACCTAAGAAGCGCCCTTTTGATAACTCATTTAAGGATAAGATAAAGGGTAGGCTTGAAAATAGAGTTGTCAACTTGAAAAGAAATATTGTGGGGAATAAAGGCTTCACACTACTAATGATATGATCATTTCTCCTGTGGAATTTCCATGAAATTTTTTGGTGTATGTTTTGTCACTTAAAATTTTAAGTTCTTAGAACAACCCTATTAGCCCAAAATAATGAAAAAGCACTTACAATAGAAAGATGGGAAACACAATTATGTTGAACCCATCTCTAAATTTTAGAGGTACAACTCCCTCTTTTAGGATATGCAATGAATAAATACTAGTGTGCTTTTAAATAGAAAGCAAAGAAAGGAAGTGAACATGTACACAAAATAGTGAAATAAAACTAACCCAAACAAGATGATAAGTGTAAATGAAATAAAGCTCATCTAGATAAAACTTTGTGTATTATAAACAAGGGAAGTAAGTCTTAGGAAATAATTTATGCAAAGAAATAAAATAAAGGTCTAGAGAAAGGTAGCACAAAAGTTTGATATTGCATTCGTATGAAAACTTTAAAGATAGAAGTTTTTACATTGCAGACAAAAACCAAAATTATGCTTATTTGTATTCTTCACCTTTTTGCTCACTACTATATTTACAAAAAATGAATTCTTATATGACCCCCCACCATTATCCTTTATGGTAATGGTTATAAGAAAGAATTAAAATAGTCTTGCTTATGTTATCAAGAGAAGGTAACATTTTAGATTCCATCTACATCCACCTCCGCAATTTCTTCATCTTTCACTCCCCCTTCTTCATCCATGCTTCTATGAATAAAGTTGAGGAGGTATACCATAAAGTCCAGGGCCTTTTCTCTTCTACTTTAGCTAATATGAACTTGAACTTTGTACAGCCCCTTTATCCTTCTAGCTTGAAGATGTCACTTTCATAATGGGGGTGGTTGGCTCAAAAATCCTAGGTAGTGATGAACATACTAGAGATGATATCAAATTGTTCCATATATTCTTCTATAAGATCAATATGGAACATAGGTTTAGGTTTTTCATTATTCTATCCCTCCAGACTAGGAATTCCCATATTAGAAGAAGAGATCTTTGTAGTTGTTGCCACTCACAAGATGATTGTCAGAGGACAAGGTGGATAGGGAATGTGTTTGTACCTTATTTATAAATTCCCTAAATATCTTATTAAATATGGTGGTACATGAGAAATTTAAACCTTTTACTTCATCATCTCATGACAAGATGTACTCTACACCCAATTCAAAAATATGTCCCTTTACAAGATTACATCAGGATTTCCTCATTAAATTCAAAGTAATGTCATGATCACTATGTATTGAGAAACCCACAATCAAACAGTTGCTTTTTTTGAAAATTTTAGGGTCTTCAGTCAAAAGTTATTTACTCTGGAAAAAAAGGTAACTAAGAAACAATGTTGTTGAATCATAGAAGTATGAAAATATGGATGTCGTTGTTAGTGCTTGTAGACTTCATAGAACTTGTGACAATAAAAAAATGTGGGTTGTGTATTTACAGTAGTGACAAGGAAACTTGAAAAGCTCTTGGGATGCAAGTTGAAAATTTCATGACGGGTGGGAGGTGAAATTTTCTACTAAAATGCATAAGATAGCTTATCTTCATCATATTTTTAGTCTAATAGTGGTATTGCTTTGTGATATTTTCATTTTAATTTAGTCTAATTGATAGTTCTTATTTGCATAGATATTGCATTTTGCAATTATAATTCATGTTTTATTCATAGCTCTCTTTATCCCTACTTTTTATCTAGAAGTTTTTCCCTCTTTTCCAACCAAATCCTTTTTTTTTTTGTAGGATTAGTTATAGTTTTTATGTGATATCAGAGAATGCAAGAGATATAAATGAGTGTGAACAATATTTTTCAAGAATTGAAGATACAAGTTACAATATTTAATGTGATTCCATTTTTCTTAGGGACTTCCTCTTTAATTTTGTGTGTATTCATGAGTTGAGATAAAGTTCCATTCATAGGAGTTTAATCGTGTCTCTTGATGATAAAGAACTACTAGGATATTTTTAGTGTCCTAGGTTCTTTCTATATTTAGGTTGTTCTTTGAAACCCTTAGATTATGATCATTTAGGTTTTCTTCTTAGTTGGGTTTCGATAAAAAATTCCTCAAAAATTATCTAGTAGATTTTCATAATATTTTTCTTTAAAAATGTTATATAGGATTTTACCAATTTTCCTTAAAAATAAATTTATGTATTCTTCTCAAAGCCTATTTCTGGGTTTTGATCAAATTTTCCCCTCCAAAATTGTGTCTAGTCTTTTCAATTTTATCCTTGAAATTTATTAGTGTTATTGTAAAACATTAAGTTTGCATGAGACTTTCTAATGGCAGTTTCTAATTTAGGGTTTGGTAATATTGCTTTGTAATCTTCAACTTATGGTATTTTTTAGTCAATTTTAGGATATCCTTCTCATATATAATAGTTGGAGAATTCACCAATGTTTTCCTCAAAATCATGACACTTGTTCTCAATGTGTCTCTTTGTCTATAAGAAAGGGAATCTTAATTATCCAACATCAAGTTTGATATTTCATGATGATTTATGGTTAGAGATTTTATGATTTCTAGGAAGGTTCTTGGAAAACTCATCTTCATGGAAGATTTAGTGGTAGGCTCTACTCTCTTGTTTTAGATCACTCTGAAGAAGGGGACAACCTTGCCTTTTTTTTCAAGGCTACTCCAAGTCATTGACATTCTACAAATCTAGGGAGGGTCTCTACATCAGTAGAGTTTTCTGAAGGATTTGTGACTACAAGACATGTGTTTTCTTTGGAAGGGTAATTGATAGAATGACCATTAAGAGAGGGGTATTAGAATATATTTAGTATCCTATGTTATTTCTCTAGTTATTTCATTCTTATATAATCTTAGTTAGTTGTCATTTAGATTTTCTTCTTACTTTTTTTAATTTGGACTATTTTTTCTTTAGCATCTTTAAACTCTATTTAAAAGTACATTGTTAATGCAATTATTCATTTCATTTTTTATGTTTCAAGAATGACTTTCTTAAACAAGTTCTACTACCCTATCTCCTTGGAATCATTATTGAACCAAGAAACTATAAACATATGAGAATGCATGTTTTGGAAATAATGACATAGTCTATAGACTAATATATAGTATTATTTCTAAAGATATTTTACATTGCATAGAATACACTAAGTTCCATTTCATCATCTAGAAATTGGATGGATCTTTTATCCAAAAGTGAGTTTTCCTTGGGTGGCCAAGCTCATGTGGATAATTCTAATGTAGAATGCAGTTGAAAGACCCAATATTATCCTTTGAAGAAAAAGGATCTCAAAATTTTGTACCAAAATTATCCACACTCTATTTTTTCAAGTTTTAATAATGACTTTGTATAACAAGTTCTACTACCCTACCTCTTTGGAATTGTTATTGAACCAAGAAACTATAAACATAAGAATGCATGGTTTGACAATAATGACATAGTCAATCAAATAATATGTAGTGTTTTTTGTGAAGATTTTTTTTACATCACATAGAGCACACTAAGAACCCTTTTTAAGCTTTGAATATCATCTATTAATTGTATGAAGGCATTGGACCTTTTATCTAAAAGTGATGTGTCCTTCAGTGACCAAGATTCTATGGATGATACTAATATAAAACATAATAAAAATACTCAATTATCTCCTATTAAATAAAACTTGTCAAAGAGATCTCAAACTATGAGGAATAATAATGTAAAGAATAGTGTTCCACTAGGTTTGGCAAAATTTCCTTGCAAGGATGGAGGAATGTATTCTAGCAATAGGGATACTTGGGACTCTAAATTTAGGAAAGGTGGGGAATCAGCTTGGGACGAGTAGAGATTGGTGTTGGCACAATACATACAATATTAGTACTTGAAAAATAGTTTTAAAAAGATAAATATGTTTAACATAATAACTAGAGTCCACTAATAGTATTCAAATGTTAAATGCCAAAATTGAAAATATCAATGTACCATCTTAAATAGGAAGCACATCAATTTAATGATGGTTTAGAACACATTTAATGCAATTTCATCACTCATTTGCATTCCTACCATTTCTTCTACTTTCTCCTAGGAAAATTAGAGTAGAACCTAATAGATACCCTTAGAGATCCTATTTTTATGACATAAAGATCGAGGTAGGATCCAACCACCTAGGTCCTCCTTTTCCCTCATCCAATCACTCAAAATCTATTTTTTGCACCATAACAGCTATCTCTTGAGTTTTGCACCTAATTTCTAAGATCTAGGACCTTATTTGGGACCACTAAGGAATCCTAAGGGTTATGAGGCCTAATTGGAATGGATATAATGTGTCCCTAGTAAGGTCCTATTTTGGGTTTATTTCATGGGTCATGTATCTAGATTTTTTTGTGGTGTTAACTTCTAGGTGGGTCGACATGTAGGACAACAAGTTAACTATGAGCTATTTTTAAGTCCATCCATTTGCTCCACTTTTCATCCAACATCATCTACACAAGAATTTATGTGCTCAAGATCTAAAGTTATAAATAATTATTTAAGTATTCAATGCATTCAAGAAATATCTCCATTGAATATCATGTATTCATGCATTAAAGTCATTAAAGGAGCTTATTGAAGATGTCACATAGCATCTTCAACATTCAATATCCTTTGTTACATCTTCTACATTCATCATCTCAATATATACATACTTTCATTCATTCCTAAGGAAGATTTCAAGCACATTCATTCATGAAAGTTTTGGTTTCATTTTGATTCCCTTCCTCAAGGTTTTTGAAGTTGGGTCAAGGCTATTGCATTTACATACTTGATTAAATTCTAAATTCAAGAGCATATTCATAGATTTCATTGCTTCATGTTAGATATATCACTACTACATGATAGTATTCCATCTCTATTTCAATTCAACATTAATTCCTAAACTAGGGTTTGACTAATGAGAACCCACCCTGCTGTCCCTGACACACACCCCCCCCCCCGCCTCCCCCCACCCTATGCCAACAACAAAAAAAAGCTTTTTATTTTATAGGTTTTGAATCTAGAAAAGGTGAACAAGTTGCATATTCATAATAACCTTTCCATCATTTGTTGAAACTAAGAAATTAGAAATTGTATTAGACATAGTTGATCAAGGACACACTTATCCCCTGCTTCAAGAGAAAGTTGACCTTTTTTTAGGAGAAAGTTAAATGTGCTTTGAAAACTTGACCTTTCTATATCACTAAATAGCTTAAAGGTTTGTAAATCTCATATTTTGTGGCCAAGAATTTAGGATTTGGCACTTTTGGAGGTTTTTTGATAGCCCATTTCAGGTTTATATCTTGTGAGGTATATCATATTTCCTTCTTTGATTTCAATATACTTTATCATTTCTTTATATTTCAGCTTTAAATTTCATATCTACTTGCCTAAAATCCTCATAAGGTGGAGGTGAGAGGGAAGCAAATCCAAGTAATTTATTATTTTGCATAGGTTACAAATTGATACTTCCTTTTGTGTTGATAGGATCTATCTTAAGAGGTGGGTCTTGGTTTTCCACCTTCATAAGGTGTTAAGTAAGATTAACTCCATTTTCCCTCTACAAAATCAAATATAGACATTGCAATTGCATTTTTTTGAAAGTTAAATTTTTTATTTCATTATCATATTAATCATGATCTAATGTTCATTAAAATTAGAATCAACTAATTAAGTTATCAAGAGTATGTTAGAATCATTTATGTATAGTTATCCTAGAGCCCCTTCAAACACTTTCAATACCAAAAAAAAACTTCATAAAAATCATAAGCATTTACTTGATGATCTCATTCAACTTCTTAATTAATTCACATAATAAATTTACTCCGAACTGTCCATTTACTATTTCTATTATTGTCAACTTTCAATAATAAAACTTAGTTGTTATCAATCACTTACCTAGTTGTTATCGAGTTGCAGTAAAATGAAAATAACATGTAAAACAACTTGCAACATAACAAAATTCATATATTTCACACCAATATTTTTAATGTGGAAACCCTGTAAAGGGAAAGGCAACCTAGGATTGGTAACCCAAAATTTTCACTCTTTTGAAGTGAGCTCTACTAGGATCCAACCTTGTTAAATATTTACATATGCATATCTAAGTGACCTTGTTAGAGTATTTATACCAAAAGATAATCTATAAATTATCATTCCTTGATCCTGTCTAAAGAGTATCATGCACTAAAGGACTTATCAACACTACTAATTGATGTTACCATATAGGATTTCATAGACTTGTTATGTAATGCCCCACCTGGAGATCCATGGAAACAAAGATAAATAAGCCAAGATAAAAAATTTATTTTTAACAAGTATGAATGCACACAACAATAATATATCTGGATCATGAAGATCACAATAGAAGACTATCCCAAACATCTTGACACCAACAGATCTCCAAATGCCACTACTAACCAAAACGATTGACAAATGAAGACACAAAATTGAATTCAAATCTAAACATATCAAATCCAAAATGTGACACCAAGGTATTGAAGAACACTTAAGAGGGTACTCTAAACACTTCATAAAAAGGTTGGGTCTTACCAAAAATTTCCTAATGTCCACCTAGATAGGTTTTTGCAAATACCAAGTGATACTTTAAATCGGCATTGGGCGATACTTTCCAATATCATGCAACATTCTTGAAGAAGTAGGGAAAAACTTTTAGGGTTTGGGTGACACTTCTCTTAAGGGCATGTGATAATTATCAAGTATCATATGACACTTCTTCAAAGGTGGTGTGATATTGGAAAGTATCACATAACAAAACTCAAAGAGGCATGCAACACAATTAGGGAACACACGAAATAATCATAATGGGCATTGGACATAAAATTGTATCACTCCATGTTGACACATAGTCACCTAGGAAAAGCAAGAAAATGCTTAAGGACAATCAAAAGGTTAAAACTAAGGTTTAGAACCTTCACATTGGGGAGTACCAGATCTACAATTCAAGGTGTGAATAGTCAAACACACTACTAAAGGAATTAAACTACATCTAACCATCTAAACAAGTAGTTAAGGGAAAGTACAAAAATGAAACATCGCAATGTACTAAAGCAAAATCACAATAACCAAAATAACATCACAATGTATAGTACAACCAAAATAAGTATGTGGTTCCTCCCAACCATAATGGCTTCATAAGGCCATCATGGACCCTAACCATCCCCCACGTGTAACATCCCAAGCTATCGAACAGATCATTGGTACTATCATAAAAGGATATCACTACTAAAAAATAATGAAATGCCTCAATCAATAACATCACCTAAACATGATATACTAGCATCCCAATGAAAGAATAATCACAAGAAAGCATACTTTGAAACTTGAAGCACCAAGTGAAAATGTCCAGCAATGGTCACAGTAGGACAAGGAACCCTCTTTGTACACCAACCCCTAGCAGTGGTATAGGTAACTATGCCTCCCAACCATGTGGAATCCATAGGCTGACACCCATTGTGTTGATGGAGATAATGATCCAACTATAAACATACACAAGCACAAAACCCATGGCTAACACACACACCAAATAGTATGATGACTGAAACCAAGATACAGACAATGCATAAACTATAGGTCCCATTTAGAAACACAATAGACTACTAAGTAGGGGCTTACATCATGGAGATTTGCTTGGCATCCACAAGCCCAAGATTGAAATGTGCAGATTCAACTCCCTCAACGGACAGCTCTAGCATAGATTTTTATCTTAATTTTTATTACTAACCAGTATTTTATTCAATTATCACTTAATTAAAACTTCTTTTGCCAACCCTCTGGGCACAATGATCACCAAGATTTAAGATAGAAGGCCCCTCCATATGCTACCCTACCCTACCCATGCTCATCCAATGATGAGTGCCCATAGCCATGCAAATTCCCAACCCAACCCCAATGATCATAACTTCTAGGAGTACCATGGAAGATCGAGCCTCACAAGTCACCTAACAAATGTGTGCACATGTACTTGTGTGTGGTGCACCACCATCATGAAGATCATAACACAAGGAATACATGAGAACACAAGAAAAAATAGAATTGAGATGACAGATGTGACACACATCCCAAAGCAATAATAAAAGTGCAACAATGGTCTGATTGACATCCAAATAGATCATCTAGGTCCATGACCAAAGTTATTCCAAGAAAACTCAAAAAAATAGGGTGGCATGCAAAACAAGGTAAAAACTTCAAAATTTTGAAAATGTTGAAATTAAAACCCATTTGGCCTTTGGGTACAAAAACCCTAAAAATTAAAAAAATAATTGAGTTTAGACACCGTATGAAAAATGGCCAGCATAATGGTGCAAAACCCCAAATCCTCATCACAAAAAAAAGGGAAAATGTTCATACTTGACCAACTAAGCATAACTAGCAAATAGAAATGGAGGGGAACACTAGTTCTCAACTTCCTAACAAATGGCTACCAAAAATAGAAGTTGAAATAGAGAAGAAATGATAAAATGTGAAAGTCCTACTTGACAACCAAAGGTGCAAAATCTAAAACCTACACAATAAAATAATTAACCTATCGATACTATCAAAAATCATGGCAAAGAAAGGTCTCCTCGAGTTGGATCCAATGAGATTGATCTTGAAAAAATCCTACACCCAGCTCCTAGAACAAACAAAAATCAAATCCTTCAAAAGATGATTTTAGAAAAGCTCTACAAATTTCTATTTTCAAAAAGTGAGAAGTGAATAATAAAACCCCTTTTTCAATACTTATTCACTTTTCGAGTGAATAGTCGATTAGGGCAATTAGCCAGTTAGACTAGCTAAACTCTAAATCAACCCAAATGAATACAATTTATTCCTCATAACAAGAATTCAACTAACGCAAAGCTGCCAAAAATTAAATTCAAGAAGATTTAAAGCCCGAAATCCTAAAATCACAAAAAATCACTAATCAACTTTCATGATAATGTGAACCTCTAAATGCACAAACATGCTCACTGATCTAATGACATAATGCAGATGAGTTCAGATTTAATAATCACTAAAAGGTTTTTATTTAGACAATTAAAATAAAGATGTGTCAACCATACAAGGATGACATTGGTAAAATATGAATAGCTGAATCACTAACTCTATGTGCCACTGCCAGGGATATAATTCCTACACACTAAAACACATGATCAAATGCAATTGTATATAATATCATAGCCAAAGAAAAATGCATTAAATACCTAATTAATCCATTTACATCACTCATGTTCACATAAAGCTTAATGAGGCAAGAATGATGTAAATCACCATAGCATAAAATCTATCACATAATTAATGATGTAAATCACCATAGCATAAAATCTATCACATAACATAATTAGAAAGTAAGTCCAAATACTAGATAATCAAATATCATCATAGATCTACTATCATCTCAAAATGGCATCAGCATGCAAATATGATAAACTGAATAGTATAGTAGTAAAGCATCTATGGTACTAAATCAAAGTATAACATTCGACCCTCAAGTCATCACAAAGTACATAAAATAAGAGTATCAAGTATCTCTCAAATCAAAATAGACAAGGTATAGACTGCAAATAGAAGAGGCACTACATCCTCCCCCACTAGCATAAGCTTACTTCTGGAAGCCAACAAAAGATAGGGGTACAATCCCCTCAATGGTGTAGCATCCTTCCAAGTTGTAGAGGTCTCATTGCTTGGGTCCCATTGGACCCTTCTACTCTATGTCCCAACCTTGTAAGGTTAGCCTCTACTACTTTAGGATATGAATGGGCTCCAAAGTAAGCTAGCCATCTACTACCTATAAAGTATCCCAATCAAGAACATGGCTCACATCTAGAATATACTGCCTCAAAATAGAAACATGAAAAACATTGTGGATGTGCAATAGGCTAGGTGGAAATGCTAGTCAATAAGAAATAGGACCAATCCTCTTGAGGATCTCAAAAGTTCTGACAAAATATGGTGCCAACTTAGAACATTTCCCATAATGGATGGGACTCTTCCTCGGATGCACTCACAAAAACACCCTGTCACCAACAAAAAAGTGACAATCTAACCTATGGACATCTTCATACTTCTTTTTCCTATCTTGAGTAGTAACCAAATGCTCCCTAATGTGAACAACCTACTGCTCCATATCCTAAAGCATCTCTAGACCCAAAAGAACTCAATCCTCTAAGTGATTCCAACTCAACGGGGTACAACATGGTCTACTATACAAGGCCTAAAAAGGTGACATGCCAAGAGAACTATGATACCCATTATTGTATGCAAACTCAACAAGGTACAAATAGTCCTCCCACTTTACCTACTTATCCATAACATACATGCAAAGCATATCCTCCAGAACCTAATTCACTCTCTCAATCTAACCATCAATCTCTGGGTGATAAGCTGAACTGAAATTGAGTTGCATGCCCAAAGTATGCTAGAGAGATGTCCACAGTGCAAAATTAAACACTAGCTCCTTATCCAAAATAATCTAACATGGGATCCCATGAAAATGTACAATATCCTCCAAGAAGACATGCACTACAAAAGAAGTTGTGTAGGATGCCCTCATGGATGAAAAATGTGCTACCTTGGATAATTTTTCCACTATCACCATAATACAATTGTGTCTCTATGATGATATAGGAAACCTTGTGATAAAATCAATGGATATCATTCCCATTTCCACTCTAGAATGGTATGAGGCTACAAAAGACCCATTGGATATTGATACTCTGCCTTCACTCTATGGTACTCAAGTCATCTAGCAACAGAATCAGCAACACCACACCTCATCCCTATCTAGAAGTACAACTATTTGAGATCAACATGCATCTTCTTAACACCAAGATGTGTGGAATGCAGTGCATGATGTGCTTCTAAAAAAATAAGGTATGAAGATCACCCAGTATAGGCACATAGATATGCCTCAAATGTCGCAATAGCCCATTAGACTCAAGAAAATAACTTGAAAATCTCCCTTTGAGGGTATGTCTTGACTTGATCTTTGCCCTCACCTCCTGATACCAAGTGTCACTAGGAAAAGCCTCCAAGATATGGCTTCACAAATCTACTCCCAATAACATCATTGATGCCTCATGTCAACTCCTACTCAAAGTAGTTGTGATGACATTCTCCTTCCCTTTAATGTAATGAACATCAAAGTCATACTCGCACAAGAACTCCATCCAAAAAAAAAATTATGCATTCAGGTTTGGCTAAGTAAAAATATACTACAAGCTCCTATGACACCTATGCAACTCAAACTTGTGTCCCAAAAGAAAATGCCTCCAATAGACAAGGGCATGCACTATGGCCCTGATTTCCAAATCATGAGTGGGGTAGTTAAGCTCATGGTCCTTGATTTTCCTAGACTCATATCCAATCACTTAACCATCCTACATCAACACTACACCCATGCCCTCCAAAGAACCATCTGTGCAAACCATGAAATCACCTACAGGATTAGGCACTATAAGGACTGGTGCACTAGTCAAACACTCCTTAAGAGTATTAAATTTTTCCTTGCACTAGTCTAACCAAACATATTTCTTCCCTTTATGTTGAAGAGAAGTGATGGGATGAGCTACTTGTGAGAAATCATTCATGAAGCAATGGTATTTACTTTCCAATCCCACAAAACTATGAACTTCTGAGACATTAATGGGTATCGACCAATCCATGATAGCATGAATCTTCTTTGGATACACTACAATTCCATCACTAGTGATGATGCGTCCCAAATACTTCACCTCTAACTAGAAGAACCCACATTTACTCAAGTTACCATACAATTGATGGTCTCTCAAGCACTGCAATAACTAACATAAATGGACTTCATGCTTCTCCATAGTCTTTGAATAAATCAATATGTCATCCAAAAATACAATGACACACTGATTGAGGTACATGTGAAATATTCCATTCATCAAACTCATAAATAGTGATGGCACATTGGTTAACCCAAAAGGTACCACCGTGAACTCATAATGCCCATACTATGTATGAAAAGTTGTTCAATGAATATTAGCCTCCTAGATACAAAGCTAATGGTATCTTGACTTAAGATCAATCTCTAAGAACACTTTTTCTCCCTTCATTTGATCAAACAAGTTATCTATCCTCAACAAAGGATAATGGTTCTTCATTATCACCTTATTCAATTGTCAGTAGTCGATGTACAATCGCAAAGAACCATCCTTCTTCTTCATGAAGATGATTGGTGCACCCCATAGGGATACACTAGGCCAAATATGGCCCTTGGGTAGATAACAATTCCAACAACTGTAATCTGAGCTCACTCAACTCCTGAGTAGTCATGTGGTAAGGAGCTCATGAAATTGGCTTTGCTCCCAGTACAAGATCAATCCAAAAATCAATGTCATGTTGCACTAGCATACCTAGGATCTCCTCAAGAAACACATTTGCATACTCACAAAGGAGTGGGTGATCATCAAGTGTCACCATAAAATTCTCAACTTCCTCAAGATCACAAACAGGAACAAGAAACAACTGACAACCCTTTTGCACACTTTGTTTTAGTTAATTAGCTGACATCAATCAAAGTGAGACTAGTCTAGGGACTCCCAAAAGTTTCACCTACCCACCTGTGTCATCAACACACTATACCATCTTAAGAAGATAATTGATATTTTCCTAATGGGTGGCTAACCAATCCATGCCCAACATAATGATCGATGATCCTAGAGGTAGAATTTTTAGATCCACAATGGTGGTGAAGGTTCCCAAATTCAAAACACAACTCCTAACCAATGAGTCAATAGCCACTTTGGAACCCATGGCTAGCTCAACTTGCCACCTATTGACCTAATGCACTACCACTAGCCTATTGACATATCAGTCAAGTTTTTTATTCGTGACACACACTTATTCAAATTGTATATAGCTACCAAGATCGTTGTGCAACTATTAGTGTTTGCCAAGTATTTCAGTTGTCACCGAGTTTTTTAGTTGCTACCAAGTCATTTGTTGAATCCCAGTGGTTACCAAGCAGTCATAGTTATAGTAAAGATCAGTAGTTCAAACCATGCATCTCAGTGTATGTCAAGTTTACTGGTGCAAATTGAGTTGTATAGTGTTCATTGAGTTTTCAGTGTATGTGATGCAAGTTCAATGTTAACTAAGCTACTCAGCATTAACCAAGTGACTCAATTTATATCAAGCTCAAAGTGACATTGGTTACCAAGTCATACAATGTAAATCAAGAGACTCAATTCATATGACAAGTTTCACAATATCTACCAAGTCACCAGTGCAAACCAAGTTCAAGACTACTTGGAAGTGATCAGTATGGACCGAGCTTCTATGTCTACCAAGTGCATGATGATGTTGAGCATTGATAGTGGATGTCGAGTATCAGAACCTCATTGAGTCAATCTTTAGAACTTGAATGTCTTCATATGGGATGACTTTGTAATATTTGTAGTAACTTGTATTGTGGTCAACTTTGTAATTTATATAATTGGATTGATATATATATGTAATTCACTATTTCATATCCAAGTATGTATGTATGAGTGTGAAATCAATGTAATCATCAGAGAAGAGTAGAAATAGAAAATTGAAAAGGCTATAGCAGTATAAGGAGTGGCAAAGACATATCTATCATAGCAAGGTGATTAGTACATAAATGAATCTCATTCATTAAACCAAGTCGTAGATCAAAGATCATCTATTGTTTCATCCTAGTAGGTGGATCAGTCAAATCCTTTAACTAGGTAGACCTAACAGTCTTTTGTAAATCTCTTTATCGAGTGCATACTTAATTGTATGTTTGTAAATCATTTCACAAGGTGGACCTATTAGTCCTTGTTTCTCCTAACAGGGTAGATCATCAGAAGTTATCAATGTAAGCTTTAACAGGCTAACTTTATACTGTAGTACTAAAGTTTTTGGGTATCATCCCCACCCTAGTTTTACTTTCTATTTGGAAGGTTTCTGGGTCACTAAATCATTTTGTCATAGTGTTATGAATTCTCTCATATTTTTAGTTTCTTATGCATGCAATTAGATTAGATTATATGTGATGGATTATATGTTAATTAGATTAAGAGTTGAAATTGTTGAAGTTTTAGAAGTTGATAAGTAGGAGATAATGTCCACAGCAAGTGAAATTGTGATACTACTATCAAGATTTAACTGTGTGATTTTGAGTCAAACTCATTGACCCATGTTTCATGAATAGTGATTCAACATGAATCCATCTCTCATGAGAATAAATGGAACACTTATCACTTATTGGATCTAGGTGATACTCATAGGGGTGAAGCACCTAGACTTCCCAGGAAGTCACCCAACCTAGTACTACTCTAGCCTGAGCATGCTTAACTACAGAGTTTCCTCCATGGTTTTGCAAATGGGGTTGCAAGATTTGGGTTTAACCATGGAGGAAATGATGTAGTTAAGCACGCTTAGGTTGGAGTAGTATTGGGATGGGTGACCTCCCAAGAAGTCTCATGCTTCACCCCTATGAGCATCACCAAGATCCAATGAGTGCTAAGTGTTCCATTTGTTCTCATGAGAGATGGATTCATGTTGAATCACTACTCATGAAACATGGGTCAATTAGTTTGACTCAAAATCACACAGTTAAATCCTAATAATACTATCACAGTTTTAAAAGTTATTGATTCACCCCTCCCCTCTTATTAACTTAGCATAGTCTTGAATATTTCCAACATAGCCCACATCGTTGAACAAGAGATGGTGATATGAAAGAATCTGAAGCACTAAAGTTAAACAAAATTGAAGTTGAAATATCATGCAATGCACTTGCAGCCTTGACTATTGTACCCTAATGATCTACTTGACGATTGTCAACTATCGCAAAGACTTTGTGATTCTAACCCACATCTCCTACAATAGGCCTGGATCTCACTATGCCCTTACCAAGTCCTCAAGATGGTTTTATGTAACACTCAAAATATTTATGGCTAGGATGGCCACAAGAATAACAGTTTCCTCCAAAGTTGGAACCAATTCCATGACCACCCTGGGTAGCACTAGGATAAGGTGCACTACCCCTACTAGAATTCTATTAAGTACTCTGAGGAGAATGATCCTATTGAGATTTATGTCCTTGGATCTATTTATCCCTTTTCTTACCTAAGGTGCCAGAATCCTATCCACCCTTGGTCTAAAATGTCTTCTTATTCTTATGGTGATAACCACCTTGACAGGGTTCTGATTGGGCTTGGCCCTTTCCCAAAGACTTAAAATACAGTGCATCCTACCTTGAATTCCTTGTACTTTGGTTCTAAGAACTAGAACTATGACTAAAACCTCTAGCTAGATTCTCCTCTATAATATGTGCCTTCTCAATAATGAGAACAAGAGTCCTAGGTTGATGCATGTGGAATTCTCCAATGAGGGCATCCTTAAGGCTTCGAATGAAATGATGAGCTAGGAGTGAACCATCATTGTTATAGCAAGAATATTGCCTAAGCTCAAAAAATTAGATTTCATACTAATCCATGGTCATATTCCCTTGTCAGAGTGAATGGAACTCATCAACATAGGCCTCCTTAAACTAAGGAGATAATAATCTCTCTCGGAACCTCTCCTCAAAGATCTCTTAGGTGAGATTTGCAACACTACTTTGGAGCTTCTAACTCTCAATATTCCACCAAATGGATGTGTGTTCCCTCAACTATATAATCACACAATGGGCCCTCATATTGGTTGCATATGGATGCATAGTGAAGTAGCACTCCGTGTCCAATAACCAAGTTTCTTCCTTGAGGCCACCTCCCTTACCATTGAACAATGGCAGTTTGGATTGATAAAGAGACTTCATGATATCCAACCTAATGGAATCTTCACTATTGTAATCCATACCATGACTATGGTTCCCTCTGCCACCTAGTTGGGTACAAGAACACTCACATTCACATTCCTCCTCTCTATGCTCTAAATGATGGGAATCTCCATGATGAGATCCTTCTTCCTAACTATGATCCTATTGACACTCCTCAACATGAGGGCCCAATCGAGAAAGAATCTCCTAGAGCACTAGGAACAATGCCTCCACACCATTTTGATTAGTGTTATTACCATATTCTCCCCCTTCTTTTTGTCCCTTATCCTAGTGTTCTTCTTTATAGTTACTACTATGGGTACCACCACAGCCACCAGGTCTACATATAGGAGGCAACTCTCTAGAAACAACAAGATAATGTCAAAACACTTAGATCACTAGCATAAGATTCAAAACTATAAAGTAACAAAATATCAAAATAGAAACCATAATATAATAATACACAATAGAAACAAAACCATAGTGGAAGCATAACACAGAGATCCCAATAGTGCAACATGGGCTCTGATACTAGATGTAATGCCTCGCTTAGAGATCCTTGCAAACAAGGATAAATAAGTGAAGATAAATTTTTTTTTAACAAAGTATGAATGTACATAGCAACAACATATAAGGATCATAAAGATCATGATAGAAGACTATCTCAAACATCCTGACACCAACAAATCTCCAAATGCCACTATTGACTAAAATGACTAACAATAGAAGATGCAAAATTAAATTCGAATCAAAATATATCAAATCCAAAATATGACACCAAGGGATTGAAGAACACTTAAGAGGGTACCCTAATAACTTCCCAAAAATTTTGGGTCCTTCCAGAAAGTTTCCATTGTATGCTCAGATAGGTTTTCACAAATACTAGGCGATACTTTAAATCAACATTAGGTGATACGTTCCAATATCGCACGAAATTCTTAAAGAAGCAAGGAAAAAATTTTAGGGATTGGGTGACACTTCTCTTAAGGTCATGTGATAATTTTTAAGTATTGTATGACACTTCTTCACAGGCAGTGTGATACTAAAAGGTATCAACGTGTGACACAGTCAGGAAATGCACGATAGAATCCTAATGGGCATGTAACATAAAATAGTATCACTCCATGTTGACACATGGTCACCCAGGAAAAGAAAGAAATCACTTAAGGACAACCAAAAGGTTAAAACTGAATTTTAGAACCTCTACACTAGGATTATCAGATCCACAATTCAAGGCATGAACACTCAAACACACTACTAAAGGATGTAATCTACAACTAACCATCTAAACAACCAATGAAGGGAAAGTATAGAAGGAAACATTTTAGTGTACTAAAGAAACATTGCAATAGCCAAAATAACATCACAATGTATAGTACAACCAAAATAAGTAGTCAATTCCTCCCAACCATAATGGCATCATAAGGCCATCGTGGACCCTAGCCATCCTCCACGTGTAACATCCCAAGCTACCAAATAGATCATTGGTACTATCATAAAAGGACATCACTACTAAAAAAATATACAATATACGTGTAAGGAAATCTAACATGCTAAAAGTAAAGCATAAGATAATCCTACGAATATAGATAACATCATCTATCATCTTCCAATCATCAAAACAAGGAAATGAGACATGATATACTAGCATCCTAATGAAAGCATACGTCACAAGAAAGCAT
Source organism: Cupressus sempervirens (assembly GCA_028749045.1). Lineage (NCBI taxonomy): Eukaryota > Viridiplantae > Streptophyta > Pinopsida > Cupressales > Cupressaceae > Cupressus > Cupressus sempervirens. Next base: position 688,713,118 of record CM053793.1, read on the forward strand.
ACTCTGAACATGAAACACCAAGTGAAAACATCTAGTGACAATCACACTAGGACAAGGAATCGTCTCTGTACACTAGTCCCTAGTAGTGGTATAGGTAGCTATGCCTCCCAATCACATGAAACCCACAGGTCCACACCCATTGTGCTGATGGAGATAATGTTTGAACTATAAATAGACACAAGCACAATGTCCATGGCTAACACACATGCCAAATAGTATGATGACTAAAACCAAGACATAGACAATACACAAATTATAGGTCTTGGTTAGGCACTCAATGAGCTACTAATAGGGGCTGACATCATGGAGAGTCACTTGGCGTCGACAAGCCCAAGCTCAAAATATGCAAATTCAACTCCCTTAATGGAAAGGCTCTAGCACAAATCATTATTTTAAGTTTTATTATCACCTAATTTTTTATTTAGTTATCACTCAATTAAAACTTTTTTCACTAACCCTCTAGGCATAATGATCACCAAGCTACAAGATAGAAGCTCCCTCCATATGCTACCCTACCCTACCTATGCTCATCCAATGATGAGTGTTTATAGCCATGAAAATTTCCAACCCAACCCTAATGATCATAACTTTTGAGAGTACCACGAAATATTAGCCCTCACAAGTCACCCAAAAATGTACATGCACCTACTCATGTGTGTACACAACCATCATGAAGATTATAACACACGGATTGGATGAGAACAAAAGTAGAAAGTCACTCAACTACAAATAGAATCGAGATGATGGATGTAATATGCATCCCAAAGAAACAATAAAAGTGCAACAATGGTCTGACTAACATCCAAACGGATCATCTAGGTTCATGACCAAACTCATCCCAAGAAAACCTGAGAAAATAGGGCAGCATGCAAAATGAAGTAAAAACCCCAAAATTTTGAAAACTTCAAAATTAAAACCCATTTGGCCTTTGGGCTAAAAAACCCCAAAAATCCAAAAAAAATTGAGTTTGAATACCATATGCAAAAATGGCCAGCATAACAATGAAAAACCCCAAACCCTCATTACAAAAAATAGGAAAAATGTTCATACCCAACCAACTGAGCAGAACCAACAAACAGAAATGGAGGGGTACAGTAGTTCTCAGCCTATTAACAAATGGCTACCAAAATTAGAAGTTGAAACATAGTAGAAATGATAAAATGGGAAAGCCCTACCTAACAGTCAAAGGGGCAAAATTTGAAACCCTCACAATAAAATAATTAACCTGTTGATACTACCAAAAATCACAGCAAAGCAAGGTCTCCTCAAGCAGGATCTAATGAAACTAATCTTGGGAAAATCCGACACTCATAGCTCCCTGAATAAATAAAAATCAAATCATTCAAAAGAGTATTTTAGAAAATCTCTCCAAATTTCTATTTTCCAAAAGTGAGAAGTGAATAATAAAATCCCTTTTTCAATACTTATTCACTTTTTGAGTGAATAGTTGATTAGGGAAGTTAGCCATTAGACTAGCTAGACTTCAAATCAACCCAAATGAAAATAGGTTATTCCTCGTAACGAGAATTCACCTAAGGCAAAGCTAGAAAAAATTAAATTCGAGAATATTTAAAGCCTGAAAACCCAAAATCACAAAAAATCACTGAACAAATTTCACGACAATGTGAACCTCTAAATATATAGACAAGCACACTAGTCTAATCAAATAATGCAGATGAGTTCATATTTAATAATCTCTGAAAGATTTTAATTTAAATAATTAAAATAAGGATACGTCGACCATACAAGGATGACATTGGTAAAATATGAATAACTGAATCACTAACTCCATGTGCCACTACTAGGGATATAATTCCTGCACACTAAAACACATGATCAAGTGCAATTGCATATAATATCAAGTCAAAAAAAATGCTTTAAATACCTAACTAATCCATTTACATCACTCATGTTCACATAAAGCATAAAGAGGCAAGAATGATGTAAATCACCATATCATAAAATACATCACATAACATAATCAAAAAGTAAGTCCAAATACTAGATATCAAATATCATCATAGATCTACTATCATCTCAAAATGGCATCAACATGCAAATATGATAAACTGAACAATATAGTAGTAAAGCATCTATGGTACTAAATCAAAGTATAATATTTAACCCTTAGGTCATCACAAAGTACATAATATAAGAGTATCAAGTATCTCTTGAATCAAAATAGACAAGGTACAGACTACAAACACGAGAGGCATTATATGTTAGGTACACTCAATTAAGAGATTTTTCTACTATAATGATTAGAAAGTAACAATACAAATGATCTATTAGGTTTAGCAATATTGAAAATAGTTTGACATAAGTATGATAAAGTATTTCAATCATTATTTTGTCACTCATGTCAAACCTACTACTTGTTGGTAAGACAACTGCCTATTTGATTTGAGTATTATCATTTGTTTGATTGATGAGGATATTTTGATCAAATGAGATAACAAAAGAACCTAGAGGAAAGGTTGAGTTATGGTAATAAAAAAGAGTACAAAGATTAGTTAAGATGGTGATATTATAGTGCATTGATTATCTACTTAAGGTTGCAAAGGTTGGATACACTAAGTATAGAAGAACAAGTTAGAAGAATTGAGTCTGCCAAGCAAAACTAGTGGAAGCCAAGTAGAAAATTAGTTGGAATAGAGAAAATTGAAGTTCAATGTATGTCGAGTGATATAGTATAAGTTGAGTAAATTTTAGTTGATATCGAGCACTAGTAAAATGTAGTGTTTGTCAAGTTATCTAGTGGATGATGAGTGGAAGAATAGTTTAGAAGCTGGTGATAGCATATTGATACTGAGTGCCAATATTTATGTTAAATCAAAGATTTTATGAATATGAGTTGACTATTTTGTTTTCTTGAATTTTGTGAAGCATTTAGAAGATAACTATGATGAGTTGGTGGCACAAAATTCATGTTAAACCATTTTAAGTCAAATTCAAAGAGGATTGAAGAAGAAGTTTCTAGAAGGGACTCAATTGAAAATATGGGTAGATTCATTGAATCCTACCTAATCCTACCTAACCCTAAAATGGACAATACAAGTTGAATGGAAAAATATCTTAATTTTCTATTTATAGAGATGGTTGGTTAGAATAAAGGTTGGTCGTGTTCGAGAACCTAAGTTGGACAAGAGGTCTAAAGTATTGTTTCATTTAGTGACTAAATAGAAGAGACTACTATTGGCATGAAAAGCAAGAAGGCTTAAGAGTATGAATTCTTGAAGGGTGAACAAGCTATCAAAGCTAAAGTATGTGAAAGTCAAGCAGAATGCAAGATTGAAATAGAGATTTGTAATCTACAAATTAAGTTGTAATTAATTATCTGATCAAGCCTTAGTGTTACTTTCTAATCATTATAGCAGTCTAGGGTAAATCATCTAGATTAAGGTTGACCTAATAGTCATTTATAAATCCTTTAACTAGGTGACACTCCATGAGAATGATCTAAAGTCCTCTAACAAGGCTCACTCCTAACAAGGTGATTGAAATCCTCTAACCAAGTCACATTTAATAGTATATATTGTAACCTTTAATGGGGTTGGCCTTTCATAGGGCATCACTTCAGAAGAGTGAGAATGAGTAGCATGTTACTGGTGGTTTTTCTCAAGTTGTGTTTCCAGGTAAAATCTGAGTGTCAAATGTGTTATTTTATCTATGATGTTTCATGTTTACATTTATGTAAAGTTGTTTTAACCTAGGACAATAATCTACAAGTTTAAGTGATTGTATGATCTAATGGATGCATGCATGAATATGTTTTATGGATATGGGTTCACTAAGCTATGAAAAGTTTTATTTTTACATCTAGACCTTGGATAATTGATTCACTCCCCTCTCAATGTTTCTAAAGAATTCCAACAATTGGTATAAGAGCCATCTACTTAAGAGGTTCACTAAGCTATGAAAATTTTTATTTGTACATCTAGACCTTGGATAACTGATTCACTCCCCTCTCAATTATTCTAAAGAATTCCAACAATTGGTATCAAATCTACCTACTTAAGATGAATAGTTTGAAGGTACTAGAAGAAAAAGATCAAGATGTCAAAAAGAGAGGTACCCAAGCTTAACAAGGACAACTTTCCTACATGGAAAATTCTAATGAAGCTACACCTTGGAGGTCTTGGAGACCATAAACAATCTACCATCATCACTCAGTTGTTGATCCTACTAAAGCCCTTACTATTGAAGATCTAGGAAAAAAAAAAGGAAATGTTGGAGACTGCCTCAACCCTAAGTTATTCTAAGTTCAATGACACCAAGGATTGTGATAGTGAAAAGAAGATGTGGGATGCTCTTCACACCATTTATGGAGGAGACAAAAATGTTTTAAGAGCCAAACCTAAAATTCTTAGAGGTAAATTCAATTATATGAGGGTGCAAGAAGGTGAGAATGTTGCTCAATATTGCTCTAGAATAAAAGATGTTGTTAATGCTATAAGAAGAGCTACTAGTAAGATCGATGATGATATTGTATTAAGTGAAGTTCTGAGAAAAATGTTTCCCATCTATATTATTAGAGTTTCTTTAATACAATAATTGAGATGTATACCAGGTTCTAATCTAACTCTTGAAGGTCTGGTAGGTAAACTCACTACTTTTGAGCTATCTAATTTTGACATCTTCATATCTGATAATTTTGAATCTTCTTTTAAAGCTAAGTTATCATTAAAGGAACCTAATGAGAAGAAAAGGTAAAATATGTTCCCAATGATAGTGATACAAATGAGGAGGATGTAGAATATTTTGAGGCACTACTAGCAAGGAGATTTCACAGAGGCAAAGGAAAATTCAAAAGTAAGTTACCTATCATGTGTTTCAATTGCAATGAGGTTAGTCATATTGTTGCTAGATGTCCAAAAAAGAAGAACAATAGAAGTGATGACAAATACAGAAGTAAAAGAGATGAGGATAGAAAAGATTAAAAAGAAAAAGGCAAGAAGTCTTGCTACATTATAGAATAGGAAACCAAAGATGGATCTGATGATCATTATGATGAAGTGGTGTATGTTGCAATGAAGGATGATTCTGATGAGGATGAGGCAACTGCACTAGTTTCTTGTGTAAAAAAGAATGATAGATGGATCATTGATAGTGGGTGTTCACATCACATGACTGGAGATAAAAGTAACTTAATTACCTTGAATTATTATGGTGGAAATAATGCAGGGTTTGGTAATGATGCACCATGTCTAATAAAAGGAAAAGGTTCTATCAAACTCATAGAAAACATTTTATATGACAATGCTTATTATATTGAAGAAGTTAACTATAATTTGTTGAGATTGTCACAACTAAATAGTTCATGTTGCAAGGTTGAGTTTGAGAAAAAGATAGCTAAGATATATTATACTAATGGAAAACTAATTAGAAAAGGTGATCAAACTAGAGATAATCTAATCTACCTTGGTGTGGATGATGCTACCTATTTAGTTGTAGAATTTGATGATGTGTGGTTATGGCACAAGAGGTTATGTCATGTTAAAATTGATAACTTGGTTAGTATCAGTAACATGAGAAGAGTCAGAGGTTTGTCTAAGTTGAAGAAACCTGAAAAGATAATTTGCAAACAATGTCAATAAAGAAAAATGACAAAATATGCTTTTAAGAGTAAGACTCACACCTCTAAAGTAATTTTGGAGATTGTTCATACTAACTTGTGTGGACCAATTGATGTGCAAAGCTACCAAGGTGATAAGTACATTATGCTATTTGTTGATGATCATTCTAGGATGATGACAGTTATATTTTTGAAATAGAAATCTGATGCTTTCTAAATGTTTAAGTGGTACTTACCAAGAGTTGAAAAGGAAATAGGTAAAAGTATAAAAAATTTGAAATTTGATAGAGGAGGAGAATTTACATCAAATGAGTTTGAGAAGTTTCATAATGGAAGAGGAATAAAAAGATAGACATCTACACTTAGGACCCCTCCACAAAATGGAATCTTTGAAAGGAGGAACAAATTTGTGATGGACTAATCAAGGACACTCATGATGGAGAAGAATGTTGCTTTGAAATACTAGAGATAAGTTGTAAGTATAGTTGACTATACCCTCAACCGTGTACAAGTCAAGAAAGGTACTCATTCAACACCTTTTGAACTATGGTATGGATACTCAACCAATGTAAAATATTTTAAGGTATTTGGAAGCAAGTGCTATATTCTCAAAGATTTCAAGAATGGTAAATTAGATGCAAAAAGTGAAGAAGGTATATTCTTTGGCTATTTCACAAGAAGTAAATCTTATTAAGTGTTTAAATACTAACACTAACAAAGTTGTGGAAAGTGCAAATTGAAATTTGATGAATATATAGAGGTACATGAGGCTGAATCTATGAAGGAACCAAAGGAATACAAATCTTTTGTATAATTTTATGAAGGTATGCCTACTAATGAAGATGTTATAAATCAAGTTGCAAATCAACAACAAGTTTTAGTGACTATCGAGTCACATATAATGAATGTCAATTTGCATTCAGGAATTGAGCTACAATAGGATGTCAAGTTGGAGACTGAAGCTGAGACATATTCTAGTTCTGAGATTAGTGTACATGAAAGAGATGTTGAATTACTTGATAGAGAAGTACATATTGATTTAGAATTTGACAAACCTAATGAGGAAAATAGAGAAGAACCAAGATTGTCAAAGTATGTCAAAACACATCACCCTATTGCTCAAATAATTGGAGATAAAGATGCAAGAACAATGACAAGAAATAAGCTAATAAATGATACATGTTTTTTTAGCATGCATGAACCTAAAATAGTGAAATATGCCTTAGAAGATATGGACTAGAGTAAAGCCATGAAAGAAGAGACTAAACATATTGAGAAGATCAAGACATGGACTCTAGTTCCTAGACCAGAAGATAAAAATGTGATTGGCATCAAGTGGGTGTATAGAAACAAGTTAGATGAAAATGGTGAAGTCACAAGGAATAACAAAAGATTAGTTTGAAAAGGTATGCACAAGAAGAATGGATAGACTATGGAGAAACATTTTCTTCTGTTGCAAAATTGGAAGGAGTAAGAACTCTGCTTGCTTACTTTGCATACAAAGGTTTCAAAGTTTATCAAATGGATGTTAAATTTGCATTAGAAGATCCCAAGCTAGTAAGAACACCTATGGCAATACGATAGAAGTTGTCAAAGAATTATGGTTCAACTGACATGAATCAAACATTGTATAGGTCTATGACTGAGAAATTACAATATGTAGTACATAGCAGACCTGATATTGCATTATCTATTGGGATAGTTGCAATATTCTCTACTAATATGAGGGAGAATCATTTGATGGTTGTTAAGAGAATAATGAGATATCTAAAAGGAACAAAAGAGTATGGTCTATACTACAAGAAAAATGAGAATTTTCATTTGAGAGTCTACACTAATGTCGATTGGGCTGAAAATATTGATGATAGAAAGATCACTAGTGGAGGAGCATTTTTCTTAGGAAAAAGTTTGGTTACATGGACTAGCAAGAAATAAAATTGCATATCTCAATCTACTGTTGAAGCTAAATATGTTACTGTTATAGTAAATTGTACAAACATTGTGTGGATCAAACAACTTCTAAAAGATATGAAGGAGGAAATCATTGAACCTTTGATACTTTATTGTGATAATAAAAGTTTTATAAATATATCAAAGAACCTTGTGATGCATACAAAGACTAAGCACATTGCAATCAAGTATCATTACTTGAGAGAGTTAGTTCAAGACAAAGAATTGAAGATGGAATATGTGAATACAAAAGAGAAAATAGTTGATATCTTCACAAAAGCATTACCTAAGGATGCTCATGAGTACCTAAGAGGTAAATTAGGGGTGATACTCGTATCAAAGGCTATTTTAGAAGCATGATTAATGCCATGCATCAACTAAGATGATTGATATATGCCACCCATTGATGTAGTGGATCTTACTTTAGGAGTTTCTTAAAGTAATCAAAGAGCTAGAGCTATAGATTAGTCACAAGCTAGCCAATAGAGGGAGAAACTAAAATGTCCATATCTACATATTAAGATGAAAAGTCTTTGGCATTTTTGTCAAAAAGGGAGATAGAGTAGTGTACCTAAGATAGTGTAATATAGAATACCAAACATAGAGAGAACAAAGGGAGAAAGATGGAATATCTACTCAGATAGGAGATAGTGTACCTAATGATTACTACGTAGGGAGAAATGACCAAAAGACATGCATTTACCTAGTAAGAGGGAGATAGTGTTGAGGGAGTGATAAAGAGGGAGTCATAAGGATGAGTTGATAGTATGTTGATCATAACAGAGTTTTATAGCCTATACAAAAGATGAAAGCTATTAATAGAGGGACAAATTTCAATACAAGGAATTATTTTCTCTTTGGTATTGTTGTTGGTATTGGTTTTCCATTAATGCAAAAGTGGAAGATTGTTGAAAATAGATTGACATAAGTATGATAATATGTGTAGGACATAGAAAACAAGCTAATGTCTAACATACTATGAGCAAATCACAAACCCAATAAACATATGTTAACACCCTCTAGTCTATCACAAAAGCCAAATGAATCAAAAGAAATAAAAGCAATGTTAAAACTCCCTCTTTCACTTGTAGCTCCCATGTCCTTCTTTCTTCTCCATGTGATGTAGCTCCAAATTTCCTATAATGCACACAATTATTAAGCAAAAGTCTATGATAATGATGGTGCTATGAGAATAATTGAAGTTGTGATTTTAGTGTGAGAGATGGAGTGAAAATACTCAAGAGCCAAGGACCTAAAACTCAAGAATTAGGACTAGAAATGAGAGGAATAATTCTCATTTTATAATCAACACACAAGGTGAGAGCATTGGATTTGTCACCATTGGATATGTGACTTGGCAAGAGATTCCTTTGAGAATCCATGACACATATGACACAAGATACCAAGTGTAGGATTCTATGATGCTTGGAAATCAAACAAGGCTAAATATGGTTGAGAATCTATGACGCATCATATGACACCTCAAACCCACTTAAAGCCAAGAATCTATGACAATGAAAGAAAAATATGGATGTGCGTAAGAGAATAAGAATATTGGATTATGAAAAATCTTATCCAAGTGTCAAAGGAGAATCCATGAGGTGCCACACCCATGTGTCATGATGATGTCAATATTTTGTGGAATATTTGAATTAAAAATCCATTATTCCACACAAATAGAAATTAGTAAAAATGGAATTAATGGAGGAAAATATGACTTAGGAAATTGAGAATTTCTATGGTTTGTGAATGATGAACCAATTAATTAATAAAATTAATTAATTAAGGATGATAATTAGGAATAATAATTAGTAAGAATGACATAGGATTAAATTATGGGTTATTTAATCCTATAGAGAAAATTAGTAGATGATTGGCCAGTTTGATTCAATAAGTGCAATAGTATCCTTTGATGAAGTGTGATGATAATACGGATTGAATAGGATAATGACAGGTAGACCAAAGCCATGGTCAAATTGATTGATTGATTGAAATTGATAACATTTCAAGGACACATGACATGATTAAAGATATGTAACATTTAATCGATATTGTAAATGCTATAGGATTGAGATTGGTTGATAAGGTTGATCATAATAACATCGATGGACACTGTCAATGTTACTAAATGGTTGAAAATGCTATGATCTGAAATTGAGAGACTTGACAATGTCAAATATTAGATGACATGAATGATAGTTTGACCTAGCACTAAGAGCCATGACAGTAATAAGGTCAAATTGATAAGATTTGATAGATTGATAGGTTTCCAAGGCACCAAAAGCCACAACAATGCCTAGGATTGGATAGATGATGATTGATTTGGGATTTTTGACACATTCTAGGTTGATTAGGATTGATTGTGGATGATTTCAAGTTTATTTGGGGTGATTCCAAGTTGATTTGGTATGATTTTGAGTTGATTTGAAATGGTTGTGAGTTGATTTGATATGATTTTTGATGATGTTGAAATGGTTCCAAAATGATGTGAAATTGATGTGAAAGAGGATATGAATGATGATAGACGTTGTTGAGATACAATTAGGTTGGCTAAAAGATCAGAGTTAGTAGAATGAGAAAATGGGATGAATTAGTATGAAGAAGTGATGTTGATTCAGGGGCTCGAGAGTATTTTCAAGGGTTACCACTCAATAAAATGACCAAATAATGAAAATGATAGCTCAATTTTTTCATAACAAATATATGAATCCAATGCAACTGACGGTTCAAAAATTAAAGTTGAAATGCAAAAGTTATGGCCTTTGGAGTGCAACATAGGGGCTCCAGGAGCAATTTTGGGCATCCTACTACCCCAAGTGCACTCAAAATGCACCCAAGTGCACCCAGTGTGCACTTGGTAATCTCAAGTGTGCTATGAAAGTACCAAGTGCACCCATGGTGCACTTGGGAAGCCCAAGTGTGCTCTGAAAGTGCAAATTGTATCCTACAATGGTTTGGGGCCAAAAACAGCCCGACTAGACTCGAAATGACATGAAACTTTGTGTGCATGCCCCAAATGGTGGAAAGAGGTAAGAACATGAGTGAAATTGGTCAAAAATGGTCACATTTGGTCAAATAAGGGTCATACTAAGGCTGGACTAGGTGGAAAGCCCTAGAAGGTTGACAGATAGTGTAGGATGATGTTGAAATGTAGAAATGCAAGATGAAGATGATTTGGTATATCAGAACACATGATAATGGTGATGAATGAAGACATGAATGAAAGAAGACCGAAGAGATGAGATGGGGACCAATCGGAATGAGGTGAAGATTTTTGCTTTCAAAGAGTGCACTATATGTCAAATGGAGCTTCATTTTGATCAAACCGTAGATGCGAACCATTTTTGAGCATCTACAATATGTTTCAAATTTTTTTTCTCACTGATGTCAAACCTACTACTTGCTGGTAAGAAAACTACCTAGTTGATTTGAGTACTATCATTTGTTTGATTAATGAAGATATTTTGATCAAATGAAATAACAAAAGAACCTAGAGGAAAGGTTGAGTTATTAATAAAAAGGAATACAAGGTTAGTTAAGACAGAAATATTATAGTGTATTATTGATCTACTTAAGGTTGCAAAGGTTGGATATACTAAGTATAGAATAACAAGTAAGAATAATTAAGTCTTCCAAGCTTGACCAAGCGGATAGTAGGTGCTGAGAAAAGTTAGTGAAAGTTGAGCATAAAATCAAATAGAGTCAAGAAAAGTGAAAGGTCAGTGTATGCCAAGTGATACAATGTAAGCTAAGTAAAGTTTAGTTGATGTTGAACACTAGTAAAATTTAGTGTTTTCTGAGTTATCTAGTGGATGATGAGTGGAAAAATAGTTTGGAAGCCGAGTGACAGCATATTGATGTTGAGTGTCAGTTTTCATGTTAAATCAAAGATTTGATGAATCTAAGGTGACTATTTTATTTTCTTGAATTTTGTGAAGCATGTAGAAGATAACTATGATGAGTTGGTGGTATATAATTCATGGTAAACTATTTTTAGGTGAAATCAAAGAGGATTGAAGAAGTTTCTAGAAGGGAATCAAATAAAAATATGGGTAGATTCATTGAATCCTACCTAATCCTACCTAACCCTAAAATGGATGATAGAGGTTGAATGACAAAAGATCTTTATTTTCTATTTATAGAGGTGGTTGGTAAGAAGAAAGGTTGGTCATGTTTGAGAACCTAAGTTAGACAAGAGGTCTAAAGTATCACTTTATTCAGTGACCGAATAGAAGAGACTGTTATTGGCAAGAAAAGAAAGAAGGCTTAAGAGTATGAATGTTTGAAGTGTGAACAAGCTATCAGAGTTGAAGTGTATGAAAGCCAAGCATAATGGATGACTAAAACAAAGATTTTTAATGTACAAAGTGAGTTGTAATTTTTTATCAGATCAAGCCTTATTGTTACTTTCTAATCATTGTAATAGTCTAGGGTAAATCCTTTGGATTAAGTTTGACCTAACAGTCATTTGTAAATCCTTTAACCAAGTGAAATTCCAAGTAAATGATCTAAATTCTTTTAACAAAAGCTCACTCCTAACAAGGTGATTGAAATCCTCTAACTAGGTCACATTTAATGGTATGTATTGTAACCTTTAACAGGGTTGGCCTTTCATAGAGCATCACTTCATAAGAGTGAGAATGAGTAGCATGTTACTAGTGGTTTTTCCCAAATTGGGTTTCCACATAAAATTCTAGTGTCAAATGTGTTATTAAATCTATTATGTTTCATGTTTTCATTTCTATATATTGGTTTTAACCTAGGAGAGTAATCTACAAGTTTGAGTGATTGCATGATCTAATGGATGCATGCATGAATATATTTTATGGATATGGGTTCACTAAGCTATGAAAGTTTTATTTGTACATCTGGACCTTAGATAATTGATTCACCCCCCTCTCAGTTATTCTAAAGAATTCCAACATACCACTACCTTGCTTGTTCAAATCTCCTTTCGGTTTGATCTTTTTCTAATCTCTTTTCTGTGATCTCATTGAATCACTCATTCATGCTTTTTCACTTTTCCTTAATTCTCCTTTGATCTTCTCTCTTCTCTTCTCAGCTCATGTTTCTTCTTTTAGCTTCAATAGCTTCACACTTTGATATTCTCCTTTGATTACCATCAACAACATCACCATTTAACCAGATACCAAAAACTTGATTCAACTCCTCCTTAAATAGTAGTCTTTGTGCTTCCATATTCTTCTAGTTATTATCACTTAATAATAATTATTGATCTCAAATTCATTACATTTAATCACTTAGAAAATAGAACTTTTATATAACTTTTCCCTTATCCTTATCCTTCTTCAATCTCCATCATCAGATCTTCATTTTTTTTCCTTAGAAAATAGAACTTTTATATAAATTGTCTCTTATTCTTATCCCTTCAATCTCCATCATCAAATATTCATTATATTTTTCCATATGTAGACCTTCTACCAAACTTTGACTCATGCATTTGAACTTCTCAAACATTCTTTATTTCCATCAAAATTCAACCTAATATTCCATCTTTACAAACTTGTTATTCTTTTTTTTTACTTGGTGAACATAACATTTCACTTAGGTAATCCATCACTTGGTCAATGCTGAACTTACTTGGTTAATATTGAGCTTTCAACTTTTCTTTGCCAACTACTTAGTGAACATTGTAGTCACTCAATGAAAAATGTCTTTCTTCTTTCACCTTGTTACTTAGTGTATCTTATGTAGAACATTTCATTACAATATAACATGATTGCAAAATAATCAAACCAATATTACATTATCATTATCCAACTCATTCAAGTGCCCATTGAATACCATACTTATCAGCTATGTCATCAATATACTTTCTTCAAATCCTCTTCATCAATCAAATGATATAGAACTCTACTAAATTATGATAATGTCTAGCCAACTAAGACTTGACATCAATGACAATATAACAATTGGTATGATTCTTTTACATGCATTCATAACATTGACAATTACATTATCAATTGGTGCTAACAATATCCCCCTTTGGCATTTATGGAAACACATAACATATTTTTTTACATTAAAAAAAAAATCATAAGATAATCAAATGTATTCATTGAAAACAATACAAATTTTCAGCTCTTTGTCTTCATTTTGATTTTCTACAACAAGTGTACTCATCTATATCTTCAGCAGCATCTAACATTGTCAACATTTCTCCCCCTTAGGATATGATCTTGTTCTTCTATTTAGCAGCATCATCATCATTTATTATGATGTCATATTCATCATTCCTTATAGTTTCTTATATATTTTCTTCCTTTGACTTATTCTTCTCTCTTGGTCTACTACTGGTGTTCTCCCACCATATATCTTATAACTTCTTATGGATTCTCTAATTAATTCTTTCCCTTACTAATTCTCATATCTCCTTTATTGATATTCTCCTTACTAGATCTCAGTCTACTAGATTTTTCCCCTTTTAATAATAGAAATTCCAAAGGTAACTATAAGTACGAATGTCAAACTTATAAAACCTTGTAGATATCTAAGTTGCACCTTGCATGTACGTGTTTATATTAGTTTCATCATAGTATTCTTCACAACTTCATAAAACTCCTAAAGAATAAACTCTTTCATCAACTCCACAAAGATTTTTTTGTTCATCCATGAATGAAATTCAGCATGCATCTTCTCCTAGTGAATTTTGGATAGGGAAAGAATCCCCTATTTAACTCTTAGATACTCAAAATAATTGTTAGGAAATGGTTTAGTAAATATGTATGTAATTCACTCTTTAGACTTCACATACTCAAGCTGATCTATAAACTCCTTGTTATGAATCACTTACAATTTTAAGATTTATTGGGATACAGATTTAATATAAAGATCATAACTGGCGTTACTTGTGAACTATGAAAATAATACTTAGAAATACATAAAATTACTAAGTAGGCAAAAACATGTCTGAGAATGAACAAGAGACAAAGTATTTGATTTTAGAATTCACTAGACTATGGCTACCTCTCTAGATTTATAAACTTGCAAGATCAATGCCATTAATATGATGTTAAAACTCTCACATCACCATAGTCTTCACTAGAGTTAAAAATTTATTTCCTCTTCCACATTGCAATATTAGGAACTTTCTAGCAACATTTTTGTGCCTAGCTCCTTTGTCACATTTACAATGCTAGGAAATGACATTGCAACTCCCTTTCTCAAAAAGAGAATATGAATACAATAGGCATGAAACCTTTATAATAATGACATAAAGTCATGAAAAATCCTCTCAATAAAACTCTAAGTTTTTATCTCATATTATGAGACCATTGTATTCTCTATAGTATTCTCTCCCTAATTATCCTCTATATGATTCAAAGACTTCTCCAAGTTTTATTGTCCATTTACAAAGAATATCTACCCTTTTATACAAGAAAATAGCCATATTTGGTTTCTAACCAAATAATCATATTCCTATTTTAAAATAACAAAATAATCCCAAATCTCCCAAATTTACCAGTAGCCTTGAAAACAAATGGCTCTTATAATTTTGAGCTCACATGATAATATTCAAAATAAAATCCCATTCTAAATACTAGAAAAGAAATAGTTTTGCTTGACAAGAAGAAAATAATTATCCTCAAAATCCAATTTGTTTGGAGGTAAACCTCATGATCCTCTTTTTAAGGATTTTAGCAGACACTTCAAAAACAAATACATTTTGGTCAGCATAGTGGTATGGAAGAAAACTAGGAAAGTCATGGTTGTGTGTTCAGATCTCATCAATTGTGATGTGACATTTCTATCTCATTCTTGTTTTGTCTCATATGGTAGTTTTTTCTTGTCTTCATTTAACATAAGACAAATTTAAATTATTGTCAATGTTGTTGAAAAACACATGAAGTGTTCAACAGAAGAAGAGTAACCATGGACCTAAGAGGTTTACGGTTCAAACCTTACAAATTGCATTTTTTACCAAAAAAAAGGCAAGGTTCCATGTGGAAAAGATCATGTGTATAATATGTGACACGTGGCAAAGAACATTTGTCCAATATGTGATACATGTCATGAGTCTATTGCTCCATGGCCAATACCAATCTCCCACTTAAATGATACCACATTAGTGAATAATGATAGATTTCATTTTTCCATGTCATGATGATGTCATCACTACTCTACTTGGTCAACCTTTGACTATAAAACTTTGTGCTCATAACTTTTGTATATGGACTCTAATTTTGTCCATTCAAAATGTTTTGGAAAGCTCTTGATGAGCCCTTTAATTTGAGATTAGTTATGACCACTTTGGAGATGGTCAAATTTTCACCTTTTTGGTCAACCTCTACTATGCCTATTTGACCAAACCTATACCAAGCATATCTTGAGCAAATAGACTCATTTTGGAATACTTCAAGTTGTGTCAAGAACATTTCATTGTGCTCTATAAATTTATACCAATTTTGAGATATTTTAAGTGGGATTTGTTTTTAAGGTCTTCAAGATCCATTTAGATCATTCCTCCCCACTGAAGAAGCTTTTGGATCTCCAAAAGGTCTTTTAACCAAACATTATGTGAAAGAAATACATTCTCACTTGTCCAATATCTATCCACCTCATTTGTGCACCTGCTTCACCAAAAATCTATACAATAATTATGAAAATTGTAATCATATTGCTACCCATTTGAAATTTTTGGCATCTTTTTGTATTAAATACCCCAACTACTATCCATGTGTACAACACATTAGCAGCACTAAAAGATAAAAAGCTAGTAATGACAATGAGCTAACAATACTCTTAATCCTTGTAATAGGTTTCCATGAAAAAACCTTATGTTGTGGCATTGATGATCCTTGAAACACATTATAGTTAGACTTTCAAGAAACTACATCATTTTCATGCTTCAAATTACCTACTTTTTCTACTTTTGTAGACATTACATGAGGCTCTTCATTTTCCTATTGTTCAGTAATGGACAATCTATTATAATCTTCTTGTTGTGCTTGTTTAGATGAAGCTTTGGATGATGATTCCATAAATTAGCTTCTTGATGACCACCTTTCTTACAATAAGAGAGATGTTTTCAACATCCAACCTTTCTTTCCCTTCTCTCTCTTCTAATTTGGAGATGGATCTTGATGCACTATCTTTTTATTGGTTTACTTGACCTTCTTGTACAAAGTCATTCTTTTCCAACCCTTGGCAACACTATGGTTATTCAACCCACAAGATGTGCATGGATTTCTAAACCATAAACTTTCTACATTGCCAACTCTTAAAATAAAAAGAAACATTGTAATTACAAGGCTTTCTATACCTTTCATGGTCACCCTTGATGCATGCATGTCAAGAACAATTTGTGTTCTTCCTTCTCTTGAACATCTTACATGTGTCACCATTGTCTCAAGATGATGTTCCATTTCCTCCCTCTAATTGTTCTTGATATTTTTCTTCTTTCAAAGAATTCTTTGCATCAACTACATGGGATAATTCTCCTTCACCATTCTCCAATCTTCTATATTTGGTTCTAGCTTTCACCTTCACAAGCTCAACCATACTTTGTTCATGAATTCCAAGGCCCTTTCCTTTGTTTCCCATCTTGGTTAATGACCTCAATCCAACATTTTGAGATTATTTATGATAATCACCAAGAGAAAGAGGAAGATAATAAGAATGATGAGATTTCAAGTTTGCATCTTTAGCTTCCTTCAAGAAACCTTTGTTTTCAAACTTCCACTCTTCATACATCTCATCAACCTTGGCTTTCATCTACATGAAGTCCTTATAAAATTATGCATCAAAGACAACAAGAAACTAATTTTTCTTAAGTGAAGACATCTTGCCTCACTTTTCCTATATTTTCTCCAAAAAAATCACAACCTACAACATGTTAGACTAGCTCTCATACCAAACTTGATCTGTCAACTCCTTGTTATGAATCACTTACAATTTTAAGATTTACTAGGATACATATTTAATATAGATATTGTAACTGATGTTGCTTGTGGGCTGAGAAAATAATACCTAAAATTACTAAGTAGGTAAAAACATTCATCAAAGAACAAGAGAGAGGATTTGATTTCAAAGTTCACCAAACTCTAGCTACATCTCTAAATCTACAAAATTGCAAGATCGATGTTATTATTATGATGTAAAAACTCTTGCATCACCATGGTCTTTGATGGAGTTATAAACTTCTTTCCACTTTCATGCAATGACATGAACTTTCTAGTAACACGTTTGTGCCTAGCTCCTTCATCATATTTACAATGCTAAGTAATGATATCACAACTCTCTCTCTCTCTCTCTCTCTCTCTCTCTCTCTCTCTCTCTCTCTCTCTCTCTCTCTCACACACACACACACACACACACACACACACACACAAAGAGTATATGGATACAATAGGTAGAAGCCTTTACAATAATGACATAAAGTCATGAAAAATCATCTCAAGAAAACTCTAAGTTTTTATCTCATATTCTCTCCCCAATTCTCCTTTCTAGGATTCAAAAACTTCTCCAAGTTCCATTGTTGATTTACAAAGAATAGCCCCTTTTATACAAGAAAATAGCCATATTTGGTTTCTAACCAAATAATCATTTTCACATTTTAAAATAACAAAATAACCCCAAATCTCCCAAATTTACCACTATCCTTAAAACCAAATGGTTCTTAGAATTTTGAGCTCACATGACAATATTCAAAATTAAATCCCATTCTAAATATTGGAATTTATTTGCTAAGTTCACCTTGATAAGAATAAAATATTTATCCTAAAAGTTTATTTTGTTTGGAATTAAACCTCATGATCCTCTTTTTGAGGATTTTAATGGACACTTCAAAAATAAATATATTTTTAAGGATTTTAATAGACACTAAAAAAAATACATTTCAATCAGCATAATGGTATGGAGGAAAACTAGGAAAGTGATGGTTGTGTGTTCAAATCTCATCGGCTATGATGTAGACATTTCTCTCGTATCTCATTTTTGTCTCATATGGTATTTGTCTCATATGGTAGTTTTTTCTTGTCTACCTTTAACATAAGACAAATTTGATTGGCACTAATGTTGTTGATAAACACATGAAGGGTTCAAAGGCAGAAGAGTAACCATGGACCTAAGAGTTTTACAGTTTAAACCTCACAAATTGCATTTTTGCTTAGCAACAAGGCAAGGTGTCATGTGGTAAAGATCATTTCTCCAATATCTCACATATGTCACAAGTCTATTGTTCAATGGCCAATGCCAATCTACTACATCAATAAATAATGCCATATTTAAGTTTTCCATATCATGATGATGTCATCACTAGTCCACCCAGTCAACCTTTGACCATAAAACTTTGACTACTCATAACTTCTACATATGGACTCAAATTTTGTCTGTTCAAAATTTATTGGAATCTCTTGATGAGCCCTTAAATTTGAGACCATTTTTTATCAATTTAGAGTGTTAGTTTTTGGTGACTAATCAAGATAGTACTGTACATACTTTATAATTCTTTGAAAAAAAATTGACCCTATTTTATCAAGATTTTGGGCTGACATGTAATTATTAATTATAACCCTAAAGTGGTAAAAATTATTGTATAAAATGAGCTTAGGGTTAGGGGTTTTCATAAGGTTTGATGCAAAATTTGCTTCTTGCGGTCATATTGAGTTGTAAGGGATTACAGATTGTAATTAGGTTGTAATCAATAGATCATAATAATATTAGACTTGCTATTTGGTGGAAGTAGCCCAAGATTTGGGTGAACCATGTTAAATCTTGGTGTCTTGTGTTCTCTTCTATGCAATCTATTATTTATTGATATTGTTCATATTTGCATGTAATTGTTATTTTTATTTGAGGTTAATTCTAACATAGAGACAATCAAATTTTCACTTTTTTGGTCAACCTATTCTATGTATGTTTGACAAAACCTTTGACTAAGCATATCTCAAGAAAATAGACTCTTTTTGAAACACTTCAAGTTGTGTCAAGAACATTTCACCATTCTCTATACATTTATACTACTTTTGGGAAATTCTAAGAGGGATATATTTTTGAGGTCTTCAAGATCCATCTAGATCACAAGCCTAACTATTTTATCTTGTACTTGCTCCCTTGAGTAGTGATACTTGATTGATTTATGTTTTTTCTTTGCATGCATCACCAAATTCTTTGATATATTTATTGTACTAGTGTTATCACAATAAATAGTAATAGGCTTGGTTATCTCTTCTTGCATACCTTCCAACAATTTCTTAACTCATATAACATTTGAAAAATTAATTTTAAGAGCAACATTCTCAACTTCAGCAGTAGATTGTGAAATACAACTTTATTTCTTTCTTATCCATGTAATCAATATTTCTCCTAAAAATAAATCTCCACCACTTGTGCTTTTATATCATCAATATTACCATCCCAATCAGCACCACT
This sequence comes from Cupressus sempervirens, assembly GCA_028749045.1. NCBI lineage: Eukaryota > Viridiplantae > Streptophyta > Pinopsida > Cupressales > Cupressaceae > Cupressus > Cupressus sempervirens. The sequence goes on from CM053793.1 coordinate 688,733,036, forward strand.
ATAGACTTTAAGATTAAAGTCATCATCTTGCTTATACCATAGGCCAAAATCTTTAGTTCCTTTTAGATATTTGAATATCCTCTTCACAATAGTCATGTGTGTTTCCTTAGGATCAAAGGAAAATCTTGCAACTATACCAACAGCATGTGCAATATTTGGTCTACTATGTATAACATATTGTAAATTACCAATCATTGATTTGTATTGTGCGTTATTTGCATTTGTAGAGGTTTCTTCCTTTGATAATTTTACTCCAATCATCATAGTTGAATAAATTGGCTTAGACCTATCTATTCCAAATGTCTTCGATGTTTCCTTTACATACTTGGATTGAATAACATATATACCTTTCCTTGTTTGATGAACTTGTAAACCAATGAAAAAAATGATCTCACCAAACATAGACATCTTAAATTGTGTACTCATTTGATCAGAAAATGTTTTACATAGCATATCATTTCCTCCAAATATAATATCATCCACAGATATTTCAGCAATCAAAACCATATTTTCATATTCACATTTTAAATACAAAACATTGCTTTCACTTGTTCTAGCAAATTCAACCTTAATAAAATAAGAATGTAACCTTTCATACCATGCTCTTAGTAATTTTTTAAGTCCATAGAATGCCTTGTTCAATTTCCAAACCATGTTCCTTTGATCAAGATCAATGAACCCTTCTAGTTGTTCACTATAGACTTCTTCTTCAAGTGTTCCATTAAGAAATGCAAATTTGACATCCATTTGATAAAATTTGAACTTTTTGTAGGTAGCATAGGCCAACAATGTTCTTACTCCTTCCAATATTGCTATAGGTGAAAAAGTCTCACCGTAATCTATTCCTTCTTCTTGTGTATAACCTTTGAAAAATATTTTTTCCTTGTTTCTTACCACTTTTCCATCTTCATTTAGCTTATTTTTTAAAATCCAATTTGTACCTATCACATTCTTGTCTACAAGTCTTAGTACTATTGTCCATGTGTTATTCTTCTCTATCTAGTCAATATCTTCATTCATATAATTTATCCAATGCATCTTTAATTGTTCTTGGTTTTCAGTCAACTATCAGATAGGTTTTGTCTCTTGACTTACTTTTTTCTATACTCTGACACTTCTGTCATCAATAATTTATTCAGGGAATGATTATTTTTCACATATTTGTCCAATACAGATTTAGTTCTTTGATTTTGAGCATTTTCTCCACTCAATAAGGGTTCATTTCTTTGCATGGGTTGAATATTTTGGTGCTCAATGACTCTCTACTATAACTTGGGTAGTGTGTCTTGTGTCTCTTCATATACATAAAAAAACTTGTTGTAATCTTTAGGTTCCTTTTTTTCTTTCTAGATCATTCTTATATGAAAACTCATCAATCCTCACATTTGCACTTTCAATCATTTTGTCAGTATCTTTTTTCAAACATTTATAAGTTTTTCTTGTACATGAATAGCCAAGGAATATATCTTCATCTCCTTTTAAATAAAATTTACCATTCCTTACATCTCTGTGAATATAACACCTACTTCCACATATTTTGAAATAACTTACATTTGATGTATGACGATACCAAAGTTCATAGAGTGTCTTATTTTTTCCTTTCTTCAACTAAATTTAGTTGATAGTATAAACAACAGTACTAATTTTTTCTCTCCATAATATTTGTGCAACCTCTTTTTCAGTCATCAATGACCTTGCACAATCCATAATTGATCTATTTCTTCTCTCAACAATTTCATTTTTTTTGTGGTATCCTCAATTGAGATAAATTTCTATTAATACCATTCTTAGCACAAAATTTATTTAATTCAATAGACATAAACTCACAACCTCTATCAAATCTTAAGAATTTCAATGATTTAACAATTTATTTCTCAACTCTAGCTTTATACCATTTAACATATCAAAAGCATCTGATTTCACCTTCATGAGTATAACAATCATTATTTTAGAATAATTATCAACAAACAAGGTGAAATATTTGTCATTGTAATAACTATCCACACCAATAAGAGTGTGTGTTTTGCTTGACATTTTTTAGTTTCTCATGTTACCAAGCTAACACTCTTTACACATAGCATTCTTAGGTTTTTTCAGATTTGGTAAGCCTCTAAATATTTTATTTCTACTCACCTTCACCATGTTTTCAAACTTTACATGACACAACCTTTTATGCCACAATCATGCATCCTCAACTTTAGCAAATCAGCACATCTCAACAGTAGGATCAAGATAAAATAAGTAACCTTTTGTTTACATCCCATTTCCTATTATATTTCCTTCATCATCATAGATCTTGAATTTTTTGTTCTAAAATTCCATCTTGTGACCTAAATTGTTCAACTAAGAAACACTCAAACTATTATACTTTATAGCTTTTACCTAATAAGCATCATCACATCTGATCTTATCATTCAACATTAGTGATCATCTACCTTTCATCAGACATGGGACATCATTACCTAACTTAATAGTTTCATCGTCATCAATTTCTTCAATTTTTTCAAACTTACTTAGATTGCCAGTCATGTGATGTGAACATCTACTATCTATAATCCATGAATCATTCTTGCTAACATATGAAATAAGGGTAGTTTCACCTTCATACCTTTCTCCATTGTGATCTTCCTTGATGGAAACATATACCATCTAAACTATTTCCTTTTCTTCATCAATGTTGGACTTGGTATACTCTTCTTCAAAAATGTAGCATGATTCTTTCATTTGTTTTTGTAATCCTTGTTCTTCTTGTACTTATAATATTTCTTGTCATTTCTATCACTCTAGCTTTTATTAAGACACTTAGTAGCAAAATGACCAACTTCATTGCTCTTGAAAAAAATTAGGGGAAATGTACTTTTGTATTTAACTTTACCTCTTGATAACATTCTTGTAAGCAATACTTCAAGTTCATCCAGATCATCCCTAGATTCAGACTCACTTTTTTCCTTACTTTTCTTTTATTTCTTTGAACTTCCAATCATTAGTAAAGACATAAAATAATTTCCAAGTGTAACCATACTATTGTCATAATTTCCCAATTCAAATATAGTTAATCAACCAACTAAACTATCAAGTGTCAAAGAATTCTCATGCATAGCTGTTACTTCTTGAATTGCAAAAAACTTTGACAGCATAAATAGGTAGAAGAGTTCTAAGAACTTTACTTACAATTTCACTATCACTGATAATTCCCTCCAGCAAATCTAATTTCACTTACAACTTCCTTGATTCGGTTCATGTACTGTGCAGTATTTTCACCTTCTTTCATTATCATGTCATCATAATTACCCCTAAGACTTTTGACTTTAGCTCTCAACACATTTGGATCTCTATCATCTACAAGTGCCAATTTTTCCCACATTTGTTTAGAATTTGTGTAGTTCTTGATATCATCAAACTCTACATCATTAAGTGAAGATGCAATCTCAATCATTAGGCTATTATGGTTTCTCTTTTCATTCATTTTTTCCACTGTCATAGGATTATGAGGTGTAGCATATTTATTGTCTAACCAATGAATAATATTATCTCCAATTCTAGATAAATGTAACCTCATTTTGTCTTTCCATGATGAGAATTTTTTCTTGTTCAACTTTGATACCTCTCTCTTATACATCTTCATATCTTTATCTCAAGTTCCTTTAAACTTATTCCTCCAAGCATTGTGCTCTGATAGCATTTGTTTGATAACTTAGAGGGTGGGGGGGTGAATCAGTTATGTACATTTATCCTACAATCTCTTCAAATAATTTTAGTACCAAACAAACATCATAAGAATTTACTCAGTGATCTAATTCAACTTCTTAATTAATTCACCCAATCAATTTACTCCAAACTATTCATTCACTATTTATGTTATTATCAGTTTTCATTAATAAAACTTAGTAGTTACCACTTACCTACCAAGTTGTTACTGAGTTGTAATAATAAGTAAATAGCATGTAAATCAACTTGCAAAATAACAAAATTCATACATTTGACACCAAGATTTTTAATTTGGTTATCATGAAAAGGGAAAAACCACTTGGGATCAGTAACCCAAAATGTTCACTATCCTGAAGTGATCTCTATTAGGATCCAACTGTATTAATGGTTTACATACATACTATTTTTGATTAGATAAAAAAGTCTTATAGGGATCCTAAAACCCAAGTTTGAAACAAAAAAAAAGGCTAGAAATAAGCAATTAAAGCCCAGCCAAAGGACAATGGCCAAACAAGAGGCCAGAACAACAGATCACCAAACAAAAGGTGACCAAAGTGGCAACAAAACAACCACCAACACAAGTTTTGACTAGGCTCCTAAAATCCAAAGAAGATAAGGTAAAAAAGTCACCATCCATGATACACAACAAAATACAACAGGCCAAAAGCCAGGGGACAAAAAAAGTATGATAGGCCAAAAAGACCAGTCATGCTTTGCCTTTAGATCCCTTCTTTTGAGAACGTAATCCCATATCAAAAGAGGCAGTGGAAGGCTTGATATTATTTTCCTTTTACTACAGTCCATCTATCCTCCACCAAACCAGCAGCCTTTTGCCACCGTAAATCAGCAACACCAGAGCCAAGCCCAAAAATCCCTGAGTCTAGGGAAGAGGCTGCAATAGGAAAATCTACAACCAGAGAAGAAGGCATAGGAAGGTCTGACCCTGATAAAGAAGAAGTGGAGAGAATGACCATATTTCCTTTTAATGAGGTCCTTCCAATCTCCACCAAACCAACATCCATCAGGCTCTAAGAAACAACAATGCCAAACTAGACCCTGAAACCCCTAAAGCTAGGGGGAAATTTGCAGCAGAGGAAGATACAGCAAAAATAAGACAGGGTATATCAACCTAAGAAGGATCTAGAGAGGTGGCTGCCCCTAGGACACAAGAAGATAGAATAGCTACATCCATAGAAGGAGTCAAAGGAGGATCCTCCATCAAATCACTAGAAGACGGGACATCAAAAACCAAAGACTGATTTGCTACAACCAAAGGTACCAAAGGATGATCCTTTACCTAAGAGCCAGGAATAGTAGAAGAATCCTCCACCAAAATATCTTGAAGAGAGTCAACATCACCTATAGAGAGGACCTTGTGGACTGTGTAGTGACCCTCTGAGGCCCCTTTCCACCAAGAAGGGGGCATCTTCGGTCTAGATTTACCAGTGGAGCAGCTAGAAGCCAGGTGACCAGTCTTGTGGCACTTCCTACAGTGGAAGGGGATACCCTCATAGTCAAGAAGGATATTCCATGATCCTAATGTAGAAGCCACTGAAATCATTTCTCGAAGTCCCTTAGAGACATCAATTTCAACCAGTATGCGAGCATATGTTGTTCAAAAAACATTGGATGAAGCCTTATCAATCAAGCAGAATACACCAAGGGAGCTCCCCACCTCCTCCAAAACAGAATCTACCCAAAGGTGAAGGGGGAGATTCAACAACCTAACCTAGACAGGGAACGTATTAAAATATTATGTCAATAGGTTGAAATCTTTATGCCAAGGTTTAGCCATCAAGGGAAACTTCACTTCCTAATAGAAAACATGGTGAAGGATGGCATCTCTATCAGTAGAAAATTCAAATTTAACAATGAACAACCCCCTAGGAAAAGGGTAAATATAGGTTGTCTGTGAAATAATGGGGTCCCAAAAATGGGAAATCCAAGCATGCAAGTCTGACAAAGAAGGCCAAAAACCCTTGAAATAAAAGATAGCAGCTTTGGCTGAGAAGTCATCCATATAGCTTGAGATCTCAATAATAATATCATATTTTAAATCAATCTTTAAAGGGTTACATACCGCAATCGGAGCCCTCGAATGCACGGTATCATGAAGCCATGGCTTATCAACAAGTCCACCAAGACTAGCATCAAAGGCAACCACATCAGTATAAGAAATGGCCAAACCACCCACACTAGAAAAAAAAAACCCTAGAAGCCGAAGGGAACTTCATAAAGTTGATCATAGGAAAAAAATTGAACCGAAGCCAAATGCTGGAGAAAGAGTAGGATCCATGTTGGAGCCGAAGCCGAATCTAGGAACAAAAGTCAAGCTAAAGTCAAATCCAGGCACAAAGGTAGGATTGAAGCCAGGGGCCGAAGCCTAAGCCTAAGCCAGGCGCAAGGAACCAGGCAGGATAAAATCAAAAAGCTGTAGAGCCAAACAATGACTCCATAGCTAAGAGTCCATGAAAGTCTAGACGTAGAGGCTAGAAATCCCAAGGGCTGAAGTGAAATCCGATGCCAAAGATGAAGCTGAAGCCAAAGCCGAAGCCAGGTGGAAAAAAAATTCAAAAATTGTAGAATATTGTTAATGTGGCATTGTAAGCATAATGCTTACCCCTACTTGACTTTTCTAATTGTATTACTGAATTCTTTTAGGTTAGTTTTCTAATTTTGTTTTATGTTTAGCAATGTTGGGTTACCAGAATTGATTAATTATATTTCATATTCAGTTAATATATGTGTTGAGTTACTTTAGTACTAGTTATTTCAGTTATTTCATGATTGTTTTGATGATGATATATATGTTTATTTAGTGACTTTCAATTATTTAATGATGTTAGATGAATGATTTTTATGCAGTTTTTATGGATACTTACCCCATACTTGCATGTGTATGGTGTGCATGTATGTTTCCTTTATCTTTGACATTTCTAATGTGGTTAAGGAAGGGAGTCATACTCACCTGCTAGTTGGGATCTACATGATGTACCACTTCTTGCCATTTTCTATTTAGTTTAAAATATTGTGTTTGTACATGCATGGATTTTATGCAAATTACAAGTACTGGGTATTGACTTCCCTGAGTTGCCAAGATGAGCATCATATTGTAGCATTTCAATGGTATAAGTGGAGAGATAACTCTTGAGTCCAAATCCTAACCTAAGCCTATTGTCCTAGAAAATTGAACAAGTATCTGAGTTAGTTTTACCTTTTTGAATTGGTCAAGTGACATGAATTCGTAATTTTAACCCTAGAATTGATATTGTCCTTTGTCTTCAGTTGAGTTGTTATTTTTTGTTTTGTGGGTCTGTGATTTTTTTTGCTTTAATTAAATCGAATTAAAAGATAATTTAATGAAAATTTTATAAATAAAATTCAATATTTAATTATATTTAATTAATTAAGAATTTAATTAAATAAAAGATTTAAATTTCTAATTTTGACATATTTATATTTATTTAATTTAATAATTATTATTTTAATGATTTAATTTAATGAAATTATATAAATAAAATTTAATATTTAATTAATTGATACATTAATTAAATAAAAGAGTTAAATTTGAAAGATTTAATTAAAGTTCTAATTTTGACGTATTTATATTTATTTAATTTAATAATTATTATTTATGAGTTTTATTTTAATAATAAATCCTAAATAATATTATTAGTTGAGTAATAAATATTACTTGATTAAAAAGAAAATAATAAAATATGTGAAAATTTCATTAATTAAAAATTATTTAAATTTATGCTTTAAATAAAAAGTCTAAAATTAGAAGTCTAAATCTAGAGGTCTAAAATTAGAAGTCTAAATCTAGAGGTCTAAAATTAGAAGTCTAAATGTAGAAGTCTAAACTTCGAGGTCTAAATTTAGAAAATTGGTTAAAGAGAAATTAGAATATGATGTTATTTACTTACATTATTAAATATGTACTTCAGTTTAAAATATTTATTTTAAAAGTCTAATTTAAGAAGTTGAAAAAATAGAATTAAAATATTAAAAGATTAAAGATTTAATATTGTTTTATTATGATTATTTAATTAATAATTATTAGATTAGAGTTGCATTTAAATAATGAGCTTTAATATTCTTATTAATTTAAATAATAAATTATACTTTAAATAGTGCTTGCACTAATTAATAAAGTCAAGGAAAAGAAAATTTAAAAGAATATTTTAATTAAAAAGTTCTTTAAATGTGCATAAAAGAATTAAATTTAAAAGACTATATTAAAGTTCTATTTTTTATGTATTTATATTTATTTAATTTAATGATAATTACTTAGGAGTTTTATTTTAATAATAAAATCTAACTAATATTATTAATTGAGTTAATAAATATATTAGTAAAAAATGTCTCATGAATTTATTTAAATAAAAGAATGAGAATTTAAAGATAAAGTTATGGTTCTAATTGTTGCATAGTTATGTTTATTTAATTTAACAATTATTATTTAGGAGTTTTATTTTGATAATAAAATCTAAATAATATTATTAATAAAATTAATAAATATATAATAAAAATGATTTAAAAATTAATAAGGGAGAGAAACCTTTAATTTAATAAAGTTTATTTTAATTAAAGCGCATAAAGTGTGTGCATGAAAATTAAAATATAATAATTAAAGACAAAGATTTTTTGCATGATTGCATGATCAAAGCCCTGATTTGGGAGAAAAAATGAGCTTTATAAAGGAAATTAGAGCTCGTTTCTACACTCACAGATTTGGAGGAGCCAATTTTTGAAAAGATGGTTTTTGAAGGAAAAGGAAGATTCTTATTTGTTTGTGCATTCATTATTTTAGCATCAGATCTAGGTAGGATCTTGAGGGTTTGTGTAGTAGTTTCTCATTCTTCAAATTCCTATCTTCTCTATGTCTATTGTGTTTCTATTTTTAGAATTTCTCTAGGTTGCAACCCTTGTTTGAGAAAATTGATTTCCATTATAGAATTGTCTATGATTTAATCTAAAAACCTTTAGTTAATATTGAACTTTGAGGTTTTCAAAACCTAATGAATTATGAAATTCACTTTTGTATGCACTTTATTTTTATGACATGTGATTTTACTATTGGGTGTCAAGTTGACTTAGCTTTGACCAGTCAGGATGTTTACCAGAGGCTTGGGAGTTTTGTTTGTGATGTCATGATGATGTGTTGTATACGATCTTTTATACTCAACCATGGTAATGTGTCTTGCATGCTTTATGAGGTGTTTTGATCTATTGATTGTTATTGCTTTCCAATGTTCTTGTGTGAAACTGAGGTGAATGGTGTGACCTATCTAATATAACCTTTGATTCTTCGATCATTTGTCTTTGGATTTCTTTTCAGTCGCATGTATAGGATTGAGGTGTTTGTATGATTTGTAATTGGTGATGTTACATTATGACATGGATTGGTTAATGTGTACTTGTTTTTCAATCAGTATTGTTAGGATGATTGTAGTGATGGAATCTGTGATTATGATTAGTGATTTTTAGTACTTGTTAGTTGCTTGTTTAAGAACTAATGCATGGTATGTGGTCATTTGTGATCTTTTGATTTTACTGAGCTTAGGGTAGGTTATCTATATGTCATGTTGGGAAGTGTCTTGTAATGGAGGCGAAGGCCCTAAAGAGACTGACTGGTAACCCATTGTAGGTTATTTAATAAGTGATAACATTTCATTAAATGGGTTTTAAATGAATTAACAAGAGTTATTATTTTTCTTCGCCCATGCCTCAAGTGCTAGTATAGGCTAGGATGGGAGTAGAGAGGACACTTGGTTGCAACCTTGCATCGTTAGTATGCCTTGTCAGTAAGAAAGGATATTAGTGTTGCATAGAATCACTAGGGGGCTAGAGGACTAAAAGACTAGCCGGGTAACCCTAGAGTTGGTTCGTGCAATGACACTTGCCCACATGCATAGTAAATTTTCTGTGTCATTGTTGCCTCTAGGTTTAGATGTCATTTATTTCTTAGTACCTTCGAGTTAGATTGCTTTTAGGTTTTCCTTGACTTAGATGTTGGATTTGATTGTTGAGTTTTTTATCCTATTTGGGACTTGAGATTATCTCCTCAGCGTGATGGGAGTGGACCTTTTTGGGTTCCACGAGGTCGAGTGGTAGTTCTTTTTCTTATACCATTGAGATCTAATTTTCAGATGTCATTGTTGGATGTGTTTGTGCAGTTGTTCCTTTCTATCTATTCTTGTATTTCTATGATTAATGGTTATACTTAGTGTATTGTATTTGAATTCATAGATCTTACAAGATGATGTAATTTATTTCATGATATATATTATTTCAGTCCTTCATACCCTATTACCTATATAGTGGATGACAGTGCATTATGATTATTGCCAAGTGGCATTCAAGATGACTGTATATTATTTAAATGGATTTGTACTTGTATATTATTATTTGATGTGGATTTAATATATATTAGATTTAGTATTAATTAAAATTAAATGTGATTCAATGTCATGGGACCCTTAAGAGTTGTAACATGTTTATGTGTTGTTGATGTATGAGTGTATGTTTTAGCTTCCGCTATATTATATATGTTGTTGTTAAGTTATTATCTTTTTTTTTAAAAAATTGTCAAACTTAGTAAAACTTTAGGTTAACTTCTTGTGGGTCACATGGCGAGCATTATAGTTAGAGGATTTACACAAAAAGATCATCTAGACCTTATCACTCCTTAGTCATGTATAAAGAGTGGTCTTCTCTAAAGTACTTATAAAAACCACTAATTGATGTTACCATATGGGATTTCACAAACTTGTTAGGTCCACTCAATTAAGAGAAGTTTCTGCTACAACAATTAGAAAGTAATAGTACAAATGATATGTTAGGCTTAGTACTACCTTGCTTGTTCAAATATCCTTTATGTTCGATCTCTTTCTAATCTCTTTTTTTTTGATCTCTTGGTTGGTTGATTCACTCCTTCACTCTTTCACTTTGCCTTAACTCTTCTTTGATCTTCTCTCTTCTCTGCTCGATTCACCTTGCTTCTTTTAGGTTCAAAAACTTCACACTTTGATTTTCTCCATTGATCACCATTAGCAACATTAGCATTCAACCAGTAATCAAAAACTTGATTCAACTCCTCCTTGAATAGTAGTCTATGTGCTTCCAGATTCTTCCAATTATTGTCACTTAATTACCATCATTGATCTCAAATTCATTACATTTAGTCACATAGAGAATAGAACTTTATGATTATCCTTATCCTTCTTCAATCTCCAAAATTACATCTCCATTGTATTTTCCCATCCGTCGATCTTGTAAAAAACTTTGACTCGTATCTTTGAACTTCTCAAACATTCTTTATTTCCATCAAAATTTGGCCTCATATTTCACTTTGCAAAATTTTTCTTCTTATTGTTACTCAGTGAACATAACATTTCACTCAAGTAATATATCACTCAGTCAATACTGAACTTATTCAGCTAATACTAAGCTTTCAACTTTGCTTTTCCAACTGGTCAATGAACATTGTCTTCCTTATTTCACCTTGTCACATGTAGCTTGTGTAGCACATTACATTATAATATTACATGATTTTAAAAAAATCAAACCAACATTACATCATCATTTTCCAACTCATTCAAGTACCCATTGAATACTATACTTATCAACTATCTCATCAACATACTTTCTTCAAATCCTCTTCATCAATCAAATGATATGGCACTCTACTAAATTAGCATAATATCTAGCCAACTAAGACTTGGCAGTAATGATAACATAACAACTGATATGACTATTTTACATACATTAAGAGCATCATCAATTGCATTATTGATTGGGGCTAACACAATCAACAATGTTCAACTTCAAATTCCATAAAACAAAATAGTAAATAGTAAATACTAGAATTGTAAACTCTAGAAGCAATTATAAATGAGACTAAATGTCTATTTTATAACTTTATTAGATTTACTATTATTTAGGGTTGTACTTCAGATATTTAATTTTTATAAGAATTTTTTTTTATGGGAAACATTTTTGGGTCCCTTGTGTTGTCAAGAGATGTCTAGGAGTCTCTTAGGTGTCTAACCCTCCCTCCCCCTCACCCACCAATTGTGTCCCTCTTGAAATAAATTTCTCTTTCTATGTGGAAAATGTCAGAAATGTGGTAGGGGTGTAGTTGAAATGGAGAGACATTTTGAAGGCTTCCTCTCCTATTAGAAACTTCATATTTTTAGGATGTTAGTGTCCTCATGGAACACTAATAGAGAATTAAAAATAGGATCGTAGTGGTCCATTACAATAACTGAAGAAAAGTGATCCTCATCAAAACTAGGACATGTGCAATCAATAAAGTTCTCTAGATTTGAATTGAGGGACTAGTGAAACAAAAAGAGATCTTATATAAATTGGTCCTAATAAACCAAATCTAAAAAATCATTGGAAGCTTTCAATATAGAAACTCCAAACTCACAAAAGTAACATGTCTAGATGGGTTATCAATGAATTAATCATCTTAGAAGGATATGTCCACACATGGGGCTATAAAATTATTAATATTTTCCATATGATCCTTTTCATCCAAGGAAACATCACTTCTAGATGAATATCCAATGTTTCCATATAATTTTTGGATGATGTTCTAAGCAACGAAATGGAACTTAGTATGCTCTACTTCATACAAAATATTCTAAGGAATAATAATACATATTAGTCCACAGACTATGTTAATATTGTTAAACTATGCATTATTTTGTTCATTGTCACTTGGCTTAGGAATTAATAAAAGGAGACAGGATAGTAGATTTTTCTCAAAGAAGCGATCATTTATCCCTTGCTTCCAAAATTAATATTTCTTTCAAATTATCTTGACAAAAAGGGATAAAATAATTATCAAGAGATATGATTAAAAACTAAGATTTTATCTCATCTCATGAATGTGCAAAAAATACTAAGAGAATTCTCCCAATGAAATGAAAATATCATTCTTTCTAATAACTCTAATACTTAATACCTACAAAATATTTTACATGCTCTCCCTTTTGTTAGAATGTGAGCTTGATGGTTTTCATTAATGTCATCATCTTTTTCTCAACCTTTGGTGTGTTATTGAATATGTACAAGCATCTTGTTGTATTTTTTGGTTGCATTGATTATATTTTACCAATAGCATGTGTATCGAGTGATGTGGTTTACCATTGGTTGGGGATCAATTGTCTTACCATTCCATACCTCAATGGTGGTGTGAATCATTCATGGTTGATCATATTTTAGTTGATCCTTTGTGATGCATGTGGTTCAGTTTTGGGACTAGCAACTCCTTTCCTAGTGTCTTCATCATAATCACTGTCACTAGTGATCAGTGTTTTGTATTGATGTGCTCAATGATCATTATATTACTAATTGTGGTGTTTTCTATCTCAAATCTATTTTAGTCAATAGAATTGTGGCATGCATCTAGTATAAATAAAGTATCATTTCAAGAGGGATGATGCAAGTCCATGAATCCAATTTTCAGCATACAATTCATGTGATATTGTTTCTTATATGTGAGATATATGTGATGCAAGTGAAAACTTACTCAATGAGTTGATTCAAGGAGGTACAAATAGTAGTAGATTGTCATTCAGAGGCTTGGAAACTATATATTGTGGTATTTATTACTTCTTCTTTCATGCACTAGCTATAACCTTGCAGTAATGAGCCTTGTTATATTTCTAGGTAAAAACCACCCTAGAAGTACCTTTCATGTTGTAATGAGCATTTTAGGCAATTGGCCTTGTACAAAATTACCTTAGTCAGTGTCACTTTAATTGGTATTTTTCATTTCATGATAAGTAGCATCTCCATGGTTTTTTTTCCAAGTTTCATTTTTCCACTGAAATCCTAGTTATTGTCTTGGTATTTTTTCTTTGGTGATTTATTGTGCTTTAATTGGTAGATCTTAATTGGTGGCTATTGATTGTTAAGTATTAATTGCCATATCAAAAAAAATGATAAGTGCATAGGAATAGTTGATTCACCCCCCTCTCAATTATTCAATGTTTCCAACAATTGGTATCAAATCTTGGTTCCTTAATGTGGATATTAATTGCATGAAGTTGATCCAATGGAACACAAATTGAATACCCCTATGTTTGATGGATTGGAATATAGTTCAATTAGATGAAAGATTATTTGGTATGGGTTGGTTTTCACAAAACTTGGAAGCATGTTGAGCTATGTATGTGTTCACTTAAAATGGCTTAGAGACTACATATGAAATCAAAGCATATAAGGAAAATGAATAGGCAGGGTATGCAATTACTAGTGCTTTATCTAAACCAGAGCTTGCTAAAGTTATTTTCTGAAGATTTCTTACGAGATTTGGAAACAATTGAAAGGAATCTATGAAGTAAATGATAAGGTGGAGCTTTCTAATAAGTTGAAGGGAAAGAGACATAATGAAAAATTAATATTCAAAGATTGTGAAGGTATTAAGAGTTATTCTCAAAGAGTTGACAGTGCAGTGAATAAAATCAAGAATCAAGGTGAAAAAATAATAGATGAAGATTTTATGGAGAAGATCTTGATGACAATACATAATAGTTACAGTCATAATTTTTTTTCTATTGAAGAAATTTATGATCCAAATAAGTTTATCGACAAATAAATCGCTAGCACATTGATAGCATTTGAGCTGAGAAAGTTTGGGAATGATAAGAGGATATCTAAAATGGATTTCTAAGAAACAAAAAATAAAGAATAACCTAATGTTAATGATGATGAATATATTGAAGAAAAATTTTGAAAAATATTAAAGAAACATATCGTAAAGTATAAAAGCATGTTACCTCTAAAAAGTTTTATAAGTGGTAAAGTTGGTGACCACTTGGCTGCTATATGTCCTCAGATAAGTCCTAGATAGAAATTTAAGAGATTCAATAAGTAGGCTTATTATATGAATTAGGATGCTATTATTTATGATGTTAAATTAAAAGGTAGAGCATGTTCATTGCATACTAAAGAAGATGAAGAAAAGGCTAAAAAAATTAAAATTAATATATCTAACATTTGTGCTATGATTGATGATGTTGCAACATATTTATACGTTTGAAGGAAAATCATGAACAATTGAGCAACAGTGGGTATTCTCATCATCTCAGTGGAGATAAGAGAAATTTTATTTCACTTCATAAATATGTTGGTGGTCCTGCTAGATTTGGTCATGACAAAGCAACATATATTGTTAGAAAATGATCAATTACTTTTGATGGTAAGAATCATACTAGCAATTTTTATTATGTGAATAGTTTATATCATAATTTTTTACTTTCAAGAATGAAGGTTGTGAAATTGGGAAGAAATAAAAATCATTGATTATGGTTGGCAAAAGAACTGACAGAAATATTTATCAGTTAAAAGGAGCTATGGAAGGGTTATTGGTATATTGAGTTGATGACAGTTGTCTTTGGTATTAGAGAATGAATGTGTCACGTCAAATTGATAATTTGGTAAGAACAAGCTCAATTGAAGTTGTTAGAGACGTATCAGTATTGAGAGGACTAGACAATGTGATACACAAAGGATGTCAAGAAGGAAAGAATAAGAGAGAAATATTCAAAGCTAAATACCACTCATTCATTGGTGTACCATATTTTATGCATAATAACATTTGTAATCCTACTAGAATAAGAGATTTACTAGGTGAAAGGTACTTTTTGTTGTTCATTAATGACAATTCTAGATATGCATGGTTTACATTTCTAAGAGAAAAATATGAAATGTTTCATAAATTCAAGATATTTAACGCTAGATTTAAACATGAATGTGGTAAGAAAATTAAATGTTTGAGATTATATATAAGAGATGGTGAGTTTACCTCTAATAAATTTGAAAGGTTTAATGAGAAACTTGGAATAAAGAGACAATTTTGTGTAGCTAGAACACAACAACAAAAATGGTATTATGGAGAGAATGAACAAAATAATTTGAGGAGTAGTAGTGACTATGATCAAAGAAGAAAATATACTAGAAGTTTATTGGAAGGAAGTAGTACATAGTGTTTTTTACACATTGACTAAATTTTTGTATGGAAAGAGATACTGCAAGACTTTAGATGATCCTTGGCATGAAAGGACACCTACTGTGAAATATCTCAAAATCTTTGGGAGTAAATGTTATATTTGAAGAGATGGAGATAATTTGGGAAAGTTTGATAGAAAATATGATGAAAGAATATTTTTTGGATACCCTAACAGAAGAAAATTGTATCGATATTATAATAAAAGGCTACAAAAATTTGTAGAAAGAGAAAATATAAGATTTGATAAAGACTTTTTTTTAAACCACAAAAAAATATTGATTATGAACCTGATACTAGGGAGAAGAAAGAAAATGATAAGAAGGAAGAGGAAGAAGAGTTCAAATACACCTTTTACTGGTAAAATTCCAATGTATGTGCAAAGACATCATTGTTAATAACAAGGGTATTATTACTACAGGTGAGACAGGGAAAGAATGAGCTTTATACTATCCACTTTTAAAAGTTGAACCTAAATTTGTGACAAAATATTTTAATGATCAAATTTGGATCAAGCAATGAAAGAACAAATAAATCAGATTGACAAGTATCAAACTTGTGTCGATCTATTTCCTAGACCGGCAAGAAAGGACATTATTGGAACTAAATGGGTTTTTAAGAATAAATTGGATGAGAATGACAAATTTGATATAAAAAAAAGTTAAGCCTTGTATGCAAAGGTTATCCTCATATCAAAATAATTGAATTTGATGAGACTTGTGCACCTATTGCTCGAATGGAGACAATTAAAATTTTCTTGGCATTTATAACTTTTAGAAAAATAAAAGCTTATCAAATGGATGTCAAGTTGACATTTTTTGAATGGTGAGCTAAATGAAGAAGTATACATTGAGAAACAAGAAGGATACAAATTAGAGGCTAATCTAGATGTAGTTTGCAGATTGAAAAAAAGTATCTTTCTGGATTTAAAAAGGTACCTAGGGCCTGGTATGGTAAGATGGACTAATATTTGATTTGGAAAGGAATTCATAAAGGTTGTTAAAATAACATTATTTAATTCAAAATTAGATATCAACAAAATTTTGATTGTTGTGATCTATGTGAATGATATCATATTCGGTGGAAAAGATTATCTATGTAAGAATTTTATTGAAGATATATAGAAGGAATTTGAAATTTTAATGATTGGTGAATTTAATTTCTTCCTTGGATTGAAAATGAATTAGAATGAAAAAGGTATCTTTACCTCTTAGTTCAAGCATGTGAAAGAATTGTTAAATAATTTGGGCTTAGAAAACTCAAAGCTAATAAGGACTCCTATTTTTATCAATTACAAGTTGACTATGGTGGAAATGGGCCATCATCCCTCACTAGGCTTGTAACATAGATTGACTACCTCTTGCATCATCTATAAGTCAATTAGTTGTATCACGCATTAACAGGTCGATCTTTTGGTGCAACAGAAATGGTAGCAATTAAAAGTGGTATCAGAGCCTAGTCATAGGTTCTAATCCACACAAGTTGAAGCAAGTAACACTGAAAGGGGGATTTTTTGTAGTAGGTAAGCGTCCCTTGCAAGGTTTTCAACATGGCTTAACTACCTCTTGTATCTTAGGTAAGTCTAGTGGTTATATCGAGCATTAATAGGTTGATATTTTGGCACAACAAAAACTAGAGTAATTAACAAACTAAGGATTAAGTATATACCAATAATTGGAAGCTTCTTATATTGAATACATCTAAACTAGATATCATGTGTGAAATATGTTTGGAAACCATGTTTCAACAAGAATCAAAAGAATCACATGTTATGGTGATGAAGAAGATCTTCAAATACTTGAAAGGGACTAAAGATTATGGGTTATGGTATCCAAAAGGATCATATTTCACATTGATTATATACATAGATACTGACTGGGTAGGATCTTTGAATGACTACAAGAGTATTAGTGGGCTATCCTTATTTCTTTCCTCTCAAATTATTGTTTGATCAAGTAAGAAGTGAGATTCTATAACACTTTCTACTGTTGAATCAGAATATATTGTGACATCCTCGTATCATTCACATGTATTAGGGATTAAGGAATCTTTGAAGAACATGGGAATCTATTTTTCTAAACCAGTTCCTATATTGTGTGATAATGCCAATGTTATATGTATGTCAAGTAATTTGGTAATGCATTACAAAAAAAATACATTAATATTAAATATCACTTCATTAGAAAAGGTTGTTGGAAAAGTTAAGTTAGAGCATATGCTAACAAAGGAACAAATCATAGATATATTCACAAAACCTTTGTGTAAGAATACTTTCAAGTATCTCAAAGAGAAGTTGGGTATTCTACCCCCTCCTAGTGCCAATTAGTGAGCACCAGTATGTGCAATAGTCTAGTGATCATGTACATCTATATCATTTTGGATTAGTTTTAATGTGCTTCCTCTTAGTGGAAGTAGTGTGTATCATGTTAGAGAAAAAAGGTTAATTTAATTTCATTAATTAAATTACCTCTTCTCCCTTCTTAATATTTCACTTTATGCACTTTTTGAATTCTCTATTTAATAATTAATTAGTAATTATTAAATAGCTTTTACCTTTTAGGTTACCCTTTGTAGCTTTTTAGGTTGCCCTTTCCGAGTTTCGATCTTCCTATAAGGATAGATTGTTCATAAGATTTTTACATCTTTTTCATTTTTGAGAATACGATTTGCATATTTTCAAAGCAAACCCTTGCCTCTTCTTGTCTTTTTCTTCTCTGTGACAAGTTTTTACATGTAGGTATTCTTCGAGCTTTGTGGACGTGATTTGTGTATTTTCTCAAATCCTTCATATTAGTCAAGGGGAGTAGTAGTTGTTATTGGTTGTTTGTCATTATTATCAAAGGTGGAATGTTTTGGTGTTGATTCTAATAATCTTATTTCTATGTTTTGTTATTGATGAATGTTGTCATCAATGACAAAAGGGGAGATAGAAAGTGAGGTTGATGGTTGTCATTGATGTCAACGTACTTTTTTCAATATTTGGTGTTTCGGTGAATGTGTGCCTACAACTTAGTGTATTTTTTGGTTGCATTGATTATCTAGCACTAATAGCATTTCTTCTGAGTGATATGTTTTACCATTGGCTAAGCATTAATTATTTTACCAGTTCACTCCTTGGTGATTGTATGCATCATTCTTCATGGAATATATTTGGTTCAATCATTTGTAATGTGTGTGGTTTTCATTTCAATCCTAGCAACTCTTTTCCTAGTGTGTTCATCACACCCATTGACACCAAAGATCATTGTAGTGTGTCGATGTGATTAAAGATTTTTGTACTGCTCAAGGTGGTGTGCTCTATCTCAAATTTGTTTTAACTAATAGATTTGTATTATGCATCAAGTATAAATAAAGTATTATTTTAAGGGGGATGATGCATGTTTGTGAATTCAAGTTTGTGTATGCAATGCATTTGATCTTGTTTCTTATATGTGTGCTAAATGTGATTACTCGGTTAGTTGATTGAAGGATGTGCAGATAGTAGAAAATTATAGTTGCAGAGGCTTAGCAACTATATTATTTGGTGGCTCTTTCTCTATCTTCTATTTAATAGATATAATTCTATTGATAGTGAGTCTTATTTTATTTATGGGGCATAGCCACCATGGTAGTCAAGCCTACCAACAGTAGGCCTTTACATTACAATGAGCATTTTAGGCAATTAGCCTTGTACAAAATCACCTTAACTGATATTTATATTTCATGAGAGTTAGCTTCTCCATTAGTTTTCTAAGTTTGGGTTTTCCACATTAATCATGGTGTTGATTGTGTTGGTGTTTATGTTTTCTTTGGTGATTTATTGTGCTTTAATCAGTAGATCCTAAGTGGTGGTTGTTGATTGTTAAGTTTTCATCAATAGATTAAAAGTTTTTACATTTGTGTGGGAATATTTGATTCATCCTGTTGGCGCTCAAAATTGCATTCCCATTTTGAGCATCCTTTTGAAATTGTGAGAAATTAAGCCCTATAAATGCCCTTTTGATGAGATTGTACCCAGCTGTCAGTATGAGGCCTAAAAGGTGTTCAATGTTTCTAACACCTTCCATTTAGCCTGTCCACTTGTTCCATGAAGTTAAATTGACATTCTGAGTCATTCAGCGAAGTCTTGTTTTGAGCTAATTCCAAACTTGCATTTTACACCAAGTGTCATACTGCGACAAGAAGCCCTATTTATGCCTTAATATCTTGCACCCAGAATTGTGTCATGATTCACCACTTTGGGAGTGTCTAGTATCCATACCTGAGAACCTATGTTTCAGATTTTAAGCCGTTTCGAGCCCATTTGACTAGCTTTTGAATTCCTTAAAGTTGGTAGTTTACTATTTTCACACATTGCAAATTGTACACAATTCTGGGAAGCCCTATTCGACCAATCATATCTTTGACCCAGTTGACTCAAATGAAAAAATTCCTTTTACATCATGTTCTAGGGGTCAGACACTTCATATGTTCTAGTTTTGGGATCATGACGAATCCATTTGGTCAGTTCGCTAACATGATTAAAAACCTAGTTTACATTGTTTTGTTATGGCTAAGGTATTCAAATTGATCCATACCCCTATTCGGCATGTTATAACTTTGACCCTATGATTGGTAAGCCAAAGTGAATTGTACCATTGTGTTGTGTCTTGAAAATTCTTGAAGTATGCATGTTCTTAAGTCATGATGAATCTATCTGCATACTTTCACATGTCCATACATTTCACAAAAAACTAACTTTTGACATATTTCCTAGTTAAAATTTCCAAGTGCCTATTTTCGAAAATTCACCAAATGTGTATTGTGATTCATCATGAGCCCAAACTATTGAATTGCATTCTCCTCATGGAAAAGAACCTATATCCAAGTTTTTAGAAGCTCAAGTGATCAATAACCCAAATTTATAATGCCAAACCTGAGCTCAGTTTATGTTTTTAACACTGTTTGCCTGTAGGATATTTGAAGTATGAATGTTTGGCAATTAAAATCTTTTGACTGGAAATTCTTCATGAGCTAAAAATTTGCAGTTTGATAGAGTGTGTAGGATTGAACACTCATGCCAATTTTCATGGCTTGGTTACTTGATTGAGTCAATTTTTAAGGCCAGTTGGCAGGCCTCCAGACACAAATTTCACAATGGTGCAGAAATGATTGAAATGGAGTTTTAAAGTGATGTCCCAGTGATTGTTTTTAATTCTAGTCATTACAATGGGGACATGGGATTAACATGAGGATGCTAGTTGTTTGAAAGGAAAAATATTTTTAGCCAGACCCACTTTGGGGCTCGACTAATTTCTTCAGGCATGGGTGATTGAGCTCTCACATGGCATGATATGTAGTGCTTTCAGGGAAGGGAATTTTCAATTCAAGACAAAATGTATGTTGATAAGATCTTGTAGACGGCTTGAAAGTTTTTTTTTAAAAACTTATCATTTCAGTAGCACGTTATGTGTTTTAAGCACAATGAAGCCATCATTTCTTAAAGTGCCCAAATTATCCGGATAAATGTTTTCCTTTAAAAATGTGCTAATGTTTATGATAAATAAACATTTAACATATACAATAAAAAGCTTTTTCTACTGGAGTATATTTCTATATATAATGCAGCGTTTTCTCCACTCCATCTACAGCAGGAATGAGTTCTATAAGTGGAACAACATGGGAAAAGTTGTGCATATCTTCTTCTTGCATTTCTCACCATTTGGCAATTGAATATCTCTTTAAAATGCAGGGCAGAGAATCAAAACATGAGGAAGGGAAGAAAAATAAAAAGTCTAAACTTGCCAGTTGAGACTATCTCCATGCCCAGTCGTATCCCTGCACACTTTTTTTTAAAAGGGGCATCAATTTCTTCTTGTTTTCCCATTCTGAATACAATGACTGCAGGCAACCATAGAAGTTTTCAGAAGTTTGTTGTATCTTGCAAAACAAAATTCTTCTCCCTTCAATGATTTTGCTCAAAGGAAAAGAGAATTGCAGTGTAAAAAGAAACTCGCACAATTAAGTAAAGGAGGAGTACCAAATGTATTTAACAGAGTAGTCAACGCATTAAGAAGAAAACAAATAAAGTGACCCAACATTTGATAAGAAGAAAAGGCAATTAAAAAAAAGAAGTGCCACAGCTTTTAACAGTCAGCTCATGCCTGCAAAAGAGCAGATCCATGTATTTTTTAATATGAAGTTGGCCTGTTAAAACAAAACCACGTCAGAGGAGCAGCTTTCTCACATGCTTTCAAAGAATGGGAGTATCTAGCCATCCAAAAAACTAGCAATAAGGAAAATCCGTCAGTCAAAGCATGGAGATGACAGAGTTAAAAACGCAGACCATGGAGGAAATCTGCACCAAAGCAAGAAGCTCACTCCATTTTAAACAGGGGTGACCAAAGAACACTCCACGCAAGCAATCAGCTCCAGAGTAACAGCCAGCGCCAGTGAAGGGATCTTCGATGATATAAAAGCAAACTCGCGTCCATTTGAAGGAACAAATCCACACTATAAAAAAAAAGAATCCTCCAAGTGAAGCCGCGTAGGCTGGGGGAGAAACAGTTTAGCAAAGAAATCCCACATTGCCCGGCAGGAAGAGCTTTATGCATTATAATTACTAAAGCACTGATAATGTAATATGAATTAAGGAAAGAGCCTTAAGGCAATGGCATGCTATGTTGTGGACCCTACGATGACGTCAATTGGCATGTGGATTAAATAAATTTTTAAACAAACATGCACGCGCGTTGACATGGCGCTCAGAATGAAGATGCATCTGGATGTCAACACGTGGCTCAAATCGACGAACGGCGCATTCCCGCAAAAAAAGTTGCAAGGTACTTAAGTAATGCGGGGAAGTGCATTTTCGACGAGTAGCACGAGGGCCTGCTCAGCGATGACGAGGCAGGTGATGTGCCCAAGCCAGGGGTGAGGTAAGTGGGTGATTAAGCAATTGATCGGCCAATCAGGGGCCGCCATGTGGCATCCCAGGTGGCGCCCAGTGGGCCTAGAGAAACATAGAGGAAAATTCTCAAATGCAAAAATTAATAATTTTAAATTACTATTTCAAAAAAGGATATGCACGTTTAGATTTTAAAATGCAAAACAATGCATTTGTTATGAAGTTTAAACTTCAAATATTTTTAAATTTTTCAAAAATAATTTTAAAATTCAAAGTGCAGACATGAGTGCCATGATAGAGGAGACTATTTTCAAATGGACTTTCAGTGGATTTTTGGAAGCTGAAATAGGTGATGTTATATACTGTCGAAATCGAGAAAAGATGAACTTTTTAATTTTGGAGTCAGTTTTTGCACAGGTATCATTCTATTTGAGCTACATGAGGTTTTCTATCAGGTACTTGAAGTGTAACCATATTCAGACCAGGAAGTTCAGATTTGATTTTTGTCATGGTGATGACCTGAATATGGTTAAAGGTCAGTAAAATTTTTTGTTTGGGTCGAATTCTAATAGCATTCACTCAGTTGAATCACATTTTCACCAAAGTTGCATAAGGTTTCAGATATTTTAGATGCAAAAGGATTTCATCATTAGGCAAAGATATTTTTCAATCAGTTAGAGTGTAATGATGAAACAGAAAATCAGATCAAATGGTAGAGAGATGAAAGAGGTTTTCAGTTGCACAAGATGGGATTCCAAATGGACACTTGTTGTCTTCAGTTTCAATCTGGGAATTCATCTCCTTGCTATATTATTCTTTCTTTCTTCCATTTGAGAGGTTCCAGAGTTTTTTTTTTGTTACTGAGAGACCATTGTGGGTTGGAAATTTACAGTCTTTCTGTGAGACCACTTTGTTGGATCCAGATCTGTGATTCCACCTTTATTTTTCAGCATTTTCTCTTATATGAACAGCAAGTGTAAAGATAATATAGATATTTTTGAGGTGTTAGGTTGTTTCATGTTTTGATTTCATGCACCTGAATGTATATTTTCAAAGAAAATGAATACATATGAGCAATAGTTTTACCAGCTTCATTATGTGTCTTGTCTCCTGTCTCAGCAATCTGTAAGTCTTATGTGGTTTTGGAACAAAGATCTGAGACCCATTTGCATCCCTTTCAGGTTGTATGTTTGATGTATTTTTCTGTTGGATCAAAGGGCCAAGTAAATGCTTGATATGTTTAACAAGGTTGTTGGTTACTTGAGAAGGATATTTTTTAAGAATGAGATCTGAATGAACATTGATGTCTGAATCACAAGGTGATTAGATAGATCTGATGTCTGGGTATACAGAATATATCCTGATGTCACAGATGTATGTTTTCAATTCATGGAATTGCCCAATGGATTAGGCACTGATCAGAGATAGGATCATTAGGTTTTGCTGCATGTTTGAGGATTTGTTGAACATCAACATCAATAATCAACATTTTTTCCCTTTCATGTTGAACAGCTATAATAGAATGCCCTCACTCAGGTTATGAGGTTCCTAGATCTGCATTTAGCTACTGTAGATTGATGTTATATCATGAGTTATTAGGAGAAATAAGGATTTTATCTGCTTCATAATTGATTTAGTGTATGCTTTGACAACTGGTACCATATAAGGAATCTATAGGTTCACCTGCCTAGGTTTTGCAGAGCCTGAAGTGCAGAAGGAGTATAGCCTTATAGTTGGCCTGGTGTCTGAATGGATGTGTTGATAATGGGAGTTAGCTACCCCTAGATGTGCTTTGTTCTCATCAGGGTAATTGGAAATGGGTAACGTTTTCAAACACCAACAAAATGGCGACTCTGTTGGGGAATGTATTGAATCAGATTTAAGACAAACCTTGAGAGTTTGAAAAGAAGAGATTCAATACAGCAGGAGAAGTAAATTAAAAAAAATTTGCAATAAGTTCTCTGATGTTCTTTCCAATTTTCTTACTCCAAATCATGCACCCCAGTAAGTTTTATCCATTTACAGCATTATTTTTTGAGGTTGAATACAGATTGTGTTGCTAAGAGTGTTCATCTTCAGTCATGTCAACCGGTTGTTATTTTCAGAATGCTATTGTAATTCAGAGTCAGAATTGGTGAAAGATGGTTTCTCTCTTTTAAATGTTTTTAAAAAATTTGCAAAGTTTTCAAGTTGAATTTTTAGTTCAGATCTGTAGTGCTATGAATCATGTTTAAAATCTCTCACAATAGTGAGTGGCGACTCTATCTAAAGGATCTCTGAATCATTGTAGATCAGTGATGTATAAATTGTTTTCAAGAGTTTTCAGTGGAATCAAGCAGATCTGAAAGTTAGATGAATTTGCAAGCAAGAAGAGAGACCTATTATAAGTTTCTGACAAATAAGTCTGGAAGTGTTGTTTGATCTTTTGTCATAAGAATTTGTAATGATAAAGATGAATCACAGCTATGATTTCATCTCTCTCTTCAAGGAGATGGAGACTCTATAAGGTTGTGATTAGTGGTGTGAGGAATTCATGTTACCACCAAGCCAATTAGCAGATCAATGGTTTCATAGAGCAACACTTGAGGTATTTTATATTTTCATGCAATTTTCTTTCCCATGAAAGTGAGTTCTACATATGTATTCTCCATCAAGTGAAGTTCAAGCACTAAGAAGAGGAGAATAGTTTTGTGTTTTATACATTTCACTGGATTTGGTTTCAATTGTTGTTTTAAAGTTGTGAAGTGTATTTGAAGCATTCATTTGGTAGAGGGTTGTGAAGATTTGCTACAAGTTATGAATTCTAAAAGTATTTAATGATGAATGAGTCTTGAGTTGAAGAATGTCGAGTTTCATCTCATCTAGTATGCAGCCTGTTAGTGAAGTTCCTAGATCCATCTCTACCAGGAGGTATATGCCATTGAATTTTAATGGTATTCATGGTTTTCCAAATATTATGCCTTATGATCTCAGAAAGTATTTACCTAAGTTTAGTGGAAACAATGAAATTTCAGCCAGTCATCATGTTCAGTTGTTTAGTGACTTGGTTGGTGATTTTGAAATTGCTCATGAAGACATTCAGATGAAATTTTTTGTTCAGACTTTAGAGGATGATGCTAGGGACTAGTTTTCATTCTTACCAGCATGTTCAGTTTCATCTTGTGATGAATTAATGTCAGCCTTCATGATGCAGTTCGAGGAAAGAGTAAGCATCTCTGACTATTTTGATAAGTTTTTGAAAATTCAAATCAAGAATGGTGAGTTAGTTCCTGGATTTAATATCATATTTGCAAAGATTTTAAATGAAATTCCTAAAATTTACAAGCCGGATGATCAAATGTGTTTAGTGGTTTATCTCAGTGCATTTGATAAAAAGATGAACTATCTATTGAGAGATAAGGAACCTAGAACTTTGCATCAAGCATTCATGATAGCAATAGAGATTGAGAATAACATAAAATATGGCTTAACTCGGAGTCACTTCTCTAGAAATGTTTGCTGGCAAGATGAGGTGCAAAGAACAAATCAATGTCATATAGAATGTTTAATTTCAGATCAACAAATAAGCACTCTTGTTGTTGTAAATAGTTTTGTTGAAGATTCAGAAATAAAAACATGTGAGCATGAAATCTCTTTGTTGCAAAGAAGAAATGATTCCATTCGTGCTGAATTGAATGCACATGTTTATGGTATTACAATAGAAAATGATAGAGTTGATTCACTTGATGAGTTATGCATGCAAGATATAAATCCAGTCATTCATTTTCCCATTGATGATTTGCATTGTGTTGAAAATATAACGAATCAAGAAGAGGAAAGGTATTTATCTTAGTATGAGGATGAAGAACCTGGAAGTGATGTATCAAGTGATAAAGATGAAATTGTTGATCTAACATATTGTGAAGAAGCATCATGTGAAGACAATGGCGAGACTTGTTTCTCAAGTCAAGAAGAGGATTGTGATAGTACATATGTGTCTTCATGTGAATCAGATGTTGATTGGGAAGAAGAAAGTAATGATGAAAGTGAGTGCTCTTATGTCAGTAAAGGTATGAATTATTTTCTTAAATTTGAAAGTGAGTGTCCATTTCAGAATTGTGTAAATCAGTTTGAGATTGAAAGTTATGAAGAAAATGTGTCTACACAATATGAAGACAAAGAGGTTATACATAGAGACGTATTACCTAATTGTGTACATGAATGTCTTGAAGATACATGCAGTAGTAACCAGAAGTATAGAAAAGATTGTGAGGTTAATGCATCAGCACCTAAAGATGATTTGTTTGCAAGACATTTGAATCACCTTGATAAAGACTATACAAATAATATTGATTCATATTTTGCATGCTTTGTTGATAGAGTTAATGGTTTTTCAACGGGTGATGATTCTGATTTTTCTTCTTCATATGCTGAAAATGTCCATGATAGTGATGTTAGAGATGGTTTTAAAGTTTTCAATAATACATTATATGGTGAGGAGTTTGATATTGATCAGCACATCACTTGTCCTAATGTCTATGAAGGTGTTTTGCATGGAATTATCAATCCTCTGTTTGAAGAAGACATGGAAGTTTCAGATTTAGAAGAGAATAAGTTTAATGATGATACTTTGTCTTACTATTGTAAGAGGTTAGTCTATTCTTCTTCCAAATATGACAGTGAATACGATCATGATGTTGCATATGATTATGATAACAAGGTGTTTGATGAGACGGTTATTGAAAATCTACCTATACCTTGCTGTGATTTTTATGATGAACTCTCTGATGTAAAGACTAATCTTTTCACTAATTGTGAAGAACCATTTGAAGGTTGTGGATTAGCTTCAGATTCTAACATTGATGATATATGTGAGTACAAGTCAGAATGTTCATTTGAATATTATCCGGTTATGCATAAGGAAACACATTTTCAAGGTATGTGTGATCCTTTTCCCCAAGTTGAACATGACGCCTTCATATTCGAAAATGATAGCATGCATGAGTCATTAAATGAAGAGAGTTTTCAGTTTCAGTCTGATAGGTTTAAGCATGCTGATCAGAACTTTCATAATGAGCAAATGGTTGAGGATGAAGTAAGTTTTTATATGCATTATGAAAGTAAGAGTGATGATTTTGTTTTGCCAAGTGATTTGTTATATAATGATAATATGATTGGTGAAACTGATAGGAGAAGAAATTTCAGTTTACCTCATGAAAGTTCAGATGAGAATCATGTTTATGACAGAGGTAAACAATTTTGTTGAAGTTCGGTGGCCCGGGGTCATCGTTTGTAAATAGTAGTTGTTGTTTTTGCTTTCAATAAAACTGTTCGAGAGAGAAAGTTTTTGTTGTCAAGTGTGTGGTCTGCTTCTCCCAGAGATCTGAAATCTTGCCATGCCCACAAAGGACATGCATCCCCAGATAGAGCCACTATTGGCGCTCAAAATTGCATTCCCATTTTGAGCATCCTTTTGAAATTTTGAGAAATTAAGCCCTATAAATGCCCTTTTGATGAGATTGTACCCGGCTATCAGTATGAGGCCTAAAAGGTGTTCAATGTTTCTAACACCTTCCATTTAGCCTGTCCACTTGTTCCATGAAGTTAAATTGACATTCCGAGTCATTCAGCGAAGTCTTGTTTTGAGCTAATTCCAAACTTGCATTTTACACCAAGTGTCAAACAGTGACAAGAAGCCATGTTTAAGCCTTAATATCTTGCACCCAGAATTGCGTCATGATTCACCACTTTGGGAGTGTCTAGTATCCATACCTAAGAACCTATGTTTTATATTTCAAGCCATTTTGAGCCCGTTTGACTAAGTTTTCAATCCCTCAAAGTTGGTAGTTTACTGTTTTTACACATTTGCAAATTGTACACAATTTTGGGAAGCCCTGTTCGACCAATCATATCTTTGACTCAGTTGACCCAAATGAAAAAATTCCTTTTGCATCATGTTCTAGGGGTCAGAAACTTCATATGTTCCAATTTTGAGATCATGAAGAATCCATTTGGTCAGTTCGCTAACATGATTAAAAACTCAATTTACATTGTTTTGTTATGGCTAAGGTATTCAGATTGATCCATACCCCTGTTCGGCATGTTATAACTTTGACCCTATGATTGGTAAGCCAAAGTGAATTGTACCATTGTGTTGTGTCCTGAAAATCCTTGAAGTATGCCAGTTCTCAAGTCATGACTAATCCATCTGCATACTTTCACATGTCCATACATTTCACAAAAAACTAACTTTTGACATATTTCCCAGTTAAAATTTCCAAGTGCCTATTTTCGAAAATTCACCAAATGTGTCTTGTGATTCGTCATGAGCCCAAACTATTGAATTACATTCTCCTCATGGAAAAGAAGCTATATCCAAGTTTTTAGAAGCCCAAGTGATCAATAACCCCAATTTATAATGCCAAACCCGAGCTCAGTTTATGTTTTTAACATTGTTTGCCTGCAGGATATTTGAAGTATGAATCTTCGGCAATTAAAATCTTTTGACTGGAAATTCTTCATGGGCTGAAAATTTTCAGTTTGATAGAGTGTGTAGGATTGAACACTCATGCCAATTTTGATGGTTTGGTTACTTGATTGAGTCAATTTTTAAGGCCAGCTGGCAGGCCTCCAGACACAAATTTCACAATGGTGCGGAAATGATTGAAATGGATTTTTAAAGTGATGTCCCAATGATTGTTTTTAATTCTAGTCATTACAATGGGGACATGGGATTAACATGAGAATGCCAGTTGTTTGAAAGGAAAAATATTTTTAGCTGGACCCACTTTGGGGCCTGACTAATTTCTTCAGGCATGGGTGATTGAGCTCTCACATGGCATGATATGCAGTGCTTTCAGGGAAGGGAATTTTCAATTCAAGACACAATCTATGTTGATAAGATCTTGTAGATGGCTTTTAATGCTTGAAAGTTTTTTTTTTTTAAACTTATCATTTTAGTAGCACATTATGTGTTTTAAGCACAATGAAGCCATCATTTCTTAAAGTGCCCAAATTATCCGGATAAATGTTTTCCTTTAAAAATGTGCTAATGTTTATGATAAATAAACATTTAACATATACAATAAGAAGCCTTTTCTACTAGAGTATATTTTAATATATAATGCAGCGTTTTCTCCACTCCATCTATAGCAGGAATGAGTTCTATAAGTGGAACAACATGGGCAGAGTTGTGCATATCTTCTTCTTGCATTTCTCACCATTTGGCAATTGAATATCTCTTTAAAATGCAGGGCAAAGAATGAAAACGTGAGGAAGGGAAGAAAAATAAAAAGTCTAAACTTGCCAGTTGAGACTATCTCCATGCCCGGTCGTATCCCTGCACACTTCTTTTTAAAAGGGGCTTCAATTTCTTCTTGTTTTCCCATTCTGAATACAATGACTGCAGGCAACCATAGAAGTTTTCAGAAGTTTGTTGTATCTCGCAAAACAAAATTCTTCTCCCTCCAATGATTTTTCTCAAAGGAAAAGAGAATTGCAATGTAAAAAGAAACTCACACAATTAAGCAAAGGAGTACCAGATGTATTTAACAGAGCAGTCAACGCATTAAGAAGCAAACAAATAGAGTGACCCAACATTTGATAAGAAAAAAAGGCAATTAAAAAAAGAAGTGCCACGGCTTTTAACAGTCAGCTCATGCCTGCAAAAGAGAAGATCCATGTATTTTTTAATATGAAGGTGGCATGTTAAAACAAAACCACATCAGAGGAGCAGCTTTCTCACATGCTTTCAAAGAACGGGAGTATCTAGCCATCCAAAAAAATAGCAATAAGGAAAATCCTCCAGTCAAAGCATGGAGATGACAGTGTTAAAAATGTAGACTATGGAAGAAATCTGTACCAAAGCAAGAAGCTCACTCCATTTTAAACAGGGGCGACCAAAGAACACTCCACGCAAGCAATCAGCTCTAGAGTAACAGCCAGCGCCAGTGAAGGGATCTTCGGTGATATAAAAGCAAACCCGCGGCCATTTGAAGGAACAAATCCACACTATAAAAAAAAAGAATCCTCCAAGTGAAGCCGCGCAAGCTGGGGGAGAAACAGTTTAGCAAAGAAATCCCACATTGGCCGGCAGGAAGAGCTTTATGCATTATAATTACTAAAGCACTCATAGTGTAATATGAATTAAGGAAAGAGCCTTAAGGCAATGGCGTGCTATGTTGTTGACCCTACGATGACATCAGTTGGCATGTGGATTAAATAAAATTTTAAACAAACATGCACGCGTGCTGACATGGCGCTCAGAATGAAGATGCATCCAGATGTCGACACGTGGCTCAGATCGACGAATGGCGCATTCTCGTAAAAAAAGTTGCAAGGTAGTTAAGTAATGCGGGGAAGTGCATTTTTGACAAGTGGCAGGAGGGCCTCCTCAGTGATGATGAGGCAGGTGACATGGCCAGGCCAGGGGTGAGGTAAGTGGGTGATTAAGCAATCGGTCGGCCAATCAGGGGCCACCACGTGGTAGCTCAGGTGGTGCCCAGTGGGCCCAGAGAAATATAGAGGAAAATTCTCAAATGCAAAAAATAATAATTTTAAATTACTATTTCAAAAAAGGATATGCATGTTCAGATTTTAAAATGCAAAACAATGCGTTTGTTATGAAGTTTAAACTTTAGATATTTTTAAATTTTTCAAAAATAATTTTAAAATTCAAAGTGCAGACATGAGTGCCATGACAGAGGAGACTGTTTTCAAACGAACTTTCAGTGGGTTTCTGGAAGCTGAAATAGGCGATGTTATATACCGTCGAAATTGAAAAAATATGAAATTTTCAATTTCGGAGTCATTTTTTGCACAAGTATCATTCTATTTGAGCTACACGAGGTTTTCTATCAGCTACCTGAAGTGCAACCATATTCAGACTAGGAGGTTCATATTTGATTTTTGTCATGGTGATGACTTGAATATGGTTAAAGGTCAGTAATATTTTTAGTCTAGGTCAAATTCTAATAGCATTCACTCAGTTGAATCACATTTTCACCAGAGTTGCATAAGGTTTCAGATATTTTAGATGCAAAAGGATTTCATCATTAGGCAGAGATATTTTCCAATCAGTTAGAGTGTAATGATGAAACAGAAAATCAGATCAAATGGTAGAGAGATGAAAGAGGTTTTCAGTTGCACAAGATGGGATTCCAAATGGACACTTGTCTTCTTCAGTTTCAATCTGGGAATTCATCTCCTTGCTATATTATTCTTTCTTTCTTGCATTTGAGAGGTTCCAGGGTTTTTTTTTTTTGTTACTGAGAGACCATTGTGGGTTGGAAATTTACAGTCTTTCTGTGAGACCACTTTGTTGGATCCAGATCTTTGATTCCACCTTTATTTTTCAGCATTTTCTCTTATATGAACAGAAAGTGTAAAGATAATATAGATAGTTTTGAGGTGTTAGGTTGTTTCATGTTTTGATTTCATGCACCTGAATGTATATTTTCAAAGAAAATGAATACATATGAGCAATAGTTTTACTAGCTTCATTCTGTGTCTTGTCTCCTGTCTCAGTAATCTGTAAGTCTTATGTGGTTTTGGAACAAAGATCTAAAACCCATTTGCATCCCTTTCAGGTTGTATGTTTGATGTATTTTTTTGCTGGACCAAAGGGCCAAGTAAATGCTTGATATGTTTAACCAGGTTGTTGGTTACTTGAGAAGGATATTTTGTAAGAATGAGATCTAAATGAACATTGATATCTGAATCACAAGGTGATTAGATAGATCTGATGTCTGGGTCTACAGAATATGTCTTGATGTCACAGATGTATGTTTTCAATTCATGGAATTGCCTAATGGATTAGGCGCTGATCAGAGATAGGATCATTAGGTTTTGCTGCATGTTTGAGGATTTTTTGAACATCAACATCAATAATCAACATTTTTTCCCTTTCATGTTGAAGAGCTATAATAGAATGCCCTCACTCAGGTTATGAGGTTCCTAGATCTGCATTTAGCTACTGTAGATTGATGTTATATCATGAGTTATTAGGAGAAATAAGGGTTTTATCTGCTTCATAATAGATTCAGTGTATGCTTTGACAACTGGTACCATATAAGGAATCTATAGGTTCACCCACCTAGGTTTTGTAGAGCCTAAAGTGCAGAAGGAGTATAGCCTTATAGTTGGCCTGGTGTCCGAATGGATGTGTTGATAATGGGAGTTAGTTGCCCCTAGATGTGCTTTGTTCTCATCAGAGTAATTGGAAACGGGTAACGTTTTCAAACACCAACACATCCCACTCTTAGTTATTTGGCACTCTAACACCAAGTAAAAATCACACCCATATCCTACATTTTGTGTAATGAAGATTTCATTTTTATTTACAAGTGTATTTCTCTATATTTTTCTATTTTTTTCTTTTCAAACTTAATATTTGTTTTACTTGTGAAGTCAAATGCAATCTTTTATATTAGTAAGGAATAAATATGACATAAATAAATAAAACTTAATAGACAGCTACTACATGTGGAAAAGGTTGTAATAATAAGTAGCACAAAGAATTGCAAATCACAAGTTAGAAGATCAAATATCAAGTGTTAGGAAACTAAGGATCGCTACAAGTGTAATGACACTTCTTGTTAAGGTATGTGTTTTTCAAATTCAAATCCAAGTGTATATAAATAGGAGTTGAAGATACATGTATCTACATTAATAAACATTGGTTATTCTAATTTAATTATCATTAGACATTATTAACAACTCTCTCTCTCTCTCTCTCTCTCTCTCTCTCTCTCTCTCTCTCTCTCTCTCTCTCTCTCTCTCTCTCTCTCTCTCTCTCTCTTTGTGTGTGTGTGTGTGTGTAATTGAGAATTAATTACATGCAATAATGTTTAAACAATAATCATAGCGGATCGAGTCTACAATAAATCAACTCAACTGAAGCTACAACATCAACACTCTCTCTTAGCTAGGGAGGATAAACACATGACCATATTATACCTCAATGTAATATAAGAGTATCTTTGATGAGAATATATTCAACATTTTGATATCATGAGTATTAGCCTCCAGTATATCAATTTTCATAACATATCAAAAATGTTCATAAGCTATATGCACATGCATTCTCATAATGCTCACCATATGAATAGCCATGGTCTATTTAAGGAACTCAATCCACTATGCAAGTAATCTTCTATTGTGATCTGCCTAGACATCATAAGATGTCCATCACAATAGAAGGCCATGGTCTATTTAAGGATTGCTACAAGTGTAATGACACTGCCTATTAAGGTATGTGTTTTTCAAATTCAAATCCAAGTGTATATAAATAGGAGTAGAAGAGACATGTATCTACATTAATAAATATTGGTTATTCTAATTTAATTATCATTAGACATTATTAACAACTCTCTCTCTCTCTCTCTCTCTCTCTCTCTCTCTCTCTCTCTCTCTCTCTCTCTCTCTCTCTCTCTCTCTCTTTCTGTGTAATTGATAATTAATTAAATGCAATAATGTTTAAACAATAATCATAGGGGGTTGAGTCTACAACAAATCAACTCAACTGAAGCTACAACATCAACACTCTCTCTTAGCTAGGGAGGATAAACACATGACCATATTATACCTCAATATAATATAAGAGTATCTTTGATGAGAATATATTCAACATTTTGATATCATGAGTATTAACCTCCAGTATATCAATTTGCATAACATATCAAAAATATTCATAAGCTATATGTACATGCATTATCATAATGCTCACCATATGAATAGCCATGGTCTATTTAAGGAACTCAATCCACTATGCAAGTAATCTTCTATTGTGATCTTCCTAGACATCATAAGATGTCCATCACAATAGAAGGCCATGGTCTATTTAAGGAACTTAATCCACCATGCAAGATATCATATATCATGATCTTAGACATCAAAATATGTCCATCATAATAGATGGCCATGGTCTATTTAAGGAACTCAATCCACCATGCAATTTTACATCTTATTATGATTTGTTTTAGACATCATAAAATGTCTATCACACTAGAAGGCTAAGTTATTGAAAGATCGTCACCTTTCAATAACTTCTACAAATACAAATGATAATTATTTGGAAGTTGTATCTGTAACCTTCATCTTCAATAACACATTTGCATGTAACGTAAAATCCTTGGTTTACCAAAAGATTTATAAATGATCTTACATTAGTATTATAGAACAAGAGATCCCACCAATTCAGCATAAACACCAAGATTTCTCTTATTCATCAGCTTTATACCCTGGACAACGGTACCACCATTAGCATCCCCTAGGATATTGCAAGTTCTGAAGTATGAAGAAAACTATGCACTAGCTTCTGAACTTCTATACAAAAGTCATTATTTGTCTTCATCCTTTATATATACAAAAGACATAAGACTTGGTTTTTAACCCTCATTGATCACAACAAAAAGGTAAGTTAATTGAAAATATTAATCTCTACATAAGAATTGTGAGGCGTCCAAGTTAAATTGAAAAGACTAATCTTTGCATAAGAGTTGTAATAGTTCATGTGATGTCCAAGTTAAATAGAAAAGTTAAATCTATTTTCACATGAGAAACCTTATTTTCTTGTCAATCTTCCAACCTGCAATATTTATATTTCTGTAATGCCATGCCATCCACAAACCCTCTGTAAGAATTTGGCATAGGCTAAAATTCACCCAAGAACTAAAGAACTCAACACAAGCACACAGTAGACCAAAATAGGCAGAGTATGATCAGAATGATGATATTCATTCAATAATTGGATACAAGAGTACACTAGGAGTGCCTAAATATAAAGGTCTCAGGAGAGCTTCTAGAATGCATAGAAGTTAACATCATGATATGTCATACAACCAGGCACATGTCCACCAGATATGGATTATCCTCCATTAAGCATGGAATTAAGTGTGATGATGTGAGGATAAGCCTACAATGGTGTAGCACACAAATCAGTGGAGTAGACAACATGTGTTAAATGAGGAGTACGGAAAACTATGTTGTTATCATGACAACTCAGTGAATGATGCATACTTTTGCGTTGTAGACACCATGTGCATAACTAGAGTTGCATAACTCAATGAGAGTTCAAAAACTCCTAAGTGTCTCACCTAAAATAATAATAAAATAATGCAAAATAATTAAATAATGCATTAACCTAAGTAAAACTTAAGTGTAATAAGTAAATACTTATTTACACCAACACCCCCCTTAAGTGCAAGTTAAGGGAATTCCCTTAAGCTTACTAACTCTAGGATGAAATGCAATATGGGTCTCAGCTACTAGGCCATGTTAGGTACCCATGTACATAATGATATGTAATCTCTCATAAAGCGGGGAAAGAGGGAAAACCTCATGGGAAAAACCCTCCCCCAAAAAGAGAGATAAAGAAGGATGAATTGATGGATGGAGTAATCAAGACCCTCCCATTACGATATACATCCAATATATACATAAGAGAATAATGAGAAGAGGAAGAGAGATAGGATGGGCTCCCCCTTCCCCCCCCCCAAAGAAGAATGTCGAACAGTGACTGCTCCGATGAAGAAGCTGATCCAAGACTGCAAAATGGTGTTCCTCCCCTTAGGAAGAAACAATACCAAAGGTACAAGTGAGACACTTCCGCTGTGCATGGAAAGAATCCCATGGATAAGTGATGTCTCTAAAACCTGCTCAACTAGCTAAAGAACATGTCCCAAAGAACTGTCTGTCTCTGCAACTGATGAAGAACCCTGTTGCAACTGCTGATCATAAGTATCCACAATCACTTCAACCTATGACGATTGATCCTGTAGAGAATGAGAAAGAGAGTCAGATGGAACCCTGATAATAATTGAATAAGGTAACTCTGCATCAAGAAGAAGAGGAAAATCATCAATAATGTCCCCCAAATCTATCACTGAACCTATATCTGGAAGACTAGATGTACCCTGTTGTTCTAGACCTATCACTATGATGATGTATGCATGCAGATTAAACTAAAGAAGTGACCTCTCACTATATCTATTGACAGAACTCCACGTGTCTAAATCTATTGAAGCACTATCATTGGTGTCACTATTAATATCCACACTGTATGATCTGCAAAGAGGAGTAGAGGACAAGCTCAGAGAACTTTCCTCAAAATGTACATCCTTCTCCACAAATATCTAATGTGTCTCAAGATCTAGAAGTTTGTATGCCTTCACACTATCTTCATAACCAACAAAGGTACAAGCCCGAGATTACTGTGTCTTGCAACCCGTGGAAGATCTCTTTGCCCATGTAGGACAACTGAAGACTCTAAAGTGTGTCACAATAGGTTTTCTGGCACACCATGCATCAAAAGAAGTTTGTCCATCTAAGGCTAGATGAGGAGAACAATTAAGAATGTGAGTGGCACTGGAGATTGCTTTGACTTCTAATGATGAATCGAGAGACTTGGAATTTATCATGCAACTTGCCATAGACTTAAGAGTTCATATCCTCAAAGCTGCAACATCTGTCTTATGTGGACTGAATGCTGAAGGAGTGTGAAGATCAATACCCTCATGTCTACAAAAGTCCTTAAGTCTTCTGTTCACATCCATGTTTCCATTGTCCATTCAGAGTACTTTGATGGCCTTTCTGGATTTTCATTCTACATGAGCCTTGAAGGCTAGAAATGTGTCCAACACTTCATTCTTGTTATGCAGAAAGTAGACCCAAGTGAACCTTGAAAAGTCATCAACAAAGGTAAGTATGTAGCGACCTTGGCTGAATGCAAAAAGACCTGCTAATACCATGTGAACCATTTGAAGAACACTTGTTGCTCTAGAAGACTTCCCTTTTTGTAACTTCCCCTGTAGATGCATATCCACTAAATCTGTTGAACATTTACCCTTAGAAAAGTTTATTTGAGGTAGACCTTTGACCATTTGGTATGTGCAAAGTTGCTGAAGATAGCGATAGTCAAGATGACCATATTGCTCATACCATAATTGCATGTTTGAATGTGATTGAGTTAACAAGTCCTTTGAAGGAGACTTGGGTACAAAATGAGAGAAAGAGTACAACCTCTTGTGATCATTCACTTTCCCCACTGCAACCAAGGAATCATTTTTAAGATTGTGCACTTTTACTGATTCAGGAAGGAACTCAACTCTATGTCCATCTCCAAGGTGAGTGATTTGGTAGATTGAGAGGAGATTCGAACTTAGGTTTGGAACATAGAGAACCTCTTGAAACTCTCCATTTTCCATCTCCACGTTTCCTTTCCCTTCAACTTGCATTTTGCTATCATTCCCCATGAAGATGTGCAGTACCTTTGAGTGATTCAATGAAGAAAAATCCTCCTTTAAAGAACCCATATGATATAAGGCACTAGAATCAAATATCCATTCCTTTGAAGAGTTTGCATTTGCCATGAGTGTTTTTCCTTTTCCCTTAGAATTTGAAGAAGATCCTTTATCCTTATAAGCATTAGGCGATGGAATATTATGTTTCTTCATGATGTTGGTCAATTCATCAATCTTTTTGAGATAACACTCATGCTCTTCATGACCCGATTTCTTGCAATAAGAACACTTCTTCTTCTCCTTATTATTGTTGTCCCCTTTCTTGTTGGAATTTGAGGACTTGCCTTGTTGATTTGATTGTGGTGTTGTCTTTTCTGCATTTTCAGATTTGTCCTTCTTCCATTTCTTCTTACCCTTTCCTTTATTTGAAGATTGTATAGCGCAATTTTAAGAACCCTCATTGGCCACCAATGCTTTTTTTTGAGGTGATTTGAGAATCCCCATTGATTTCAAGTTCTTTTCTTCATCATCCAATAGTTTTGCATATTCATCGAAAGTGACTTTCTTGTAGGCAGACCCTAAGGTAGTCTTTGAGGTGTTAAAAGAAGATACAAATGTGGAATATTCAGATGGCAGCTTGTTATGAATGAGATAGATCAGTCTGTCATCTTTTATAGAGCTCCCACAATCAGTAAGCTTTGTCCTTAATTCATTCACCTTGATGATGAAGTCCTGTATGGAGTCATACGACTTAGGATCTAAAGAAACAAGCTCATTTTAAATTTTGAACACATCCTCTTCAGACACTTTACCATAAAGGCTTTCGAGGGTATCCTAAGCTTCCTTGGATGTAGTACATTTCTTGATTTGATACATGATCTTATCATCTACCCCCAAACATATATCACCTAGGGCTTTCCTATCCATGGCTACCCAATTTGAAATATCACTAGAAAAAACAATATCACCTGTTAGTTTAGGAAGAGTACCATCTACATATTGTGAAACTTCATTATGCATTAAGTGATACAACATTTTGATTGACCACGAAGCATAGTTATGAGGAGTTAATTTAGGAAACTTAAAGTTTCCCCTAATGCAGAAAATGAAAGAAATGTGCAAAAAAGAGAGAACACAACACCAAGAACACCCCCCCTTTTCACTAAATCAAGAAACCCCCCCAAAATAGATGCTTTGGGCACTTTATCAGTAGTGCAATTACAATGGGCCACTTGCCAATTTTGGCCTTCGTGGACTTCTAATTTTTCTTGTTACAACCTCTTAATGGAGTACAAATTTGAACATTTACAATGTGCTACAATTCTGAAGCATTACAAAGCAAAGGAAGGCCCTATTGCTGAAAGTGACAATTTTGTCCACACAACACTACAATCTGATGCCAGATATGGAAAGTAGATGAAAAATGATGTGCTTTCAAAAAATAAGAACCTGATTTCGACTCTAGATGTGCCCGTACAGAGCATTTGAAGTTGCAAAATGCAAGATTATCCAGGTGCAGTCACCAAAAAACACAATTTTTGAACAATTTGTGCACCAAAACCAAATAATAGCAGTACCAATAAAAAAATTAAGAAACTTTTACCCAATTTCAAAAAAAATTGCACCTGATTTGGAGTCTAGATGTGCGAGATATGACCTCCTAAAGTCAGACTACAAAAACAAAAATCAATTTGGTGAAGGGTTGCACAAGAAAAAGATGGGGTTAGATTTGACAGTCATACAGCCATCTCAGTAGTTCAAATTTGGCCTGTAATGACGTCCAGACAGGTGTCATTTTTAGGCTCATGTATTGATGACATCAACAAAAAGGCCGACTACATGACGTGGCAGCTGACATAGATATTCGTACCATACATATTTTTATAATGTGTACAGAAAAATCCACATGTACTCCTTGTTGGCGTACGTTTTGCTGATTGGGTGGATGACATGGGTGAACCATCAGTGTGACGTGGCAGGAGCTAATTAGGATATGACTAGGCAGGGTCGGCGCCTGCTGGAATGTCTACGTGGCTATTCAATTGATGTCCCATGGCGCGTGTGGATTGGAGCGCATGACGGGGTCAGTCATGCTGGAGATTAATATTTTTGTTGTCAGATCACTGCAAGTGTCAAAGTTTATCGAAATTACTTTGCCAAAAAAAATTTTTTAATCCCACATTATGTGGGAGAGGGGATGTTTCCCTCTTTAAAATTAGCTTGCCGCAGACTGAAGGTAAACAGCGAGCCTTGCCTGCCAGTTGATTTTTGAACGACCATCGGTCAGTTGACTTTCCCTAGTTTTGTAAGCTCGGCCAGAAATTGGTGCCGAGTGAACTAATTATCGACAGCCAAAATCTGAATCCAATTTCGCCAAAGTGCAAAGAAAATTATGTAGCCGTGCGTAGTACGGCATGCAAGTGAATGATCTCACAAATTATATCAAAACCTACGAATTAAATAAAATTCCAAAATACAGAGCCAAGATCTGACAACCCGATTCTGTAAAAACATTTCTTTGCCTCCGCTATAGAAAAATTTTGAAAATAGAATGGAAAATATGCCTCCACTATAGAAAAAATTTTGAAAATAGAATGAAAAATTAATGTAGAGATTTAAATAATTTAGATCTTTAAAAAAATTAATCAAATCAAATAGACGATCATACCCAATTGCAAATCGGTGCCTTCGAGTGCCAGTTTGCAAAAAAAAATTGCCTCACGATCAACTTTCACTCAATATAGGTGAGTTTATAGTCAATCTCCATCGAAACAATGCTCCGGAAGCAATAGAGAGGTCAGATCTGGCTCTAGATGCTCCCAATTTTTGTGGATCCTCTAGATGTGTGTCGAGGTGTTGAAGCATGAACGGTCTTGAACGGCTACGTGATGAGAATCCTCCTTGGCTCTGATACCATGTAAGAATTTGACTTAGGCCAGAATTCACCCAAGAACTAAAGAACTCAACACAAGCACACAGTAGACCAAAATAGGTAGAGTATGATCAGAATGACGATATTCATTCAATAATTGGATACAAGAGTGCACTAGGAGTGCCTGAATATAAAAGTCTCAGGAGAGCTTCTAGAATGCATAGAAGTCAGCATCATGATATGTCATACAACTAGGCACATGTCCACCAGATATGAATTATCCTCCATTAAGCATGAGATTAAGTGTGATGATATGAGGATAAGCCTACAATGGTGTAGCACACAAATCAATGGAGTAGACAACATGTGCTAAATGAGGAGTGCAGAAAACTATGTGGTCATCATGACAACTCAGTGAATGATGCATACTATTGTGTTGTAGACACCATGTGCATAATTAGAGTTGCGTAACTCAATGAGAGTTCACAAACTCCTAAGTTTCTCACCTAAAATAATAATAAAATAATGTGCAATAATTAAATTATGCATTAACCTAAGTAAAACTGAAGTGTAATAAGTAAATACTTATTTACACCAACACCCTCCAATACAACTATCTATTGTGATGTTTTCATATCATCGCCCTAAAATTTTGGGGACCTCCATTTTTGACCTATGCCTTGACAATTTTTTGTGTGATGTTGATTTATTTTGGTCGCCTTGACAATTTTAGCCTTGCTTGAATTCGGTAGAATGGCAATTCGCCATTACGCCCCTTAGACATTTTCATTTTGTTTTCACATAGTGTCAACTTAATTTCATTTTTCAAGGACTGGCAGTTTCTTCCATAGGCCAAACAAATTCCAAATGGCAAATTTATTTTAATGATATTTTGGCAAGATGAAATTGTAAATTTTGGGACTTAACGAATTTTGAAAATCGAGTAAAATTGAAAAACTTAAAACCTTTTCAAAATCAAATTTGGATATCACTATTTTGAAAATCTTGAAAATTTTGGTGAAAACAAAATTTTTTGGATGAAATGGATTTCAATTTTAATTTTTAATTGCCTAGATGAATTTATTTTTGCAAAATTTGGATTGAAATTGCAAGTAAAAAAATTGGATTTGATGGATGTTAGGATAAACCACGGACAGAAATAAAAACTAAATGCAAATATAACCAATAATAAAAAATAATAGATCACACAGAAATGAACACAAGGCACCAAGATTTAATGTGGTTCACCCAATCCCTGGGCTACTTCCACCAAATAGCAAGTTCGATCTTATTACAATCCAGTGATTACAACCTGATTACAATTTGTAATCCCTTACAGCTCAATACCGCCGCAAGAACCAATTTCACATCACAACATAAATAAAATAAATTTTAAAAAAACCCAACCCTAAACCCTTTTATACAATTATTAAACCACTTTAGGGTTATAACATGTTGGCCATAATTAGCCATAACTTTAGTGGCGAATCTATGAATGGCAAAGAGTACCACTAATTATGAAGTATGTATAGTACTTTCCTGATCAGTCACCACAATCTAACAATCTCCCACTTGGGGACTGATCAGGCTCCACACTAAACAACAATCTCCCACTTGGAGACTAATCCTGTAGCAATACCACTACCACATGGGGCTCCCACTGGATCGAACCACCCTGGACTCTGTTGTTCTTTTATTCATGTTCAGTCTAAAAGACCAACCGAAGCTGAAGAGGAGTTTAGCTTCTCCCATGTTACAACCTTTGTCAACATATCTATTGGATTATCATTGGTATGTATCTTCTCCAGCTTTAATTGTCCATCATCCAAAACTGACCGAATGAAATGGTACCGCAACTGTATGTGTTTGGTCTTAGAATGTAGAGCTGAATTCTTTGCAAGATGAATGGCACTCTGACTATCTGTGAACAAATAATTATCCTTCTGAGGATGTCCTAATTCTTCCAAGAAGAACTGAAGCCATATCATCTCCTTGGCTATCTCTATAGCAGCAACATACTCTGCCTCTATAGTGGATAGAGCATTAATCTTCTATAACCTAGAAACCCAGCTCATGGTTGCCCCAATAAATGTAAAGACATAACCTGTAGTACTTCACCTGGTATCAATATCCCCTGCCAAATCTAAGTCAACATAGCCCTGTAAATCAATAGTAGAGCCCCCAAAGTGTAAACACTTATTGGATGTTCCTCTCAAATATCTAAGAATCCACTTGACAGCATTCCAATGCTCAAATCCTGGATGACTCATATACTTGCTAACAACTCCCACTGCATGGGCAATATCTGGCCTAGTGCACACCATAGCATACATCAAGATTCCTACAGCTGAAGCATAGGGTACCCTGGACATCTTATCCTCCTCTTCTTGTGTCTTAGGACACATCTCCTTAGTCAATTTCAAATGACCAGGTAAAGGTGTGCTAACAGCTTTAGCATTCTCCATAGAGAAACGTTGCAACATCTTCTCAACATGATTAGCCTGAGATAGCGTCAATGTTCTATTGCTCTTCCTATCTCTGCAAATTTTCATACCAAGGATTTGTTTTGCTGCCCCCAAATCCTTCATAGCAAATGCATGTGCTAACTAGTGTTTCAGCCCCTTAATATGATACATGT
This sequence comes from Cupressus sempervirens, assembly GCA_028749045.1. NCBI lineage: Eukaryota > Viridiplantae > Streptophyta > Pinopsida > Cupressales > Cupressaceae > Cupressus > Cupressus sempervirens. The sequence continues at coordinate 688,776,362 of CM053793.1, forward strand.
TAGACCCAGCTACAAGCATATCATCAACATATAAACATAAAATAATGTAGCTATCATCATCCAACCTCTTAAAATAAACACAATAATCTGAATAACACCTGTTATAGCCATGTTCATGCACAAACCTGTCAAATTTTAGATACCATTGCCGAGGTGCTTGCTTCAAGCCATATAAACTTTTCTTCAATTTGCACACTAAGTTTTCCTTACCTTTGACCTCAAATCCCTATGGTAGAGCCATATAGATTTCTTCATCCAAATCACCATGAAGGAAGGTTGTTTTAACATCCAACTACTCTAAATGCAAATCTTCAGTAGCCACAAGACTTAAAACAGTACGGATAGAAGTCATTTTAACAATAGGAGAAAATATCTCATCAAAGTCAATTTCCTTTTTCTGTAAAAATCCTTTTACAACTAACCTGGCCTTAAATCTTTTCTTACCTCCTTCCTCTTCTTTCAACCTGTAAACCCACTTATTCTGTAAATCCTTTTTACCTGAAGGCAACTTGCACAAATCCCATGTCTTATTCTTCAGCAAAGAGTCCATTTCATCTTTCATTACAGACTCCCACTGAATCTTAGTATCCACCTGCACAGCTTCATCATAACTTTCAGGTTCACCAGCATCAGTAAGTAAAATAGAATACAAAGAGGGAGAAAATCTTTGTGGAGGTCTGATTTGCCTCGTTGACCATCTAACATTCATTGGTGTGTGTGGTATTTTTTTTTGCAGTTGTTGCAAATCATGAGGAATGGTTGGAACAACAGCTTTTGGAATATTATCTAGCACTACATAATCATCTTCTTTCTTCTCATGTTGCTACAACAGATCTTTGCACAACACTTTCTCATTGAATATGACATCTCGACTTCTAACAATTTTATGATTTTCAAAATCCCAAAGCTTATAACCAAATTCATCAATGCCATATCCAACAAAGACACATTTCTTTGATTTTTCTTCTAGCTTGGTTCTATTTTCAAAATCTATATGAGAAAAAGCTTCACAACTGAAGGTCTTGAGAAAAGAATAACTCACCTTCTTACCAGTCCATGCCTCCTTTGGAATGCCATAGCCCAAAGGAGTAGAGGCAAAGGAGTAGAGGGACCTCTATTAATCAAATATACTATAGTATTGATAGCCTTCGCCCACATGTGTAAGGGAAATCAAGCATGCAACCTCATGCTCCTTGCGCGCTCCATTATAGTCTTGTTCATGCGTTCAGCCACTCCATTTTCCTGTGGAGTCCTTGGAACAGTTTTCTATCTACAAATACCATTAGAGGAGCAATAATCTTCAAATTCATGACTGCAATACTCAAGACCATTATTAGATCTAAGACATTTTAATTTCTTACCAGTCTCCACTAGTACATCTGAGACCATTTTTTGACCATTATTGGTCAAAATTTTGACCCACTTTTCGACCAAAATTCGACCAAAGTCAACCAACCCATTGGTCAAAAAAATTTTGGTCAAAATTTTGACCAATACTTTGGTCGAAAAACGTCCATAGCTATTGTGCAGGTTTTGTCAGGAATTGGTCAAAATTTTGACCAAACAAGGTAGAAATTTTGACGAAAGAAGGTAGAAAATCTTGACCAAAAAAGTAGAAATTTCGACCAATGAAGGTCGCAAATTTTTACCATTGAAGGTGGAAAATTCGACCAATGAAGGTCAAAAATTTTGACCATTGAAGGTAGAAATTTTGACCAATGAAGGTCAAAAATTTTGACCATTGAAGGTAGAAATTTCGACCAATTAAGGTCAAAAATTTTGACCATTCAAGGTAGAAATTTCTACCAATGCGTGTATGTAAATTTTTTTTAGGCATTCTATAAAATAGTTCACATGCCTTGCGTATGATATGAGATTTTGCATGCATCTTGCACTCTCTCATCCAGCTGATGATGGATTACGGAGAGTGATCTGAAACAATGACGCTAAAACACACACAATCAAATCCAAAATGAACTTGCATTACAAATGGATTTTGGAAATCTGATATTGTTGATTTTGCATGCATGTCTACCAGGACAATCACAACTTAAACATATATATGTTTAAGTTGTGATTGTCCTGGTAGACATGCATGCAAAATCAACAATATCAGATTTCCAAAATCCATTTGTAATGCAAGTTCATTTTGGATTTGATTGTGTTTGTTTTAGCGTCATCGTTTCAGATCACTCTCCATAATCCATCATCAGCCAGATGAGAGAGTGCAGGATGCATAAAAAATCTAATATCATACGCAAGGCATGTGAACTATTTTATAGAATGCCTAAAAAAATATCGACAGTAACTAATATGCTTCTTCATTAATATGCTCAATACAATAAGAAAACTTGGCAACTATGCATAGAAAATTATACGCTAAAAGGAAATCATTTAGGAGATACAGAATTTGAACAACCATATGTTAAGATTCTACAATTTGTATCACTTTCCTGAGTCTAACAGTTGAGAATAAGTTCATCATCCTCCCTACAGTATGTTCCAATGGCCTGCACATTCACAAAAGTTCCAGCATCTCAAATTTGTAGAATATGAATTATCACTCTCCAGGTCATCTTGCCAAGTCACTCCCACCCAATCACCTCAGTGAGTTGACTCTTTCAGTCAGCTCACCAAGTCTACTATTCAAGTATGCACGCCACGTTGGCTCGCCAAGCTAGCCCACCAAGTCATGTCACCAAGTTGACTATTCGAGTACGCTCACAAAGTTGACTCTTTAAGTTCGCTCATCAAGTCACCCCACCAAAGCGCCTCATCAAGGTCAGTCTTTAAGTTCACTCACCAAGTCAGCTTGCCAAGTCGCCGCACCAAGTCGAATCACCATCTTGCCTCACCAAGTGGACTTGCTAAGTCATCTCGCCAACTTGCCCCACCAAGTCAACTGTTCAATTATACTCACCAAGTTGACTCTTTGAGTTCAATCATCAAGTCACCCCACCAAAGTGCCTCATCAAGGTCAATCTTTAGGTCCACTCATCGAGCTTTCTCACCAAGTTAGCTCGCCATGTCGCATCTCTAAGTGGCCTCGCTAAGTCAGCTTGCCAACTTGCCCCACCAAGTTGCCACTTTAAGCCCACTCACCATGTTAGATCGTCAGGCTGGCTCCCCAAGTCATCTCACCAAGATGACAATTGAAGTATGCTTACCAAGTTGACTCTCTAAGTTCACTCACCAAGTCCGCCCCCTAGGCCAACTCTCCAGGTCAGCTCACCAAGTCACCCCCACTTGCCCCACCAACTCACCACTTTAAGTTGACTCGCCATGTTAGCTTGCCATGCTGACTCCCCTAGTTAGCTCGCCAAGCTAACAATTCAAGTACGCTCACCAAGTCGACTCTTTATGTTCGCTCACCAAGTCTGCCCCCTAGGTCAACTCACCAAGTAACAAACTTATCTTATCTTGTGTAAACATGGTTGTTAAGTTTTGTTTTGCCAAGTCTTGTACTTGTGCTTATCTAGCATTGTAGGAGATGTTCATACTCTTGACTAACTTATTTGGGCCTAGAATGGCCAAAAAAAACAATTCCAAACTCCTTTTTCCAATCGCTTTCCAAACTAGCTGTATATTTCTTTGCAGCCCTTTTTGTAATTAGCCCTCCTATGTAGGTTTTTTATCATTATCTTGCAAACTTTCTTAACAACCTACAAGACAAACAACAATTTAGGATACCCATTTGGACTATGTAAAGGGTTTTTCTGGTTTAGACCTTTGATACTGCCTATACAACACATTTCCCAAAAATAAGGGTTTTGTGGCTTTACAAAGATCTTTGTTGTATCCTACAATGCTTTTGACCACTAATGTCAATAAGTCATAATATTAGTAACAATTATGAAGCTATTTGTTATTGATACTAACTCAAATAAAAACCAATGCACCAGAGCAGACCTATGAAGTATACTTAAGAGTGCCCTCAGCTATTTTTAATACATTTGAGGACACAGAGGAATAGAAAAGAAGCATAAAATAGATATCTTCGCTGCTACTCATAATAAACAGAAGACATACTCAGCCATGGTTGCATGATATAATCACAATGTTACACCCATTAATAAATAGTATGAAATGCTTGCTATAACAATAATCAATATAGTCTTAATAAAAAACAATAATTAATGTTGCCTCAAAATAACTAATATTTAAGAGTATTATATGAGAGCTTCTAAAAGAAGAATGATTTTTCACCACCCACACCGCCCAATTAGCAAAAGGAAATTCAATGTAATAATGTGATCAAATGTATATAGAATGGAAATCTCTCCAGACTAAAGGTAGGCTTATAGGTTACAACAAAAAGAACCTAATGCCCACACTTATTCTCAATATGGTAGAATGAGTTGCAATCAACTCTATCGCTCTGATAATAAAACTTCTTGGAATAGACTAAATTACTCAGAAGTTTCATAGACATCAGATTCGGTAGCTGTATAACTATTATTTAAAAGGAAAAGCTTATAATGCTCCAACAACAAAATTTACAATATCTTCGTATTGATTGGTATCCATGTACATTTAAATGAAGCACAGAAAATGAAATTGGTACATATAAGAACTTCTAAAGCTGAAATGTATACATCGAGCACCAATATGATTCTAACAACCAATTCCAATGGCACACCCCCAACATCACTTGAGGAAAGGCAACAAAAAATTAAGTACGCATACATCACAGACTTAGGAATTAAGTTGATAGAAAATAGTCCCATAGAAGAACAACCATGCACTGAGTTGTGTCAACGAACCTAGAAATTCCTTGTAGCAGTGGCAACGCAGCAGATACAACATTCAATTGATTTGAGAATCCATTTGCTGAAGGGTTCACTGGCTGGCCTTGACTCTGATTTTTCTGATACTGTGGTACACGTTGTCACCTTTTCTTCTCCTGATTCTTGGGCTTGTTACCTGAAGGTGAACTTCCTAGTAGTCTTTGAGAAGCACTAGGTGAAGGTTGAGCCTTTTTTGCTTGATAATAATAATTGTTTTACCTGTGCTGAGGATATCTGTTTGGGTAGGAACCATTTGTCACTGTCGCCCACTACTAAAGTTTCTAGAAAACTTCTTCTACAGGAGGAGGAGGAGGAGGAGGCATCTTTTGGTGCCTATATCGACAATCAGCTCCATCTAGATAGATACCATTTTTATACCTATTAAACAGTAAAATTAAACATTCATTTTACAGTTGGTTGCCACCAAACACACAAGTGAAAGCACTCATGTTGAAATTTACTGGTCTAGCAACAAGACTTCCATAAGGCATGTATTGATATTCCTTTAGAGAGAGTAAGAGCCACATGAAAGGCCATTTTGTAGGCATGGAAAAACTGACAGAGTAGATTCAAGATCGTAAGAGTACACACAAGGCCCAAAAAATCCTAGATACTAATGAATACAGCCATGCATGCATAGTCATACCCAAGGCACACAATTGGACATCCCAACAATAGAGTGCAATTATGAATTTCTGATAAAAAAATTGCAACATTTAGTATAGTCAACATAATCTGTATTGCCATACATGGACATAAGAGGTAAACATAAAATAGTGCCAGTAGGCAGTAGGAAAGAGTAGCTTTTTCTTAAATAAATATAATTATTGGCTAAAATATATTCATGATAAAATTGTGTTGTGAGGTCTTGCTCTTTAGTGATTTTCATTTAGTCAAACTTACTATCAACATACTCCTATATCTCTCCAAGGTTAGGTGCAATAGCATCCCCATAGTTGACTATTATGAGATTGGAGTTATGATAGAGATGAGATGTTTGGGATCATCAACACTTTCTCCACTCTGTTCCCTTGCTCTGACTTAAAATTGGGCCTTAAATTCCATTCTTGTGTGATAACTATTAGTTGTAATGCCTCTTACAGCTCAAACATCCTCTCCAAAACAATGTGTTATGAGTTGTAATTAGTCAGATTCTGTGTAGGTTGTCTTCATGTAAACTTATTGATCCTTACAGCTTATTCACTGTTAAATGTCATGTGGGTTCCTTTCATGAGAACAGGACTCCTTTTTTATCCAATTGTGTTTTGATGATAATCTGAAATGCTAATTGGGCATTATGAGTTTCATTTTTAGAGTTGTAATAGAGTTGTAATAGTCCACATTAGCAACTCCATAGGACTAAATTACACCATGCTTGTTGCAGAGAAGATAAATCAGCATTCAAATCACAATGGAAATATTCATACCTTTAGCGACTTAAAAAAGTGAATACAGCAATTTCAGACCTATGCTCTTGTCAACTAAATCATAGTTTGTAAAGCTATATATATATATATAGATATATATATGAAAATTTGGTATAGTTGCAGATGCATGTACTGAACAAACTTTTAAAACATGGCAAACTGAACATAATTAAAAATGAGAAAGCTGGAAAATGCCTCCAAAGCAATAAAAATTGATATGTCCAAAATCGATAGAATTCAGAAATTGTCAAGTGCAATGCTCATATTTAACCAAATCCAGGACTTGAAGCTATCATAATGCATGAGTGTCCAACAACACAGTTCACAGCTCATCACTAAACAAATACTAAACATAATCCTAATTAAAACTCACCAGTGAGCTAGAAGATGGGGGTGTCATAGATGTTGTAGGAGGCCTTTGTGCAGGAAGAGGCATCCTCATATTGTTCATCTGTTATAAGAAAATGACCTAGCAGTGAGGAATGAAATAGGAAAAATAGTCACATGGATAAAAAACATGCACAAACAGCAAAAACAATAGATCGACATGCAATAATCAATGAGTCTCAAACATAACAGGGTCTTGAGTGATTGCTACAACAAAACACCCAGCATCGCAACGAAACTTGTTTCAAAGTGAAAAAATTGCTCAAATACAAATTACATAATTAAAATTTCAAAATTAACTTACTCCAACTGTTGTCACAAAATGACAGAGTGCACATTTTACAGAAGGTGCTCCAAATGGATACATAAGTGTTGTGCAACAATTCTCGTAGTTCACATGTGCAACCTGATTTGTTGTTTCAAATGCATATTGTCCACTGCCAAATTATTATAAAAATCAATAGAACATTTCAGAATAACATATTACATGTACTTTCCATCTTGAGTTTCATTAAAATGATCGCAAGAAAAAAGGTCTTTACCCATCAAGCTATAGATGACTTTCACCTAGCTAATCTCACTGACATAGATAATGACAACACAAAAATGTTAAAAAGAAATGATTAAAAAAGAACAAGAATATTTAATGCGATACAAAATTGTTTGATGATATAAAAGTGTGAATTTTACTTTGTGGGGGAGAAATAATAAAAAATATTTCATTCCCACTTGAACCATCCTTAGTGAGGAGCTGATTCAAAAGAGGAGACGTCTCTCAAACAATCTAAGAAGACATTTTCTGATAGCTTAATCGATCCTATTTCACTAACATAGTTGAAACTTGAAAAACTTGGACTTGAGAATAACTTGGTAGGTCAAATATTTAAAAACATAGGACTCTGCAAAAAACTCAGCAATTTTCCTGAAAATTTTCATATACAGAAATGTTATTCCTCAAAAACACACATTACTAAATTCTTTTTGCGTACTACAATTTTTCATCATATATAAAGCAAAAATAGAATTTAATATATATCATTGACCAAAAAATAGCTATAAATGAGTTAAGAATTATAAGGCCACTTTCATTAGCCATATCAAATGTAGAAGTTGTCTCATCTAATGAGATTATTAGCAAGTTGTGCAATAATAACATCTTAGCAGGCATGCTCAAGAGTTCTATCCATATTCCCTGTTGTCCCCTTATAATCAAAAAATTTATTTGGATTTGGGAGTGGGGACCCTAATATGGGATCAAGGAACAGTGCACCTTGTAGGGGTTTGAGGGCAATGGGTGAAATATTCCTTCTAATAGTTCTTACTTGGAATATTAAAAATTCATAAAACTATCTCAAACAAAACCCATTTTTCACAGTCATGAAGGATTTATGCATCATGCAGACATTTCTTAATGATAATACCCTTGTTGGCAAAATAGTCAATTACTTCTACTAGCTGGAAATATTCTGGCAGAATTACTGAATTTTTTAAGTGACTAATACAAGGGGTAAACATAGAGATATAAGATGTGAAAGCTGCAACATACCAACCTGCACCTACTTATTTATCATTCAGTGAACTCCAAGAATCCACTGGTAATGCCCAGCTGGCTATAAAAATAGTGGGTTTACTTGTAGTAGGAATAGGTCAAACATGCAGCAATTTCTTTTCAAATTGATTCTTCAATAGCGCCTTGAAAATTGGGAATTGTTTGACCTATTCTGTCTGGAAATTGTTATTGCAATCCTTTCCCAAATATTCATAGATAGATAAATGATTTTCCCAACTCCAATTGCTAACTTAAAGAAAAGAAAAACATTAAAGGCAAAATGCCAAAAAGAAGTGATTTCTATTGGCAACTAAGATAATTCCCAATGTTTTATTCATAGATTTTAATTATCAACTTGGGTTTGCGTCAATCCTTAGTTTTCCAAGGGTTTCATCCTAGAAAAGTAGTATCTAAACTTGCAAAGCAAAATTTATATATAGATAGATGATTTTCCCAACTCCAATTGCTAACTTAAAAGGACAAAAAAGACATTTGAGGCAAAAAGCTGTGGTTTCCATCTTGGATGACAAGAAGATGTGATTTCTATTGGCAACTAAGATAATTCCCAAAGTTTTATTCAAAGATTTTAATTATCAAAACAACACTTCCTAGTTGTCATAACATTGTAATGAATGGCATGGTCCCACCAATTGACATAATGAGCAATTAAAATAATAATTGCTGGGACTTAAGCTTTTCAAGCTATATTTTACACCTTGAATATCCTTGGGGAGATAAAGAGTTTTTCCTATCCTTCTCTGTCAATGATGATAGCAATATTATTGGAATCATCTTGCACTTACCAATCTTTCTTCTTAAAGAGAGACACAATATAATGCACTGAACCAAAGCATGCACTGCCCCAAGAGATGAAAACGTGAGTAATGAATGTGTAATTACAACAAATGGTTGATTGCTACAATGTCACTTCTTAAATTACACTTGCTCACAAGTAGTCAAACTCAAGCTGAACAAACATATGACTTGTATATTATCAAAGGACAACAACCCATTCATGTCCAATATGTTTTCTACATGAGGTAACCTATTTAATCACTACACAAAATGGATTTTAATTTTTTTATGTATTGTTAATGGTTACCCTATCCTCTGCTTATAAGATCATCAACATGAGACTAATATAAGCTCTTGTCAGCATAGTAATGAGACTTGTTTTAGCCCCTTTCAAGCAACAACACCAAAGAGCCACACTAGAAGCCAACTGTGGAAAACTATGCCACAGCTTCCCTTTAGGATTTGAACTTGGATCTCCACAATGAGAATTCAACGCTTTAACACTCTAAGCTTAACATTTGTACTAAACGAGATGGATTTGAAAAATATTGATGTTTTAGTAATAGTTCATGCAAATATATTACTAAACATAAAAGGCTGTCATGATTTTTGTGATATAGAAGATTTCAAGATAAGCAAGATGATGTGGCATCTACCCATTTTTATCAATCAAATGATTCCACATCACTATCATGTTTAGATGTATTGAATTTTCTATCAACAAAGAGGATAAGGGAAACATGATTCTAGAAGAAGACATGTTAAGATATTATGTGGCATGGAATATTCCTATTTGCCCATTGTTGATGCTCTATTTTGCATTGGCCAGCATTAATGACTGTAAGTGGTAGTTATAGAAGACCCTTACAAGGGTTACTCTAAACTATCTCAGCTATTGATCTTGAATCAATCTGGGTTATTGGTTGTAATTGAGAGCCCTATATAAAGGCTTGCTGACTTCACTTGTCAGGGGGGACTTGTGAAATTGTTGCCAAGATAATTGAAAAATCATTGAAGCTTGGTGAAGATTTGTGTTATTTGGGTGTTAGCAAGGTTTCTTATTTCTCACTTTGAATTTGTTCATGTCGAGTACTTGAATGAAAGAAATTTTCATTGATCAATGGTGAGACCTCTTATGTTCAAACCTTTTGCAATGTAAAGTTAGGGTGAACTCATTGCAAGGCATAACTTCAATAGCTCCATGCAATTGATCTGCGTCTTTTATGGTTTTAATGTGCATAAGTGATTTGCATAACTCACAACAGATAATAATATTTTAAGTTGGATCCAAACACTTTATTTCCAAATAGTCAACCTTAATACTATTGTAAGTCCTATGTAATATTTTAAAAGTTTGTTTTAAACTTTGTTCAAAATGAGGCCTTTAGATATAATTTTAAAGCATTTTTTAAAATGATCCTAAGGAAAACTAAAATAGAGTCTGAAGTAAAGCATCTATAAAGACAGGTCAAGACTCGAAGAAAATCATTTGATTTTGTCATCTCATTATTATATCCATTTTTGTTATTGAAGCACTCAAAGGTAAAAACTCTTGATGTTGGATATCTAGGGGAAAAAACCCTCTTGGTTCCCAAATTTTGATATAAGAGCAAAATTTTGATATCTAGGGGATGAAACACACTTTTCCTCAAGATTGAAGTGAATTTTAGCTTGCTACAGTGATTATTGAAGATTGCAATTTGTGGATGATTAAAGCGATAGGTATTTGCAAGCAACATACATGTTGTTCAATATTATTCCAAAGGTATCCGTTGCTGACTTTTCAAAGTTTTCCAACATACATGTTGTTGTTCACCATCATTATTCACTATATTTGGAAGTACCAACATCATATCGAGGATTGCCTAGCAATCTGGAGTGATAGTAATGTTGGGCTACGGTTGGAATCAGAAAAATAAGTTCAGATCTGCATGTTTCAAGGTCATTCTCAATCATGGAAGTCACTAACATATGGTTTCCAACCTTGTAAATTTTTCTGCTAGCACAGTAGGATTAGCATTTATTGTGTGTTCTCTATCAACAGCCAATAATCAATATGATACACTATATGTACAATTGTATAGCATGTAGTGAGTGGACACTAATCATATACAATCCTCAAATTGTGTTTCCAATTCATTTCATCAGCACTTGTAAAAATTCCAACAACTACAATTATGTACAGATTAGCTTCAAACCCTAGGGTTTATATCTATTATATTTTGATGTGAAACATCGCTGTCATAATTATTCCAAGCTCTTCATGATTCAAATAGTTAGCATGTAACCCAGGTCTTAAGCTTGGATACTACTGTAAGAAATCACTCATGGGAACATAGTAACAAGACCAAAGGAATGTGCAAACAATATGAAAACTCAAGAGATAACAGTTCTGAATTTTTATTATTCTCCACTACAGCAGAACTCGTACAACATTTAATCTATCTGAAACCATGAAGTAGCAATCACTGACTATATCTCAAGAAACTAATCTATGTTTACATTACTAACACAAGTTACCAACACAAACAAATGATAAAGAGAACCTCGTATAAATCGTAGATAACAGAGGAACTATGCTACTATTTATGGCATGTCTTTAATGATCTCAGTTCGGGGCTCCTAACTCCCAGTTACTCCAACGTGCACCAGCTACTGTTAATCTGTCACAGCATGGTGTCTTTGACCTGTGAACTCTTTGCAACTGAAGCTATCTATTTAGTGTGTCTCTTGGAGAAGCTTGGAGTGTCGGCCAATTAGTACTCTCTCTTTCTCCTTCACACACCACCCTTTTAATGCTACAAGGTTCTGTTGCTGCACATGACTAATGAAAAGTTTCTTTGTGGAAAATTCTTCTTGTCCTTGGAATGATTTGGAAGAAAGTTTCTTTACTGCCACTGTAGTTCCATCATGAAGTACCCCCTACATTGAGAAAATACATGAAGAAAATAATTAAAACATCAAACAATACTAACAATAGAAGCTACAAAATTAAAATATCAAACAATACTAACATAAGGCAGGTATAAAAGATAGTGGAACCACATTGAGGTTGAGTATTGGGGAGAAGGATTCAAGATGCAAATAAAAAATAGAGAACATAACTTGTAGTGAGTCACCATAAAAATGGCAATGAAATTAGACAAATGTAGCGCTCGGCTTGGTAAGAATCAAAGACTACTGACAAAGAGGCAACTAAATTGGTCCAAGCACTAGAAAAACACAAAGAGTTGTCTCCAACCAAATTTGCAGACAATTAACCATTGATTTTCAGTCAATATGGATTAACTCCTTAAGTCCTCTCACCAAGTTAGCTCTCTAGGTCATCTCACCAAGTCGACTCACCATCTCGTCTCACCAAGTTGGCTTCTCTATGTAGGCTCACCAATCTGCCCCACCAAGTCACCTCTTTAAGGCCACTGACAATGTCCCAAAGTAATGGTCTATTCCCAAAGTATTGGTCTATTCCTTCTAATAAAATCAACTTTTCCGCTTGGTATTAGGAGATGATTTCATAAAATTTATCTATGAACCAAAACTGTGATAACATGACAAAATAATTAGCTCCTCCGACTGGTTTGGAAAATTTAATTTAAACTCCTTATACAAAAATTAATTTTATAATCAAAATCTACAAATCATGTGTATTTGTTCATTGAGATTTTCCAATTAGAATATGCTCAAGAATGAGCATTTACAACTATTAAAAATATCACTAGCCCATGTTAAGCATAATGATCACAGTATTCAGAAAATTGTCAAAGGTGGGGCTGTGTAATAGACTACTTGGGTTGGGAATTCATTAAAGATGATAAATTTGCAATAATGCATTAAACATTGGAACCTCTGATTATTTTCTTCTTTGGAAGGTGAAAAGATCTAGCAAGTGACCTTAACATAAACGTGCAACATGATTATCCATCAGCACATTTTATCAACATTGGTTAGGATGAAACATAAAATAGGGTTTGAGTTACTTTATTGGGTTTTTCTCTGACTTACATGAAAGTGTGTCTATTTGAAATCTCATCTTCATCTACAAGCTTGAAATACCCAAACTCCCAATGTATCTATGCTTTCTATAATTATTATAAACTTTGGTATATATAGAAGTGGTGATGTGACCAGGCTAATAAGGATTCAATGGCCATAGTCCAGGGGGACACCAAATCTTTGAGAAGACCCAAAGATGATATCCACCCCAAATTGTTTTGTGCTGGTCTCATTTTTAGCTTGTCGCATGTTTCCCCAGTAAGACTTTGTGTTGCCTCCCATTATGACTCTAGTGCCCATCGGATAATGCATTGGTTTCTAGGAGATCCTAGGTTCATTCTTTACTTCCTTCGCAGTCCTTGACCCCAGTTAGAATCAGTTGTTGCCTTTTTTTTTTGAAGACACCAAAAATTAAAAAATTTCAAGTCATTTTCCCTCTGTATGGGGAAGTTTATAAAAAATCTTAACTTTCACACTTATCCAACCTCAAACCTTAACTTTCACATGTTTGGAGCATTGATCAAATTGGTACACTTGAGATCGTTGCTTGGCAATCCTTGGCGAAGGAAGGCTCATTCCTTTAATTGTGAACTTATTGGTTGGTTGCAAACCAGCCACACCACTCTGTAGTTTGCCATAATAGTAGAGAGTTGGCAAGTTCTTCTTGGCCAAGGCAGGGAGAGTTCATAGTCTCAGACTCGTGCAGGCTTCTTCCAGCCACTTCTAAGGCAATCTAGACTAAGGCATTACTCAAAATTCATGCTAAGACTATAGACCACTCCTATGCTTCGAATAGAGTGTTGAAATTGGTGATATTAGAACGTATTTCACAAATTCATGTTATGGGCAGTAGTAGTCGTGGATCATTTTAGACCTACCACATGCGAAGTATCCATTTTATGTTAGTTTGAGCTTCACTTGGTTTCAAGAATACTATAATATTCTCTACTTAACAAGGCCAACCACGTGAAGGTGGAAGTTCATCTAGCCTCACCCCCCTCCCTCTAACATCAATCTAAAGTACCCATTATCATCTAATTACATACTTCATTTATTCATTCATCCATTTATGAACTATAACATTCAATCAATACAATCACATAACATTCATTAATATGATATAAAATTTATTAATACACAATACTAATCAAGACTTCATTAAGACATAACAATATTCATTTACATAAAATAAAAATCAGTATTAATACGCATCATTCATACATAATTACTTAAAACAAAGTTCTTTCATTATCCAACAAGGTTTATCAAACAAGATTTTTAAAACATCATTTCTTCTTTTTGTTTTTCTGAGCTCTCTTAAGAAAAGTGCTCATAGGAGCATCCATATCTGCATCATTCTCCTCCTCTTTTGGCACGTGTAATGTCAAATTACGATGGCTCCTTCTCTTTGCAGGAGCAAGAGGTTGTTGCACTAAAGGGGGCTCTGTTGCAAGAACAAGTGAATGGGATAAATTGCATACTCTTTTTCTTTTTTTAACTATTACTAGTCTATAATTAAGTGCTAGTACAACATAACATGCATTTTTCTTACCTGACAATGCCACATCATGTACATTAACATTTTGATCCGCTGCCACGTCAACATGTTGAACACTTGGAACATGTTCCACTCCTTCGGCATGATGTTGAACATGCTCTGAAATATTCAAAAAAAGGATACACGTCAAAGTGCAATTGAAGATGTTAAATTGTATTCATAATTGCATAGTTAATTTCCAATAGAAAATTAATACCTCCACCACTATAATGCACATTATGGCCTTCGTCACGAGCAGGTTCTATGGTAGGATGTGAAGGCTGCAATAAAATGTTATGCACATTGTTATGCAGTCAATTTATGTTCAAAACTAATACCAAAAAAGAAAAGGATCAACTATTCAATTTCATTTACTTTTCATCTAACCAATTTACCTGTGAGATATCATTTGGTGAACTAGATTCTTGGGCAAGGCTTACAAATTCTTCGTGTAGGCATGCAGCCACGACTTTGTAGCCTTCCTTCAAGGTAAGTTTTATATCTTCATCTATGACCTCCACATTGAATTTTGTGCCCTGTCTTTTTTGCTTAATATCATCAACTTTGTATGTATGGTTTCACTAGACAAAATTCTTTGCAACATTATATTTAAAAAAATTATTTCATATCATTTCTCCTACTTACAACTCGAGACTGGAGATTCATATAGCCACCAAAGCCAAGTTTGTGTTGGCCAAACTTTTGTAGTCTCGCTTTTGTAGCCACAGATGTGTCCTGCAATCTATGAACAATTTCAAACATCTTAGATTATATATTTACAAATATGAATAATTAGTGCATGACTACAATGTACTTAATACTATCATGACATACCTCTTTTTGCCCTGTGTTGCTTCATTATCTCTATCTTCACATAGCCTTTTCTCCTTTGCATCTTCTACTATTTCATTCCACTCCATTGGTGGAATCATAGCAGGATGGTCGTACTTTGGGTTATCCTTAAGAGTCCTTCTATATTGATCCCTCACAGTCTTTATATGCTTTGCTGCTCTTTTCAGAAGTAGGCCATTGTCAAAAATGTTTTTTCCAAATTTCTCATTAAAAGATGCAATGAGCTGATTTTTTAATTCCACAGCTTGTAAATTCCACCTTCTTAAAAACAAATAGATTGTTAGATCAATAACTTTAATATATTACAATAAATGGAAGGAAAGAAAAATTATGTAGCAATGATATGAAACTACGTACCTTTTACATATGGTGGGTCCGAATAATCTCAATTTCATATGAAAAAGATGGTCAAAGAAAACATTATTACCTACAAAAACATAAAGGATTTCTCAGTCCAAAAAGAGTAATATAAAAATAAATTAAATTTACACTTTAAATCAAAACAATTTTAAAGCACCTGGAAGCTTTCGTTCTTTTAACGGAAACATAGTTTTCTTATTCAGCAATAATGTCCCTTCATATGAACCAGTACTAATCACACGAACTGCTCCAGGAAATGGATCAGCTTCAATAGTACTGCTCTCTGCTGGTCTATCAACTAAAACATCGTGACAATTAAAGCAAACACCAAATGAATTAAAGCACACTTATGGATATAATCAAATTGAAGAAATTGACTAGAAAAAATGTTTTTTCCTCGCATTCCATTAAGGATTGCATGTCCTAGACTGCATGTCCTGTTTTTAACAATCAGATTTTGCAATAGTTTATAAGGATTTTATCAGTAGTTAGTTCAGAAGAATTCATCTCTCATGAATGTAACATATAGCAATCATTGCATCTAAGCAAGGTCTTCACACGAATGCAAAATATGTATGTATCTATGTATGCATGGTGTGTGTATGCATGTGTTTGTGTGTATGCAGGCTTCTATAGACATCATTTAAGCACTGATATGCTACTTCATTGTGTATTAACTTGTACAAATACATTACAAAATATAGCAAAACAAGGTTTTACCAATTTTAGTGGGCATAGATGAGGATGTCTACATGCCCCTTTTTGCTGACGATGCACTAGGCAATAGTGGACCGGCAACTGAAGGAGGAGTCTGCACTTCATCATAAGCTAAAGAATACAATATTGTTAGCAAAGAAATTTGCAATGGATAAAGATCAAATGGAATATTAGCTACAAATGTCCACAAAAAAAAGTAAGTGTTATAATGTTGATGAAAACAAACAAAGTGCTACTAACATGAAGGTTGTGCACAACGACCATCACCATGTTCACCATGTGATGTCACAAATGGCACAAATGCCTATACAAGTACACATAAAATTAGAGATCATGATCCATAAGATAGTATAAAATATTCATATCTATTGAACTTCTATTATTGCTTTAGTTGAATTATTGCTTACCTTCAAAGATTGGATTCTACGGCCCAATTTTGTTCTCAATGCCTCTTTCTCCTCACTTTTGTCAGCCTCGATGATAATGTTAACAAGTTCATCAGTGTATCTTTGCTTAATTTTTTGGGTGATGAACACAGGGTCAGTACTCTAAGGGCGATGTTATGTAGATATGAAGCCCGTATTTCAGATCGCATTTGATCAGCGGTCATTCTAGCTTTTTCCTATCATTTGTGACATCAAATATTAGTAAAATTTCATCAAAACAACTCCAAAGCCATAAAGAAAAGAACATAATAATACGACATTTGTTTCCATATTAACATTAAAATTTATAATATTTAATGTTTACCTGTATTGAAGGTGTTTGAGATGGTGCATCCATATCGCCCTATGAAAAAAATTAGTAAGTCTTAGAAATCAGTAGCGAAATTAAAGTAATAGACTTAGCAAAAAAAATATTAATAATAAAGTAGATTGTATATGTAAATCATTTGTCTTAAGTTAAAAATTTAGTGTAACTAATGTGTCTATTTAAAAAAATATTTGACATGTTGTACTTAATGTTTATATGTGCACATATGGTTTAGGAAAAAAAGTTTGGTCGTACAAGACCCCATCATAGTTGACATTGATCCTAGCTGGACATTTCATTGATCATCACAATCTTCATCCATGTCATCATCATCATCATCATCACCATCATTGTACTTGTCACTTTGATCATCGTCGTCACCACCACCATCTTCATCGCCATTATCATCATCTTTATCACCATCATCATCATGACCATCATCGCCATGATCATCACCATGATCATGATCATCATCAACATCATCATCATCATTATCACCATTATCATCAGCATGACCAAAATCATCACCATCTTCTTCATCTTCATCACTGGGTAATTGTTGTTCTTGATAATCATTTACTTCCTCTTCTACTTCTTCAATTTCTTCTTCTTCGATCACATTATACTTTACCGGCCTTCCTCTTGGGTCATGTCTAACAAAAAATGATCAACCTGGTTTGTGTGGAACACCAAAATAAAACACTTGCTTGCATTGGCTTGGAAGAACATAGGGCTCATCTCTGACTGGCTCAACTGATCTTGTATTAATCATAGTAAATCCACTATCATGTTCAATAACAGTCCTATCAAGATCATTTCAATTCAGTCGTAACCTGAACCATTTGATGACAAATAGAACTATTTTGAATGAATTAAAGTCACACTCAAGTATATCATCCAAAATGCCATAGTATCGATTTTTAGATTGTTGAGGATGTATGTCAGTTCTAGATGAAATATTGGTGACCGCAAAGATAGCACTTATCCCGAAATCACACGTTTTCTTCATTTCATCTAACTTTTTTGTGCAAAATTTATAGCCATGGTAGTACATAGCTTTGTGGTATTTGATCTGCAATTATTCAAACATGTCAAGATTATTTGCATTGATCTGTGAGTTGATATTAAACTTATGTGTGATGATTAGTAATCTTATGCGTACTTTTGTATCTCTTAAGCCATATATTAGATCAAGTACCATTTGTGTAACATTGGGATCTCCATTACGATGAGCTTCTTTAACCAATGATACAACACCATCCCATGTTAATGAGCGACCATTTTCTTGAGACTGTTCAATCCATACTATCATCCAATCAAGATTGTTTGCAATATACAAGTGTAGTGCATCCCACTCACGACCAACTATAAAGAAAACAATTACACTAGTTACAAACAACTTATATATATTGATGATGAATAATAATTATTAAACTTTAAAAAAAAAACTTATAATTACCTCTCAACCTCCTCATTCTACCTTTCCCCGTCAGGTACTCCCCTTCGAATTTATCATTAGAGTTGGGATCCCAAATGCGAGTTAAAACTCCAAGATAAGATACATAAAAAGAAATTATAGGTCCATCCCTCGTGGAACAACTTGCAATGCTACATCGGCCCCACCTGCCCATAGAATAGTAGGGAACCCTACTACTTAATGGGAAAAGAAATATGGTGGTGATGGAACCAGCCCCGCTAATGATAGGTAGGTTTTGGCCTGTAGGGCAATCTACATAGATATCTGCTGCAAACTTTGGAAGATATTCAGTAATGTACACCATGGTCTGGTATATCATATATCCCTCTATCATACAACCCTCAGGACGTGCTCTTTGTCAAACCAAGCCCTTCAGAAATTTCAAGTGCCTCTCAACCATCCACATTGATCTAGCTTGTACAGGTCCACACAATTCAATCTCCTCAACTTGATGTATGAGGTAGTGTTCTTGAGCATTGAAAAAGGTTGGAGGTAAACACTTATGCATTTGACACATAAGCAGTGGAATTTTTCTCTTCCAATATTTTATATCTTTTTTGTCAATTTCTTTAGATGATAACCACCTAAAAGAGATTCAACATGCAAAACAAGATAAACAAGATTTCAAATAAAATTTTACAATAGATTTAAGAGAAAAAGCTACAAATCTAAGAAAAAACACTTCTAACCTTGTGTATTTTCCAAGATCATATATAATTTGTTTAATATTGTTGTCAAACTGTTGTGGAAGGGATAGAGGTAGGACGAACTGCAATCATTAAAAATGATCATTTCAATATATTATTAAATAATGCAATAGGTAGTACATTCAATCTTACAAATATAATGTAAATAGAGAACATGACTTACCTTGACGAAGGTATGCCAATCATGTGTTTTCAAACCTAGCCCAAAATCACCTTTCTTTGATAGAAGAGTGCTTATATTTGCAGCAAATCCTGTTGGAAAATTTTTTTTTTTTTATGACTCCTTTTAATGCATCACTTTGTTGCTCCATTAATAACCAAGGAAGGGCACTTGTATTTATGCAGTCTCCATTGCTATTTGATTCAATGGAAGCTTTTAGTGCATGATTGGATTCATAAATGTCTGTACAGATTTTGGCAATTTGTTCTCTATCATGCCTTCCATCCAACATTTTCCATAGTGTCTCTGTTACATTCTTTCCAATATGCATAGCATCAAACAAATGCACAATTGGGAGATCCTTGTAGTACGGTAACCTACTAAATTGAGTAGGATAACTTTTCATTCCTCTAGGAAGTTGGTCATTGATGCCTTGACGACCTTCACAAGCATCAATTACAACATTAGTAAATATAAGACAATATCAAAATACAAATTTCAAACTTTGAAATACAAATTGGATATTACCTCGACAATTTAGTCGATCATATTCGAACTTCCATAAATGAGGTGTCATTCTTTGTGGCCTTGATGATGTCTCTTCTTTTCCATTGAAAAGATGTTTTTCAGCAATTCGATACCTATGATTATTGTGGAGAAAGTGTCTAAACTCATCAAACACCTACTTTCTTAAAGTTTTCGAATGACGAGATTTCATCTTCAGACCACAAACTGGACATGCAAATTTTTCCTTTGTCTGAAGACCTAAAAGATCATGTAGAAGTGGATCATGTACAATTATCATGCGCAACTTAAACATTTGATAGTAATGTGTAAGCAATATAACAGACCAAAAATATGTGGTATTAACAATATAACATACCACAAAAAAGAGTTAGCCCAGGGGCATCGTGTATTGTCCATACAAGCATTGCATGGAATTGAAATTGTCGATGTCCTATCAGTCTAGAGATGTCATACATAGTGATGCCATTCCATAACTTCAACAACTCATCAATTAGGGGCTCAATATACATGTTCATATCTTTAACTTGGTATTTACCTAGCAATTGAATGAACATAAACAATACATTATTATTATGACTATTTTCATGCACTATTTATAAATTAATTTAGATAACTATAAAATGAAAAAAAATACCTGGCACAACCATTGAAAACATTATGTGCTCCCTCTTTATGGACATCCAAGGAGGAATATTATTGTTAATAACAAAAATAGGCCACATTGAGTAAACAAATCTCATATCTCCATATGGATTGACACCATCCACTGCCAATGAAAGCTTCAGATTACGAGGTTCTTCTTTAAAATGTGACCATGTTTCTTCTATCTCTTTAAATGTAGAACCATCGATAGGCATTCGCATAATGTCATCCTGACTTCTATTGCGTGCATGGTAATCCATAAATTGTGCCAAGCTAGCTCACTTGAATAATCGTTGAAAACGTGGAATAATGGGAATGTACCAAAGAACCTTGTGAGGCACTTTTTTTGTTATTTTATCTAACCGATATCTACTACTATGACAATTAGGGCATTCTATTGCAAATTCATGTTGTTTATGATATAGAATGTGATCATTGGGACATGCATGTATTGTTTGATACTTCATTCCAATCTGATCCATAATGTTAGATAATTCTCGGTATGAATGAGGCAAAATGTTTGGTGGTGGTAACAAAAACTCACTAGTCAACCTACAACAACAAATATGCATTGTTAATATAATGAATAGTAATTGTATGCTAACATTGAAGATGACAAAAATGAATTACCTTAGAATACGTGACATTGCTACATTGGATATACCATTCATAACCTTTAAGTTCACCAACAACACTATAGCCGAGAGCAGAGTTGTTTGGGAGCCTTCGTATAAGGGCTCGTGTGCCTTCTCAAGTAAAGGTATATCAAGACCATCTTCATCATCATTATCAGATTTGCTAGTACCATCATTGTGAGCCTTTTCATCACCTGCCCCAATACCATCTTCTTCAATCATGTCCTCTGGCACATTATCATCTTCTTCCATGAGAGTGTTATCCTCAGCTTGGATATTCACACCTCCATGTTCCTCCAATACGAAATCCACATTCAACAATGGATGAAAATCATGGCCCCCTTCAACATGACCATGTTGCCTACAATGACTCTGGGCTATTGTGATTAGAATTCTTCGAGTCTTTAACCCTTTATGCTTTTTGCAAGGACAATAACATTTATTAGGTTTTCTTCGAAACTGAGCCCACAATGCAGCCATTGTCTCATTTTGTTCAGCGTTCATATTGTCAAGCATGGTCTTTCTTCACAGGAAAATATATCTGCAAATAAATTGGAAATTTTGTGATTAATGTTTATATCTGCACATATGGTTTTTCTTGATTATTGTTTTCAAATGTAACTAAAATGATCCTATAATTTCTAGAAGGCATAGATGTTTGCAAAATGTGGATTTATAGACAATGTATGTTAATTATTTCCATCTGAAAGAGTATGTTAATTAGAGAAGGATAACTTATCAACAAAATCAAAATGTTGAATACAAAATATCTACACAAAAAATATCCAGCAGTGTATCTACAAAAATTAGAATTGCTATAATCTGACACATTTAAACCTAGAATATACTGACTACAATTGCATTCAAAATAGTGAAATATTTCAACGCATCCTTGGTCTTTTGGTGAAGTTGAAAGTTGAAATCATCCATAACGTAAAAAAGAAAATAATAAGTGATTTCCTCCTTATGATAAGTTTGAAGTACTCACATTTATTTTAGTTATCTCTAAAATCATTTATTTTCTGGAGATCTCCCTATGTTCAAATGATTTCATATGGAATGTGGGGATGTCGGCTGGTGGCCCTAAAATTCTATGGCGTTAGGTATTACAGGGCTCATATGATCAGCATTAAATATTAAATGATTAAGCAATAAACGATTGAGCAAAGCCATTGGATTAAACTAAAATGTTTGTGTTTGTAATGAAGAAAAGAAACATGCACCCACATGCTTCGACTAATTATGTACCAACAAATGCTTTGGTAACTTAGCACTAACACATGTAATACAAAGGTGACATTATTTGTGATCTTCTTGGTTTTTTACTCATCAATTAGGGGCTCAATATACATGTAATACAAAGGTGACATTATTAGTTCAAGGGATTTCAAATAGTTTCAATATACAGATATAAATTGCTTTATGGTTGAAACTAATTTGGCATGCATGGAGGTTATTGATCCTATGGATATATTTATTCACCATTCTTGGTTATGAGGTTAGCCAAGAATTTCTTGAAAAACATGCTGAGGTTATGTTGGTCTCACCTAGAGATAAGGAATCATAAATATGGGGGACTTATAACGAGAAATTTAGACAAGGGAATAATTATACAAATGATCTATAAAAATGAAGGTAAAGAAATTTGTGGAAAATATTAGAAAAAAGGAGGGCATTATCAAAGAATAATGGGAAGTGATGAAGAAGGGAAGCAAAGTTTCAATAAATGTTCAATTGGGAAGCACAAGCATAAAACCAATCAAGGACAACATTATGAAGAGTGTAGAGGTGGTAGACACACCTGATATTTTGGCAATAAAAGTTGAGGTTACTCCTCAACCTCACAAGGTTACAAGGAGATCGGACTCCTCCTACTGCTAAGCTAGAAAAACTAGCTAAATAGGGACCTACAAGAGCTACAAGGACGAAGGCAAAGGCATAATGATACAAGGGCATCCAGAGATTCCAATTATTTTCAAGATCTGGGATTCTAATGCACTTTAAATGATTATTTTAATAATGTTGGGATGAGTCTTAGTTCTATATAGTTAATTTAATGATGTAATTGGGGGTTATAAGTTAAGAGTTTTGAATAAACTCCAAGATACTTTACTAGTATCTTTAATATATTTAGAATTATAATGAGTCGGGTGTGGGAAGTTAAAAGTCAGTTTTAAGAATTAGTTATTGGGTTACCTTCTTTTGAATATCTTTAGATATATGTAATTAAAGAAACCCTAGAGGAATATATATAATTTTTCTGAATAGTAGTAGTATGAGAAGATTTGAGAATCAAGGAAAGTGGAGAAACAATGTAATCAGGAATGGAATACTGGTAGAATTTAATTCTGTTTAGATCTTTTGTTTCTTCATTGTTCTTATGCACATTTCTATGTTCTTAAATTTTTGAATCATCATAGATGGAGTAAACAAATTTTATGGAATTATATTGTATTCAAAACCTGTGCTAATTGCTATTTGGTTTCAAGATACTAAAGCTATCTATAATTTCTCTGTTCTTACCTTGGTGGCTAGTCACGATGAGTATGAAATGGTTTAACAATAGTTTAAAAGAGAGTTGTGATTGAAGTCATCACCAATTACAATATAATTTCAAAGATGTCAATTTTTTTTTGCTCCAAGTCAATTCTTGGAATTGGTTATTGGTTTCAAGAAGTTAAATGTTTCAATATGAAATTGGGGTATGCTTTATGATACCAATTTCTTTTTCAAGATTTGGTTTTAGTTCTACATCGAATTTAAATAGTCCCAATTTGGGAACAGCAGCAGTCTAGTGTGATACATCGGGTTTCTCTTTAAAATTGATTAAGCAATGATTAAGTCTTAAACATTCTTATGCATTGAAACCCAAAATAGTTCCAGACAAACCGGTCTATGCATATTGGATTGAGTGTAGCCAGATAATGGAAGATGGTTGAATGTTGCCGAGAGACTTGTTGCCACAATCACAATTAAAAAGGGAACAAATATCATTTGTAATTCGTATGGATGTTAGACTGTATTGAATGGATTTTTAGATTGGTCACAATATGTAAATTGAATGTGTGTTTGTAATGACAGTAACGCCATTCAGAGGGACCTGAGAGCAATCCATTTTGCAGAGGTATGTCATTGAAGAAGTCATGTCATTGAAAATCTTAATGGTTATATTATACTGATAGAATTACAGGACATAATGAATTTGAAATGGACTTCGCTGAAAGAGTTTATTGTTTGATGGGAAACAATTATAGAAAGATGTTCTAAGTAGTCAGTTGCATTACAATCTATTTACTATCATTTAGTCCATTTAAATTTTCACTACTCGAAGTTCAAAATATTTTAAGTCTCAATTCAACATTTGGAAAAGGAGTGAGACAATTAAGCTATTGTATTGTATTGGAGACATTATTGTCATCAGAAAATTAAAAGTTCTTGTGAATCTCTACTTGATGTTTGCAAAGAAGAATAATGAAACATGCAAATTTGAATCACTGAGTAGATTCTCTGCATCACATAAGGCCCAAGACCCAAGAAAGCTAAGGTCATAGAACAGAAGAAGATAGATAAAGGTAGGAAAATTTTAAGTTAAAATATGAAAATGAGGAAAAAGAAGAAAAAACATCAAAACTCACACAAACTAACATTGAAGAGAAAAAAAGAAAAGAAATGGAAACTGGATTTGAAAAAGATAATTGCAAGGATTAAGAATGAACAAAAATTGGATCAAACCCCAAGATGTAACCAATGATGTTAATTAGTTCTATAACACTGTTAGAAAACCTACAGGGAACATAACCTACTGTTGGATCATAACCTACAGCATATCACATTTACCATTGAGCCTATGCAACCTACAAGGAACATTGGAAATTACTTGTGTGATCTTACTTGCAACCTTAGCATGCATGGAATTTTGATCAAGAGAGGATAAGATACTCCAATATTTTATTCTACAGTTAATATGGTCATAAAAAACACATCAACACTCCCCACATACAATGATTTTACAGTCTAGATTATTGTTTGGCATATTTGTTGTTGAGGAGTTCTTTGTCCTAGTTATGTTTCAGTGAAGAAATCTATATATTTTATATATATCAACATTCTTGGAACTTTCTGTCTAATAACTTGGTAGTCATCCCCTGAAAGTTGAAGTTATATTGATGTAAGATATGCCTGGCTGGATACTACTAGATTAGGGTTTTTTTCCTGTATTGAGGACTATCATATGTTTACTGCCCTAAACTCCGCCACCATTTAAATTTAAGTAAGAAGGATGCCCCTTGTGGTCCGCAGAAGAATGCCATATTAACCTTCTCCATGTTTAAAATTTAATAGAAAAGCATTTATTGCAAGTGCCAATAACCTTGAACAACTGCATCAGATTTCTCCATGTTCGGAGGTTGTTGCTCTATAGTGTTCTGATTCTATGGATTGTTGGCTTTTTTGGTCTAGTCCTGTCTCACTGTACATTCCCTAGTCTAGTTCCATGGTTGAAACTAAGTGTTTCCTCTTCTAAAGGGCTTATAGAGAATCTGGTCACATAGATCTGCCTGCGAATAAGGAAAGTGTTGGTTTGGGGCCTTTGATTTTGTTTTTCTCACTTCTATCTACAGATATAGGTGGTTTACTGACAGAAGTGAATGTTATCAAATTATTTGTGTGCTTGAAGACATGAAATGGGTTTCCAGGAGAGTTATTTACTATATTTTCCTATATCTTAAAGAGTATTTCCATTTCCTCCATTTCCGAGTCTCCAAGGACAGAAATAGAAATGATAAGACCATAGTTGATGCCATTATTAACATAACATCAAAGCTAACTGATTAAAGTGTAAATATTTAGTGATACAATAAATGCTACAAAAACTTTAAAATGTGGAATTGTACGAGTTAGTGCCAAGCAATTGATTTGATCCTCAAGACATTGCTGGAACTATTGAAAATTGTAGCTTGGTCATGAAATTTATGAGAAGAATTTACCAGTATCAAGAAGTATCAGTAAAAGATGCAATTGCATCCATTTCCCATTTTAAAACAAGAGCATCAACAAAATTATCCAAGCCTTCACCCTGCATTATATCTTCAATAGGATGATGAGTTATCCCAACTTGGTAATCTGTTACATATAGTCAGACCCACTCTAGGGTCTGACTAATTGCTCTACATTGATGGGTTGATTGGAGATCATAAGAGTGTTGTTATCTAATGAAAGAGGATTCTTTACACATATTAAAAGAGACAAAACCCATGACTACACTGGCAAGGGTCTGTAACTTTATCAGCATTAAGTGATCTGGCATGAATGCCACTAGCATCAATGTGAAGAGGTTCAAACTTGTGAGCACATTGGATAAACAAGGGTACAATTGATGTAGATAAGTTTTATTTGTGAATAGAATCTATATTGAAGAAAATGGGGTACATAATTGTTGTATCAATTTACACAAACTCTAGCATAGTTTTAATTGTGTGAATTATTTTGAACTGTCTCTTTTCTATAATTTTGCCATTCTTTCACCCATTGGCTAAATGGTTTCTTGAAGACTCTACAAGCTTAATTTTTATGAAAACAATTAAAAGCGAAACATAGGGAAAAGAGGCATTGAATAATTGAGGAGCTATAGTCAAAAGAGAAGCCAATATAGTGGGGCCACCAGTATCACAATTGCTTGAAGGCTTGTTCGAACTGGCAGATTCTCATTTTATAGATAAGTGTTGAATAGAAATTACTATGTAATTGTGAGAAGCAAAGAATCCATTATCAGCTCTCTCAATAGCTTTTTGCATTATGATGTAGGTGATGGATGCTTAAACAAGGGAATAGAAATTGAACAAATGTTAGATGAACTAGCAGACTCTCCGAAAAACATTAAAGCTATGGTGATGGAAAACTGGTGCAAGCTAGTGGTTGATCGCCTTTGCAGGGGGTCAGCTGAATCAAAATTGGAAATGGCAAAAGCTCTTGCAAAATTTGATCTTGATGACAGCCGTAGAGAGTCACTAATTGATGCACGTGTAATAGAGGCTTTAGTTGACATCCTAAAATTGAGGCAACTTGAATCAAAGCTTGCATCTCTTAAAGCTTTGGAAAACCTTTCATGCCAATCCAAAGCATCAAACCCGCAGTTGGGGAATCCACCATGAAGCTAGCCAATGGCTAGAAGATCACAGCTTAAAATAGAGGTGTCTAGCAGTGAAAAGAAAACTCCCAAACCAATAAACAGAACATCCATGCAAGGCATGTAAGGTGGGAGCCGCTAAGGAAAATTATATGTTACGAATTCCAATCACATTGAAGATGATGTGTTGAACAACGAAAAGGAGGAGATATAACAGAGATAGAACCTTACTATTCTGGCAAAGGTTGCACTGAAGTTGCCAAACGTTGCTGGAACTCACACAGTAAAATGCTAATGGCACATAATCTTCAAACCCTTCCTTTGCATGTAATGGCACGACAAAATGCAGTATACGACCAACATTAACTGCACACCCTTTCTTCCGGTCACGCAAGACTGAAATTAGGGCGCGACAAAGACTTGTTTTTAATTTTGGGAAAGTCTAAGTTCGTGTTGGTCAAAATTTTGATCAACACGGGCTTCTAGTTAAAAAATTTATATACATTGGTGCGGCAAAGACCTTGTTTTTAAGTTTAGGAAAGTGTAAGTTCGTGTTTGTCAAAATTTCGACCAACACGGGCTTCTAGTTAAAAAAATTATATACATTGCTTGCATAAAACGACCAATTTGACCCCATTTTTTTAGATGGTCAAAAATTTTGGTCTAAAAATGGGGTCAAATGTAGTAGTGCTCATTTTCAACCAAGCATTTCCATTTCTTAAAAGTTTCAAATGAATTAAATTTTTGTCTAAGGAAATAAACCCATACTTTTCTAGTTGCATCATCAATAAATGTAACATAATAATGAGAGCCACCAAGGGAAGATACCTGAGCTAGTCCCCATACATCTGTATGCACAAGCTCTAATTTCTCCTTTTTGTTTTCCTTCCCAGTCTTTACAAAACTCACTCTCTTTGTTTTCCATACACACAACTTTCACAAAAATCCATATTAACACATTTTAGACCTGGTAAAACTTTCTTTGAATGAAGTACTTTCATACTTTTCTCACTCATGTGCCCAAGTCTGTTGTGCCATAGTGCTGTATTAGAATCTACAATAGCTATTTGTTCTCCCTGGCCAACTTCAGCAATTGTTCCTGAACATCATTTTTCTCTGAAACAATCAAAGTAGAAGGAACAATATGACCTGTACAAAGATATAAGGTGCCTACTTTCACACCTTTTGCTACTACAAGGGAACCTTTTGAAACCTTCCAATTTTTATCATTAAAAGTAACTAGACAACCCTCATCACCGAGTTGCCCTGCTGAAATTAAATTCCTACTCAACCTTGAAACATGTCTTACCTCATGTAGTAGCCAATGATTCCCATTCTGCAACTTAATCTTAATTTTTCCCTTTCCAACAATTTGACAGGGTTCATTATCCCCCAAATAAACAAGCCCAAAATCCCCTTGGACATAATCAATGAAATAACCTCTATGAGGTGTAGCATGAAATGACTCGCCAAAATCTAAAAACCATGAATCATCTACACTTTCTAAAGACAGAAGCAAAGCATCCTCTTCGGATTTGTTACTTACCACATTTGCCTCCTTGTCTCCATCTAATTTATCTCCTTCATTTTTCTTTCGATTCCAGCAATCTTTCTTTTTGTGCCCTGGTTTCGCACAGTACCAACAATCGTTTGGTCCTCTCGATTGAGACCTCCTCCCCTTTGACTTTCCTCTTGATTTCCCTTGATTTCTAGAGTTACTCGTTATGCCCTACTTTATGCATTCAAAGCACTTCCTGATGTAGATCCACCTAAGGATTTCTTACGAGTTCCCTCACTCAAAACAACACCGATCACATCATCATATTTTAGGGTACTAGATCCAAGAACAGAATTACTCACCGCCATTACCAAGCCATTCTAGCTTTCAGGCAAAGAACACAAAATCAAGAGAGTCCTACTTTCTTCATCAAAATTGATACCCATAGAAGATAACTGACTAGTAATAGTATTAAACTCATTTAAATGATCTGCAATAGATCCACCTTCTGCCATTTTCATATTAAATAAATGCTTCATGAGAAATACGTTGTTTAAAGTGGAGGGCTTTTCATATAGTGTTGCTAGGGTTTTCGTCAAATCTGCTTTTGTCTTTGCTTTTGTAATATTAAATGCCACCGATGGTGCCAAGCATAACCAAATGCTTCTGATTGCCTTTCCATCCAAAAGATCCCATTCAGCCTCTGACATAGTTCCCTGATTCTTGGCTTTGCCTTCCAACGATTTTCATAAATGCTTCTGATATAGATAGTCTTCCATTTGCATCTTCCATAACTGGAAGTTCTGCCCATTAAACCTGTCAACCCTCAGCTTACCCTCATCTACCATTGCTCCCACTCAACCATGAGACTCTCACTCAACTGTGAAACTTTCCTGCAAAGGATAACTAAAAAACAACTAGGCTCTGATACAACTTGTTAGGACAAACCACAGACAGAAATAAAAACTACATGCAAATATAACCAATAACAAAAAATAATAGATCACACATAAATGAACACAAGGCACCAAGGTTTAACGTGGTTCACCCAATCCCTAGGCTACGTCCACCAAACAGCAAGTCTGATCTTATTACAATCTAGTGATTACAACCTGATTACAATTTGTAATCCCTTACAGCTCAATACCACTGCAAGAACCAATTTCTCATCACAACATAATTTTTTATTTTTTTTAAAATACCCAACCCTAAACCCTTTTATACAAGTATTAAACCACTTTAGGGTTATAACATGTCGTCCATAATTAGCCATAACTTTAGTGGCGAATCTACGAATGGTGAATAGTATGTACAGTACTTTCCTGATCAGTCACCACAATCTAACAATGGAAAAAAAATCGTTTGGAATGATTTAAAATTGTTTAACATGACTAGCAAAATTTTTAGAGGGCAATTGAGTTGAAATTGAAATGTGGTATTAGGCTTCTAAATTTAATTTCAAAGGGATTTTAATTGTAAAATTCATCAAGGGGATAATTTTGATTCTTAATGGCTAATTATTTCAATTTCCCTTTGCAATTTACAATTTTAGGCAATTTAATTTCCATTTCTTTCAATAAGTTAATCCACTAATGGAATAATTAATTACAATCTAGGGTTTTGGTGCCTCAATTAATTACAATCTAGGGTTTTGGAACAATTAATTCCAGTCTTCATAAGGCAGCAAAATCCATCACATTTGACCACCTTAATTTTGCGCAATTTGCATGTGCATGTTAGGGTTTTATTGGCGACAACTTCTAGGGCATTTTGGATAGAATTTGGATAGTGTTTTGGAGGTTTGATTTATATCATTTATGAAAAATTTGACGACTTGATTTGACAAGTTTTATCCAAGCACTTCATGCTCTGGTTGTGTCATAACCAAACTCTAGCAATTTTCATTGACATCTTCTACTGTTGGCAACTTTTTTGAAGCATATTGAAGGCAGATTTGAGGACATTGTTTTGTGCCCTAGATCAAGTATTTCAATGACAATTTCCAAAACTTGATCAAGTCTGATTTGGACAACATAAGGGCAGATTTACACACATTTTGGGTGCACTAGACAAGGAGTTTTAATAAGCAATTTCAGTATTTGCATAAGGTCGACAGAATTCCAAGGTCTTATTTCACTTGCCATGACTTCACATTCTTGCTTAGAGGACTAAATTTTCACATGTCGGACAAATTTCCAAAGGTGTTGTTTATTGGTAGAAGGACGAACTTCATTCTACGTTTGGAGGCCGCTCTAAGGGAAAGGTTGTCTCTCTCTTGTTCTTTCTTGGTTTCGTTCCTCTTCTCTTGTCTGTACTTTTCATCCACCACTTCATCAACTCATTGATAGGTTGGAGTTCGGAGATATAAGTGTAGTTTTCATGATAGGTCACTTGGAGAGGCAGAAATGAGCTAGACCACCCTAGGTATTGGAGAGGGATTCATAAGTGTAGTCCATCCTAAGGCACGAAGAGGCAGAAATAAGTTGCAGTCCCACACCTAGGTTGAAGATTGGCGATTGATAAGTGTAGTGATAGGACTTGGTGAGGTAGAAATAAGTTGCAATCGATCGATAGAAAGAAGGTTGGAGATCAATAAGGGTAGTCCATATCACTTAGAATGAAGGGGAAAAAATAAGTGTTTAGGATGGTAGATGCTAGTGCAAGCAAGAACCAAGAGGAACGTATACCAAAAAAGACAAGCAAGACATGATGTCAAAGACTGCCTTCTTCTCAAAATTGAAGCAAGTCTGTGACACCAACAGTGACACTATAAAAATGATACAGTTGAGAGACAAATGATGGATTAGGCTGCCAAGTTTCGCCAGGATAATCAAGATGCCTACTTCACTCCCCTAAAATAGAATTGTGTACATGAAGGCAAGAAGGGAGTCACCAAGGTGTCAAGGTTCACCTGATCAAACTTCAAATTAGAGTATGGCAACCTCATTGTGCTACTCAACTGAGTCATGGGCATCTCGCAAGGTATGCAATTCATGAATTGGATGTATTACTTTATTGATGAAATTGTAAAATGGAAAGGGCAAATTTGATTGGGCTAGAATTATAAGTGAAAATCTAGAATTACAACTTAGGGCACTGCAAAACTAGAAACAATTCCGCATGGGGTCCTAGCCCTTCTATTTCATTGCAAATCAGCAAAGGTTGAAGTGCGAGTTTTGGTGAAGTATGAAATTGGGTGAATGGCGAATTTGATTAAAGATTGAGATTCAAGAAGCCCGGAAATTTTAAGAAAGAGCGGATTAGTAGAAGAGATTTAAAAATATTTGAGGCTAGGCAAGGCTTGGCTATTCGTGCAAGCTAGCTTGGTTAGATTCGAATGGGAAGGTTAGGAGACAATGAAGGTTAAGGAAGGCAAGGATAATGGGGGAGGTTAAGTTCAATTTCAAGGTAGTGGCCAAGAGCAAGGCTCTCAAGTTGCAAAGAAGTTCACATCCAGGGAAGCCATCAAGGCCAAGGAAAGATTACCCCAAGTGCATGAAGACCTCATCCTTTTTGGGTCAAGACATCAAGTACAAGCAAATTCGAGTGGTGATGAGAAAGTTTCTAAGGACAAGCTCAAGCATCCAAGGCTTCACCTTATTTTAAGGATTGAATAAATTTATAAGATACGGTTGATGAGGTGGCATTTTCATGTGCATGCAATCAAATCATGCCAAGTGTCTTATGTTCTGATTGGTTGACAAATTATTGTAATTTTTTCATTAGCCCACAAAGTTGGTGCTCTTATGTAATTGGTTGAATAATGTTAACCCTGATTAGAGTTTGTAAGATATAATCTTGGCCCATTCATTGTAATTTGGAGCCTCAATATAAGGCCATTTTTCTATCATTTGTGAGGGAGTTATGTTGGAGAATAGTTGATAAATTACTATCAAAATTATTCTCTATTCATTGTTGTGGCTTGCATGGTGGATATACATGATCATTTTGCTGTATTGCATGGATATTCTCATCTCTCAAATTAAAGTAGGATTTCATTTTATGTTGTTAGAGTAGAAGCAGATGGCTAATTGTATGGTGATGTTATTGAATGTTTGATAGGGACCTATATACTAGGCCACTAGCATCCTAGCGGCTTATTAGAAAGCCTTATGCGGTAATCTAGTCCAATTGTTCCTAAGTTCTACTTACATATCATCTTTAAACTTGTACTTCAAGGTGGGTTGGAAGATAGGTGTCAGTGTGAAAATCCTAAGAGTATCCCTTAGAATCATCGCACCAATGGAGGTAGCGCCACTAGTAAGCTTTCATTTGGTTAGATCCCGTCCATTTCCTAATTTCTCCATCCATAGGAGTAGTAGTAGAGAAATAAGCATTTAGTGGTAGGAGTAGTTGAAAGTGAAAGTGATCAAGGAGAAAAGAACAAGTCAAGCAAGCGAAGTACCACCAAGTTATCTTCGAATGAATAACGTAAGCTCGCCTATGTGATTACCAGAAAATCACATCGATATACTAAGTTAGTATCCACAGGTGTAAGAAACATTGGATTTTTGTTTATGTCTTCATGAGTATTAACTTTTCAAGAGAGAAATTGAGTGTTTGATATCCCATATTAGGTGTTCAATTGCTATATGTTATGTAGTGGTACAAAACTGACATCAACGTTATTTGGCACTAGGAGGGCGTGAATGACTTTCATTCTTAGATCAACTTGGAAATTTAGAGTAGAGATTGACGACGAATGAGCTTTTAAAGCTAGATTTGAGATGAGAGATCTCTTTTAAAGTGAAAATCCAAAAATAATCTAAATATCCAAAGAATTCAAAAAACAAACATTTCTCAATGGACAGGCAGGTGGACGTTGTTCCAATTTGGTTTGATTTGAACAAAAGGTTACCTCCATTGGATTTGTCTCAACTTGCAGCATCAGGGAAGTGTAGGATACATGGCACTATAGATCATGAGGAGATGAATTGTTTGGTGTTTCTCTTGAGAGTGGACTTGGCATTAAGAGGAAGATTTCCTTTTTCACAAGTACATGAACCTACAGTCTTTATCAATTCAGAGGAAGATTTTTGTGATTACAAAGAAGATATCAATAGGGAACTAAAAAACATATGTGGAAGAAGTTCTTGGTGTAGTGTACATAGTCTCTCACATTCAGAATCTACTTGCCCATCTTGTCAAGACACTGTTGACTTGGTCAAGTTTCAATTGGGTTGGTATGAGGAAATATCGGTGGGGGTGGTAAGGAGTTCTTTCAGCTTTTAAGTTTGACACCAGAGAATGAAGAGGGTGAGATACATCAAAATGATATGGTTGATTCTAATGTTCAAGATAAGCAAGTGGATGAACCTTCACACATTGTATCACAAGGGGGAGGGGTTGACAAGAAAATCGAGGAAACAATTGAATTTATCCAAGAGAAGGAAAGGATGGTAGGCAAAAGTCAACATGTGAAGGCACGCGAAGAACTACGAGAAAAACATCAAAAAGTGGACGAAAAGGAAATCTTTGGTGAGCCTACATGCATAATTCAAGGGGTGACTCTTGAGGATGGGTTGCAAGAGGTTTCAAATATCCTTAAAGAGGAAGATAATCAAGTGGGTGAGTTGAACAAGGAATTACAAGATATCACAAGAGAGTTCAAATATGAGGAAAATTTTGATAAACCAATACAAGATGCTAACTCCACCACATTCTTTGGGGGAATGCTTGAAGAACCTATACAAGAAATACCAAAGGATTCATTGCCTAAAGCATTTCAAGGTGATCAAGTTGTTGCAAGTGGCATGATTCACCATCAACTTTGACCTCCAGAAATTTTGCCACTTGAAATGGAAGTTGATAGGCAACTCACAAAGACTTAAGATGGTTCTTCTACCAGCCTTGAAGGTGCTACGTTTGGTGAGAGTCTATATAAAGAATGGAAAGATGTTCCTAAAGAGAGTTCAACGGGAAACTACATGCTAGATGATCAAGCTTCTATTGACGAGGATATGCAAGGATTGTTGAGTGGTGATCAAGTTGCTCCCATGGAAAAGGAAAATAAAGAGCAATTTGGGTTGACACTATAGTTGGATATTGTGTTCGAGAAACTTGGAGAGGTTTTTGATGGGGAGAATATCAAAAAATCCTTGATTTTTGAGGATACACTTGAGGAGATTCACAAGGATTCATGATTCATTGTTCATAGGAACAAGCCCCCAAAGACAATATTTCATGAGCTTGATTCCAAGATTGATCTTGTCTGGACTACCAATGAGTTTGATGTAGATGTTAGAGCGAAGATTCATCACCAATTGCGACCTCCTGAAGCTATGGATGATCAATTGAGGTTTAAACAAGAGTTACCACCTGAAGCACACCAGGTTGTTTCTTTCCCTGCTCTTAAAGATGAAAGGTTTGAAAGTTTTTATTTTGATTATGGAAATTCTAGAGAAACAACTTGTATTTGGATTAATCATGGACTCTATGAGTTGGCTCAATTATTGGTCTTGCATGATAATTTTCTAGAGTTTGAGTTTGAGGTGACAAAAGTAAAAAAAAAAATTTAGAGTAACCATGTTAGATCTAGTGTACATATCAGATCAGTTAGTGTTGTCCCTTTAGAGTCTTGTACATAGTTAGGGTAGATTTGTCTTGGATTGTTTGGTTCAGGAGAGTAGTTTAGTTTGTTTTCGTGTTGACTTAGATTAGGTTTCCTCTCTATTCCTTAGAGTACAATGTGTCTTGGACCCTTTGGCCCAAGAGGTAGAGTAGTTTCTATTTTAGTTGGTTAGTTTAGGTGTTTGAGGGAGCCTGAGTTTAGTTTGCATCAATTCATTTGACTTGAGATCTATTAGCTTCCCTCAGTTGGAAAAATTTTAGTTTTGGGCTTTACAAGTGCAAAGGGGGTCCAGGGTATCACTCATGGGCGAGGTGTGTAGATTTTACATTTTTTGTGATGAAGCAAACTTCCATCTTGTTCATTTTTTGAATATATTTAACAAGGTTCAGAGATATTTAGGGTGTACTTAGTCGTTGGGCTATGGTAGGACTTGTACTAAATTTTGATTAGACTCGATAGAGGTTCTTGAGTTCTCTAGCATGGTTACAACATTCTACTCACACTTAATTGCTTTGAGTTCTTGGTATTTCGAAGTGAAGTTGAACTTAGTGAAAATCATACATCTGCTTCAACGCCACTGTGGTCTTCCAAACCCTCTGTGGGCTTCATTGCCCACAAGCCAAATGAAAGATTTGGAAAGAAAAGAGATACCAAAATGAAAGAAATGAATGATGAAAATATATGCAAAAGGAAAGGCAGTATTAAAATAGAAAATAAATATGGGAATTGGTTTAGAGGGTGTGCAATCATCTCTACCAATGTTATAAAAATAATCACTAAAGGTAGAATCGTGATTGTGGCACCGCAGCGATAACTCTATCAAGGCTATAAATGCATGACTAGTAGTGGGGCTCTATCTAGGTTGCTTTTGAAGTAAGGATATTTATAATAACTGAGTTCAATGGATTGGAGAGATTACCAAGTTCTTGTCGAGCGGGAAATAAATCATTTGCACACACATGAGTAACTTATGGTCAAGATGCTTAGGTTCAACTTAAGGTTCTTTCCCTTGTTGAGTGCTTGCCCTTAAGTAGATTCTTTCAGATAGGTCATCCTGGGATTTCAGCACTAAGTTGTTTTATTCTTGAAATGTTCAAGAAAATTTATCTGGGTTGATGTTAGATGTTGTGAGGTTTTCACATCATCGCCCCAAAATTTTGGGGATCCCCATTTTCGACCTCTGCCTTGACAATTTTTCGCGTGACGTTTATTTTTTTTTGTCGCCTTGACAATTTTAGCCTTGCTCAGATTCGGTAGAATGGAAATTCACCATTAGGCCCCTTAGGCATTTTTTGTTTTGTTTTCATCCAGTGTCAACTTAATTTCAATTTTCATGGACTGGCACTTTCTTCCATAGGCCAAATGATTTCCAAACGACAATTTTTTCAAATAATATATTGGCAGGATGAAATTGTAAATTTTGGGACTTAACGGATTTTAGAAATTGGGTAAAACTAAAAAACTTAAAATGTTTTCAAAATCAAATTTGGATATCACTGTTTTGAAAATCTTGAAAATTTTGGTGAAAACGAAATTTTTTGGATGAAAGGGATTTAGATTTTAATTTTTAATTGCCTAGATGAATTTATTTTTGCGAAATTTGGATTGAAATTGCAAGTTAAAAAAATTGGATTTGATGGAAAAAAATTGTTTGGAATGATTTAAAATTGTCTAACATGACTAGCAAAAATTTTCGAGGGCAATTGAGTTGAAATTGAAATGTGGTTTTAGGCTTCTAAATTTCGTTTCAAAGGGATTTTAATTGCAAAATTCATCAAGGGGAGAATTTTGATTCTTAATGGCTAATTATTTCAATTTCCCTTTGCAATTTACAATTTTAGGCAATTTAATTTCCATTTCTTTCAATAAGTTAATCCACTAATGGAACAATTAATTACAATTTAGGCTTAAATGGTCCATTTAATGAGTGTTTAACCCCCATTTAATGTCATGCAAGTTGGCTCTTTGGTGAGAGGCAAAAAGTTCCTGTACCCTCACCTCGCCCCCCTCCCCCCTCTCTCCTCTCATAATTGCACTCCAAAGTTGGCAAACTTCTCCAAGGCAGCACTTGCGATTTTTGGCAGCAATTCTACATTGGCAATTTTGCATTCAAACTAGGGTTTCAAAGCAACTTTCTTGGCATCCATACTTGCAATTTTTTTTATGAACCTTCCATGGTGGTGATTTTTCATTCAAATTAGAGTTTGTGGCAGCATTTGAAAGGGCATATCAGATCTGTTCATGGGCAGCAAGCTAGGGTTTTGAGGCATGTGTTAGCATCCATTTGTGGCGATATAGAGGACAATTTTGGCACTTCTTCAACACTCCATTTTGGCAATTTTGGGCAAACATTTAAGGTTTTGGCACCTCCATTGTGGACTGTTTTGGGCAACATTTGATTCATTTTCATATCTAATCCTTTGGCATTGATTCCAGTCTTCATAAAGTAGCAAAATCCATCACATTTGAGCACCTTCATTTTGGGCAATTTGCATGTGCATGTTTGGGTTTTATTGGTAGCAACTTCTAGGGCATTTTGGACAGAATTTGGATAGTGTTTTGGAGGTCTGATTTATATCATTTGTGACAAATTTGAGGGCTTGATTTGACAAGTTTTATTGTAGCACTTCATGCCCTAGTTGGGTCATAACCAAACTCTAGCAATTTTCATTGACATCTACTATTGGCAACTTTTTTGAAGAATATTGAAGGCAAATTTGAGGACATTGTTTTGTGCCCTAGATCAAGTATTTCAATGACAATTTTCAAAGCTTGATCAAGTCTAATTTGGACAACACAAGGGCAGATTTACACACATTTTAGTGCACTAGACAAGGAGTTTTAATAAGCAATTTCAATATTTGCATAAGGTGGATAGAATTCCAAGGTCTTATTTCACTTGCCATGACTTCACATTCTTGCTTGGAGGACTAAATTTTCACATGCCAGACAAATTTCCAAAGGTGTTCTTTGTTGGTAGAAGGGTAGGACAAACTTCATTCTATGTTTGGAGGTCGCTCTAAGTGAAAGGTTATCTCTCTCTTGTTCTTGCTTGGTTTCGTTCCTCTTCTCTTGTTTGTACTTTTCATCCACCACTTCATCATCTTGTTGACAGGTTGGAGTTGAGAGATATAAGTGTAATTTTCATGATAGGTCACTTAGAGAGGTAGAAATAAGCTAGACCACCCTAGGTATTGGAGAGGGAGTCATAAGTGTAGTCCATCCTAAAGCATGAAGAGGCAAAAGTAAGTGGTAGTCTCACCCCTAGGTTGAAGATTGGAGATTGATAACTGTAGTGATAGGACTTAATAAGATGGAAATAAGTTGCAATCCATTGATAGAAAGAAGGTTGGAGATCAATAAGGGTAGTCCATATCACTTTGAACGAAGGGGCAGAAATAAGTTTTTAGGATGGAAGATGTTAGTACAAACAAGAACCCAATAGGAACGTATACCAAAAAAAGACAAGGAAGACATGATGTCAAAGACCGCCTTCTTTTTGAAATAGAAGCAAGTCTGTAACACCAATAGTGTCACTATAAACATGAACAATTGAGAGACAATTGATGGATCAGGCTGCCAAGTTCCACTAGCATAGTCAAGATGCCTTCTTCACTCTCCTAAAACATATTTGGGTACATGAAGGCAACAAGGGAGTCACCAAGGCATCAAGGTTCACTCGATCAAACTTCAAATCAGAGTATGGTGACCTCATTGTGTTGCTCAACTAAGTCATGGGCATCTCACAAGGTATGCAATTCATGAATTGGATGTATTACTTTATTGATGAAATTGTAAAATAGAAAGGGTAAATTTGATTGGGCTAGAATTAAGTGAAAATCTAAAATTACAACTTAGGGCATTGCAAAACTAGAAACAATTCCGCATGGGGTCCTAGCCCTTCTATTTGATTGCAAATCGACAAAGGTTGAAGTGTGAGTTTTGGTGAAGTATGAAATTGGGTGAAGGGCGAATTTGATTAAAGATTGAGATTCAAGAAGCCCTGCAATTTTAAGAAATAGTGGATTAGTAGAAGAGATTTAAAAATATTTGAGGCTAGGCAAGGCTTGGCTATTCGTGCAAGCTAGCTTGGTTAGATTCGAATGGGAAGGTTGGGAGACAATGAAGGTTAAGGAAGGCAAGAATAATGAGGGAGGTTAAGTTCAATTTCAAGGTAGTGGCCAAGAGCAAGGCTCTCAAGTTGCAAAGAAGTTCACATCCTAGGAAGCCATCGAGGCCAAGGCAAGATTACCCCAAGTGCATGAAGACCTCATCCTTTCGGGGTCAGGACATCAAGAACAAGCAAGTTCAAGTGGTGATGAGAAAGTTTCTAAGGACAAGCTCAAGCATCCAAGGCTTCACCTTATCTCAAGCATTGAATGAATTTATAACATAAGGTTGATGAGGTGGCACTTTCATGTGCATGCAATCAAATCATGCCAAGTGTCTTATGTTCTGATTGGTTGACAAATCATTGTAATTTTTTCATTGGCCCACAAAGTTGGTGCCCTCATGTAATTGGTTGAATAATGATAACCTTAATTAGGGTGTGTAAGATATAATCTTGGCCCTTGATTTTGCCTCTTAATCTTGACCATTCATTGTAATTTGGAGCCTCTATATAAGGCCATTTTGCTCTCATTTGTGAGGGAGTTATGTTGAAGAATTGTTGCCAAAATACTATCAAAATTGTTCTTTATTTATTGTTGTGGCTTGCATGGTGGATATACATGATTATTTTGGTGTATTGCATGGTTCTTCTATCTCTCAAATTAAAGTAAGATTTCATTTCATGTTGTTAAGAGTAAAAACAAATGGCTAATTGTATGGTGATGTTAGTGAATGTTTTATAGGGACCTATATACTACGCCACTAGCATCCTAGTAGCTTGTTAGGAAACCTTGTATGGTAATCTAGTCCAATCACTCCTAAGTTCTACTTGCATATCATCTTTCAGCTTGTACTCCAAGTTGGGTTGGAAGATAGGTGTCAATGTGAAAATCCCAAGAGTATCTCTTAGAATCATCGCACCAATGGAGGTAGCACCACTAGCAAGCTTTCATTTGGTCAGATCCTCGTCCGTTTCCTAATTTATCCGTCCATAGTAGTAGTAGAGCAATAAGTATTTAGTGGTAGGAGTAGTTGAAAGTGAAAGTGATCATGGAGAAAAGAACAAGTCAAGCAAGTGAAGTACCACCAAGTTATCTTCGAATTAATAACATAAGCCCGCCTACGTGATTACCAGCAAATCACATCGATATACTAAGTTAGTATCCACAGGTGTAAGGAACATTAGAGTTTTGCTTATGTCTTCATGAGTAGTAACTTTTAAAGAGAGGAATTGAGTGTTTGATATCCCATATCAGGTGTTCAATTGTTATATGTTATGTAGTGGTACAAAACTGACATCAACACTACCAACCAAGCTAAAACAGCATAAGCTTCTCTACACAAGAAAAGGAGTGTAACTTTTCCTTTCTCTGTAGTTAACCTTGTGAAGAGGAACTTGTAACAGTAAAGATGTCTCAAAATTACATAGTTAAATCCTGGTAGCAAATATTACAATTTGACTTGCTGTGGAAATTATCTCCTACTTATCAGTAAAGATGTCTGTTCATATTCAACTTATGAGGATGAGTAATCAAGTGAAAAATGTAAATAATTAATAAAGACCAATCCATGCATGCCAAATGTGAAATTTCAGGCTGAAAATCTTTCACCTGGAAAGAAAACTTGCATGTAAAAGGTGCACCCATATTTCTACAGGAAATATGCTAAAACACAAAGACTAATGCTGAACTGGAAACCAAAAATTGCAAGATTATACAAGAACAGTTAGGTGGAAAGTAGCCTGTAAGAATATGAGTTGCCAGTAACTGGCAGCTACAATATACATTAATTGGGGGCCCCAGAATAAGCTTCCAATCAAGGCCTATTTGAGAGATTTTCCAATGTTCAATTTTTGAAACTATGAGCAACTTTACACAGATGTGAACAAGTGCCATCCTCCATAATCAAGTAATTTACATCATTGATAACACAATCAATATAAGACCCACGTATACATCTTCGATTATATATGTATTTATAATGGATCTCTGGTAAAGGAAAAACCCAATCCATGGCTTAAAAGTCCTTCATGGTATACATTTCCACCATCCTCTTAAAAAATAGCAAGAATGTCATATTAATCAGAACAACCAACAGCCTCATACCAACTTTCAGAACTATTCAGCAAAACTGCGAACATAAAAGGTCTAAACCCCTCTTCATTTGTTGAGCTTCATATTCCCTGCTTTTCATAAATTTCCAATTGAGTATAGCCGGATTCTGCAGCACACAAGAAACCCTGGCAGATAATAAAATCAGTTTCTACTACTTTCCTTACTGCTAAAGAGGTCTTGACTCCTGGTTTATATTTCCTTCAGGAGTGGGTAAGATGGACACAGGGAATGTAACAGAATTGACACCATTTGCAAGATTAGTGCTATATGGCAAAATCTCTTTTGAATTTGTATCCTCAACAGAAACTCCTGTGTTAAGGGTAGTTCTTTCAAGTAGGCTTTCCTTTTCATAGTGCCTTAATGAAGGGATATCTCCTTTACAATACCGTTGCCATAAATATCGATATTTCGACTCTAAACCTTGAACAAAGTTGGCACCATCACAAAGCTGAGACCTCAACATTTGTTCCCGAAGACTTGTTCTTAGAGATGAAAGTGATGAAAGGTCAGAAGCCAATTCCAATGCCTTGTTGATATACTCATCTTCATTTTGAGCAATTAGCCTTTCCAAACCTGTAGAAGCCCACAAAAACGAGTTCATATAGTGCAAGCAAACGCCATTCTTTCAACAACAACAAAAAATGCATTCAACTCCAAAATGGACAGCGAGCTGTTGTTATAATATTACACCAGGCAACAAAATCCAGAGAAACATCAAATTCTAGGAGTTCCAGTGAGAAATCTTTAGGATCTAATAGAGTCCAATATTTACTGATTCGTATTTAGAACTCATTCTATTTTTAACATTGGTTGTATGGCCTTGCCAACAGAATTTGCCACAGTAAATAGAAATGGGGCAATATAGTTAATTATAAAAATGTGCACTAAAAAACTGCCTCCACAACACAACTTTGAGAACCATCAAAATAAAACATCCAACTACCTGTATCAGTATAAACGAAATATAAAACATTCAAGAAAGTCAAATTTCATTACTTTCACACATTACCATGCAGCTTACTAAGCTTACAAATTCGCATTTTGTGCATAGAAAAACCAAAAATAGAGAACATACCAACTTGATGCAGAAGGCTTACACCAACATTGTGAGCATGCACAGATCCTGCCATCGTAACGCATGGAACACCCATGTATAGTGATTCACATGTAGTGGTTGTTCCAGCATATGGAAATGTATCCAAACTGACAATCACATTAAGAGATGAGCAAATATAACTTAGGACAGTTTCGATAAAAAATATGTATCCATACAAATTCTAAGCCTTTGACTAGCATTGCAAGCCAAAGTTTTACAAATTGCCAAGAAAAAAATTGCATTACAATAGTTGTCTTCAAAACCAGTTGGTTTCACTACATTGTAATTGTAATACAAACCCATCAAGGATCAGTTCAGAAAAATATTAGTGTTAAAAATATATGATTAAAGCACCCCTCCATAATTTGTTTGATAAACTCAAAAACGAGTCACAACCCATGTAAATATATGGAAATAGTAACATATTTTGCAGAGCAGGTCTTGGGAAGATGTGGAAGGCATAGATTCAGATTATACATACAAGTTCAAGCAGACAAATAGATATAATGCACATTTGCAGATAAATGTTGATATGGTCACTATTTCCAAATACTCGTAAAGGAATGTTGCTTGAGC
Organism: Cupressus sempervirens; assembly: GCA_028749045.1. Taxonomy (NCBI): domain Eukaryota; kingdom Viridiplantae; phylum Streptophyta; class Pinopsida; order Cupressales; family Cupressaceae; genus Cupressus; species Cupressus sempervirens. Next base: position 688,819,757 of record CM053793.1, read on the forward strand.
ATTATTTGGGTGCATGAGTAGAATTAATAATTGTGAAGTTTAAAAGAGCAGAAGTGAACACACAATGCTAGTCACATAAAAATTGTGCTAGAGTTTTCTTAAAGCATAATAATTAATAAAAATCCACATTTCATTCAGAGTGGTCCTACTGACATTTATGAAGGCCCTAAATGCTATTGACAACCAATGGTGAAAGCAATTAATGAGTGAGTCTCCAAAAGGGTGCAAGGGTCTACGTTTTGAGGATGTAGAACCTTGGTTGAAAACAAAAATGAAATTTGAAGAGGACTCTTTGAAGCGCGTAAGGGATCTGTGGGTCAAAACAGGGGTGTCCATCAATTCTGAGGGATGAAAAGATGCAAAAGATTGGTCACTGATCAATGTTAGCGCAGTGTCCCCTAAAGGGGCAATGTTTTTGAGAGTAGTGGATTATGACGGAGAAGTAGAAAAAGGTGCATTTATCACTAACATTCTTTGGAGTGCCATTGTGCAAGTTCTTGTAGCTGCTAGGTTATTGGGTGAGCGTCATTCAGACAAGATGTCTTTTGAACACCTTTTGTTGTTCAATCCCTCAATCTTATGCTACAAAAAATTGGCACCAAAATTGATTGGAGCAAAAAGGTATGTGTTGAGGTTGATGTGTTCTACATGTTTGTCATCAACCACCATATGTCACGACACATTTAAAACCATTATTGAAATTGGTGCTGCTGAAAGGTAAGCTAAAGAAAGATATATTTCATTTAGCATCACTTAGGACAGAGCAGTCACATTTGTATACCTTGAACAAGAAACACATAAAAATAAATGTCACAAGATTGCACTTCTGCTAAAAATGAAAACAATTATGGAGCATATATCCCATTAATAAAATTCAAAATAAGCGAAGAACTCTCACCTTATATCCATCAATGAATATGCTTGCATGTGGTCATGGTTAAGCAAAATCAAAGGTAAAAGATCAACACGCAAGGACTCCAACCCAAGTTCTTCCAAGGTTGAAAGAAACCTTGCCCTTACACTATCACAGCAAAAAGGCTTGCACTTAACAACCAGTCTTGATGTAGGAATTGCACATAAGATTTTTGCCCAAACACGTAGAACCCGCGGTGTTATCTGGAAAAAACAAGATGAATATGCAATCTTTATTTTTCTGTAAATCATAGTTCAAAGAGATATGAAGTTTCAAAACTATTATCAATTGCCTCCAAGACTATTAATTCTTCAAGAGATTGAAAATACAGTAAAACTCTTGCCATCTTAGAGGGATACACTTAATAGAACATCCAGAGGGTCCAACGCTATTGATTCTTCAAGAAATAAAGATTAACTCAAGAACTGAATATAAAGTGGTAACTATGGTCGTCTTATAGGAATACACCTAATTGTGCATCAAAATCCTAGATTATAAATGTTAAAGACACTTTTAATCTTTTCAACTATATTTCACCAATATCTTCACAATAAATATTAAGCTACAGTCGATCTAAATTATTGTAGCCCAAATAATTCTCCCACAACTAACTAATGATTGTCAACATCTAGCCATGTTTCAAGTTTAAAAGCAACTACACTTCAAACATCATAAATTTTCCATAATGACACATTATTCAAAATCATTCCCTGGTAGAATTTTTTTGAAAGCAAGTGGATTTCAGGCGTTAAGTGCTTTAAGAAAATGATCTTGCCTTTGCGAGGTTGTTAAAGCTTCCAAAAGTGATGAATCCATTCGACAGAGCTGGTGTTTGTACAACTGGCCCTGCTTCTGGAGATGGTGTATAACAGAGGAAACAACCAGGCAACCTGATAAGCTCTTCAACATGCCTGCAAACAGGGATATCTGAGAATAGGTAACCGTGAAATTTGATAAAGAAGCTGTAGCCAAATATGCATACAGCATGATTTATATGTATCTGCAAGTTCAAACAAAGATAATTCTTATCCATATAAAAATAACAAATATTTCAGAAAAAACTATTTGCCCTTGTAAACAGAGATATATTTCTATTTGCAATTGAATCAAAAACCAACATGAGAAATGAATGAAAACAAGATACAAACTTCACTGACTTCTGTTTTGAATTGGGGGGGTCAGCCAATGAATCTGTAAATCGAAAATCAATGGTAGGCAGACCCGTTGTATTGGGATACCCAATCCATGTGGCCTGCATGGACATCATTGAATTAAATATTACTCAGATAGAAATCATTCAATAGAAAATTTCAGAAACCAACTCAAACGTAGCACAACAAAATTTAACCTTAGCCTATCAGCATAAATAATCTTCTGGTTTCCAATATTTGATAAAAATATAATTTTAAGAAAAGGAGCAAAATATGAGTTCATGCATTTGTCAAACTCTAAATCTCTTTATGGATAATCTATTAAAAATCAAAGTTGGCAAAGTTGGACATATATTCTACATCAGTTAGAAAAATCAAAATACCACCAATACTGGAGCAGGACATTAAAAATCAGTTAAGATTCAATCCATTCAAAATGTCAGAAAAAATGACCCCGCACCTGTACTGGTGCAGGCCTGCAAGCCATCATCCCCAATCTATTATTAGCTGTATGACCAGTCAGCTCCACCAAAATATCAACTTTGTCTTCTCTAATAATGGTAGCTAGCTTCTTCTCATCAATTCCATATACATCTCGCCACAAGCCTCCTTTCCTCAATACTCTATCCTTAAATTTATTTGTTTTTGCATCTGCCTGTCAAAATAATTGTTATTCAAAATTATCAAACTGTCGCACAAAGTGAAGTTATAACCATTCCAACAATATTGAAAAGAAAAAAATCAACCAATTTAAGTATACAAGTAAAAAAAGAGAACATGTTTTAATACATTTTTTAGGAAAAACCTTAGTTGCCAATTCGTGAAACAGATCCAATTCGGGCACATGAATTGGATCCGTGGATTTGGGATTTTTTTTTTTTCCCGATTATAATTGGTGGAGGATTTGCGTGTGTGTGTGTATATATATATATATATATATACTAAAAAATAAGAGAAATATACATAATTCTAAAACTAAATCATTTCATAGAATGAATCCATGATTCTAGTATGGATCTACAAATCTAGTATACTTGATAATTGATTTTTTTTTATGATTATAAAGAAAATCAACATGTTCACATTGGTTTACTGAATTACAAAATGAAATTATGATCCTTATGGATCCTCGGGCTGCGGCTTGGATCCTTGAGGATCCGGGCAGGATCCTTCATTCTGCCTGTGGATCCATCAGGATCCATGGTATACTTGATAATTGATTTTTTTTTATGATTATAAAGAAAATCAACATGTTCACATTGGTTTACTGAATTACAAAATGAAATTATGATCCTTGTGGATCCTCGGGCTGTGGCTTGGATCCTTGAGGATCCAGGCCTGTGGATCCTGATGGATCCACAGGCAAAATCAAGGATCCTGCCCGGATCCTCAAGGATCCAAGCATGAGTCTGGACCGAATCTGGATCCAGCCTGTCTAGCACGAATCTGGTAACTAAGGGAAAAACAAACGAAAATGACAATGGTCCTGGAATTGTAAGCATAACGAAAAGATCTTGATCTAAAGTTCTGATGCAGGAGCATCCAGAGGTATAAGGGCAATCCTGTGTCACCCAAAAAAATGTACTTAGACTTAGTTTCTGTTTCATGTCTTTACATTTTTGGATACCCATTTGGCTCAAATAAAGGTTCCAACTCTCATAGTTCAACTATCAGTGCGTTTGAAAGTCCCGAAAAAATAGGAGCATGTATTTGGGCCATCATTTCGGTAAACTAGAAGGTGTGAATTGGCCAGATGAATGTAATCATGATTTAGAGCATTCCAGAAAAAGAATCAGGTCAATAGGCCCCACGGTTTGAAAGTTATTGCAGTTTTTTGGGTTTTGGAGACCTAAGAATGCTTCAAAGTCAGGTTTGGGGCATTAAATGACCTCGAAAAGGGTCGAAAAATGGGGGACGAGCGAAGCTTGTCCATAGGGCTGTAGAGCGCTTCGAGAGCTTTCCGAAAATGTAAACGGTTCGTCAATCGGAGCTACGGTTCAAAAGTTATGCCTCCCGGAAGTTCGGTTACCGTTTCTGGATTCTTCTAGATTTGCACCGACTTCTAATGCAGCTTCCGGAACCTTCTATTTCGTCGGTGGATGCCTACTAGCACTTTCTAGAATGTACTCTAGTCCTTAACCCTCTAGGGTCTATTTAAGGAGATTTCTGGCATTGTAAAAGGCAGTTCGGAGTGGAGTTTGAGAGGAGGTGCTAAAAGGAGAAATATTCTCCAGATTTATGCTATTGTAAGCCCTTAGGGCATGTTCTGAAGTTTATTTTCTCTGTACTATTTGTACTAGCTTATTTTCTCAGTTAAGATAATTTCCCTTTTCTGTTGGTTCCATTATGTTCTTGGGTTGTGTCCCCATCAAGTTCTTAATCCAGAACATTCATGACGACTAGAAATCTGAAATACAAAAGAAAAATTGTAAACAGAATACCATATAAAATGACATGCGTGTAGCTAACTTGGAACTGTCATCATTCTCAACATATATCTAGATCTAGAAAGTCAAACTGTTATAGATATACAGAAATTATTGATTCTACACCTAATTTGAGCATAATAGGAGTATTTTATGACAACACCAACAAATAATAAAGTGGCCAAAAACACACTAGCCTCTCGAGCAAAGGCCCCTCATATACTAAGATTACAAGAAGATAATAGATACAACTCCAAGGTTCCTACTTGCAACTTAATGTTGGATATGAGCTTGTTTGGCTTGATATGCTGGTAATCCAAGGAGACTTACACTATTGACACTAAATTTCAAATCTTCTAGGGTAGACATTAGATTCAAATCATTACTAACCACACCAACAGCATCAATAGGATGCATATCAGTGAGTAAGCAATAACTGAAGTTAACCTAATATCAATTTCCAGTTGACCGCACAAAGCAATTTGCAATTAGTGAACTACAAGTTAGGGTAGGTCAACAACCTCTGATTCTGAAGCACTTGAAACATAGAATTCAAATCGTTCCTTAACATGTTGGAACAACACAACGCCTTCCTCACAAATTGGGATTCCACAAAATTAAACAAAGCAGGAAAACCTAAACAACTAAACCACAGAACTTTTTGGTTCAAATGGCTCAAAGTGGATCTACAACCAGACTCTCTAAAGAAAACTAAACTAACAATGAAAACTGAACCTCTCAACAATCTTAGGCCAAAATACTTAAAGAAGATCAATTACTAGGCTTGACAAAGCAACAAAACTCAAACAAACAGAAAGAAAACCTACTCTAACTTCTTCAGCCAAATAGTATAGGACCAACTTACTCTAACAATGTACTCAATTTTCCATCATGTCTAGAAAAAAAGTCCCTATGGAAATCAATTTTCCACCGTGTTCAGATAATGAGTCCCTATGGAGGTTATTTTTCCACTTGAGCAATATGGAAAAGTTCAAGGATGAATTCAAGGAAAAATAAGGGACTATTTTCCCTTGATGGACTGTGTGGAATTTTAAAGATAAAATTGGATGCACAAATGAAAACTCGAGATGTCCCTGTACAAATCAGCTTTTCACCGGCACATTAACGACAGAGACTAAAAAGGAAAATGTAAAGGAAATAGTCCCTATGCTGGCTGAATCTCCACCAGTGGCTCATATTTTAGTCCCACATTCACTGTGGAGTTGCAAAAACGGAGGTTAAGCCATATTAAATTGCCACTGGATACAATAATTGAGTACAAAGAAAGGAAACAATTTGAGTTTGGAGACTGAAGAAAATCACTAAGGGCTGATGGAGTAAAGACAGAGCAAGAAGAAAGAATCAGATCAACAGTTATCAGCATCAAGGAAAGGGGCAGACTTGTGAAGAATTAATCAGAAATTGAAAAGAATCAATGACCTACCCAAGGAGCCAAAAATTGATTCAATCAAGGCCATGAAAGCTGTGAATCTGAAAAGCAGAGGAGATGATTAAAAATCAGACTTAATTCAGTTTGGCCTAGGGCAGGAGGAGCTAGCCTAATTTCTTGGCAAAAATAAAAAACAATTTCAAGGAGAAATCGACTAATGTGAGGTACAGATGCAGAAACAATCAACAAACCCTGATTTCCAGCACAGATGGGAATTTAAAGGGCAGAAAAAAGGATCAAAAGACACAATTACATCATTAGAGAATGAATTACTCTCAGACTTGGGTGAACTTGTTATCGAATACAATCAGAATACAAGAAATTAAGAGAAAACATCAGCAAGGAATGTATTTCCAGATCAGAGGCCAAGTTTCAAATCATTGATTCAGGATTACATTCAAATGCAAACTCAGTTGATTAGAATATTGTTCTTTAAAGAAGCATTCATCAAAAATATATTAATTTGTTCTTGTGTTCCAATCATTACTTTGATTTAAAATGTTTTCCTTTGCAGGATTGAGGCATGTGAAATGATCGAATCAGGATGATCAGAAGGGGTGGATGGACTAGTTTGGTGACTTCACAACATCAAGGAGGGAAATCAAAGCTTGTGAAGGAAGAACACTACGACAATGAGGACTAATATTTGAAAGGGTGACTTAAGGATTCAGAGCAAGTTCAAACTTAAGGAAAAGATTCACACTTTAAGATGGGATTCAAAGAACAAGTTGTACAAGGAAAGTGACTAAGTCTACAAATCCAAGATCCATATGAAGGACCCAAGCATAATAAGGGGTTCAAGAAGATCAAGTTGAAGATGTAAAAGATCGCCCTTGAGATGAAGATGACCAAGAATCCCAAACAATTAAGGTAGAAATACAAAGGATTCAACTACTACAAGAAGGACAAGATACTAAAACTAGATTGCTAAATAATGAGGTGGCATCCACCCAGCCTCACACAATCAAATTATTTTTAAACATGTGAAACGCATGCTCAAGTGGATATGTACTTCAAAGCAATGTAATTTTCCCACTAGCCCATAAATTGGTGTCTTATTGTCATTGGATGTCATTTAATGTTTGTAGCAACCCTAATTAGGATTTTCTAGAGGTGATCTTGCCCATTGGTTTTGAATCAGTCCTGGCTGTCCTTTGCATTAAAGTCTCCTATATAAACCCTGCCCCTCTCATTTGTAAAGGGAATCTTTGGAGAATTATCATTTTGATGCTGCCAAAATTAAAATAAATCACTGAAGTTGGGTGAATTGGTGAAGACTTTGGAGTGTAGTGTGGTTCTTTGATTTCTCATATATAGTTTAGAATTTGCTTTAAGTAATTTGTTGAATGAAAGAAATCTTGGATGAAACTTTGTGAAACTCACTTCTACTTGTAGTTTGCTGATTGTAAATTGCTTTGTGTGTTCAGATGGAATCTGACATACTTTTGATAATTGCTCACTCATTGATATGCAGCCTATTGATGATGCTGGTGCGGTTCGTAATGATTTGAATCTCTATTATCTACCTTAGAAGATTGCACTAGCTTGGTGGAAGTTGATTACAAAACTAAGTCTAGAAGAGTTCATAAAGACATTCATTCTCTCTTGAAATCTACATTTAGAATAGGATCTCTAAATCCTTCCTCTCTCTGAGGCTTATTTCGAGGTCTTGTTAGAATTAGGATCAACCACTTGCATTGTTAAATCCACATAGAAAATTTGATAAATAGCATAAGTCCCCTTGGATTACCAGCATACATCAAATCAAATGAGCTTGTATCCAACATTAAGGCGGAAGTTCACAAGTAGGAACCTTGAGTCACCTCTATGATCTTTTTGCAATCTTAGAATATGAGGGGTCTTTTCCTGAGAGAAGATAGAGGGTTTTGGGTAATTTATTCTGTGTTGGTGTGGTCATAAAACACTCATCAACGAGGGCTAAATACAGCAATCAGTACTTTGTTTCTACTCAAAAACAATGTCTGCCCAAGTTTCCAGTAACACAAGGGCATGAATATGGAACGTGGGTGGTGTGAAGAATTACAGGGAAGTACAAGCAAATAAAAGAGGAATCATGAGGATCCCAAGTGATACCACAAGAAACTATGCCCTTCAGTAAGGTTTTTACTAGAGTATAATTAATATGAAAATCATGGGACCAGAATAAGGATGGGCACAACTAAGTTCCTCAAAAAAGGCATGCCGTAGAACAACTAAGGATGTTTAATAGAAAGACATGTAGACAAGGTTTCGTGCTGACTCAAAATTGACCAGGAAGCTTAATTAAATCCTTCTTGGTATTTACTGGGTAGACTTCTTTCCATCCAGCTATATGCACTGCAGATTACATCAACTGAGTACTCAGTGCCCTAACATCAAGTAAGATCTTCAGAAGAAGGTTAAAATTCAGTAAAAGTTGAGCAATGGAAACCTTAAGCAAGCATGAACTCTCATATAATTGAATTGACTCATAACAGTCAACACTACATCCTCCCAAACAGAAAGCATTGAAATCAATGGCAAAGATGAAGGCAGTATGTCCATTACTCAAACAGTGACAAACTTTGAAAGTATTATGTCCTCAATAGCAACTACGGAAGAAGAATCCTTTCCCTGCTCCTAAGAGGACACAGGCCATCTCAGGCAATGACTAAAATTGGGAAGATATAGGAATCCCAAGACTAGCAGACTTCATTGATTCTAAGATATCATCAGTTATCCCATTTCTTTTGATGGTAAAAGCAGAATGTACTTGGTCATGATAGCACAAAATTCCTAAATACATGCGGAAAAATATTCTACTGCCTTATGACCAGCTTGGAAATAGGTTTCTAGATGATGCCAATAAAATCCTGGGTAAGCAATCAAAAAATGGTTTTACTCCATTAAATAAACAGGGCTTAATCAAAAAGATACCAAAAAAATAAATACTGATTTACACTAAGGCAAACCACCAGATGCGAAAGGGTGGAAGTTGCACTACTGACAGGAGAATTTGACCATGTCATAAGACATTATGAATGTGTCACACTGGTTTCTTCTGTTGCATTGTGATTTCATATGTGCCCTGGCAGTTTTAAAGTATTGAATCTAACAGATTTGGTAGATTCGCCCCATATCAAATGAAAATCTCTTTATCAACATTCCATATAAATTCATCTTCTATTCTATGCATTATTTCACAGCAAATGAAATATCTGGAAGCTCTTATATCACCTCAGCTATGTAGTGCTTGATTATGATGCTTTAATTTGAAAACAATAATACAAGTCCAGTCATCACAATTTTAGGGAACATCACACAGTTAAGTTTAATCATGTTAACTAGCAGGTTGCATCTGTATTTTATACTTGTTACGGCATTAACACTGGTTATGTACATTGAAATCATCTAATTTTTCAAAATATAAAAGTTCTGTTCAAAACAGTCAAAACATATTACCTTGACAACTGCAGAGTAAACCACCACCGTGTACTTGCTATTATCATGATATACAAGAGGTGCTTCTATGAAATATGACACAGAATGTGTGAAATAATCTGGTGATACATAACCGATTACAAGTGGCCGGTCAGGATCCTTATAATTGTCCCAAGTAGTATACTGAGGATAAAGGTTCATAAACCGTCTACCCCATTCCCTGCATGATGCATATGGTCAACAGATTTTTTAAATAAATATATTTGACTAAATAATAAATGAAAAATTTCGAAGGAATAATTTCAACATATGAAATGATTACAACAATAAATCAACAACCAAATCCATGAAATTCCAAAACATAATCATAGCTGAACGAAGGAATCATACTACTAAAGTGAACAATTCAAAATTTATGCAACTTTAAATAGAAGTATAAAACATTCACATGCATCGTAATCAAATGAGCTAGAAAAGTCGCCAACCTTGCGAATGGCAATCCATTTCCTTGAATTTGAAAAGGAAAAAGGAGAGTTGTTGGTTTCCTGTATTTTATTGCTATATCCGCCATATACTTGTAACTAAGTTATTGAGTTTGACAACTGAGGATCCTGGTCCATATCCAATCAGTCCTATTACCAGTGTAGCAAGAAGATCACTCCATGAGCATACTCAAGGCAAACCTCAGGTTGCAGGGATATGCCCTAGGCACTCCCAAGTGCTATCATGACCAGCAGGTGCAGTTTTATTAAACAAATACGAAAACAAAAACAAAACAAAAAACAGTTTTAAAAACCCTAAATGGTGCCCAAAACCCTACAATGCACCCATTATGTTTGCTGTGACAAAACAAGCCTATTTCACAGGAACTCATTCTTATTTTGATATATTGCTACTATTGTTTAAAGAACTATTAAAAATGTCTGAAGGACCAATTTAGCTTCCACACAGGACATCCTCTTTGGAGTTTGTTTTTTTAAAAAAGTTATCACTTTATTCTTTTTGAAAAGGGAAAACAACTTCAAGGATTTTTCAAAATACTTTTTCGGTGTTTGTTTTGAACTTCCACTAGTTTATGCACAAGGGACCAAGGTTGCAAGGACACCCATTGTCTGCTCTCTAGCGCTCCACAACCAACAATCTAATTTTATAAAAATAAACAAAACAGAAGAAAAGGTAATTTTACAACATTTTAAAATAATTGTTATGATTGTTGTTCGGCAAAAACAAACCTAATTTACAGAAACTCGTTCTTAACTTTTTGTTATTACCGTTTATCAGTTTTGAACAACTACTGGCATTTTCCTGAGGAGAACAAATTAAATGTGCCAAAGGAATGAATCTATCTTGTATGAAGGATATCTATTACACTATGGTAAATTGTATAATGAATTATAAAATAATTCAGTTTTGGGGAGGAAGATCAATTTTAATGATTCTTCAGAACATTTTTTGGTGTTTGTAGGGGAGAGGAATCTAGTAGTTAAGCATGTTCCTAAAGTTGTGAAAGCATTTGTTGATTTAATGCCCAGAAATATTCACAACAATTTTTGTCTTTTTTGATTAAGGGTCAAACAGGTTTTGAAGGAACCCAACACCCTACTTACAAAATGCTTCCATCAGAAAATCACCAGAAAACAATCAGAACATAGCCAGCCAAACCAAAGCAAAAAGAAACAAAACCACAAGCGTGAAAGGAGCTAATTCGGCCTCTTCAGGGCCTCAGTGTCAAGCCTTGAGAAGTTCACAGAAAGCTTTTTCATATCCCTCAGGTCTTCATTTGATTGTTCAACTGCTCTCTTGAGGTGAGCTCTAATATGGGTACTGGATCCTTTTGTATCCTCTTTAAGTGTTTGTTTGCATTTTAGCTTCCCACATTTTCTTGAACTTCTCAGTCTTTACCTTAATACTGTCTGCACTACTCTTAATAACTTTGCAGCTGAAATTGACTAAGGTAATCAGATTGTTGTTAATCCGTTTGTAGTTGGTTTTCAGGTGGAAAATTCTGTCACCAAAGTCCTTTTTGATATGTTCAATATCATTGACCACCTTATGAAGGGAGACCACAACATTTTTGCCTTCCAGTAGACACCCTAAGGCTGAAATTTTTCAAAATTGTTGTTCAGAGCATGAATTTTGATGTCTATTTCATTCAACTTATGAGAGAAGAACTTCTACAATTTGAGATTGTCCACCCCAGCATTCCTAGCCACATTTAACAAATCATTAGGTCTTTCTTTTCTTAGCTCAAGTAAATCTTTTCTAGATCTTGGGGAAAAGACGATCCGCCCTCTCTATCAATAGCAGGAATGGAGTCTTCCGTCAATCTCTTGTGCTTTGATCACTTTCACTAGAGATAGACTAAACAAGGGTTGTTTTCCTTCTTATTCTTCCCTAGCTTCCTTCCTTTTTCCTCTTAAGAGACAAAATTTGTGTCATCATCATTATCTGTTTGTCATCCACCCTCCTCAAAATATGGATTGTCTGAGCCATCTTCCTCTGAATCAGCATTATCATCATATAAGTTTTGAAATACAAGGGGGATTTTGCCTATGACTTTAAAGTTGATGATGAGTAACCATTATTGACTAAAATATATTTCTTAGATCTAAAAAGCAACCAATCATGTGATGCTACATTAGTGCACCAATAAAACAAACTTTGGTCTTACATTCTTAGGCATTTTAAGGCACCTCAGTAAAAAGCACGTTGATGTGGTGTCAAATTTGATAGTGTGGCCTCAAAACTTAGTTATGAGCAGGGGACTTGCCAAGTAACTACTAAAGAAAATTGGGAGTGATTTGAATTTTCCACATAGAATTTCAAGAAGAGTGAAGTTAGAGTGCTCAACTACTACTAGGTCCTATGCCCTAGTTCATACATATTGTAGAGTTGTATATTTTTCATTGTAAAATTTTGTACATTATTATAACTTTGACTATTCCATCCAATCAATCTCATTGTTGGTATGCTAGGGCTAGGGCCTTCCTGGGTTCTATTGGGATTGATATTGACTATCTCCCCTCGTTTCAATACTCTCTTGATACCCCTACCCATCTCCCCTCCCTTAGGAAAGAGATGGACAGTTGCATTAGAATAGATATTTATTAGCAGTGCATTCATACCACAACCCCCATGAGGGTCTTTGCCAAAAGATTGCTTTCTCTATTAAGCACTTTGTGAGCCTCAAGATGGCATCACTATCCATCCTTTATAGACCTCTCATCATTGGCAGCATTCCCTCAGGATATGTTGGGATTGACCACTAGTTGGACAAAATGCAATAGAATATGTACTCTCAACGAGGTGGAGTCTGAGAAGCCATTAATCTTTTGACTGCCTTGTCTCTCTGCTCCTTCAAGTTTATAGATCAAAGGTGTGTCGCTCTTTATCTACAAGAGGCCATCTCTCTACAAGATCACTCTCTTGAACACCCCTTGCATCCTCTATCTGATTATCTCATCACCTACTCCTTTCCTGGGACGATGTGTGGCACAAAAAGGCAATTAGCTTCACCTTCCTATTCTAAGTCTATAAAACCCCTCAAATCTTACTCTCACAGATCCACTCACCCCAATCAGGTGGGTCACCCTCAGATAAAGCAGCATCAATGTCGCTTCACAACCACCATTGCTTACATAGCTTATCATTTGGTTTTCAAGGTTATTTTGTCTCCTGAGTGCCCTAGTTTTGATCAGTGGCGGTTGTCTTCTAAAGTGATGCAAACAATTTGACACTCAACTAATGAATAAAAAATATATATGCAAACGTCATGCAGATCCAAATGTTTGTGATAAACCATCACGTCACAAGGCATCTCCAAAACATTTTCAAATTTGGATCTATTGAAGGCGAGTTTTGTTTCTACCACATTTACTAACATGTTAATGAATTATTAAAATATTTTACAAAAGGATTTTATACACAATCATGTTGAGAAATTAGCCACCAATGGAGTATATGGAACCAATAAAATTCAAAGAAAGCCCAACAAGTCTAGCCATTAATCCTAGATGATGCCCAGTGGCCTCATGTGGTTTCTGTCTTGAGTTTCAATGAGGCTATCAGTTGTTTGATGTAGTTTGCTAACAGAGATCGACCATGCTTTGGGGAAACATATGATAACATCAACACCATGATAGAAAAAATAAGGTTCATAACAACACAAAAAGAAAATGACCATATAGAAATCAGCTATAAATCTCCCTAGCATATGCATTATCTCCTGAATATTATAGCCTTGAGATACTCTCTTCTATGAACAACATATGGTAACGTTGCTAGTTAAAACAAGTGAAAAAAACCTTCTAAGATACAGAAGCTATGGAAAATGCTTACAAAAATTTTGGTAAGTTCATCTCATAATATTTGTGCTCTTTGAGACCAATGCAACAAAGATTCCCACACATGTCACCTCCACAAGAAAAATTATGTGTTCCTCCGATTTCTTGCAATCAGCATTCTATCATACATAAGCTTCTTCTTTTTTTAATATTCATGGTACTTACCATTGTTTTGCATTTTTCCTCTTTATATTGACTTTCAATCACATTTATTTGATCACCAATTAAAATTTCTACTACTGTCATCCACTTCATTTGGCACACATTCTAGCTTGCTTTATGCGGCAAAATTGAATTGACTTATGATCTAAATCAATAAATGGGGACCACATCTTAATGGTTTAAAAAATATCATCCAATCATATGCTATAGGTAGAGTAGAACTAGATGTCATTGAATGTTTTTGAATAGTAATCAATCAAATGTCATCTTGTGTGAGTACTACATTGAGTCCTCTATCAAATGCATTAGTGCAAATTTCAAAAGGGTGTAGAATGCCAAGCAACATCAAGACAAACATACAAACAAATATAAGTTTGGTGTACATGATGTGATTTAATATACATGAAAATGCAAGAAAAAATCTATTGCTTTAGTTTGAGTCTAACAATATTTCACAATTCAGTGATGTTGCACGAAATTAGCCAAGTTCCAATCAACTTAAATTCCTTTGGATCTAAATGGATGTCTACACAAGAAATGTTACTCCAAATATTGGATTTGTAATGTGTAAATGATAAACTTAATGAAGTATGCCCATAAATTGTGTCATCATGGAATGTCCAAGATGTGCAAAATACGCTTCATGTGTTCCTCTTATGTCATACTAAAGATGATGATATCATCAATATCAATAATCAAGGAGTCAATGAAGGGGTGCAAGATGTCATTTCATACAGTGCATGAATGTTGGTGCATTGATTAAGCTAAAAAGCATTACCAGTCATTTGTCTAGTCCTCCTTGGTTTTGAATATTGTTTTACAAATGTCTTTAGTATGCAATAGCATCAAGTGCTATATTAACAACTTGGGGCTGGTATTGCTAGAGTATTGTGCACAACAAAGTTGATCCAAGGATTGACCATCAACAAGGGAACCCAATTTTTCATTGTGATCTCGTTGAGACAACAATAGTTGTTGCAAAGGCACCATGTTGCATTTTTCTTTAGCAGAAGGACTATAAAGTTTCCACATGGAGAAGACTTAAGTTTGATCTTGTATGAAGATCTTTTCTAGAAAATAATCTGACTTGTCTTGTTCAAAACTGAAAACTAGTTATGAATATATGCTCTTTGATGTTTCTTGATATCTTTGAAATGCAAGATTGAATGTTCAATATGCTATTGTGATGACTACTATAACAATGCAATGCCTTTGTAATTGATTAATTGATTACAACAGTCATCGGTCATATAAATATGAGATATGGGGGTCACGATCATGAAGGGCTGTGACTCCCCCATGGCAATTGCCACGAGGAGTTACAGTCATTCATGATCGTGACTCCCTTATATGTTCGACTGGGAGTATCAAGCTTATAGTAACTAATGATAGTTAAGACGATTCAAGATATTGCTTAAATATGAATCAATCGATACTTGACATTTCAAATATATATAAATATTTTGTGATTTAACAATAGTATATAGAATTATACATATGTATGAATATATATAACAATAGAGTGTGTATATATATATATATTTGTATGTGTCGTTGTCACAAATATATATATTCATCAATATATTGAATTCCTATTAATGATAAGAATGCTTCAATCTGAATGAAGCTATATTCTTAACACTCCCTCTTAGAAGAAAGAAGATTGAAGGCATACTACCTAGTCATGCACTCATCTAAATCTTTATCACTATTCCTATTTGATTCGGAACTAAATCCAGTGATAAAAACCGTATCAAGACATCAAAGACATTCTGAGCTTTTAATCCAATGTAGTCAATCTTGATTCATCTATCATCATGTATTTCAACAATTTAGAGACACATGACGATAGGTCAAACCATTGTTAAGATTGTCACCTTACATTAATGACCTCACCCGCATGAAAGATCGTCACCTTTCTTGCCACAAGATATCCACAATATTGCAATAGTGATTTTATTAAATATTCAATAACAATTTACATAATATTGAATTACAGTTTAAGTATACCAAGTTTGTTCTTGAAGTATTCCAATTTCAACCTCACAAGAGGTTTGGTGAATATGTTTGTCTTTTCTTCTTCAATGTTAATGTACTTCAGTTTGATAACATCTCTGTCCACCACATACCTATATAGTGGTAAGGAATCTCTATATGTTTAGACCTATTATGAAAAAATGGATTAACTGAAAGTCTAAAGTAGCTTTGATTGTCACAGTGAATTATGGTGGATTCTAGCGGTTTTCCAAATAATCCGTATAATAGTTTCTTTAGTCAAACTGGTGTTGATGTCAGTTTTGTACCACTACATAACATATGGCAATTGAATATTTGATATAGAATACCAAACACTCAATCCCTCTCTTGAAAAGTAAATACTAATGAAGAACATGAGAAAAACTCCAAGGTTCCTTACACATGTGGATACTAACTCAGTTATAAAAATGTGATTTATTGGTTAATCATGTAGGCGGACTTATGTTGTTCTTTGAAGGATATTGGACTTCTATTGTGATAGTGATGAAATCTATCATTGCAATGTATACTAGCGCCAAATGATGTTGATGGTGAAGATGGAGGGTACGTGTGCCAATAACGCTCCTAGCTTTCTAACTTTCTTCTTGAATGAATTCCAACTACTGAACTACCTGTTGCTTTACTTCTACTCCTATGAATGGAAAGATTAGCAAATCGACAGGGATCAAATCTAATGAAAGCTTACTAGTGGCAATGATTCAAGGGAAAAAAAACTAGATTACCATGCAAGGCTTCCTAACAAGCCGCTAGGATGCTAGTGACCTAGTTTATGGATCCTTATCAAACATCCACTAATATCACCATACATCTATCCATCTATGCTTACTCTTGCTTAACAACTTTCTTGAAATAAAATCTACTTTAACAACTTCAATGGAATTTAACTTTAACTATTGGAAGTAAAAACCATGCAATAACACCAAGTGTTCTTAATCACCATGCAAGACACAACAATGATAAGAGAAGCAATTTTGGTATTATCTTAAGCAACAATTTTTTTCAACCATTGGTAGTAGAAACCATGCAATAACACCAAGTGTTCTTAATCAACATAAAAGACACAACAATGATGAGAGAAGCAATTTTGCTATTATCTAAGCCACAATTTTCTTAAACCTTTACAAATGAGAGCAAATGGCCTTATATAAGGGCCAAAAATACAACCAACGGTAGAGATTAAGAGGCAAAATCAATGATCCATATCAAATCCCAAAAACCCTAATTAGAGTTTCCACCCCATCAGCCAATGAGAAGACACCTCCTCATTGATGGACCAACGAAAAAAAGGAAAAGTGGCAACCAATGAGAAGGCACCAAAATGGTTGCCAATCAGAATCAGACACCTATCCTACCCAAGAAGAAAGGAGAATTTTCCACTTGGGCTTACATCAAATGATCCTCTAATATAATTCTACCCTTTTCTTTCATCTTCTTAGCCAAGGCAATGAACTTGGCTAGCTGTCATTGACTTCCTTAATGGGAGGGCAAGGCGTGCGCTTTATCTTGAGCTCAGCTAAATTCATCATCTTGTTCGCCACTTACAGTGTCTTCTCATGATCATTCTCATTGTCTTTCACATATTCGATAAAGGCACTGAGGGAGGCAAGGGTGCCCAAATGCTTCTTCCTAACAGCTACCTTCCCTAAGTCATCCAATCTCGATCCAAACTCTATCTCATTGACATTCTCCTCTTTGATATCTTCAAAATCAAGTGCAACCCCAACATTGCCCAACATGGTTGAAATGGAAGTGTCAACGCCTGGGCTATGCTGTGCAATCTCATTTTGTATCTTTTCAAGTATCTTCAAAATGATGGTCAAGGCAACATACCAAGACTCCACCATACTCATTCCTCCTTCATCCACCAACTTGGTTCTCTCCAAATCTCTCTCTAGTAGGCCCAATAAATGCCCGTAACCTGGGAATGGCCAAGTCCTTGACTAGAAGGAAATCTTTCCATTCCCCTACAAATGTTCTTGGCCTCCAACTTTATAATCCTCTTGTTTTCCTTCCTCAACCTTTCTCTAATTGAAACCATGCCTTCCTCGATCTCCTCACATTCCATGTCATCCGTGATTCTTCCCAAGTTATGCTCTACTATCTCATACTCTTGGGCTACAATCTCATCCATTGCCTTGCTAACCTTTCGTATAGCAATCTAAACTTTTCGGTGACCCTCATCATCACTCTTGATTACCTTTGCCATTGTTTTTTGCAATTTTTTTTTGTTTCTCACTATCTTCCTTTTCCACTAACCCTTGAATATCTTGAACTATTCGGACAGTCACCACCTCGCCTCTTGTCATAAGCATTTTCCTTAACCATAGTGTTGCAGTACATCTCCCCAAATCTGGATTCGGTTTGACTTAGCAAAGCATCACCAACGGCCTCAAGCGCCTAACTTATTTCCTAAATATCAATTGACCTATCCTCTTTTTCACTATTGACTGTCACACCATCTCCGTGTTGGTTCTCCGAGAGAGGAGACTATTTGGTATTGTCGTTGTAACCACTTGATTTCGAATCAGAGCTCACCTCGACCGAGACCCTTTGTCCACTTGTATTAACCCATTGGCTCCTAGCCTCAGTCATGCTCTCCCTTGACGGTGTCACATTTTGTCTCTTTGTTGGAGGCTCCTGATGTTCTTTACTTTTCTCAAACTCCAAATTTCTCTTCTTGCTATTAACTGCTCTTTATTACTGGCTACTGCCCCAACCTTTCTGTCTGACTGACTCCGTTGGACCTTCTTCCCGTTTCATCTTCTCATAAGTAAGGCATACCTTCCAACCCTGTAATTACTTTAATTTCTCATTGTACCATGACTCAATGTGTAGATCAACTGTCCCTGTAACTGCCTCTAAGGAAGGATCATGGTGATCATTCCAATCCCCTGGACCAAATTATGTTCCATCCACTGTATCATAATATTCCCTTAGCACATTTTCATCATCTTCTAGCTGATCGGGAATATCAAGGCCTCTCCATTCGATTGCCCTCATCATACCCATTGACAATCTTGAGAAAGCTTCCTCACATGAAAGTCATCTTGTCCATTGGCCCAAAAATCTTCTACAGCAGGAACATGTTTGAATGAGTTTTCATGAGATGCCTTGATAAGACCATTAGGATCGAATCCCTATCTTTCTCTATACCATTCTAAATCCTTCTCCGCAGTTGCAAAGGCGACAGGATTGGGGCAAGTATCAATGCCTATTCCAAATGAGAAGGCAATCCCTATCTCACCTTTATGTTTCATCATCTTGTCATAATCCTCAAGTTGCCTAGCCAACTCATCAAAACTATCTTGTTGGGTGGGTACCTTGGAAGTCTCTTGAGACAAACTATACTTCCTGCTACTCTAATATATGTGAATTACGAAAATTGGATGAACCAACTCCCATGCCTCTTAACTTTTGCTTCTGCTTCCAATTAGAGTCTCTTAGCAGGTGTCCCTTATAATATCCTTATCGTCCTCATGGCAAAGGCATCATAAAACATCATATAATCTTTGGTGTTGTGCAAATGAAGCTGTAGATAGCACTTGTGCACCAAAAATTGCCCTAGCCCATTGCCAATCACTCCTATGGCCTTAAGTCTAGGATTTTCATATAGTCTCACAGTTACATAAAAAAGGTAGGATCCCATTTAAAATTGCTTTTGATTTTGCACTGTCCTAAGTTGCAACTCTAAAATTTCACTTGTAATTCTAGCCCAATCAAATTTTTTCTTTCCATTTTCAATTTCATCAATAAAATTGTACATCCAGTTCTCAAATTGCATACTGTGAGCCCGCCCATGATTCAGCTAAGAAGCACAATAAGGTTGTCATACTCTGATTTAAAATTTGACTTTGTGAGCTTTGACAACTTGGTAACTCCCTTCTTGCCTTCGTGTAACCAATTTTGTTTTAGATGAATGATGTAGGCCTCCTGATTATCTTGAAATAACTTGGCTGCCTGATCCATCATTACCACTCTCATGCCTTTATGCTGGGGAATATTGAATACTTCTTCGACCACTTGTCCACTGACGTTAGCCAACACTCTTCCCTTCATCAAATATGATGGACTTGGTCACAATATCAAACTGGGATGCACACTCCATTACCAATTCTGAACAAGGCAAGGTAGGAGGCAAAGCCGCCATGTGTACGATTTCACTCTTGTAGAACTTCATCGCCATCGGGGATTGTCCTTCCTTCAATCTATCCTTCAACTGCACCATGTTCACCATGCCGATACTGGTCACTTATTCGCCTCACTTTCGGGAAGAAGGTGGTCTTAAGTATCATGTTTTCCTTGTCTTTTTTGGAATTCGTTCCCTATGGGTTCTTGTTTACACTAACATCTACCATCCTAAACACTTATTTCTACCCCTTCGTTCTAAATGATATGGACTACACTTATCAATCTCCAAACTTCTTTCCATCAATGGAATCTAGCTTATTTTTGCCTCTTCAAATCCTATCTCTACACTTATCAATCTCCAAACTTCAATCCTAGGGGGGGGACTACCACTTATTTCTGCCTCTTCATTACCTTAGGATGGACTACACTTATATCTCCCAACTTCAATTCTAGGGTGGTCTAGCTTAGTTTTGCCTCTCCAAATGTCCTATCATGAAATCTACATTTATATCTCCCAACTTCAGCCTATCAATGGAAATGATGAAGTGGTGGATGAATAGTGCAAAAAGAAGATAAGGGAAACAAACCAAGCAAGAACAAGGAATAAAATCCGCCTTTAAAACCAATCTTCACCTCTAAAAATGAATGGCAATTTTAACTTAAATCTACCTTTACCAATAATCAGGCCTCTTCAAGTTCAGATCTAATCTCAAAAAATTCAATCCCTCTCCAAAATATGATGCCCTGGCAAATGAATTGCTTGCAAAAATCTGCTCTTTCCACTAAATTTTGACTTCCTTGTCAAAATCGCCCAGCTTAAAGAAAAATCACTGCCCTACGGTAGAAAAGCTTGCTCAAAATCAGAATTTTGACCTCCTAAATCTGCCCATAATTGCAAAAAATCAAACCCCAAATCGCCTTGCCTCTTCACCAAACAAAATTGCCATAGCTGGAGGAAGAATTCATTGCCAAAGAAGGAAATCTCAGACCTCAAAAAATCGCTCAATTCTACAAAATCAAACCCTCAACTCCAAAATCGCCTTAGGGCAGAAATCGCCCAACCAAGGAGGAGAAAATTGCTGCCAAAGAATGGAAATTTTGTCCCCAAAAATCGCCACCAAGGAAGAAATTGCCTAGTTGGAGGAGAAATTTGCACAACCAAGGAAGAGGAGTGGGAAAGAATGAGAAAATAAGAGGGGGGAAGCTCCTTCTTATATCCTCCTTTTGATCTCCAAAGTGGGCCAACTTGCCTGGAGTGAAACAAAATTTAAGTTAAACCCCCAAAGATGGCCCAGTTTTAGATGAAACATTAAAATTATTAAGCCCTATAGCAAAATTGGCCTATTAAATTCTCAGTTTGATCCAAAATTACAAAATAAAAACAAGGTAAGCCTAGGAGATGTCAAATTTTCATTTAACAACATTTTGGCAATTAAAATATCATTAAAATCGAATCTAGCAAGCCAAAATCAATTTTCAATTCCAAATTACCAATTTCCTTTAACATTTCTAAAATCCTCTAGGCAAAATGTCAACCAAATTAATGAGATTTTGCAATTTAATCCAATTTCAATTCAATTTTCAACAAAATATATCATTTTCCTAGCACTTGAAATTCAAACTCTAAATCCAATTTCACTATCAAAATTTCTTTTCACCGAAAAATTTTCAAGATTTTCCAAAACGACTAAATCTAAAAATTCATTTTGAAAATGCTCAAGCTCATACAATTATATCAAAAAAATTGTCGTGCCAAATATTATTTTAACCATCAAAAAAGTGTTTTTGTTGAATTCTATTTGGCCTAAGGACAAAATCACATGTTCCGGAAAATCAAGTTTCGCACTGGGTGAAAACAAACCAAATCCCCTCCTGGAGATCAAGACGTCCAAGGTGTAAAATTACCAATTTGAAACCTCTGGACAACTCCAAACTTTTGCTAAGGCAAACAAAAAAATTACAACACCTGCGAAAATTTCCAAGGCTTACCTGAAAAAGGGGGTCCCCAAAAAGTTTGGGGCGATGGTGTGAAAACCTCACAACAACTGCTTCGTGTGCTCCCATTGAAGCTGCCATATATTCTCCTTCCATAGAGCTCCGAGCAACTACTGATTGTTTTCTACTGAACCAAGATATCATAGTTGATCCAAGGCTAAAACAAACCCTGTCATTCTCTTGCGGTCAATAGTACTCCCTGCCCAATCAGAATCAGAATACCCTTGAAGTTGTAGCTCTGTATTCTCATACTTCAATCCAAGTCCAATAGTTCCTCTTAAATATCTTAAAATATGTTTGGCAACTATTAGATGAATCTTCTTGGGTTCACACATGAAGTGACTTAATGTATTTATGGCATAGCAGATACTTGGTTGAGTGTTTACTAAGTACATAAGAGATCCAACAATTTGTCGATAGTGAGTAGGATCTACTGATTCTGAGTCTGCAGTTTCACTTTTAAGCTAATGGAAGTTACTTTCCATTGGAGTAAATAGTGGTTTATAATCCATCATCCCAAATCTGGTCAATATATCTAAAGTATACTTTTTTTGATTCAAGAAGATGTAATTTTCCTTCTATCATGCTTCTAGACCCAAAAAATAATGTAGAAGTCCTAGATCCTTCATGTCAAATTCAGCTATGAGATTCAATTTACACTTGGCTCTAAGATGATCTACGCTTGTTATCAATAAATCATCAACATAAAGAACACGTATCAACATGTCATTATTAGATATTTTGAAGTATATATTCAAATCTGCTTCATTCTTGGAGTATCCCAATTTGAGAAGATGCTTGTCTATTCTTTCATACCAAGCCCTAGGCGCTTGCTTTAACCCATAAAGGTTTTTCTTCAATTTACATACGTATAGCTTTCGGTCATGTGTAATGAATCCTTCAGGTTGTTCTATAAATACTTCCTCTTTAATGATGTCATTCAAGAAGGTTGTCTTTACATCCATTTGATGTATTTCCCATCCTTTGGATGCAACAATGGCAATTATTGTTCTTACAAAAGTGTAACGTGCAACTGGGGCAAATGTTTCTTCGTAATCAATTCCGACTTTTTGAAAAAAACCCCTTGCAACAAATCTGGCTTTACGTTTTTCAATGCTTTCTTCTAGTGCATACTTGATTTTAAGCAACCATTTTGAAGATACAACTGATTTGTCTTTAGGTCTAGGAACAATATCCTAGACATCGTTTTTCGAATGGATTGATATTCCTATACCGTTGCATATTTCCATGACTGACATTTTAAGGCCTCTTCAACATTAGTTGGTTCTATTTTTGTAAGTTCTATCATTAAGGCAACATAGCATTTTTTGATTTCTTGTTTTCTTATTTTCTTTAGAGAACTCATCTGCTTACACATTGTTCTCTTTAATTATTTTCCTTGCCCATAGTGGTCTCTTCTTGTGATTTTAAACTTCATCATTCTCAGCATTAGATGTAGGTGTCTCTATCTTCGGAAAAACTCTCCCTCGGATTTCCAGTTGAATGATCTTCTATAGTGTTCTCCCTTTGATTCTCAGTATTGTAATCATCTTCTATTATGTACTCCCTCTGATAGTCAATTTCCTCATCTTCTTTGTTTAAAGATGTTTTCAAAGCATCATCTTTGTCAAACTTAACATCCCAACTGATTTCAACAAATCTGACCCAGAATATATACTTTGTATCCCTTAGTCATTTCACTATAGCCAATGAATATGCCTTTCTTTGCGAAAGGTTCTAATTTAGACCTTTTCTCTTTGGGAATGTGAATGTAGACTGTACAACCAAAAATTCTCAGATGACTAAGATCTGGTTTGTTCCCTATAAAGGCTACTTCGAGAGTTATATTTTCTAATGTTACATGAGGGCTTCTGTTGTACTTGTTGTTTCAGCCCAAAAAGATATATGAAGGTTTTGATCATGTATCATGGTTTTTGCTGCTTCTATAATAGTTCTATTTTTTCTTTCTACAACCCCATTCTGTTGAGGATTATAAAGTATTGTAGTCTCCCTCTTAATCCCAACATAAACACAGAATTATTTGAAGATGTCACATGTGTATTCACCTCCACTATCCGATCTTATCGTTTTTATTTTCTTTCCAATTTGATTTTCCACTAGGGCTTTAAATTCTTTGAATTTTTGTAGAACTTCATTAGATTCTTTAAGTTTTAGAAAGTATATCCAAGTTTTCCTAGAATAATCGTCAATGAATGTCACATAGTACAAAAATCCCCCTAGTGAGGGTGTTGACATAGGTCCACACAAATCAGTGTGAACAAGTTCTAGTACAATTTTTGACTTGTGTTTACTTATAAGAAAATATCCTTTGTTATTTTTTCCTAGGGCACACTCTTTACAAATACTAATATGATCAGATTCAAGATTAGGTATGCCTGTAGTGATTTTCCCTATAGTAGATAGAGCACTAAAGCCAAGGTGCCCTAATCTTCTATGCCAAAGTTCATTTGAGTTATGTACTTCATGATTTAGTGCTGCTTGTTTTGCTTTAATATTTAATTTGCACAGGCTTCCATCTCTAGATCCTATAATAATGGTGTTCTTTATGTTGGAGTTTTTAGGCCATAGTAACACTTTATCTTCATTGAAGGTGACACGGAATCCTTGGTCAGCTAGACCTAAAATGGAAATTAGGTTTCTTCTTATCATTGGTACAAATAGCACAACTTTTAAGTGAAGAATTTCTCCTTTTATAATTTGTAAGGAGCAATTCCCAATTCCTTTCACTGGATAAGTAGTATTATCTCTTTTTGTGACTTCTTCTGTGCAATACTCTTTGAATGTTTCAAATTGATTTTTGAATCCAATTATATGTTTTGAAGCTCCGTTGTCTATTATCCAAGTATTATTACTTGTGTTTAATTCACTTGACAAGGCTAAATAGAATAGAGGATTTTCAACTTCATGAGATTCAGATATGGCAGCTTGAATTTCCTTCCTTTCTGGACAATATTTTCGAATGTGACCAAATTTATCACATCGATAGCATTAAACTTCGGATAGATCTCTCTTTCTTTGTGATATTGAGAATTATTTCCTCTTTTTGGTTTGAAGTTTCTCTTCTTTCCTTTGTTTCTGTCATTTGTATGTAGGGCTTGAATCTCCCCTTCCTAATTTGTGCAGATTCCTCTTGAGACTAACCGAGATTCCTCTTGAATGCACTCATTCTTGAGTTGATCAAAGTTTGGAAGTGAGGGATGACATACACATTAAATGAAAGGTTACCATGATATTGGTAAGCCTCTTAGAGCGATTAGGGTAAGTTCTTCATCATCTACATTGTTTCCAATGGTGGCAAGTTGGTCCCTTATCTCAGAGACTCTTAAGAAGTAAGTTGTCATTGTCTCTCCTTTGTTTACTTTTATATTCAAGAGCTGATGTTTTAATGTCAATATTATGCTTGCATTGTTTGTTTCAAATGTATATTTTATAGTTTGAAATGCTTCATAGGCGGTTTTCAATCTTGCTATGGAAGGAAGTATATGATCCCTCACGGCATCGATTATAATCTTGTTAGCTTTGTTGTAACGTCTTTTCCAAGTTGTTCTTTCTAATTTTTCTTCAGGCATCTTTAGATCTTTTTCTATGAAGGATTCTAGTTCGAGTTCTTCAAGTAAGGCTATAATTCAAATTTTCCATGAAGAGAAATTTACAACCCCTTCCAATCTAACTTATACTTTGATTTCGTTCACCATTTTGTTTGAGGCTGAAATAGCCTTTTATAATAAGAGAAATAATATAGTTCAAATCTAATTTAAGATTTTCATCTAGTTAAGCTCCGATACCATGTTAAACAAAGATCTTCTCTAAAGAATAATCTGACTTGTCTTGTTCAAAACTGAAAACTAGTCATGGATTTAAGCTCTTCGTTGTTTCTTGATATCTCTGAATATTGTCCAATGCAAGACTGAATGTTCGATCTGCTATTGTGATGACTGCTATAACAACACAATGCCTTTGTAAATGATTGATTGATTACAACAGAAATCAGGCATATAAATATGAGATCTAGGGGTCAAGATCATTCATGGTCGTGACTCCCTTATATGTTGGACTAGGAGAATCGGGCTTATAGTAACAAATGATAGTTAAGACGATTCAAGATATAGTTTAAATACGAATCAGCCGATACTTGACATTTCAAATTAATATAAATATCGTATGAGTTAACAATAGTATATACAATTTTATATATAGATACACACACGCACACAGCACACACAAATGATAGTTAAGACGATTCAAGATATAGTCTAAATATGAATCAACCAATACTTGACATTTCAAATATATATAAATAGCGTATGATTTAACAATAGTAAATACAATTTTATATAAAGATACACGCACACGCACACACACATGCACGCGCGCTCGCACCCTCTCAAAATATAGTCAAGTCATTGGCTTCTCTTTGTAGTAACACTCTCAACCTCTAGCTAGTATTGACAAAATGGTACAAGGTAAAATTGAGGATGACTAGGTGAGATGAGTTCACGAGCTCAACCTACAGGTTCGTGTACTTCCCTCTACTCTTGATCCTCTCGCAGTTGGACTTTCTTTCCTCTGTGATCAACTTGGTCTTACCAAGATCACGTTGGATAGGTGCTAGATTGGACATGGTGACATCCTATTTATTAGATTATTTTCACTTGCAAACAGGTTTCAAGCTCTCTATGCTAAGAGGAAGCTATTTTCTCTTCCTTCCAAGACCACCTTAGACAAAGATCTCACGAAGACTCAAGTTGTAAAGCTCAAACATGCTCGCAGTATTGTTGCGGAAGCGAGACACGCTGGTAAATGGGCATTGGTTGGGTAGAGAGGCAAGCCCCCGAGGCCAAATGACAGTTCCACTAGTAGTTGGACAAGAGGGAGACCGCCACTTGCTCCCTTCTTGTTAACTGCTAGAATGGTAATGGATCTTTATGGTCATTACCTGGTCTTCTCCATGATGTTATGGGATCAACAGATATTCTTGTCATATTTGAGACTCATGAGAGTCTTGTGCATCCTCGTCCAAGTGTTACCGGTTTTCAGTGATTACCCATTTGTAGGGAGGAGGTTCGTGTTTCTGGTACGGAGCTTGAATGGTGTAGCTTGTTTGATTAAGGAAGATATTTTCAGCGGCACTTCTATTGTACATTCAGACACGTTTACCAGATTTGTGTGGGTCCGCATTGACCATAAGTGTCACCATTAGGGATCTCTATTTGGCTGCTTTCTACTTTCCACCGGCTTCCTCTCCCTATGTTATTCATTTTTTGATCTTTGTGAGACTATCTCACAATTTGCTGCTCTAGGGGGCATTATTATTCTCAGAGATTTCAATGCGAGAAACAAAGTACTACAAACTCCACTTTATGATCGTAGCTCGGATTCCATATGCTCCACTAAGATTGATCCAACTTCTTTAGGGCTTCAAAGGTATTTTGAGGATGCTCTTGGGTCATTATCCGTGTACGGTAGACATTTGTTGTGGCTTTGTGAGTCTTCTGGCTTTGTGATCTTGAACGGCCTCTCCTGCTTCCTTGGTTCTGAGTCTTTCACTTGTTGGCCTCATTGTGGTGGTGCTAGTGTCGTGGATTATGTTCTTGCCTGTCCCTCCTTCATCCCTTGCATTCGTAGTTTCACCATCTTGTGCCTTCCTCTGGCAACCCATGCTCTCCTTAGTATTCATTTTCGCCTCTCCCCTCTTCTTTCACCCCCTCTCATGTCACCTCACCATTCATCTGTCACTGCTTGCAAGCCCATTCGCTTCTGTTTTATCGATGGTGATTGTGAGCTTTTTTCCACTCATCTTTCGGGACTCCTCAACCCATCGTGCTTTCAGACTCGTGCGAGGCCACCTCCATGTTTGACTTGCGTGCAACGGTTATCCTTCAGTCTGCCACCCTTTCCATTCCTCATCGTCCTTCTTTGCCCCTTCGCAGCAAACATCGTAATACCTGCCCTATGAACTAGTGGTTCAATTCGAACTGCAAATCTTTCCATTGTTTTATTCGTTCTACTTTTGAGGCTCGCTCCATTGATTTTTCCCACATTCACTCATCTTATCTCCACTTTCTTCAAAGTAAGAAGCATAACTTTGTCACTTCCAAGTGCAAATCTCTTTGCTCCACGCTGATCTGCAATCCCCAACTCTATTGGCGCACTCTTTTCCCTCGTAACTCTTCTCCTCTATCCTCCACCCTCGACTTTCGCTCTCTTACCTTAAACACCATAGCTCTTTATGACATTCCCAGGCAGCATTCCATCCACCCCTCTTCACCTCCTTTCACCTGCCTTTTCACCCCCCTCCCACATTTATGAGGCAATTAGATCCATGAAGTGTAGTAGAACTGCTGACGAGGAGGGATTCCAGGGTGAGCTTTTCAAGTTTGGTTCCTCAGTTCTAGGCCCCTATCTCTCTATTCTTTTCAATAGAGTGATTCACACTAGTTTTCCGACCTCTTGGTCCAGGCATTTGATTTATCCCATTCACAAGACCAGTCCTATCTCAGAGCCAAGGAACTACAGAACTATCATGATTGGGCACACTTTTCCCAAACTGTATGCGACAGCCCTTACTACTATGCTTTCTATGGAGCTAGACAGGAAAGGTTGTAGGGCTAGAGGGCAGGCTGGTTTTCGGGCTGATTATCACACTATAGATCACATTTTCACTCTACGTGCTATTATTGATGAGGCCAGACACAGATTGGAGAAGGTTTATTGTTGCTTTGTTGATTTTCACAAAGCTTTTGATTTTGTTCCTAGGGTGGCTCTGTTTGAGAGACTTAGAGAGGTTGGTATTTTTGAGATGTTATGTATTGCTATTATGAGACTGTGGTTCGCAGATTCAGGACTCCTGAGGACATCTCGGATCCGATCCATAGCACCATTGGGGTTAAGCAAGGTTGTCCTCTCTCTCCTACCTTGTTTGGGTTATATATTGATGAGCTTGAGGACTTCCTCCCGAAGTCTTCGCTCCCTAGGGAAGGATTTTATCTGCATCAGATTTTGATCTCCATCCTTTTTGCAAATGATGTGGCTCTCCTTGCTTCCTCTCCAAACAGGTTACAGAGACTTCTTGATGGCTTGGCTTCATTTTGTGATCAACGACAGCTTGTGGTTAACTTGGGTAAGACTCGAGTCATGGTCTTTAATTGCTTAAAAACCTCTCATCTCCACTTCATTTTTCAGGGTGAGGAGATTGAGATCACTTCATCCTACACTTATCTGAGGGTTATGTTTTTCAGTCCATGTTACAGTATGAGACTAGCTATTCAGCCCTGAGTTAATAAGGGCATGGGTTCTCTTACTTTGCTTGAGAAACAGTGTTTTAGACATTACTTCTAGGATACCTTGTCTAAGCTATCTCTCTTAAACTCTCTTGTGCGTCTGACCATTCTTTATGGATCTGTGGTTTGGGGGCCTTCTCTTCTCAGCTCAGATTGGGCTTCAATAAAGCAGATTCAGAATTTGTTCTTGAGGCGCATCATCAGATGTCACAAGTTTACTCCTCACAGTGTCATTTTGGCTGAGTTTGGTACTCATCCCTTTAGTTTCATGACCATCTTTGATTTGGTTTGGTTCCTCCATTGCCTCCATGTGTTTGCAAATGATGTTGGGGACCATGACCGATACTCCTATTTAGTTTATTGTTCATTTGTTTCTACTGCGAAGGCTAAGTCTGGTTCTCATGCTCGCTGTTGGTATGTATAGGCTTCTTCTTTGCTAGGTTTGATTGGGATTGATATTAATCATCTCCCCCCTTTTCAGTTCTCATTGGATGCCCCCACTCATCTTCTCCCCTCTCAGCAGGAGTTGAATGAGCATGTTCAGCTTGACATCTATAGACATTACATTGCCACTACTTGGGCTAACCCTTCTAGCGGGTTACGCCCGCGGATGTCCTTTTATGTGGAGCACTTTTTAAAAATTTCTGATGGAATTATTGTCTATCCTAGCTACTTTTCCCAACGGTGGTCTCATGCCCTACGTATCTCCTTAGGTTCTTTCAAAGTTGGATCTCACCATCTTCGGGCTCAAACTAACCATCATATTGACAGTGGAGAGCGGATCTATATGCTCTGTACATTAGGGGAGGTGGAAACTGAGGCTCATTTCCTTTTTGATGCCCTATATACTATGAGATCAAAGGGAGATTTTTCTGTCTGTTCTGGGAATGCTTCTCTCTCTATGACTTTTTCAACTATTATGATTATAAATGTCTTGCACTTTATCTTCGTGAGGCCACTACGCTCCGTGATAGCACGATCCAATCACTGCTTCCACACCAACACTCGTCTACTCAGCTCATTACTTCCCTATTTACACCATTATCTCCTTTGCGTGGTGTGAAAAGGCCTTCTAGCTCTATTAGATCTACCGGGCTATAAAGATGTGTCAGATCCTGTTCTAGTTACTTGCACCAGTGACACTACTCTGCGAGTGCCCAAAGACAGTACTGTGTCTCTACACATCAGCATGTGTATCATTCAGTGACTGATTTCTTTTCACCTACGAATGACTCCTAGTCTCTCTTAGCGTTTTTTTCTATCTCTCTCTTTC
Source organism: Cupressus sempervirens (assembly GCA_028749045.1). Lineage (NCBI taxonomy): Eukaryota > Viridiplantae > Streptophyta > Pinopsida > Cupressales > Cupressaceae > Cupressus > Cupressus sempervirens. Next base: position 688,850,356 of record CM053793.1, read on the forward strand.
TTTGTTGTTGTTGCTTTGGTTTTAGTCATTTATTTTCGGACACCTTTGTGTGTTCCTGATGGTGTTTGCCTCACTATTGTAATCTTTCAATCCTATAGACCTATTTTGGTCTTTTGTTGGACATTAATATCATTATCTTATCTTGATTCCAATAAATCTAGATACCACATTGTCTAGCAGACAAATATATCATAGAAGAAGACAATATTAAAAATCATGCAAGAGAAAACATGAAACAAGGTATTTTTTAACAATAACATAATGGCATGTGAACCCTCTTGAAAACTAATTGGTTTGAGGGATACTGATAATATGCTTCAGTAATTAAATTGGCATTTTAGAATCTTACTTTAATCACAAGTCTGTTTTTTCATTCATTTAATATGAGCATCACTATCCTGCATAGTTTAAATATTATAAAAAATGTAAGTCAAGTGTTCCGCAATGGTGCATCAAAATAATATAATACTCTACTTCTGGAAACGGAGTGTTCCACTCTACACAAGTGAATGGGAGGAGGGTTTGGGGATAGCTGTGCATCCCTATCCACTTGCAAAAAAAATTATTTAAAAAAAACCTTTACTCTAAACTTGAATTTAAAAGCAGTTCCTGCTCCCCAAAATGAAAGATTATGTAACCAGTCCATGCTCCACTCAAAATGGTGTATACTGGTACATCTTTATATAAATTCCAATGACTTTTTCTCTTTGATTACATAACTGATAAATTGCAATCTTTTCAGAACTTTTCTGTAATAAAATTCCAAATATCCATTTTTATCTATTATTTGAAAAGTCATCCCCAAATCTAGGAAAACATTGCCATCTGTGACATTGATTCCCTGCCTCAATATCCCCCTTTCATCGAGACTGCCTGGGATACTGTTTGAATTCTCTGTTCTTTCACTGCAAACTCTTGAAGAATAAACCTAGAAACCTTAAATATATGACAAAAATGTAAAAACAATCATCCCACATAACTTCATATATTAAAAACAAATAGATCTCTTTATGTAAGAGAGCATGTTTATGCAATGCTGTCTTTGCATAACTTTTAGCAATGCCTATCTGAGGACAAATAGATGCAAATTGAACCTGTGTGCAATGTAAAGCTTATCATCTTCTCCCTCGTAGATATAGTTCATTGCCAACAGACGATTCTGCAAGCACAAAAAGGAAAAATCTCAGGTAATTGGAAGAATTGCTTCATTTTAAGCAATGCATGGAACAATTCAGATAATGCAATCAAAGCGAATACTTTGAAGTTCTTAATGCACCCTTATATCTAGAATAATTGTCGCTTTCTTAAACCAAAAAGAACGTCATTCTAAATATCAACAAATCAATTCCTCATAATATAGAGCTAGATTTTCAAACTTGCTTGTTTAAATCTCATATACAAACTATCTATGCTATTAAATTCTAAAGATCCATGTATAAATATTAAATTTTAAAATATAGAACAGTAATATTCATTTGCGCATGTACATTTCAGATAGTGTTGATTGACCTTTCCACTACTATTACCAGAATAGAATTCCTTCCTACCCTATGCCAGTAAGTAAATGCCCTTGGTTATGTATGTCATGCCAAGAATGCAGGGGAAAATTAAAGCATTATTTTAACTAGGTGGTGATGGTTCAATCTTAATTTTTGAAGTGACTCTGCAATCAATTATATGATCTAAGTGTAGTAAAAAAGTTAACAGACAGTAGAATAGAAAAGACAAAATTTCTCATAGGCCAATATGAGTCTCTGTTTTGATTCAACAGAAAATGTGATCTAATAAAGTACATTGAATATATTCTACGTGTGTATCCCTGATAGTATTTGGCCCTCAATTTTTTATCAATGTTAATAAATAATGTCTGCATAAACAAAATTTCTTCTGATCCTTATGACTATTGTAGAACTCAATTATTATCACGATGTAGCAACAGTACAGATGACAAGGAGTCTTTTTACAGAAGTAAAGAGTCAACCTAACCCAAGGTCCCTTGGCAATCAATCAAAGGACCAATGTTCGTGATACCGACCTTTGGAAAAACCGGAGCTTCTCATAGGTTGAGATGAACCCCCATTTCGATTTAATTAAAAAAGACTAATATAACAGGTTAAATCATTATCTACTACTATATCCCCTCTATTCAGCTCTCTATCATCAATCAATGTCAACAAATGATGTCCACATTTCAAAACATAAATCAAATTGTTTCCCAACAAAAGAGAAATCCAAAAATCTTGCAATTGTGAATATAAATACATTACAAAAACGAAGTCTTAATTTTTTTACTTTTCCATTCTTGAACAAATTCTAGAAGCTTTATACGGGCAGGTTATTATTTCAGTAGCTTCAGGATTTCAACTCTTCCAAGGGATAAGAGGATATCAAGGCATCCCGAACACTGCATTTACTGCTACTGTCCTTGAGGAAAATATAAAATAATTATTAAACAATAAGGACAATATTTGCAGATACTTCATTGGAAATTCCTTCTCTGCCACTGAATTCTTACAACCCAAACATGACTTGCATGTTCAATATGACATAAGGGAGGGTTGTTATTTTTTTATCAGATTAATAAGGAAAGCAGACTTTAAAATTTAATTTACTCAAAATATACAGAAGTATCAAGGAAAACCTTCAACCCTGAAGGTGAAAAACCCAGCAGTAATAGTCTCCAGTATGTTTATTAATTCACAGAGATAATTACAGTAGTATGAACCTTGATGTATGATTAATCTATCAATGTCAATTTTCCTTTATATGTAGATCGATTCCCTCTTGATTGAATACAAATAATGATCTGCCTGTGATAGCTGATACTCATATCTACAGATATATCAATCACTGTCAATCTGAATAATGATAAAAGTTTCCAGTTTATTCTTTGGATAAAAGTATTATCTTCTGTGATATTAATCTCTTGCGAAGAGTGTGTGCGAGTCTATGCGTGTGCACGTGTCTGTATGTGTGTGTCTCCTCTTAGATGTTCGTTGCCCGCATGTGTGTGTGCGTCTTTGTCTCTGTATGTGTGTGTCTCCTCTGTGATGTTTATAGTTTCTTCTGCTGTGATCTCAATATGCATGTGTATCTTCTGCAATAAACTCAATATCTCCTGCGATATACATGTGTGATCTGCTTACAATGTTATCTTCAATGTTACTGATGTATTCGATGGTAATGAATGGATCGCATCCTTTCATCATGAATTTCGACTTGTGCCTTTTGTTTATGATAATCACAGTTCCTTTGATGTTATGTTTAGTCGATGTTGTCGTTAAAGATTTGGTAGCTGCGTGAGAACTCCTTCATACCTGTATTGATCATTTCAGTTTTATCAGAATATGCTTACTTGCTGAATGTGTTTTGTTTGATCATTAGTTTTGATGGCTTTCTGCATCTTCTTGCTTCTCTATGATGTCTCTTTGACAGCTGTTTTTCTCTATCTGCCCAGGTTTATTGAGATTGCATATTCTTTTCTGATGATTCTTTGTGTTGATGACTTCGGATTTAATCAACAGTATTAGTAAACCTTTCTCTAAACCATCTCTGCTAAGAATGTTAGTTTCCACTTGCAAAGATCATCATGTTTCAAGTGAGATCTTCGACTGTGGCAATGTCTATTCCTTAGCTTCATTTCCCACGGTCTGTTCATATTCCTTCCTCCAGCTTCAGTGACAGATGTTATGTCTTCTGCCACTCTTCTTTTCACAGTTGATGACTTATAGGTGGCTCTTGGTTAAGGTTCGAAGGAATGAATAATACAACAGAGCAGTTGATACATGTTCAAGTTGTTTGGTTTCTCTTGTATCTGTCACCGCCCAGAATTCATGAAAGTCGATGAACAAGTGTCATATAACATTATCTTGGGCGAATGTGTCATGTATGAGATTCTCTTCATGTTTGTGTACATTACTAGAGGCACTCTAATGTCTCTTTAACGTAACTGTCGCGAGCTCATTTATGGTAATGGCAGTGACTTCAATTTTTGGTTCCCTCTCAAATTGATGATATGTTGAGTTCACTGAAAATTTATTTTGTAAAGAGGATTTTCGGCATTGGAAAAACTAGAGTACAAATTCAGCAGCAAAAAGATAATTGCATTGTTGTGACTATAAGGAGTATTTAGCATCAGTAATATTCAAAAATGGCTATACTGCAACTGTAATTATTGTATCTGAATCTGATCATCTTATTTCTGCTTCAGCAAAATTATATATCTGCTTAGATACTGTGTGTATAATCAGGACTTGATCTCTCTTATCATCACTATCTTTTATTTAGTATCTGTGAGATACTTGGTGTATTGATTGTTTTGTATGAATTAAGCAACCTATGATTGAATCCTTAAGGAGCTGGTAATATCTGAATTGTTTTATAATCTGCTCAAACTTCAGATCTTTGTACAGAACCTTTGAGTATAAAATAAAAGAATCAATTTCAAGTGTGGCTGGGTTTTTCCTTCAAATGGAGGGTTTTCCAGGGTAAATATTCATGCAATCTATTCTCTGTGTAGTTGAATTTATCTTTATTGAATAATTGTATTTTGGTTTGAAATTTTAATAGTTTGCAGACACAAAACCGATTGATATTAACGATATCATGGTAAACATTACCTTGTTTAGTCAATGTAATACATAACCGATAGTTAAATAATCAGTTCTTTATTCAACAATGTCTGTTGATGATAATACATGATCAATCATTGTTTCAAGTGATGTAATGCATCACTTTAGACGATCGGATTGTTAGCATGAATGCTGATGATATTCCTATGGGGGAATATTCTAACATTGTTGAGCAGTGGAGAGACGGTTAGCATGACTTTGTGTTGCATTAATGGCTATGTTTGTCACTGATGTCAACATACTGTGAAGACTGGCAGAATAACAAACAGAAAACAAGGTCGTACGGATCAAGTATTGATGCTGAGGTCAAGTGCATTTAAGGATATGTTCTACAATGTATCCTAATGACGTGAACAAGTGCGCGTACAGAAAGTCAAAGACACGTGAGCATTATTTGCGATTTATGAAACACAGTGTGCATACAAAGTACCTGAGAAGTAGTTTCTGGTGTTCAGATTGTATCTCCTAACAAGGATAGAATCTTGATGAGCGAAGTTAGACAGTAATAGTAGATGGCCTGATGATGACATCAATGAGTGTGCAAAATCCGAGGTCACACGTGTGAGACGTTGTGAAGATTGTGAGCCGACAGTGTTTTGTAATTGTGAAAAAATGTAATGAATTGTATTATTTTATTGAGGTCCTATTATAATTGTAATTGAGAAAGCGTCAAGGCCAACTCAATAAATTATTTTGAGGACATGGTATAAAGGAAAATTATTTCCCTTGTGATGAATAATGAAAGTGTGAATTGTGAAAGTGATATGCAAAGTTGGTAAATGTGAGTAAGCGATCAAAGGGATCATTGTGATGCGTAGTTGGAGATCTAGTATTGAGATCTGAGAAGTTTTTGGTGTGGTATCAGCACAATAAGAGGATAGAGCAAGAGTTTGAGTTGCTGAATCAGTTCCCTTTCTATTATCTTGAAAGGAATAATACAAAGGCAAGTTGGACAATGAGTTTTATGGTCTTGCACCTGAAGTTGTTTGGACAGTGGGTCCATCTACCTTCTACAACTCCTAAAAGGGTTAGAATCTCCTCACAGGGATTCAAAGTCTCCTAATAGGGACTGATGTGTACTGAATGCATTTCATTGGCTCCTAACAGATTCCATCCTCTTACAAGGAATATTTATATTAGTACATCATTTTGTGGGTACCATCCCCTCTGGGGTTTTCCCTCTGATCAAGGATTTCCCTAGTTAACATATCTCGTGTTATTGTGTATGTGTATCTTCTTATGGTTACTGTTTAATAAGGTTGATAAAAGTAATATTGATCTGATAACTGCATTTCATTGGCTCCTTACAAATTCCATCCTCTTACAAGGAATATTTATATTAGCACATCATTTTGTGGGTACCATCCCCTCTGGGGTTTTCCCTCTAATCAAGGATTTCCCTAGTTAACATATCTCGTGTTATTGTGTATGTGTATCTTCTTATGGTTACTGTTTAATAAGGTTGATAAAAGTAATATTCATCTGATAACTGATTCACGCCTCAACCGCCCCCCCCCCCCTCCCCCAGTTATCTTGGTGGACTTTACTTTCTAACACATATGTGTCAAAGTCATCCTCCTGAAGCTATCTTCAACATTCTCTCTTAGTTAGGGACAATGCACTTAGATATATGAGTTATAGAGGAATGTCCACCATGGGTACTCCCACAGGGTGGCTACATCATGGCTGCTCTCATGAATGGAAATGCAAACAAACACAAGTATTTGTTGCCAAATTACTCGTGATGTTATCTCACAACAACGGTCACCATAGCTACTCACAAAGGGTGACTCAACACAAGTGTTTAGTGATGTAGTCACTCACATGACCTCCACACCATGGCTACTCCAAAGCGTGGGTCCTGATAGCCTGTATTTTTATTATTCAAAAAATTTTGAAAATATTGTGAAAATCAGGTAAATGTATGCAAATAGGGTTTCATGTATTCTATTGCAAAGTTTTTGGCAAAGAAACCCTAAATTGATTAGTCCATGCCCTAGGTTATTGTAAGATTTTAAGTTGTCTTATATAAATTACGATTATACCTAGGCAAAAACATTTAATCCTATGGTTGACACTTTACCTTTTCTTGAGTCTTATATCTAAGCGGGAAGTCGTAAATCATAATAGGAATATTACTTATTCTTCCCCGTAAAACAAGTGTCCTGACCTTACGCCTAAGACTCAAGCGTATCACTGTAGGTCTGTTCTTATAAAGGTTAAAATATTCCTAATCTTACATTCCAAGGGCTGAGCATAGGGTCCTAAGTCAAAATCCTCAAGTATAAAAGTGAGTTCCGAAGATACAGCTCAAGCATGAACATAAATGCGTAAAAGGTAATTCCCATAGGGCATGAAGTTTTCCAATGATACGATCCAAAGGAAAGCGTAGAACCATAGGGTGTTTTATAAGGGTTATCTGATGCTACAATTAAAGGTAAAGCGTGAGACCTTAAGGCTCGTTGCAAGGCTCTCTGAAGCTATGACTGAAGTAAAGCATAAGATCAGAGGATCATTTTCAAGGATAATATAAGCAGCTCTGATGCTACGGTGAGATGATACTATCTGCCAGCGTAAGTTCACGGCTTCAAGGAAGATATAAGAGTTAGGGTCTCCAACTATACGATAGATTGTGGAAAGTAAGATTGGAAGCCTATGGCATCAAGGTTCACGAGGTTACAATGAAAGTAAAATCCAATGGAGCATAAGATCGACGCCCTACCAAGACAAGAAATACATTAAGTGACTTCGCTAGATTGAAAAAGGACAAAAGTTTTCGGCCAATCAGGAGTTTGGATATAAAATTAAAAAGGCTTAGTTGGTTGTTAACGTCGCCAAGTTCTGAAGTGACACTCATACTAAAAATTTCAAATCCTCGTGTATGCAGACATTTAATCGAGTAAAGGAAGTTGATGCAACACGCGCATACATAAAGAGATTCTTAATGATCAAGAAAAGAGCCAGTTGCTGAAGTTAGAGAAATCATTGAGTTACGGAGTGTTCAAGCTATCAAACTGCTCAGTTGCTTCTTGTGAGTTTCAGGGTCGAAGGTTTATTTGCAAAAAACATGTTTGAGACTGGAAGTGACGAGGGGCAATCCAAGGACACAGAGGTGGTCCAAACATCAACATCAAAGGCAGGCAAAACCAAATGAAGAAAGATGAACAAATATGTAGAAGAATGGACTCAACTCTTACCTGAGTCATCAAATGCTATTTCAGCAAATGACCATGATTTCAAGGATCCATATATGTATTGCAGAGATGCCATATGCCCAAACACAAATGGGTATGAGCTTTCCATGTTCTTCAACAGCAATAGATTCAAGAAGCTACTAGCTTCAAATCCATAGCAAAGAAATTTGGCAAAACTCGTATTCCCAGACATATTTGTGGATGTAGATTTACTGAAGGCCCTTATAGCATCTTGTAACCCTACAAAAAAATGCTTTCTTAAGCAGGATAGGAGTGTATTGTGTACAGTCAGATAATACATTGATACTAGAAAGTTGTATGACGAGGACCTCAAGAAGAGCTATGTGCTAGAACAAATGATGAAAGAGTTGGAGAACAAAATACAAGAATTAGAAAGTGAGATTGTCACTTTGAAGGAGCAGCTCAAAGTTATGGAGGAAAGTAAAATTGAAATGAGGGTTGAAGAGTCGGAAAGAACAAATGAGCAACTTGCTCCCATGACTGAAGACAAGGCAGTTGGGACTGAACATGTAGTTGTTGTGAAGGAGATTGAAGCTCCAAGTCAGAACAATCAATTGAAGGTGGACACGCCGAAAGGAATGCTATATCACAGATTAGAAATATTGAAAAGGATATCCCAGCTCACAGTACTTTCATCTCCTTGCAAAGTGTAGAATATGCGTGCAATGAAGCTCTAACATGGCTCCCCCCTATTTTTAATCAATGGGGCCAATACATCGAATTCTTTGATAGGTTAAATTATTTTGATGGCTAAAAACTCAGAGTTGCGTGACAAAATCTTTACAGAAAAAGAGGCTTTGGAAATGGTGAAAGAAATGATTGGTTTCTTTACAAACAAGCCACAAGTAATCCAAAGTAAAGTGAAGACATGAATGAAGGTATTGATATTTTTATTTCATCCATCATTGATAATGAAAATTAGTTAAAGGATTGGCAAGAGTGGTCAACATCCTTTGATCACATCATGACATTGGAAATGGTTGCAACAATCTTTGATGGGGATGTTGATGGCAACTTCTTTTATGATCTAATTGATTCTTTGTTCAAAATAGAAGTGGATATAAACAGGTTTGTAAAAGAATCAAAGGCCATCACGGATGCCTGATGGACCAAATTTGTAAATGATCTAGAAGTTGTTAGAGGTACTGAGTGGCCAACTAAAAGATAAGTTTATGTGTGGAAAGCAATTGATGAAATCAAGTCCTTGCCCACAAAAAGTAGTTTGAAGATAGTTGATCAAAAAAAATAAAGACAAAATAGAGGAAGGACAAGAATCATATCAGGGTATCTTACCTCTGCATTTACTTGATGCGGATACACCTACACTACAAACAAAGATTGTACCTAAACATGAATTTGCTAGCTATCAAATTTTGAGCTACTTCCCAAATCATTTTAGTAGCAGAGAATATTTGTAAAACTGTATTTTGACTTCTTTGTAACTTGTTTTTGAGTCATGTAATGACATGTGTCTTACCATATCTAAAGCTTGTTGCAATCCTTATTCTATAAAAGGATTTCCAAGATTTGTAAGAGGGGTCCAAATTCTAACTATGTCAAGAATATTATCATTTGAGTCGGAAAGAATCAAAGGCCATCACGGATGCCAGATGGACCAAATTTGTAAATGATCTAGAAGTTGTTAGAGGTACTGAGTGGCCAACTAAAAGATAAGTTTATGTGTGGAAAGCAATTGATGAAATCAAGTCCTTGCCCACAAAAAGTAGTTTGAAGATAGTTGATCAAAAAAAATAAAGACAAAATAGAGGAAGGACAAGAATCATATCAGGGTATCTTACCTTTGCATTTACTTGATGCGGATACACCTACACTACAAACAAAGATTGTACCTAAACATGAATTTGCTAGCTATCAAATTTTGAGCTACTTCCCAAATCATTTTAGTAGCAGAGAATATTTGTAAAACTTTATTTTGACTTCTTTGTAACTTGTTTTTGAGTCATGTAATGACATGTGTCTTACCATATCTAAAGCTTGTTGCAATCCTTATTCTATAAAAGGATTTCCAAGATTTGTAAGAGGGGTCCAAATTCTAACTATGTCAAGAATATTATCATTTGAGTCGGACCAGCATTTTGTGTTTCGTCTTGAAGTGTTTAAGTTTGTTTTCTTTGAAGTTTTGGAGTTAATAAAAAGCTGGTTTTAGTCTCACATTTTGTCAAAAGTCTCATATCATAGATATTTATAATTCTCAAGGAGATTAATAAAAGGAATGTTGCAAGGTATCTCTATCTCAAAATTTTGTCTCCATTTTCATGTTTTTATGATTTTGAGAATGAATGAACCATTTTCAGTTTATTCAGATGCAATTTAAATGAGTTGCATATCATTTCATTATTGCTTTTAATTCAAGGAATCAAGTAAATGCTTCTTTGGAATGATAGGATCATTTGAGGTATGGGAGGGATATTGTAAGTATAGAATTTGGAGGTCAATAGTTGATACATTTAATTGCAAGCCAATTAAATGCATCTATTAATATTGATTGATATGACTATTGTGGCAATAGATTAAGGAGTTGATCATTAAGTTGAAGAATCAAGGAAAACAGTCTTAGCTTTGCATGGATTAATTTCTACAAATCAAAATCATTAAATATTGCTGTCAGAATGGGATATAAAGTTGGTCATCACTTGTTGCATTGATTTGTCAAGTTTATTATTGGCTATTATTAATTTGTCATTAAAATTGTAATTTCGATAAGTTTCAAAACCAAATCTATTGTAGGGGATTTGTGAAAGAAGGTATTATTCATGAATTGTCAAATCTTTACATTGATCCACCTTGGTTTAGTAGAGCCTAAAGAGTAGAAAGCATAAATGCTTTGTTCAGTTGGTCGAGGCTCAAATAGGTTGTACCAAGCATGGGAAGTAGCTAAACCCTAGGTATTATGTTATTTGTTGTTCCCTAGTATTAATTTTAAATCTGTTAAATCAGAAACCTACAGGTCCATCATGGCTACTCCCATGAATGGTAATATAAATTAGTGCTAGTGCCCTTCACAAAATCACTCAAGGTCATGTCACCATCTCATCATGGCGTTCACCATCTAAATGAATACAAGATCTCTGACAGAGTAGATTTTCTAAATCTGATAACAAGATATATAATTGATAGATATCTAGTAGTACTATACTTAAACAATAAATAACAGATAAAGTGTTCAATACTGAAATGATAGTGATATCAGATCAGTATGATGATATGGTCAATATACTATAATCGATATATATTCAATATCATGTAAATTGTTGTACTAATAACTTGAGTATCACTGCAGTAATATGTTGCTGCTAAATGACTTCGGATTGCTGTATTGATTGATCCTCATCCATCCACGGCAAGCATTATAAGTATGAGACAATAAGGAGGGCCATGTCACGTAGAGGTATGACTCTACATGGCAATAGCCTTGTAGGATCATAACTCTACGCGACTAATTCAATTTCCCCGATAATGATTCTTAATCATTTGATAGTAGTATGAATGTTACAAGGAAGCCCAATAGTTAATATAAACATGAGTTTTATATATATATATTTGGCACTAAAGAAGATGTTTAATATGAGTGAGTGTATGTGTGTGTATTTATTTATTTATTTATTCAATCAATGAAGGATCATATACAAAAAGATTTATAGGGTGATCTAATTCAACTAAGGCTATAGTCTTCAACGCTCCCTCCTAGCGAGGGAGAAGAGAGTCACACAAAACTATCTCAGATCCTCTTGACATGTGCATTGGTATCATCTTTAATGATACCTATCAGGAAAATAGGTAATCAGATTTCCGATACCTAGAAACAAAGGTCTAGAGTAGTCCATCAAATAACTGAAATCACGATGTCATGAACTCTATCATGACAAATATTATGATCTCCGGTGCTCTCAGACAAAACTTAATGAAATCTGATCATAATATGTTCGTTATCAAGACTTCCAATTATTCGGAACAAAAACATAATCTAGTCATGAAAACAAGTCTATCACTTGTAAGATCGTCACCTTACAATGGTTACCTTTTGTTTATACATGTCAATGAAAGATCGTCACCTTTCATTACATATCAAATACAACGACAATGTAGTGGCATGTTAATCAATAATAAATATAAATAAAACTGAATTCTGATTTCAGTGTTTGCAATCATAATTTAATCATACCAAATATACCTCTGAAATATTCCAATTTGGGCTTGGAAAGAGGTTTAGTAAGTACATCAGCTGCCTATTCATTTGTACTAATGAATTATAGCTTGATAACATCTCAATCTACCATATCCCTAATATAATGATAAGGTATTTCAATATGTTTAGATTGATTGTGAAAGACTGGATTCACTGATAGCTTGATGCAGCTTTGATTTTCACAGTGGATGATTATAGGCTTCAAGGGTTTTTCAAACAATCCAACTAGCAACTTTCTTAACCATATTGCTTCTCTGGTTCCCATGGAAGAGGCTCGTATTCTGCTTCTGGGAAGCTTAAGGCGACTGATGATTGGTTTCTACTAAACCAAGAGATCATTGTTGAACTGAGACAAAAACATCCTATAGTACTCTTACGATTTGTAGAGTTGCCTGCCCAATCAGAATATGAAAATCCATGAAGGTTAATCTCAACTTGATCATATTTGAGTCCCAAACCAATCGTACCACGTAAGTATCGTAAAATATGCTTGGCTACCATGAGATGGATCTTTTTCGACTCACACATTATTTGACTTAAGGCATTAGTTGAGTAACAAATATCAGGACGAGTGTTCACCAAGTACATCAGTGATCTGATAATTTGTCAGTAGCAAGTAGGATCAGTAAGTTTAGATTCAAATCCATTATTCATCAATTTGAGTAGATTTACTTCCATAGGAGTAAGGATTTACAGTCCATCATTCCAAACTTAGTCAAAATATCAATAGTATATTTTCCTTGATTTAGAAAGATATAGTTCTTCTTTTGCCAAACTTCTAAGCCTAGAAAGTAATGAAGAAGTCCTAGATCTTTCATGTAAAATTTTGTTGCCAGATTATGTTTGCATTTTGCTATAAGATGATCAACATATAGTACAAGAATAATCATATCACCATCAACTATTTTGAAATATATATTAGGATCAGCTTCATTTTTGGAATATCCTAATTTTGAAAGGTACTTGTCTATCCTTTCGTACCATGCCATGGGGCCTTGTTTAAGTCCATATAGTGCTTTCTTCAGTTTACACACATAAGAATTTTTGTCATGGGTAATAAATCCTTCAGGTTGTTCAATGTATACTTCTTAAATTACACCATTTAGGAATGCAGTTTTAACATCCATTTGATGGATCTTCCACCCTTTGGATGTTGCAAACGCTATGATGGTTCTGACAGAAGTGTAATGAGCGATTGGAGCAAAAGTTTCTTCATAATCTATTCCTTCTTTTTGTAAGAATCCACAAACTACAAATCTGACTTTGTATTTTTCAATACTTCCGTCCGGTGCATGCTTGATTTTGAATAATCATTTAGAAGAGAAAACTGATTTATCTTTGGGTCTGGGTGTAACATCCCACACATCATTTTTTAGTATGGATTCATATTCTTCAATCATTGCCTCCTTCCAAGGTTGACATGTTAATGCTTCTTCAATATTTGCAAGTTTTGTTTTGATAAGTTGAAAAATTTGTGCTACATGGCATGAATAGTTCCTTGTTCTCTTGTTTTCACTGACTACTTCACCAAGTTCTATCAAATTTTCTTCTATCATTTTTCTTGCCCAAAGTAGTCTCTTTTTAGTGTTAGAGTTTTCAGTATTTTCTGTATTATGACTTGGAGGTGCAAGAATTCCAATATCAATCTCCCTCTCATTCTCTACTGGAGGATTCTCATCTACTTTAACAGTTGGTTCTAAGTATGATTCATCAATGTTCTTGGAGAGGTTAAAGACAATGTCTTCTTCAAATTTTACATCTCTACTGATTTCAATAGTTCTTTGTCTAGGGACATAAATTTTGTAACCTTTGGATGATTCATTGTATCCAATAAATATGTCCTTCTTTCCTGATGGTTCTAGTTTAGTTCTCTTTTCTTTTAGGGATGTGAATATATATAGGGCACCCAAATATTCTTAGATGACTTAACTTTGGTTTGTTGCATGAAAATTCTTCTTTAGGAGTTGTACTTTCCAATATTGAATGAGGACATCTATTTTGGGTGTAAACTGCAGTGTTAGAAGCTTTACCCCAAAAAGGGGTGTGAAGATTTTGATCATGCATCGTAGCTTTGGCAGATTCAATAATAGATATGTTTTTCCTTTCTACAACTCCATTATGTTGAGGATTATATCATACAAAAAGCTCCCTCTTAATCCCAATAGAGACGCAAAAATCTTTAAAATTTTCTGAATTGTATTAACCTCCATTGTCTGATCTTAGGATTTTGATTTTCTTTCCAGTTTGGTTTTCAACTAGAGCTTTAAATTCTTTGAATTTGGATAATAACATTTCGGTTGATTCTTTTAAGTTTAAGGAAGTAAATTCAAGTTTTCCTAGAAAAGTCATCTATAAAAATTACTAAGTATAAACATTCATTTAGGGAAGCTATAGACATTGGACCACATAAGTCAATATGAATGACTTCTAGTACAGATTTGGATTTGTGTTCACTTTTGGGAAAGGACCTTTTTGTGTTTTTACCTAAGGCACATCCTTTGCAAATGCTAGAATAATCAGGTTTTAAACTAGGTAACCCAATTACTATTTTTTTTATGGATGATAAGCCATAAAAATGAAGGTGACCAATTCTTCTATGCCAGAGTTCAATAGAATTTGAGATTTCATGATTTAGTGCTAGATTTTGTTGGTTACAAAGTTTGTACAAACTTCCATCTCTAAATCCGATGGATATACCATTCTTAATGTTGAAGTTCTTTGGTCAAGATAACACTTTATCCTCTTGGAATGTGATTCGATACCTGTTTTCAATTGAATTGAACACAATCCAATACCTTTTACCAAATGTGTAGAATTATCCCCAATAGTTACTTCTCCAGAGGAATATCCTTCAAAGCTTTCAAATTTGTCTCTAAAACCTATGATATGATGATATGCTCCATTGTCTATTATCCATGTACTTTTGTTTGAGTTGAGTTCACTTGAGAGAGCTAAGTAAAATGCAAAGTTTTGATCCTTTTCATCTTTGACTTATGCTAGTGGTGTTTGAATTTTCTTTCATTCCAGACAGATGTTATGAGTATGACCAAATTTGTCACATTTGAAGCATTGTACTTTTGAGTCTTTGACCAATCTCTTTTCTTGTATGTTTTGTTAGATTCCTTTCTTTTTCATTTGACTTTACCTTTCTTTCCTTTATTGTTGGTATCAACTTAGAGGACTTGAATATCTCCCTCTTGATTTAAATTGATTCCTCTCGAAATTAATCTCGACTCTTATTGAGTACATTTGTTTTTAAGTCACTCAAATTTTGGAAGTTTAGGTCGAGAGCTTAGTCCACGAATAATTGTTTCCTAAGATAAGGTAGTCCTTTTAGTGCTATAATACAAAGTTCTTTGTCATCCACTTGATTTCCAATAGTCACCAATTGATCTTTTAATTCTGAGATTCTTTTAAAATAAGATGTAATAGACTCTCCATTGTTCATTTTGATTTATAGTAATTGTTGCTTCAATGTCAGCAATCTACTGGTGTTATTAATTTGGAATGTATTCTTAATAGTGGTGAACATTTCATAAGTTGCTTTTATGCTTGATATTGATGGAAGAATGTGATCTTTAACTAGGTCTATAATGATCTTCATAGCTTTATCATTATGTCTTTTCCATGTTGTTTTCTCTGGTTTATTTTCAGGCATAGACTTATTTTCTCCTATGTATCCTTCTAATTCCATTTCCAGAAGAATGATCATCACTCGAATTTTCCATGATGCAAAGTTGGAGGCCCCTTTAAGTCTGTCTTCTAATCTTACATTATTCACCATATTGAAAATATTTTAATACATTTGATCTGACTGAGGCTGAGTGTACTGCTCTATCAATTAGGCTCTGATACCATGTAAATGGATACAAGATCTCTGATAAGAGTAGATTTTCTAAATCTGATAACAAGATATATACTTGATAGATATCAGGTAGTACTATACTGAAACAATAACTAATAGATAAAGTATTCAATACTGAAATGATAGTGATATCAGATCAGTATGATGATATGGTCAATATACTATATTCAATATTTCTTCAATATCATGTAAATTGCTGTAGTAGTAACTTGAGTATCACGGAAGTAATATGTTGTTCCTGAAGGACTTTGGATTGTCATATTGATTGATCCTCGTCCATCCGCGGCAAGCATTATAAGTATGAGACGATAGAGAGGGCCATGTCACATAGAGGTATGACTCTACATGGCAATAGCCACGTGATCGTAACTCTATGTGACTAGTTCAATTTCCCCGATAATGATTCTTAATCATTTGATAGTAATATGAATTATAGAAGGAAGCCAATAGTTAATATAAACATGAGTCCTATATATATATATATATATATATATAGACACACACACACACACACACACACACACAATCAATGCAAGATGCATATATAGAAATATCTAAAGGGTGAACTAATTCGACTAAGGCTACAATCTTCAACACACCATACCAAATCCCAAAGGGTGAATGAATAGAAGTGCCAAGTCATAGATAATCTCACATGCCAGAGGATGGAACAAGGTCTTGCACCTCTATTTCTCCCTCATTGAGAAGAATGCATTATATTACATCTCAAGCAATCAATGATGTTGAGACTCTCTCTCAACAAGGGCCTCATTCTCCACAACTCCAAGCTCGTCGCGAATATTCACAAATTTCACTCTAGCAAGTGGCTGGGTGAGAATATTATCCATTTGGTCATCACTGCTAATGCATTTCAACAACATAGCATTCCTTTGCACCATATCTCTAATATGATCTTTAGTCTCTATATGCTTTCTTCTATCATTAAACACAAGATTAATAGAAAGCTTCACAACTAAACTATCTGTACATAGTGGGATTTGCAAGGCCTGATCTCGATGTTGATTAACTCAACTTTTTCAAGTTGGTTTCCATCAATATAGGCATAGATTTGCAATCTAACACCCCAAATCTCTTTAAGATGTTAACTATGTATTTTCTTTGACTTTGGATGATACCATCACGCCTCTGTCATACTTCAAGTCGTAGGTCCTTCATCCCAGATTCTAAAGTCAACTACTTGCATCTAGAGATGAGATTTTCTTCTCTGATAAGAAATAAATCATCAACATATAGCACCAATATTAAGGCTTCACCATGGACTAATTTGAAATAAAGATTTGGATCAACATCATTCTTGTAGAATCTCAAGCTCATCAAGTATCAATCTATTCTTTTATACCATGCTCGATGAGACTGTTTAAAATCATATAAAGTGTTCTTTAATTTACACAAATGAGACTCTTTCTCATGAATCACAAAGCTTTCAGATTGCTCAATGTAGACCTCTCCTTCAATAACACCATCAAGGAAAAATGTCTTCAAATCCATCTTATGTACTTTCCATCCCTTAGTTGTTGCAATGGCAATGATGAACCTGATGGAAGTATATCGAGCAACTAAAGGAAAATTTATTTCCTAGTCTATTACTTCTTTCTAAGAGAAACCACCTACTAAAAATCTAGCTTTGTATTTCTTAATGCTTCCATCATCTGCATGGTTAATCTTGAATAGCCACTTGGAAGATATACAATTGATTCCCTTCAGGTCTAGGTACAATATCCCAAATATCATCGTTAATAATGGATTGATATTCTTCATCCATAGCATCTTTCCAAACTTGATTTGAGGCTTCCTCAACACTGGAAGATTTAGTCACAATGATATTACACGTCAATACAACATAGCTAGAGAATCTATGTGGTCTTTTACCCTCTAAAAGTGTCTCTACGAGCTGTAAACGTTTTTCTGTCCTACATAGTTTCCCTTGCCCAAAAAGGCCTCTTTTTATTTACAATGATATTTCTAGGCTCATCAATGAGATCCAAAGGCTCAAATGTATCAACATTCTCTTCAGGTTCTTTGGAATCCCTCTGAATCTCAGGCATGTCATCAATGTCAATGTCTTCGGGAGTTTCTTGATCTTCATTTAATTCCATGCATGAACGTTCAAATTTTCTAAAAGCAATAGATTCCTCAAAAGTAACAGCTCTACTTACCTCTATCTACTCCTCACTAGGAATATAATTTCTAGATGCTTTAGGGTTTTGCCTATGATCCACAAATATTCCTTTCTTGCCAGAAAGTTCCAACTTGGTTCTTTTGTCATTACGTACATGGAGATACACTGGACAAATAAAGTTTGCATGTCACTCACATTAGGCATAACTCCAAAAAGGGCTTCTTCCAATATCAAATTCTGGCTTCTGCCTATTAGAAAATTTGAAAGTCTTGATCATGGATTGTGGCTTTTTCAACTTCGATAATGGATCTAATCTCTCTTTTTGCAACCCTATGTTGTTGTTGGTTGTAGCAGACACAAAACCCCCTCATACTTCCTATCTCAACACAGAAATCACAAAAGCTACCAAAAAGTGTATTCACCTCTTTTATCAAACCTTCAAACTCTAATTCTCTTTGCAAACAAGTTCTCTAGTTGTGCTTTAAACTCTTTAAATCGGCATAGGACTTCATCTAACACTGTCGACCTTAAATAAATAAATCCAAGCCTTCCTAAAGTAATCATCTATGATAGTCACAAAATACAAAAATCCGCTTTGGGATGTGATTGACATTGGACCACTTGAATCAAGATGTACAAGTTCTAATATTTCTTGACATACATTCACTACTATGAAATTGGCACTTCTTAGTTCTACCCAGAGCACACCCTTTACAAGTACCATTTTTCTACATTATTAGGTTTAGGAATTCCCTTAACCATTATCTCTAATGATGGAATAGCTTTTTAATGTAGACGCCCAAGTCTTCTATGCCATAATTCATTGAAACTAGCTTGAACTAGATGTATGGAGAGCTTCAACAAACTCTCTTATCGATTCCCAATCACACATACACAGTTGTTGTTGGATTTCTTTGGCCAAGCAAGAACTTTTCCTTCTAAAAACTACTAGATAATCATCATCATCCAAAGCTGAAACAGGTATTTGTTTAGATGAAGAGAAATCCAAGATTATAGATTGAGTGATGTAGCACAAATTAGAGATTGTTTAGATGAAGAGAAATCCAAGATTATAGATTGAGTGATGTAGCACAAAATCATTTCATTGAATAGTGTGTGTCATTTCTAATAACTACTTGTAGGCAAGACTCCCTTTCTGCCAAATCTAATAGGTGTTCTTGATAGCCTATGATGTGTCAAGATCCACTATATATTACGCAGATGTTACTACCTATTGGAACACTACTAGATAGTGCAGATATGAAGAGGAATCCATTTGAATTGTCTTGTGTTTCCCTCAAGACTTCATTAATGTTTGCCATTTGTTGCTAAGGCTTTGAAACAAAATCCTAAAGCACAAAATATTAGAGAGATCTTATATCATCTTCTTCGAATTAGATTCAAAGCATGTTCTTTGATCTCTCTTTGCCTTGAATTTTCCTTTTCTCCAATTTCTCCTTTCTTCTTAGTAGTGCGAGTGGCAAGAACATGAGTGTCTTCATTTTGAGAGCTTTTGACAATTCCCCTTCCAATTAGCCTAGACTCTTCTTGAATGCAATCACTCCTAAGACAATCAAATTTTGGTAGTTTAGGTCTTGCAATAATAACTTGGATAAAAAGTTCCCAAGTTTGAGGGAGACCATTAAGTGCTAGCATAACAAATTCTTTATTCATAATTTGATCCTTAATTGCACTTAGTTGATTCCTTAGCTCTGAGATCTTCATAAAGATAGATATGACTGATTGTCCTTTTGCCATTTTGACTTGATGAAGTTGTTCTCTCAATGCAAGAGCCATACTTTTGTTGTTGATCTCATATAGACTTTCCAAGGTTTTGAAATGATGGGCACTAAGTGATCCTTTACAGAGTCAATTAAAAGCTTCTTTGAATTAACATCATTCTTCTTGATTAGAAGTTTCTTTACTTAAACATCTGGTTCAGATAGATCTTCCTCAACAAACTGTAATAAGTACTCTAAACTTCCATGAAGTGAAGTTTGAAGCACCTTCATGGTTGTCGACCTTGTGCCCAAACACCATTTTTGTGTCTTGATAGAAGGATATTAAGTTTGCTGCTAAATAAATCTGATCATGATCGTTTTCAAACCAGCTCATATACCATTATGTTTTCACTCAGATTAAAAAGGGAAGTCAATTTTCCTTAATATGTAGATCAAGCCCCTATTGATTGAATATATGTTACATCCAAATTTTCGACTCAATTTAAAAATGTCCATATAGTTGTTGAGGTTTCACACGAAGTTAGTTGACAGGTAAAATTAGTTATGTGAAATGGTAAGATGGCTAATTGCTATAATTTCCATATGAAGACGACATGTTAGTCAATCATTATGATGTTATTATATTGTTATCTTGAAATCTTGGGAAGTTGGTTATTCATCTTGGGAAGTGAAATGGCGGTTATTCGTTATGAAGGTTATGAATAATAACTTGTTATGGTAATTCTGAATATGTTAAGGATTATGATATAATCGCGGAAAATTTCCTTTCCTTGCAGGAGCGTGTCGAAGGGGGTAAAGCATTGCTAGAAAGGAACTGGGCACAAGGGCACCACCTATCACTGGGGAAATAGCTATGAGCCTTGAATCACCATGACTAAGGGGGTAAATGGCTAGGCAAGCAAGAGTGTACATTGGACGACCATGACCTAACCAGTTAGTTCATAGCACTTACCAATTACAGAAAAACATTAAGCAATTAAATAATAATATGACTTGTTACCTTTTTTAATCTGAGATCGTTGTGGAGTCTCCTAATTATATTCTATATATTGACACCATGCTATCATGACATCTACACTTACACATACATGTGTGTGTGCATACGTGTGTGTGTGTGTAATCAATATAATGATACAAAAGAAATATATGATTAAATTTATGCACATATATGTATGTATGTACGTACCAATAGAGGTGGCAAAGATACCATGTTGCCAATATATTTTAAAATCTTTTGGAGGGAGAACCTTTATAATTATCATTATTATTGTTCCAATGGATTTGAGCGATGGCCTATCTTTCCATCGAGCCTTTTATGTTTCGAACGCTCCTTCCAATATTCCAACCGATGGTGATGTGTATTAAACCAATTGAATATAATCTATAAGTCTTTATTTTTGGCTTCATGTCATTGAGCGTATGCCACCTTTGTATCCGCATATTTCTTCTTTCAAATTTTTATTAGCATCGGAAAAGTTTTCTTAAGGCCGATATTGGTCATACACATCATATCTTCTTGATAACCAATGGAGCGCACAAGAGTTATTATACACGTCTCGGTGCCTCAGTTATTGCTCTTGGGAGTTCATCTCTAAATCACACTTGATTGCTCTGAGTCGAAGACTCGCTATTATTACCAGCTTTAAATCACAATTCAGAAGTCTGTTTGCAAGATCGAAGCTTGTGGTAGCCAGGGCACGATACTGATCATAACCAGCATATTCAGGTCATGAAAATTATTTAATCAGCTCCCTTTCTATGTTCTTATCTTGCAGATCATTGAAAAAACATATTCCTAAGGTGACATGATTGTATGATGCATACTGGTCATAACCCAAAGGCCAAGAGCTTATCGATTTTGAAAGCACATGAGTTGTTTCTTCACTCTATTATTCTTTTGATTGCGACTCTTGGGTGATATTACTAATACAGCCCCACACCCTCATGCACGATGGACGTCATTGTAATTGCTTTTCAATCATTCGTAAATGTGTAACATGTACATTGCATGCAGAGCTGTTTTTAATATAAGGCATAAGCCCTGATTCTTTTCTTTATTTCTGATCTTGCATGATAACTATGTAGGGGCAGATCATAGTCCCCATAACATGTTCTTTAATATATTATGCATAAAGTAATCTTGTGAGAATCTGAATCCTATATTATGATACTCTGACTTACTCACTGGCATTTGTTGCATACCAACTGTGGTAAAAATCAGAAAGGTATTCAAGGAAACCATATGTTAAAGACATCATTATTAATAGCAGTCCCTTGTGCTGCACCAAAGCCTAGTGAAGCCGTGTGAATGGGTGAAGAGGAGAGGAATACTGCAAGGAAGAACAAACTATGATCAGATTCTCAATTGCATGAACATCTTAAAAAGAAATTACTAAAACATCCAAATATACTCAATTGTCAAATCGAGTGGTGGAATTAAGTATTGGAATGCTCAGTGGTTGGTCAAGGTGTCCCGTGTCTATTCCGGGTAAGGAGGGTATTTCTCGAAAGAGATTTTGTGGGGATACTATAAGGGTCCGCGATTGCGAGGTTAAGCCCCTAACAATGTTTCCTCTCTCCATCAAATGCCAAGACATGCACAAGGCAGAGATAAGTTATGCGTTCAACATATGTTGGTAACAGGTATTTTACATTTATGATATTTGAAATTACAAGTTGAAGATATGTTAGATTTATTTATGAAATCAGTTTTCCTCCTTAATGTAAATGGTAAGCGATTAGATTAGTTGGTCTTCCATTTGAACATGAAATGCATCTGTAGGCATGAGATAGGCTTATCTTATGGTTGTTATTTTTGTCTTTCATTTATGTGAATAATGATTATGAACGTATCTTCTAACTATATGTTATTACCATAGTTAGCTAAAGAAAGAAAAGGGATGCTACACTGGTATTGGATGCCCTAAATGGTATTTGTCATTATGATATAGTGATACAACTATGTGTGCCCTAAGTGGTGTATGTGGATTAACCTAGGTTTTGCAGATGTTTCCCTAGGCGGATTCCGGTTTCAGAATTTAGGGTATGTAAATCCCAAATTCTTTATTTAGAGTTAATGATGATGCTATCATTTTTAGTTATGAAATTTCCATTTAACTAACTGTAACCATTAATCTCATTCACATGAACATAACTGTTATTATTGCCTTCTCATGGATATGGACTAGTAACTGTATTTTTATGATATGCTAGTTGTTAGTTAAGACCCGAAAAAAATGGTTGTTACAATATAAATAATGATCTGCCTGTAATTGTTTATTCTCTATGGTATAAGTATTATCTTTTGTGATATTAATCGCTTGCATTAAGTGTGTGTGCGTGTGTGTATAGATATATATACGCTCTGCGATGTATATAGAACCTTCTACAATCTCAATATTTATTTGTATCTTCTCTAATAAACTCAATATCACCTCCAGTTATATATGTGCAAACTACTTGAAATAAAATCTTCAATATCATTGATGACTCAAATGGTGATGAAGACAACATGAGTGTTGTCTTGTACTTGCACAATGTAATGCATTGCATCCATTCATTGTGACTTTAGACTCGTGTCTTTTTGTTTATGATAATTTTAGTTTCTATGACATTATGTTTAGTCGATGTTTGTAGATACAAAACCGATTAATATTAATGGTATCATGGTAAGCATTAGCTTGTTTAGTCAATGAAATACATAGTCAATACTTTAGTAAATGGATTTTTATTCAACAATGTTTACTGTTGATAATTCCTAATTGATCATTGTTGATAATTCCTAACTGATTATTGTTGATAATTCCTAATTGATCATTGTTGACAATTCCTAACTGATTATTGTTGATAATTCCTAATTGATCGTTATGCATCACTTGAGACTATCAAATGTCTCAAATTCATCCTCCTGACGCTATCTTCAACAAGGGTCATGCCATGCTTGATTTTAATCAAGGCCAAGACAAACTTTTACCTCTCCAATATAACATCTTCACAAAGAATATTTGAGTTAAAAAATGATATGCTTAGATGTGTCTTTTTTACTGGGGGTAATTGTGGAAGAAATAGACCACACTTGCCATGCTCAAAAACATAGTGATAAGGACTTCAAGGAATAGGCCCTTCTTAAATTCACTGGAAATAAACTGACCAAAAGAGTTACATTACTAAAGTTCAAGTTCTAAAACTACCATTTAATTATTAAATAAACTACAACACTTGTGACAAGCACACAAATGAATGTTATAATACCACAATTTTAAAATAGTATTTACTACCTTATACCACTGGTATTCATGAATGTGCATTCAAGGGATGACAAATCCAAAATCTTAGGCTAATTCTACATCGCAGTTTGATGAAATGAGTTCTCCAATGCAGAGACCCAACTATGGTTGGGTTTATGAAATCCATTTTGGGTGAGCTAGCATATAAAATTGATATTGGTCCAAAATGATTGTCAAAAAGCAGTTTGTTGCTAATTAGACTTTTTTCTAATGTAGGGATGTGGTGATGGCTTCTCAAAATCTTCCTTCTATATTAGTGAGAACATGTTGGTGCTTCACATTAAACAAGTGAATGGGCCTTGTTGTGTGATTTTCACACCATCGCCCCATTGCAAATGGGGACCCCCTTTTTCCATTTCAGCAAGGAGTCTTTGTCTTGCGCAATTTTGGTTGGCAACATTTTTTTCGAGTCTCCAAGTCTGGGGTGAGTTTCAGCAATCTTAGCTTATTGAGAAGTAATTTTTCCCAGGGTTTGTGTGGGCACATTGGTGCCACTTAGAGAAAAAAATTTAGCCTAAGTCCAAGTGGAGGATGGAATTTTTGTCCAAGAAAGAAGGATTTGTGTGTTTGGTGAAGTTTGTGAGAGAACCAAGTCTTGGAGAAATTTAGCATATTCAAAATTTCCCTCTATGGGAAATTTCGAATCTTCGTAATTTCACATCTTTGGAAATTTCCCTCTTGAGAAAATTTCGCATCTCCATAAATCTCCCTACCTCCACGTTTCTCCCAAAAAGCTCAAGACTTCCCCCTTTTGGGTAAATGAAGTGCAAATGCCTTAGGAGGCTTTTATGCAATAGCAAATTGAGCATTGAAATATTAGAACGATGAGGGGAGGAAATTGATAGTTTTCCAAAGGATTTTCCTCCTGGGGAGATTTCACATCTTCGGAAATTTTCTTTCCCTAGGAAATTTCCCTACATTGAGTCTCCCAAGTCTTGCCATCCTCTTAAGGCATTAGATGATCAATTTATGGCATAAGGGCAACACCAGGAACAAGAGTAGAGCAAGGTATCACCAAGGAATGTTCAAATGAGGAAATTTTAGGGACACCATGTCTTGGGGAAAGTTCGCATATTCAGAAATTTCCCCAACCATCATTGTTTCTTAATTGCCAAAACCATTCGAACTCTCAAAAAAAAACCCAAAAACTGAGTGAGAAAGCGACCAAAATTAGATATAAAAAGAAGAATAATAAATGGTTTTGGATTGGGATGAGATTAAAATTTGTCTCTATTTTGCAAAATGGTTGGTTTTAAATTAGGATGAAGTTTGTTTATTATTGATGTGATTTTATTTTCAGATTTTCCCTCGCAAGCTTAATGTTTTTCTATTTTGCTTTACAAGGTGAATTCAAGAAGGACAAAGGCTGAATTGAAATTCATTCTCAAAAAATCTTAGAAAATCAGAGTTTCGTTGGTGCACATACCCTCCATCATCATGCCAACAGAAATTGACAGGGTGAATTCCAAAAGGAGAAACTAGAGGGCAAGGTGATGATCAAGGCCTCAAAACTTCAAGCAGAAACTACAAGGAGATGGCTCAATCCAAGGACTCAAGTGAGAAAGAAGGATTCATGTTCAAGCTATCAACTCGCAAACTCAAATTGGAATCAAGAGGAAATTCAAGAAAGCACAGAGGATCCAGCTACATAAGGACATATGCAAGGAGAATCAAGAAAGATCAAGTTCATGAGTTCAAAAAGATGCAAGCAATTCAAGTCAATTCCATGAGAAAATTCCAAAGGATGAGGAGGTGGCAATTGTTTGCCTCCTCCAATTAGGAAATTTCATTTTCAAGCACAGTCAATCAAATTGTGCCAAGTGTTTCATTTTCTCATTGGTTGGAAAAATCATTGTATTTTTCTTATTGGCCCGTGAATTGGTGCCTTCATGTAATTTGTTAGACTAATTAGATATTTTCTAATTAACTCTAGCCTACTTAACCTAAACTTTAGGCATATAATAATTAATTCTTTTATTAATTATTATTATGCAACCTAAGTTAGACCTTTTTAGAGTTGTGATCTCCTTATAAGGATGATCTCTCATTGTAAACATTCATTTAGACAATTCAATTTTGATTATAGCAATCTCTCTTTTCACTCATCAAAAATGTTTCATCTATGGATCTGACAATTCCAACCTCCATAGCTTTTTGCTTCTTTCTTTCTCTGTAACAGGTGTTTGCATGCAAGTGATTCTTGGAAGCTGTGGGGTTATCTTTCATCAACTTCAACATGGTATCAGAGCTCCAGATCTTAATGCCCTTGTTTTATTCTTGAGAGATTTGGCATTGGTTTTTAGATGTAAGCTTTGGGCAATATTTGATATTGGATATGGGGGGCACTGATTTTAGAGGCAATTTGAGCAAAAATAGACATCACCGTTGAGCTCAAAGCACTCAAAAACCCCCATTTCCATATAAAATAAGTCCTATTTGGACAATGTTGAAATCTGAGGCAAAACAATTTTGCACCAAAGCCATTTTGACCTAGGCACGCAAATTGAGGTGATGATTTTTTTCCCAAACAAATGAAGGTGTTTTGAGGGGACGTACATCTGCAAGGTATTTGTTTTGGAGAAGGGCGCTTTGATTTACGCACTTGCATCGTCTAGCACACGTTTTTTGTGCCTACCATGTGATTCATGGTCTATTTACTTGGTGAGACCTATCAGAAATTTTTGAAGAAAGTATTCCCAGTGGTTTCATTGATATTTGGTGCCACCTTGTTTGGAAAGGCACCCTACATCTCGGTTTGGACCTTGTTCTCTCCTATTCACATCGGGTCTGCAGATTTTGCGCTCAGCCTCTATCAATAATAAGGCATCATCTTTCTCGACCCTCTTCTCTAGTATGTAAGGCGATAATGTTAATATGTTGGGACACATCCCCATTCTTCTACTGCATATTTTGCAGCCTCGGTGGCCTCTCTTGACCGTCAAATAAAGGGCAATTTATCAACATCTGAAGGTGACGGAGACCCCGTTGTTACGACGCTTTTAGCCACACGGCTGATTGTTTTTCAACGCTTGATTGGCCCACGTGCTCAGTCTACCACATCTTCTCCATAATTTGCGATTTGGATTAGGATCCCTACTCGTGCCATTTTTTTCGTGCTCGGCATTGTTGTGAGGTTCTCAAACCATCGCCCCAAAATTTTTGGGGACCCCCCCTTTTTTTAATCTCTTAGGCAAATTTTTGGATTGTCAAACAATTTTGATTTTATTTTTTTTTAATTTTGAGTCTTAGACACCTTTAGGCCAGTGGGAGGGGCTTAGCTTATTTTCACCTGGTTTCACTTGATCTTCCAGAACGACCAATTTCATCCTTAGGCCGAACAAAATTCAATAGGCAACGCTTGGCAGGAAAAAATTGTAAATTTGTAACTAGAGGTTTTCTTTTGAAAAGGCGGATATTAACTGTGTAAATTTGAATAATTTTTAAAAGAGAAATTTTGTTAGACTTGAATTTTGGAAAATCTTAAGTTTTTTCTTTGATGAAAAAAAATTAATTTTGTAAAAATGAAGCCAAATTGTAAATTTGATTTTAGACTCTAGAAGTGGTTTTATTTTTGTCAAAAAAAAATTAAATGGCATAGCAAAATCGATTTGGATAAAAAATTGCAAAAATTGTCTTTAATAGATTATAATTGCCTTGAAAACTTTTTACCTTTAATGAAACTGGTAATTTAATATTGAAAATTAGCTTTTGGTTAGCCAAAATCCAATTTTAATGACGTATTAATTACTAAATCCTCATTAAATGGAAATATTTAACACCCCCAAGGCATTATTTAATTTCTTTTTGTAATTTGAAACTAATTGGCAATTTAAAAAAGCAATTTTCATTTTGGCAAAGTTAATTTCGTGCTTAACATTTAATTGGGGGCCATATATTGTGCACTAATTTATTTATTTTTGCTCCAGGGTCCCAGTCGGCCAGCTTGGAGGGAGTAGGAAAATTGGGTATAAGAGGAGGCCTCTCTCCCATTTTCTCCTCACTTCTCCTTTTTTCTTCTCCATGGTGTAAGCGATTTTGCAAGAGCAGATCTTCTTCTTGTTTTGGCAATTTTGCAAGGCAGATTTTCTCCTTCCTTGACAATTTCCCTCTTGAAGAAGAATTTTCATTGTTAGAAGATTTTGAGAGAGCAGATCCCTCCTCCATTGTTTGGCGATTTCTGCTAGGGAAGACTGATTTCTCCCACATATAGCAATATTTCGTCAAGAAAGGGCACCTTCTTGCTTGGACGAATTAGCTTGAGGACAGAATTTTACATTCTTGCCATTTTCTTGAAGGCAGATCTGATTTGTGTGCCATATGCGGTTTATGATGAAGGTCTGATTTTCTCCATTTGGGACTGTACTTTTTATATCACAGTTAGGCGATTTTGGTTGGGAGAGGAGATACATGAGGAAAGTCTGATTTTTGTGGACAAATGGTGGATAGTTTCAAATGTTTAAATTTCTGATTTGCAAGAGGATTTGAAATTCTCAAGGTCTGATCCTAAATCCAAAAGAGTCAAGATCTGGCTATTGGTAGAGGTGACTTTTAATCATTTAGAGTTGAAAGGGGTCCTTAAGCTGACTTTCTTCTTTCGTTCTAGTCTAAGGATTGCCTCCCTTGGTTCTGCTTGTCTATTGTCCACCACTTTACCATCCCGTAATAAGGTGACGAGATGGAGGCTGTTAGTACAAGCAAGAATCCTAAGGGGACAAACACTAAGAAAGACAAAGAAGATATGATACCCAAAACACCTTTCTTCTCGAAAATGAAGTGAAAAACCGACACCAATATCGGTACAGTAGACATGATACAGGTAAAGGACAAACTAAAAGAAGGACAATCCCCCTTGGCAAAGAAGATATACAGAAGTGGAATTGTGCACGCAACGGCTTTTCCTCCTACATTGCCTTGTTCGAAATTGGTTATGGAATGTGCATCCCAATTTGATCTAATCAGTAAATCCATCATCTTTGGCAAAGGGAAGAGGGTGTTGGCCAACACTAGCGGACAAGCAATCGAAAAAAAAATTTAACATTCCCCAATACAAGAACATGAAGTAGTGATGATGGATCACGCAGCGAAATCATTCTAGGAAAACCAGGAGGCCTATTTCACACACCTAAAGCAGAATTGGCTACATGAGGGTAGGAAAGGCGTCAACAGATCATCGAGGCTTACAGTGGCAGACTTGAAGTCAGAATACAGAGATCTCATAGTGCTTCTCAATCGAATCATGGGCCTAGCTCAAGGTATGCAATTTGAAAACTAGATGTACTTCTTCATTGATGAAATTGAAAAAGAGAAAAGAAGATTTGATTGGGCTAGGATCATAAGCGAGAACCTAGAGTTGCAACTTAGAACTGTCCAAAACCAAAAGCAATTCTACATGGGATCCTATATGTTTTACCTAATTGCTAGATTGTACAAGAGTTCGAGACTTGAGGCTTTAGGAGAAGTTGGCAGGGGGTCGGGGCAATATTTGGTGCATGAATGCTATCCACAGCTCCATTTGCACAACAACAAGGATTACAAGATATTATGTGACGCCTTTGCCATGAAGACAGTAAAGGTACTACAAGGGACACCTGCTAAGAGACTTTCATCAAAAGCAGAGGCAAAGATAAAGAAGTTTGGAAGTTGGTTCATCCAATTTCTGCAATTCACCTACATTAGAGTAGCAGGGAGTACAATTTGTCCCAAGAGGCTTCCAAGATACCCACCAGACAAGGTAGTTCTAATGGAATTGGCTAGGCAACTTGAGCACTATGATAGAACAATAAAAAATGAAGGTAAAACAAGCATTACCTTCTCACTCGCAATTGGCAATGATAGTTGCCCCAATCCGACCGCCTTTGCAATTGCGGAGAAAGAATTGGAATGGTATCATCTAGGATGGTACAGAGCAAGGCAAGGGTTTGATTCTAATGGTCTTATCAAGGTATCTCATGGAAATGAATTTAAGCATGTTCCCATTATAGAGGACTTTTGGGCCAATGCCAAGGATGACTTTCATGTGAGAAAGCTAGCTTTCTCAAAATTGTCGGTGGACATGATGAGAGATATCAAATGGAGAGGCCTTGATATTCCCGATCAACTGGAAGATGATGGAAATGTGCTGAGAAAATATTATGATACTGTAGAAGGAACATAATTGAATCCAGTGGATTGGGATGACCATCAGGATCCTTCCTTGGAGGTAGTCACAAGGGGAGTAGATTTACATACTGAGTCGTGGTATAATGAAAGACTAAGGAAGCTACAAAGACAAAGGATTCCCCTTACCTATGAGATGATGAAGCCAAAAGAGGGACAAACAAAATCAGTCGGACAGAAGAATGAAGGAAGTAGCTAGCAACAAGAAGTAGCCAGAGACAAGAAGAGAGCCTTGGAGGTAGAGAAGGGCAAAGAACATTCAGAACCACCGACCAAGAGACAGCACACAGTCCCATCAAGAGAAAGCATAGTTGAGGCTAGAAGCCAAGAGGTCAATTCAAGTGATAAAGGGGCCGCAGTGGAAGTAAGCTCTGATTCAAAATCAAGTGGTTATAGTAAGAGCACTGAGTACTCCCTTCTCAGAAAACCAACAAGGAGATGATATGGTAGTAATTGGTGGAAAAGAAGATGGGCCAATTGACATCGAGGCAATAAGTCAGGCATCTGAGGCCGTTGGTGATACTTTGTTAGTCAAACCAAATCCAAATTTGGGGAGATGCACCACACCACTATGGTTAAGGCAAATGCTTATGCCAAGAGGCGAGGTAGTAACTACCCGAACGGCGGAAGACATTAGAGGATTAATAGAAAAGGGTGATAGCAAGAACCAAAAACAAATGGCAAAGACAGTGACGAAGGTAATCAGGAGCAACAATGATGGTCACCGAAAGGTTCAGATTGCTATACCAACAGTCAATAAGGCAATGGATGAGATTGCGGCCCAGGAATATGAGATAGTGGAACATAACTTGGGAAGAAACACGGATGATATGGAATGTGAGGAGATTCAGGAGGGTATAGCTTCAATCAGAGAAAGGTTGAGGAAGGCAAATGAAAGGATTGTAAAGTTGGAAGCCAAGAACAAATATTGGAGAGATTGCCAGCCTATCCAACAGTTGCACCACGCAGTCCTTCCTCAAGACAGCAGGAGCAATATGGAAGAGATATCAGCTCAGCTACATGAAGTTAGGGATTGGATCCATGATACAATCCAAGATAAAAAAAAATTCTTGCCTTCATCTCGACATTCCGATCATTAGTGACTGTTAGAGACAAGTACAAATTATTTGAAGAAGAGTGGAAGGCCTTCCTTCCCATCAAAGATTTAGCACAGGCATTCATTGAGTTGTTGGAGACATATTTGCAGAGGGCCAAGTTCGTTGATGAGAGAGGATTGGGTACGGTTGAATCTTGGTTTATTGCCTTGACTACCAGATTGAGAATACTCGAAGTGATACGGGAATCAGTGGCACAGCACAGCCCAAGCGTCAACACTTCCATTTCAACCATGATGAGCGACGTCGGGATGGTGCTTGATTTTGAAGACATCAGGGAAGAGGATATCAATGAGACAAGACTTGGATCGAGATTGGATGAGCTAAGAAAGGTTGCCATCAAGAAGAAACATTTGAACACCCTTTCCTCCCTAAATGCTTTCATCGGATTCACAAAGGAGTATGAGAAAGATCGTGAGAAGACACTATAAGCAACAAGTAGCATGGCGAAATCAGCTGAACTCAAGATGAAGTATACACCATGTCCTCCCATGGAAGAAATCAACAAAAGACTAGCTAGGTTCATTGCCTTAGCTAAAAGATCGAAAGAAAAGGGGAGAGTCATATTAGAAGATTATTTAATGTAAACCCAAGTGGCAATTCCTCTTGCTTCTAGAATGGGGCGGTGCCTTCTCATTGGTTGCCACTTTTACACTTTTTCCATTGGCCCATTGATGAGGTGGCATTTTCTCATTGGCCGATGGGGTGGCAACCCTAATTAGGGTTTCTAGGATTCAATCTGGATCGTCGGTTTTGCTTTTGATCTCTACCGTCGGTTGTAATTTTGACATCTATAAAAGGGCCATTTGCTCTCATTTGTAAGGGTCAAAGAAAATTGTTGCGTAAGATAATACCTAAATTCGCTATTTCTTTCTCATTGTTGTGACTTGCATGGTGATTAAGGGCCTTTGGTATCATTGCATAGTTTCTACTTCCAAATAGTTAGAGTAAATTTCTTTTCAAGTTGTTGAAGCAAGTCTCATTTCAAGTTGCTAAGTAAGAGTAAAGTAGATGGATAGTTGCATGGTAGCATTAGTAGGTGTTTGATAGGGATCAATACTAGACCGCTTGCATCCTAGCGGCTTGTTGGGAAGCCTTGCATGGGAAACTAGTTTAATTTTCCTTTGAATCATTGCACCCGTGGAAGTGAGGCCGCTGGTTAACTTTCATTAGGTTCGATCCCAGTCCATTTGCTAGTCTTCCATCCATAGGAGTAGGAGTAGGATAGCAAGTAATTTAGGACTTAGAATCTAGGAGAAGAGAGTTAGAAAAACACCAGTCATAAGAACCATTCACCCTCCACCACCATCGCTTTCCCAATCAAAATCATCCAGCATTCACACCGAACCACCATCTCCATCATCCCATCAAAGTCCAAGTCATCCTCAACAATTTGCGTAAGGCCGCCTACGTGATTACCAGCAAATCACATCAATAAAACTGAGCGAGCATCCACAAGTGTAAGGAACATTGGAGTTATTCTCATATCCCATGAGTAATAACTTTTCAAGAGAGAAATTATATGTTTGATACTCCGTATTGAATATTCAATTACTAATATGTTATGTGAGTGATACAAAACTCGCATCAACAAGCATTTCTACACAAGTCAAGTTTCTTTGGTTGCTCGGAGGGTGAGATGAAAGTTTTATTGGACCACCTTGTCCTTTGTACCTAGAACATGTTCATGTTCATTGACAATTTTGTAGCGTGACTTTAGAGTGTTATGCACCCAAAGTTCCACGCCCAGACCTTTTTGGTTTGTGCTCGAAGTTTGTGGAGATGAGGAGGCATTTTGGGCAAATTATTGGGCACGTCTTACGTTTTTGGGGGTTTGGCAACGCTTTGTTCTTAATTCATTTTTTTTTGGGCAGATTTGGTGGACATCAGTTTTGCCGCCTTTATTGTTGCCTATTACAGTCTGGACAAAGGAATATTTTGTTAATGGCGGCTCCTCCTTATGATTTGTCTACCCTTCTTTCTTTGGCTCCATGCGGTATTTCCAACATTGATATTAGAGGTGAGCCATTTCTAAATCCTATGACATAAGCTTCTTTGTTTTCACCTTTCGTTGATGTTGAAGAGTGACGCTTAAGCAAAAACAAAGGAGGTGAGAACCATCAATCTAGGGACTGCCTTGGGTACCATTCTACCTCCTAATTTTAATGCCTATTTGGCCATGATTGTCCGCCAAATTTCACACTGTTTTTTTCTTTGGTCATCGCATGCTTGAGGAGGCCTCTTTTTGGGCCCTACGTGGCATTTACTGCCCACTCACGGCTTCCACAGTGGCCCTCCACTCCAAAGTCTCCCCCTCTGATCTAACTTGACTTGTAACTTTGACTGGATGTGCTCGGGGAAGGATCTTCCAAGTTTGAGGCGGTATTCGGGTGCTCCAATTTGGTGATTTGATTTGGGCCCGGTTATATCGGTTTATTGAAGCATTGTTTTGCCTTGGCTTCACTAGCCCCACTTCCACCAAAATCTTGGTCTACCATGCTCCACGCCATATCTTCTACTAGCATTTTGTGATTGTTTTTGGAGGCTTCTACGATGGTTTTCCCAAGATTTGCCCATTGACCTTGGATTGTATGATTGGAGAATTAATGGTAGGCATTTTTTCTTATTTGACCCATATTATCTGCAAAGTGTCTCTGATGTGGGACATTTTGTCCATCAATGCATGTGGTTTTAGTATCTATTGTTGAGGCCATTGTTTTGCCTTATTTGGCAATTATGATAAAACACATGCTTTATTCCTTGGCAACCAAATTCTTACTCCGGGACTAGCTCTTTTACTGGCAACATTGTTTTTCACATTGTCTTATTTCCGACGTCTGGATTTTTTTCAGGCAGGGATCTTTTTCTAGGTTTTTTTTGCCTCAATGGTCTTTTTCCCATCAAATTTGGGCTCATCACTTGCTGACATCACCACCACATCAGCATTGCATCAAAACTTTTGTCACCTCTTCAGGCTCTGTTTGAACCTACATTCGCATTTTTGCTCATATCTTGAGTATAAGGACTCTACTTTCCATTTACAAGATATCGCCGAAAAGCTAGTTCTGAGCCCGTCTCAGTGGTACAATTAGTTTTCAATTTTGATGTTTTTAATGACTTTTTTTGCTGTTAAAGCCAAGGTTACAATTTTGCACTTCAGGAGACATATCTTGAACATTTGATCTTCGATTTGAGAATTCTTTATATCATTGGAATGGTCTTTCAAAGCTCTTTCTAGTGATGTTGGTTGTTTTTCCAAATTCTGCTCCAGGCACATTCTATTCAATCTTTTGCATTTTTGCATTCTGGTAGATATCTTGGTTGTTTAAGGTCTAGGGATCAATTTCGTTGCTTCAAATGATTTGTCATGACTTGTACTATCTATTGTATTAATCTTATGTCTCTTCTAGTCTATTTAGACATCATTTATATGCATATTTGCAAATGCACTAAGATAAAGTGTCATATTGCATTTGTATTTTCGTTTTAGTTGTTTTGCCTTGTTTTGCCTTTTGATTCAAGTAGTGACATCTGAGAACACTTGTGCAGATTGTTGTATCCTTGGGATTCATTATGTCTTGTGCCTTATTGTACATGCACTACTACCTTATTGTACATGCACTACTACCTTATTGTACATGCACTACTCATGATTAAAGTGCCATGGGGGGTTGATGATTTTGCCTTTATTTGCCATCTTCCTTTGTCCACTTAGTGTCCCTTCCATGATATCAGCCTTATGACATGTCCGAGACTGATCACCTCAATACACACATACGTACTCTTTTGTGCATCTTGATCGTGGTTCCTTAACATGCAGTTCTTTTGGCCCACTTTTCCAATTGCCTATCACCCCACCCTTGTCTGCATTAGGGGGGTTCTTCTTTTGTTTCTCGTGCTTCCTTGGTTCGATTGATCCGCTCTTTAGGCTTTAGTGTTTCATGTCATCTATATCTTTGAGTTAAGTTGTTTACCTTAGTGCGCCTCCTGATTCGATGCAGATTACAATCTTCTCTACCTGGTCAGGTTCTATTTCAGTGGAGGTTCTTCAGATCAGCAACTGCTTTTGATAGAACTTTGCATCTTCTACATGCTTCAGTGATGTTCTTCATGATCATCTTTTGTTCCCATCTTCTAGGACATTCCCTAGTTTGGAGGCTTCTTCAGTCCTTCCCTACTCCTTTCAGCATGTTCTCCATCTCCTTTTCAAGTAGGATTTTTCCCACATGGTTTTCTCTATTTCTCCTATTTTTAGAGATTTGGTTGTGCTTGGGTACCTCATCAGGCTTTGTTGTCGGAACCCTTTTCTACTTTCAGTAGTAGTTTCTAAGTTTTTAGCTACTCTCTAAGTTTATCTTACGAGGGGGTGGGGGGGGCATTAGAGTAATTAGATGTTTTCTAATTAACTCTTGTCTACCTAAACTAAACTTTAGGCATATAATAATTAATTCTTTTATTAATTATTATTATGCAACTTAGGTTAGACCTTTTCAAGGTTTCGATCTCCGTTATAAGGACAATCTTTCATTGTAAACATTCATTGGGACAATTCACTTTTGATTATAGCAATCTCTCTTTTTGCTCATCAAGAATGTCTTATTTATGGATTTGGCAATTCCAGCCTCCATAGTTTTTTGCTTCTCTTTCTCTGTGACAGGTGTTTGCATGCAAGTGATTCTTGGGAGATATGGGGTTGATATTTCATCAACTTCAACATAATTGGTTGTAGATTTGGCAACCCTAAATAGGGTTTGTGGGAAGAAATCTCAGCCCTCGATCTTGAATCAATCTTGGCCCTTTGTTCTAATGGAACTACTATAAAAGGCCAAGGCCTTCTCATTTGTAATTCATTAGATTAAGAGGGGTTTAGAGATTAGCTTAGAGGTTGGAGGTAGTAGAGAGCTATGAAAGTAGAGTAGATAGCTAAGGGAGAGACTTGATCAAATTGTTTCTATGATGCTTTCAATATAATGGATAATTCATTGTTGGTTGTTCATGGTGAATTACTTATTATTGCTTTGGCGTGTTGCATGGTTTCCGCAATCTTTCACTTGGAGTATATTTATTTCATGTTGAATTAGTTTAGTTGAATGGAAGTTGTTGTGGATGTTTACTTGTTTGACTCGAACAAATCCAAGCCACTAGCATTTTGCTGATGGTATGGTTGCCTTGTGTGGTAAGCCGATGAAAACACCTAACTTCAATTGATGTTCAATCTTTGGTTTACATCAAGATGATGGGATTGGAGAGTGAATATTGATGTGAAAATCATTTGTCTATTCCTTAGAAGCTTGCACTAGGTGGGTGGAGCCGCTGGTGAGATTACATCTAGTAGAGTACAAGTTCATCCATGATTCCTTGCATCCATAGTACAAGTATTAGTAGAAATAGAAATAGAGATTGACATCCATTGAATATCCATTGAATGAGTAGCGTAAGTCCATTTGTGATAACCAGCATATCACATCATATAATTGAGCGAAGTCCACAATTAAGAAGAAACCTTGAAGTCAAGTCATGATCTTACTTTGCAAGCTTAGCATGAGAGATGCCCTTATATCAAGCGAGGATTGAGCGTTTGGTGTTTCTCCTTGAAACACGACATATATGATTCTACATGTTGTAGTGGAACAAAACTCACATCAACAAGCCTAGAGTACGCATAGTTGAGATGGAGAGATAGTCTCAATCCTTACACCATTACATGAGAAGATTTATGTAATGTAATAGATGTTGTGAGGAGAGAACTATGGTGTTGAATGTGTGCTTTCTAAACCATCAGTACCATGGTCGCCTCGGAGATTGGTAGTGATTAGCGTTTCCTTGTTTTTGTGGGCTGTCTATGCACAATGCTCCACAAGATTGGGATATTTCTTTACAATAATCATTTTCCTTTTCTTAGCTGATAATGGAAGTGTTAGTTACACTCATCTCTAAAACTACAAACAAAAGTGTTCTCAAGGTGGAGGAATTGGCTCTCAAACAAGGGTGGGTGGTTTAGTACAATGTGTCTCTAGCCTTTGCTTCATCTTTTTTTCCTTTGTTGTTGATAGGTTGATAGGTTTAATGGACCGTTTGGGTACTGATTTCGTATGGCCACAGCAGATCTTTTCTAATTGTATAAGCTATATGTACTTCCTCGAAGATTTATTTTTCTATACTTTCAATGTAAATGAATAGATATATTATTTTTTTTTTCAAGGGCACAAGCCCCTATAGATCCCTGCCTATTATATCTAAAAATAGGGTTTGCCTAATTTTCTTCTTTAGGTTCAAAATTCGGCAAACCCATTAAAAATAAAAATCCTAAATATTCGCCCAAAATTTGTCTACGACTTATCAACGTTGTTGGACTTCTGAAATCGTGGACTCTGCAAATCATGGATGGCGGTTGTCTCTGCAATCCTGACTATCATCCGTCGTTTCTATGACTTCTGCTACTCCCATCATTATTTCTATGTTTGCACTCACGACTCCGTTCGTTATTTCTGCGTTTTGATAAGAGACATGTCCGTCGGTCTGCAACTCCCCATTGAGCATTTTATGTTTTAGTTTGAATATAATTTATTTTAACTTATGTTAGTATAATTTGTTATAAATATTTACAATATTAAAATTTAATACAATTAAAATATTCTCATTTATGTTATTGAATTTTATTAATTTATGTTTACTGTTATTCACTCAAATTTATAATTAAAATATTAATAATTTATTTCCTTATCAATATTAAAATATTACAATTTATTTTTGTATAATGAAACTCAAACATATAATAATAAATAACATGTATTTATATTTTTTGAACATTACATAAGGCAAATTTAATGTCGAATTTTTTTCGATTTTTTTCACTCATCGAACTTCATAGTTGTCGAACTTGAACCCGAACCTTGTGACTTAGTCTAAAACCAACCAGTATTTATCAGAGTCAGGCACAAAGTTTGAAATCGCTGTGGTTACTTCTGCTTCAACATGTAATAGGTCTACAATTCAGGAGACAAGCAGAATCGTACTGGTATGTGTTCAAGATCTCAAAAACTTTAAATTCTAATTTTAATCTGTAGTTTCGATCGAACTTCATAGTTGTCGAACTCGAACTCGAACCTGAACCTTGTGACTTAGTCTAAAACCAATCAGTATTTATTACAGTCAGGCACAAAGTTTAAAATCGCTGTGGACTTCTGCTTCAACATGTAATAGATCTACAATTCAGGAGACAAGCAGAATCATACTGGTATGTGTTCAAGATCTCAGGAAAACTTTAGGTTCTCATTTTAATCTGTAGTTTTGACGTTAATGAATAGTTGTGTAATTCTTCTATTCAAGGGCAGTGACTCCAATAGAAATCCTAATTTTATATTTAATAATAATTAATAATCATTGAAATCACTATGGCTGTTTGTGCTTCTACATGTAATAATGTCTAGAATTTAGGACACTGGCAGAATCCTACTGCTATGGGCTTCAAAATCTAGTAAAAGTTCAAACCTCAGGTCAAAATAGAGCAATTCAAGACAAGGCCTTGTCATGACAGAATTAAATGTGACAGGCAAAAGGTTTGTAAGCTGTTAAGTGAAAATTTCCATTACTTTCTGTAGGCCATGTGAGAAATTACAAAGCAAGCAAGAATTCCCAGTTGTGTATCCATTTTGGTATTCAGCTCTCTATCATCAATTGATGTCAAAAGATAATGTCTACATTTTAAAAACAAAAAATCTCTCTTCTCAAGTGAGGAAACCTGTACTTGTTAATAAAATCCCATTAGCAAAGCCTTCTCAGAAGGATTCTAAAAGTTTTTATGGATAAATGGACAAATAAACTTTTCTCGCGTCATTTCATCATTGTTGTTACTAGCTTACCTCAATGTCAGTAAAAAGGAAAGCATGGAAATCTCTTTTTATGTTGTGGATAATTTCGGAACCAGAAGGCCACTAAGACAATTAAATTGTGCTAGGAAGCATCGGAATCCTCAAACACTAGCCATTCAATAGATATATAAAGCTATAGTGCAGTCTTTTTTTTCAGATTGTCCCTTATATAAACAAATTCTTATTATGGTTTGTACCTCTACATCCAAGAATTTCTTTCAACTTCCGAATTCAGGATACCGGAATAAACCCACTTCTAGGCAAATAAGATCAGGGCAAAGTTTTAAAATAACTCAGATTCAAAGTCAATGAACAAGGTATCCGAGTCAAAATGTCACAACAACCACCTATCAAAGTCCTCTTCAAACAAGAACCTATAAGGAACAGATATGTGGTGAAAACTACCATGGAGCAAGTGGCATTTAAATTAATTAAGCTCAGATAGAGGCAACTATTGTAGGCTAAGGTGTATACACCATCATCGACATGGTACAAGACCTCCACCTCACATCTATCAGATTAAAGGAACAGCTCTAGACTTCTTTAACAGGAGTAACAGTGAAAAGAATCTTATCGTGATAGCAGTATATTGTCAAACAACAGTATCACCTTACATGCGCAATCAAGTCATCCTGGAATGGAGTAATCCACAACAATTCCAACCAGAATTATGTCATTCCTCCTCAAGCAACAAAATAATGTGGTGTCTACCAATCCAATGCATATAGTGTTGTCATCGCCTTTGATGTTCAACTTTTCAAATTACCGAAGGCCCCTTCTCACAGAAAATTATTTTATTAGATTTGTGAAGTTCCTACTCTTAAATATCTTCCATGATGCAAACACAGTATCGAAGCCCAAAAACAAGCACTAGTCACTTCTACAAAGAATTCATCACCTTAAGGGATAAAAACAGCATTTGGATAACAAGCTTAGTCTCATCGTAAATCATCTCAAAAGAAGATGAAAGATAAGCTAAGCTTTGAAGAAAGCACATATTGGCCACTTAGAAAGCAATGTTTATTAATCTGCAAAGAGAAGACAAAAAGCAACAGAAAAAGCAACGAATAAAACCCACTCAAACAAAAAACAGATAGCAGAATAGTACGGCCTCCCTATTCTGTGCACTTCAATATTCCATCAAATCCATTTGGAAGTCTTGAGCAGTATTGAATCAAATTCAAGTTGTTATAAACAAATGGAATACATAGGTCAACATCTTCGCAATGATCGAAATGGAATTTTGAAACCTGTGGAGGTAGAGGCAACGCCTAAATACTTTACCCTCTGCTATGGCAAGAGGTTTATATTTTCTAATTGCAGTAGAACGATAAATTTCCAATTTGCATTCTTGAACCCAAACATGAAGAAAGATAAGATATGAACTAAGCTTTTGTAGACATTAACAAGGCATACAAGACATTTAATAAGCATATTGATGTGTGGTCAATTGTATTTAGATTCTTTTGCAACTGAAAAGGGTGGTATTGTGTATTCAATTATACTTGTATCTTTTCACAACTGTCATTTATTTAGTATTTACAATATATAAACAAACAATTCCAACTAAAAACATACTTGACCAGCATTTCTGGAGTCGGGATCTATTTGCAAACTATTCAATTATACTTGTATCTTTTCACAACTGTCATTTATTTAGTATTTACAATATATAAACAAACAATTCCAACTAAAAACATACTTGACCAGCATTTCTGGAGTCGGGATCTATTTGCAAACATTGTTCGTATGCCTCTATTGCAAGAGTAATATTACCTGCATCCCTATGCAAAACCCCTGTGAAATCATAACCAAAAATGTGCATGGTTAACATGATATTAATTAGCTTCAAAAAAGAGCAGGAAAACATCTCCAAATATAACAATGCTTGCAACAATAATAAAGATTAAAGAAGAAAAATAACTATCTGTGACCAAAGCTCATTACCATCAAACAGACTACAATTACTAGAATATCATCTAGATAAATAAATCCTAATTTAATCTTTAATAAAATCATATAAATTAAATCCTAATTTAATCTTTAATAAAATCATATAAATTATTTGTTTGCTAGACAAGGATTCCGAAGAACTATTGAATTCTAAATGAATCCTCAAGAACGTTCTGAAGCACACAAAATTGTTGTGAAGTCAAAAAGGTGATACTCAGTTTTAAAAAAGGGACAAAATGTCAAGGCTTCATAAATCTTTTTGTGC
The DNA here is from genome assembly GCA_028749045.1 of Cupressus sempervirens. Classification (NCBI taxonomy): domain Eukaryota; kingdom Viridiplantae; phylum Streptophyta; class Pinopsida; order Cupressales; family Cupressaceae; genus Cupressus; species Cupressus sempervirens. The sequence goes on from CM053793.1 coordinate 688,891,802, forward strand.
TGAAAACTGCTGCAATGAATTCCGTTTTGTAAGTAAATTACAGAGCATATAATTATTAACCCAGAGAGTGAGTTCAGTGATTTCAAATCAACATAAATCTACCATAGAGGTGGAGAGTGGCCTGAGAAAAGTCAAGATGGACCGAGTCCCTCACAAAGAAAATTTTGGGAAGAATCTCTGAGTCCAACTATAAGGCTTGACCACCTAAAATAAAACTAAAAACCAAAAAAGCCACAGATGCGGAACTTGGTCACTAGGATTCAAAAACTAAAGACCAACTTGAATAAAGTATATTGCGGTTTGAACAGGTTGTTGTGTGTGTGTGTGTGTGTGCGTGTGTGTGTGTAATTGCAATCCATATATGAAATTGATTCTCAGTACTGAGAATTACATTTATAGCATATAGGTTACTAGCACAAGCTACTACCTTGCAGCACACCCACTCAATTGATAAAAGCTTTATGCCAAAAGACAAGGCGAACTTACTGATTTCTATTTTTATGTTCAATAATTTAGGGATTCATAAGAAGATTTTCTGTTAAAGTAAACCTCATAAATTCTAATTAGTTAGATGATACGTCTAAACACCTATGTCTTGCCACACTTCCGCAATGGACGGGGGGCACGTGTGACAGACAGGGTTTTAAAGGTTGTTCTCAGATATTCATATAATAACATTGACAAAGTTGCAAATGTAATCATATTAGCATACATAATATTATCAATGATTCAAAAGTTCTTAGTATAACACAACAAATAAAATTCACGAGTTTCTCAAGTATTTGTTGTTTCTGATGTTCGACAGTCGAAAGAGAGTGATGTGGCAGTGAATGGAAGTCTGTTCTCTGGTGGAAGAATATGGATTAACAGTTCATTCTGAGGTGTATCCAGTCTTTGATTCATGTCAAGCAGTTCCATAATTCATATCAAACAGTCAATATGTATATGATATAAATACTAATGCATCAATGATATAAATACCCAAAGACTAAAAGTTTGCCCAACCCCTCCTCTTTGGTTCCTCAATATCCTAAACATAAAAGGAAAAAACAAACAAAATAATAGTTTCACTATTTTATGCTTGGAAAAGTCTGGGGGAAAAAACGAAATGGCCAGCCATCTTTGGGACAGTTGGGGGGCATCTAGGCGTACCCAAACTGTCTAATGTCCCTTTTCAGAAATAGAATTTATTAATAAATAATAATAAAATTAAAGTATAATAACAAATGAATAATAAAAAATATAATCCTATAATCATATTCTTAAAGGTTAATTAAGTTTAATTAAAGGTCAAAGAGATATGCAATGAAAAGTTATGACTCTCTCAGCAAAAGATATAAATGGAAGGACAAGTCATTTGAAAGAAAGAGTAAGAGAGAAAGCAGAGAGCGTAAGAATTAAAGAAGGATTAATAAAAGAGGGAAATGGAAAAGAAATAAGAAAGTCACTCTTTCAGAGGGCAGCAATGCTGAAGGGTTGCAACTCTTTTGAAAGGTGGTAATTATGATAGGTTATGACTCTAAAATGGTGGTACCCATGAAAGGTTGTGACCATTGCAAAAGGGAATGGTATTTATGTCAGGGAATTCGGAGAAAGAGTATTATTTAGATTTTACGAGCAGACTGGGAAGATGAACAAGAGTGGGCATTAAGGAAATAAAAAAGATGAATCCCATTTGATGAAGAAGATTGATTTAAGAGATAAATATGAATCAGTAAGTATATACAGCTGTTGACATTGCATCCATGAATCAGTAAGTAGATTAATAATTTTATGCATTTGATCTGCCTATGTGAAATAATAGATGACAATGCACTCATTTCAGGTACAAATACATCTGTTGACATTGCATCTGTGAACCAGTAAGTAAATAAATTTATGCATTTGATCTACCTATGTGCAAGAATAGATAACACTGCACTTGATCTGGCCACATGGTTATTATGGATAACAATGCATTTGACGTACCTATCTACAATAAATTATATTATATGAATTACTAGTTATGGAGTGCAAGAGGGTTAGACTGTATATTCACCTATATGAGTGTGTTTATTCATCAATCACATATAAGTTGGAGCAAATAAGTTAGGGAGATGTGGTTTAATAGCACCCCTTCATTAATTATGGCACCACAAGAGCGCAAATTTGGTCATAGTTGACATTCCTGCCTCTTGTGGGCCAAGGTAATTGGGTTGATTAAAGGGGAGTACTGGTTATAGTTAACATTCCTGCCACTTGTGGAATACCCCAAGGAGGGAACTGGTCCATTGTTGGATGTTCCTGCTGCTTGTGCGATGTGGACAAGTTTGCCATAATATGAAAATGACATGCTCTCAAGCTTAGTTACGTTGGTTATGAGATGGTAAACACCAATTTAGGACATTGCAAAGGAATTTCATTAATGAAATTAGTTATATCACATGATTGAGTTAATGTCCCCAAACCTAGTGGGAAAGATATGTTTTATGGATTATATTGGAATTGAAATTTTAGGACAAAAACTAGGACATTCGAAAAGAGAAACATAACAAATGGTATCAGAGCATTGTAACTCCCAGCATGAGGGACAAACAGTTGTTGATGCAACTTAGCCAAAGGGCTTCAAGGTTTCTAGAAAAGGGTAAAGATGAAGTAACAAGCAAATTCTTTTTCTAAAAACCTTGAAGCCCTTTGGCTAAGTTGCATAAACAATTGTTTTTCCCTCAATAAGAAAGAGATCATGACTATTATAGCAATCTCAAAAGCTCATTTTATCCCACTTAAATTCATCAAAAAAACTTTCAACCAAATTCTTAGAGGTAGATATTTCAAAGATGATATTATAAGTGTTTCTACAAAGCCAGGTTCAGACACTGTTCAAGCCCAAGTCTGGACAGGTTCCCTCTTGGGGACTATGGATCTGCCCGAATCCGCCCTTGACAAGGAACCTGCCCAGACCCACTGCAGACCCGGAGGACCCACACGTACCCCCGGCCCGTGGAGCCAAAAAAGTGACTTTAAAAACATAAAACAATCAAATTTTTAATTTTTTTTGTTGGTAACCCTAAAAGAAGCCTAATAAGAAGCATTTCAGTCATGTAATCTCTCATTTCGGTGTGGTACCATTTTGCAAGTTTGAAAAGAAGGTTGTAGAGATTGTTTGGGGTGTCTCAAATCCTTCCAATAATCAGTGTTGAGTGTTTTGTGTTCTAGGTATGCATTTCATCCTTCCCTTTGCTTCTTTGATAGTTTGTTTTTAGTTTTTTTATTGTTGTAAAATTTTATCAAGTTTTTGTATAAGTTTTGACTTTATTTTTTTTGTTATAGATTGCAAGAGTCAGTAGTCAGACTTCATTGAGTGAGGGATCCCAAAGATTTAAAATTGATAAAAGTTCTCCTTTATGAAATTATACAACAAGAATCGAGCAATGTGTTGGAGAACGATATATATTGAAATACAATTTTTGTCAAACCCAATATAGAAGGTCGTATTACTGAGTTAAACATCATTTCATAGGCCCTACAAGTCAAGAGATTAGCATGTGTGAGGGGCACCCAGGTGGAGATAAGGAGGGGTTGTCGGCTGCTCAAATAGCAAGCATGTTAAAAGAAGAACAAGAGGCTGATAGGTTAGTGTCAAAGGGGCAAAAAAATAGAACAAAGCAAAAACCACCAACACCACATTCTCAAACAGCCACTAGACAACATCCTTTCCTACCTACCCCTTCTACGGATGAAGAAGAAATAGAAACACCCCCATCCTGCAAGAGAGGTCCATTAGATAAGGCATTTCAAAATGAATTGAGAGAAATTGCTAACATAAAGGTTGGGTGTTGCCTCTTTACGAATGGTGTTGCATTCAATCTAATGAGATCACCATATTGGAGAGAGATGGTGCAAGCAATAAATGGAGCACCTCGTGGTTACCAAGGCCCTGGATATGAAAAGTTGAGAACCACTATATTGCATAATGAGAGAAAAAATGTAGAAACCCTCCTCAAACTAATAAGAGATCCTTGGATCCAAACGAGGCTAGGTATTGTCACTGATGGATGGAAAGAATGCAAAAACCATCCATTAATAAATATGATTGTTGTCTCTCACAAGAGGGCAATGTTTTTGAGGGTTGTTGATTGTGAAAGGCAAGTAAAGGATGCAGTTTTATTGTTGGGCTTCCCATTGAAACCATAGAGTCGTACGAGTTGACAATGTTGTTCAAGTAATAATAGACAATGCTAAAGTTTGTAGGGTTGAGTGCTTTGGTAGAAGCACAATATGACCATGTCTTTTAAACACCATGCATCATCCACTCTTTGAACTTGGTGATGAAAGCAATTGGCAACCAAATTGAATGGGTGAAAAAAGTGTATGAGGGTGAAGAGATCCAAATATTTGTGACAAACCGCCATATGTCACAAGCAATTTTCGAATTTTTCTCCCGCTTGGAATTATTGAAGGTATGTTTTAAACTTTCTTTAGTTTCATTTAACTTTTTGTGTCATACTTCACATAATTGAATAAAATGTTTTTTGTGTTTACATATTTGAAATGTGTTATATACTTACAATTTAAATTTATATGTTGCATTGTTTAGTCCTTAGACGACTTGTAAGGGTGAAACAAGCATTGTCCAAAATGGTTATTAGCAACCAATGGGGTAGATGGAAGCCTGTTGATATAGAAAAGGCTAAAAATTGTAAAGAATTTGATCTTGAGTGATGATTTTTGGAATAGGGTGGAATATGTATTAGAATTCACCAAGCCCATCATCTCTATGCTTCAATTTGTCAACACTGATGAGCCTTGTTTGGGGGAGATATATGATGCCATGGACTCCATGCTAGACAAAGTGAAAATGGTATGTTTAAATTTTTGTAGAAAACTTTATCCTTATTTATTGAGAGATTTTTATTTCTATTTTTATTAACACTACATCAAGATAACTTACATGAACATCATTTGACATCCCAAGGCATTTAGAGGAGAGATCAAGATCCTGAGGAAACGTTCTAGAAAAAGGTGGAAAAATTGTTCTACATCATTAGAACAAGATGACTAAACCTTTACACCACTTGGCATATGCAGTTTCTCCCAGGTATTATAGCAGTGAGATACTTCATATCCCTGGTAGAGTGGCACCATACAAAGATCCTAAGTTGCTAGTGGGTATAAGAAGGCATTTAGCAAGCTCTTTAGTGATCTTGAGGTGGCATCGAATGTTAAAAGAGAGTTTGTAGACTTCGTCTCAAGAAAAAAAATGCAGATCCTGATGCATCAATGACCAAAGTAAAATAGATGCCATTCGATTGGTAACCATGGGCAAGGTTACATGTACCTCCAATTTCTTGTCATTAAGATCCAATCACAAGTAAGTATTTAAGTTTCTTTTTTTCTCTTTTTTTATAGCCACTTAGCTTGAAGAATTAGCACTCTTAAATTCTTATGGTCTAATAATTTACACTTTCTAATTTTTTTTTATTTTGTTGGTTGTCTCTCTAGGTTGCGAGCTCTTTTATTGCTGAGCAAAATTAGAGTACATACTCCTTTATCCACTCAGTTTAGCATAACCAGTTGGGTTCCAAGAAAGCAGAGGAGTTGGTATATATTCACAACAACTGACGCCTCCTGTCACACAGGGATCCAAGATATAAGAAGGGGCCAGAGAAGTTGTGGGATGTATTACACGACACTCTCGACTTGGATATGACCGTCTAAGATCTAGCTAGAATTGCCTTGCTAGATGTTGAGGAGGACCACGAGGAGGATGTGAGAGCATCTAGGGCATATCATTGATAAACTATTAAACATTTGTCATTTATCATTATGTTTCAAACTTTATTATTTGTCAATCTGATAAACTAGTTTATGTTTTGAAATTTCATTTTGCAATTTAGTAATTCAATGTATGATTTTCTTTACAATCAATAACATAGATTAATAAGCGAGTATTTAATGTTTATCTTTGACATTTAGAATTGATTAATGATCAATGATCAAGTAACATTGATTTATTCATACCATGAAATGAATAAGTTAGTTTTACAATTATGTATGTTTCTCTTTTTCTTTTGCATTAATATATATAAACTCACAAACCCACCCACGGACCCAAATAGGAAAAAAAAAATTGCCCAAACCATTGAATCCCGAATCTGTCCCCAAACCCAAATCAGCAACTTAGGTAGGAATTGATTCTTCTTAAAACTTCACAATATTTCTGAGCAAAAACTTAGCAGAATTTTGTTAACCAATTGCTGCCCCAAATCAAAGCAACAGCAGATTGCAAGGCAATGTCCAACAAGAGTAATGTTAGTTTTGTGTATCAATAATAATTGTCTTATTAATAGTCAATGCCATACAATAGTATTACATCACATTACAACCATGCAATGAGAATCTCATGTGCAGAAAATTTGCATAATTACTAGAAATCAAGAGTTTCCAATCAGTCACCTAGGTTATTATAAGCTTCCGCATATGTTGGATTTGCTAATATAGCCTTTTCAATCATGGTTGCAGCTGCATCCATTTTTCCCTGCATGTCACAAAAAAATCTAGGTCTTATGAATATGTGATGTTCTCTTTAAAAGAACCGAACATTTGACAGTTGTATATGTTATAATTATAGATCTAAACAAAGCACACCTGAACGGTGTAAACCACACCGAGATTGTTAAGTGATTGTGAGAAAGAAGGTTTGATTGTCAGAGCCATCTGTGAAGTATCCGTAAACTTCATAAGTTAGATAAAAATCCCACGATGCAATTTTGACTATACCAATTATAAATCATGGATGGATTATGAAATTGGGAATTTAGAAATCTTATCAACTGATAACACGACTTTGATATTGCAACCACAAACATTAGTATAAGTTTATGGATAATTCACCTGATAGCACTCAACAGCTTTATCAAGATTATCCCTATCTTTGTAAATGACTCCCAAATTATTGCATGCTTCCGCACAATGTGGATTGAAGTGCAAGGCAAGCTCATACATCACTATTGCCTTCAATATAGACCATTAAACAATGAAAAATGCACTCAGTAGACGCAGTTAACTTATCCATGTTCATAATTTCAAACACCGGCAGATAACAAGCAAAAATGTTCATGTTCATGTTCAAGACAGTGCAAAATAAATTCATCCACAATGCAGGTATATGCAGTGCATTCTTGAATCCAACATGCACATATAAGCACAGAAAAATGCAAACAGAGACAAACCAAGCGAAAACTCTTAGAAACAAATTATGAAGCATTGGAGCATAAATTAGTTACAGATGATAATCTTCTCAAGTTTTGAGATTGGCATGGCCAAATTTGGCATATTTGGTACTCTGTTCAAACTCACCATGTCGAACTTCAGCTGTTCACCATATGCTACCCCAAGATTATACATTGCATCTGCATAATGCCAATTATATAGCAACGCCTTCTTGTAATGAGTTATACCCTGTTGTATATCACCTTCAAGCTTCACCTGCCATTTGCATCACAATTTAGGCCTGTCAAAATTTCAACATTAAACAATGCCTTGCAATTATATTTAAGGTTTAGAGAGTTTTACAATAGAGCAAAAAATCCTAAAAAGTATCCCTAACAGCATCCTACATGATGTACAACATGACATGATATCCTAAAAAGCCAAATAAGTATTTTTGATATTAAAAGCAGCAAAACAAGGCTGTTGTGTCCCTTACAAAACCACAAGCCCTAAGGTGTTAACAATGCAGACTAAAGCAACAATTTACAACAAGGTCAAAAGAAACCATTGACAGCAGACTAGCAGCATGGCTATCAACCCCAACATCAAGAGTGGGTAGACAACTCAGCCACATCATGGGGAGGAGGATGAGTGACAGCAGAGTAATTTTTTTCAGTAGGGTCTCCACCACAAGGAGAGGGTGGAGGAATCTGGTGAAGGGTCCAGTCAAATCAATGTTATTAATGAATTAATCAAATATATCTAGTATGAAATTTTATCAAGGTTTTCTGTTATATGTGGAGGATACAAGGGGTAGATATGAATTCATAATGTATCTAGCTTTCATAATTTCAGATAAGCTCCAACTCATCCTGTCAAAGATCATCTTATCTGTCTACACCTGCAGCTAATGTGGGGTAAGTAGTTGATGGCAAGCATTTGATCAACAAATGTCTTCAAATATGTCAGACAAATGGACCTCAACACAATATGACAACACTTGCACTTTCTTGTCTCTTACACAGGCACTGCTGCATTCTTAAATCAGCTGCCATTTTAACAGAAAATAAGAAGTGCTAAATCACTTTGGCCCTATTGGAAGAGGCTGTATGGAAGGGAAGTGTAGAATAATCATAGGTGACCCTGCAAATTATCTAGAGGCATGCTAAATGACATTGAGTTCCCCTAATGTCTCTCTTTTCCCACATCCAGCCTCCTGCATAGATTTGATTCTATAGGACAGATTGTGACAACAGCAAAACAAATATCATACATATCCCATGCTACACAATGAAATTAACTTCTTTAAGAATCTTTATGGAAGAGAAAATCCTGAGAGGTTATTTCAACCCCTACAATTCACCTTCCCTCCTCCTGCTAGGGAAAAATAATCATGCTCTTGAGCATATTTTTCATGAGACATTTTAGAAGGAAGATTAGGCAATTATACAATTGTGAGAGCCTTTAGATTACATACTTCATACAGTCAATGGAAATTATCCCCCAACAGGCCACCTCTCTTTCAATTTGCAATACTGGCACAAGCAGCAGCATGAAATTGATTAATATTTACATGTAACAAGAGCAGCAGGGCCTGCTATTATGAAAAATTTTACAAAACTTTCAAAACTACATTCCGAAAGAAGCATCCATTGACCATAAAAATGGTTTAAAACATATAATACACCATTCTGTAATGTTACCCAGAATTGCATTTCCACCCTAAATGCACCCATCTTGGAAATGGAAACAGTTTTGGGGATGGGGGGTGGCCGTAAACGCTTCCGAGTCATCCCCAATGAAGCAAAATTTCACAAACCATCCGTGGAACTTGGAGACACCAGCGAAGGTTTTGAAAACCGTTTACTGTCATGAATGTCACAATTCGGTCATGAATGTCATAATTCATGAGTTTTGATCACTAAAACACTTAAGAATATTTATCTATTTCACAATATTGTTTCCTTCAACTCCAACAGGTTTTTCTACTCATTCAATTAATTACGTATGTTATCAAAGTAGCTTCTGATTACTAAGATACTCTTTATTCAAATTTGATTTATTGAAGGGCACATAGTAAAAAAAATTCTACTTTGTGGTTTCTTTCACATCTATTTTTATTAGTATTCAATTTCATACATACATACATATATATAGCTGTACCCATACTCTACCGGTCTACTCAAACACCAAACCGGTATCCATTCCCAAACCAAAACTGGCAACTTCGAACTTGAGCATGATAATTCACTCCAGAGAATTAACTAAGAATCTAGTACAAGCAAAGGTTGATATCTCTTGAACCTAGTGGTCTATATGAAGTAACCATGTCATAAGTTCAATCCATTATTCCATGGTAAGATTGCAGGTTGCAACCCTTTATTCTGTGGTTGGTTTTTTTTGTTGTTCCCAGACTTCTTTACAGTTGATAAAATGGCTTGATTTAAATCTCCTCAGATTTTTTAGCACTTTCATAACCTATCCAATTTCTATTGATTTATAGTACCTGCTACTCCTTACAATATTTTAAGAAATTTACATTTAGACTGCTTTATAATATCCATTAGAAAATTTCAGTTTCCTCTTTTTTTGCACAGTTCTTGTCAAAGAGCATATTGTTTATCTATAATTGAAAAGGTCTTTTTAAAAAGTTCTGCTAAAAATTGGGGGGAAAACAAACGAAATAAGTTCATTGGATTTGGATACAGACAAACAAAATGGTTATTTCAATAAAAGATGTGAAAATAATTATAAAAAATACAGCAACTTTCAATTTCCAATAACTAGTTTGAATCAAAATTGGATGTGTGTGTTTGTGGGGGAAAAATGTAGGTAGATGGCAATCAGTTAAAAATGGAGGTCCTTCAAACACAAAACTTAAGCATCTGCAAACATACATACTTCAAATGCTCAAGACCAGCAACGTCAACCCTTGTAGGCAATCAATTCAAAGCCTTTGCATAATTCATATTTCTTAAAGAAATTGAACTAATATGCATTCCATTTGACAAAAACAAAATCTAAGGATAAAGATAACTGAGAAATAAGCCCACAGAGCTATAACATGCCTTGGTACCAAGATCTGTCAGGGCTATTGCCATATTGTTTTTAGCAATTTCAAAGTTTGGCGACACAGCTAGACACCTGTCAAAAATAAAATCCTGACATATCAAAAGCAGTTGTAGATTAAACATGGGTACAATATATGACAGCCAATAATCACATAAATTCCTACCTTTCGTAGCATGCAATGGCAGCATCCAAATCACCACGATTCTTATATATGACTCCCATGTTGCAATATGCTTCAGCATACATAGGTCTTTGAAATGCAGCTTTTTCATAGCAATTAAGTGCCGTATCATATTGCATCATTTCTGAGTACACAACCCCTAAATTGTAATAAGCAGGCTGTATTACCAAACATAGACAGAACAGATTACATAACTCTATTGAATATTGATCTTTCTCCAGAATTCCAATAAAGAGAACAGAGAGAACAAAACTGAAAATACCATTATTTTTGGAAAAATTAACAATAGGATTTGAGACTTGCAACTTACAGCATAGCGGCTATCTGCTTTCAGGGCTTCATAATATTTCTGAATCCCTTCTTGGACATTTCCTGCAAGTTTCAAACTGGTCCCAATATCTGTCAAGACAATTGCTAGGTATTCTGCAGCAGGCTTGTACAAAGGATCCACAACAATAGCCTTCTGATATGCCTGCAACCAATAAACAGAAGCAAATTCAAATTTATTATGACCTAGCACAAACAAAAATATTTATAACTCACGAGCAAAATAGCAAAGCTAACAACTCATATCCACAAATTCATTGGCAGCTGTGCTCCCAAGTTTACCAGGAACCCCTGCCGATGGGCCAGGTTCTGGTGCTGGTCTGGATCCATCAGAGACACACCAGGGCCAACTATCCAGGCAGGGTAGCACTTTCTGGACAAACCAATGGATTATCGACAAGAGTTTTTAAAAGGAAACGTTTTTTTTGTTTTGAATTTTTTTGAATTAAAACAAAGAAATATGTGTATAACAGATCTTAATGAACCATTAGAGTACATTTTTTGGAGGTTATGGAGCTTGATTGAAAATAGTAAAACTACAAGCCATGGCAAAACATGTACCATGAAGATCCCTGTAGCCTCAAAGGCCTTAATTTGGCTTGGTGTCAGGGACTATGCCACTCAAACCCACACTATATGACAACAAAGTAGCTACCCCCAAAACCTAGCTCTAAGTCAAAAACGCAAAAAGTGTTAAGTGGTCTTCTTTTGAGATACACGAGGACCATCACAGACATGGGTACAACCACCTCAATATGCAAAGTTGTTTCTGTCCCAACTACAGTGGGAATAGCAGCATGCCAAGGACACCCAACTTCGAAAGGCCCAACTTCATAGTGAAATTAGTCACTATAACTTATGTATTGATCATATGAGCAAATGGGTACACGAAGTCAGGATTTCCACCATCTTATGCTGAAAGACATAATTAATATTTTTGTTTGTATTTTCTTTTCATGACAAGTCTCTCATCTCCTCATATATTCCTTCCTGCATTCTCCCTTTACTTCAACTTCTACCAAGAGATGAACAACAATGTCGGTAGACTCACAACTTTGGTTTGCCAATCACATGTTTATTGTGTAAACATGGCTTGGCTGTTAATATTTGGGAATTAAATATGACTAGAAGGTGACTGTATTTTTTTATCGCATTAGATGATCATAAATATTTGACATAGGACATTCAGATGCCCGTATTTACAATTTTGTTTATATGACTTTGATAATGAGAATTCATTATTCATCTTTAGCGTAAAATACTAAAATGCCTCTGTGAAGGAGAAGGACAGAAAGGAATAACTGCAAATATTGCATTCATTGTCAAAAGAAGAAAATAGAAATGGGTGCTTAAATTGTATATAAACCTCAAGGACAGATTTAGTAGGCAAGAGAGTTTCTTAAGCATGCTGTTTCTTATGCAAAGTTTCAGCACTACCCATAAGATTGATTATGCATTTTGGAAAACATTTTCACAAGATTGAGATGAAATATAATCAATTATAGGTATGCTTATATATACAAATAAATAGCAGTTGCAGTAATTGTCAAGAAATACCAACTATTTGAAAATTCAATGACTACAGATAAAACTTACATTGTTAGCAATAATAATAGCAGTTGAGAGTCTCAAATGCCAATCATGTCCCTCACCAGAGTTTTTAGTCACCCAATTGTGTGATACTGTGATCTCTTTTTGCGTGTGTGTCACATACGAATTTGTCAATAGCTAAATGTTGGAAATATTAAAACTACCACACTTTGCTTTCAACATCAACCATTTGGGTACTGCTGAGGGTTTATGCTTTCACACTTGGCATTTAAACTAGAGTACTTCTAAATGTCGAAGTGAAGAAGCAGAAGACCAGTTGACAGTTGGTTCCAAGGCTCGCACCCAGGAAACCACTAATTTTGTCACCAACAGTATGGAAATTCATCATGACCCATGCAAAAGCCATAAGATTTGAAGGTTTACAATCACGCAATGCTCCTGCTAATGCCATAGTTAGTAATCATGCCCTGCTATCATTTGGTATTTTGTTATGTGTCCACTCTAAAACAATGACCCTCTAAACTCAAGACCCTACAACATTGACCTGTGATAAAACTTCTTTTTTTCTCTCAGATGGTACCATTGTTCCCTCTTGCTCATGAAAACAAACATACAGCTAGTAGGACTAAAGCTCTGATACCCCTGTAAAGACCTAAAGGTTCAGAAGCATATACATAAACAGTTTGGCTCCGCAACTAGGCAACATTGTTGAGGACGGAGCCTAAAGGCTGACCTTGTCTGACAGCAGTTAATGCTGCATTTGCTCCTCTCCTTTCCGTCATTATTAAGAATAGGAATTTGTGATGGGTTTCAAATTGCCTGGCAAGACAAACAGTTCTGCAAGCAGTGAGTGACCAACCTAAGTCCCATCTAAAGTGAAGCTTGAACAACATAGCAATGGAGGAGCCAAATCCAGCAAAGGAACCAGTGATAGAGGTAAGGATTCTCTTACCACTGCTTGTATCATCAGACCTAATAAACAAATGACCTTCACAATCGAATTCTGCCATGTTTCTTACAGCCCGAGCCATTAATAAGCTTCCATCAAGAACATACCTTAATATTGGATTCACAATACTTGGGGCAAAAAAATTAGTTTCCATTTCTCATATTTACATATGATTCAAATGGGTTTGTTTTCAATATTCTTTGTTAACCCTGACTCTCCAAAAGAAGTTAATAATCAGTTTTGGAAAACTGCTTCTTCTTGTTCTAGGGCAATGTTGGAGCCGTCTAAAACCATTCAAGCTGAGATTTTGGCCCTCTCTAGCCCTCATTGGATTAATATTGTCAATCATCCTCTTTCCTGTGGAATTTAATTCCTCAAGCCCTAAAGTCGATTGAAACCCATCTTGAGGGTTGACAAAATTGATAGCTTTCTTCCACATATGGAAGCATCGATCCAAGGAGGGATTTCGTAAAGAGATTGTGTTCGATTTATGTGATCAACCCTATTGTGTCCTATTTCCTTTCTGGGTGGTTTGAATTTCTGCTTCATTTGTAGAAGAGAGGGCCACATGAGGCCCAATTGTCCTCTCCTTGAATGAAAATCCCTTCTTTGCCCAAATCTAAGACCAATATAAAGGGTGACATCCATCCACTCCAGCAAACTAAAAGGGTGACATCCCTCCACTCCAGCAAACTAACTTGTTGGTTCATCTCAACAATTGAAAATTTCCAAAATCTTAATGTCTCCCCTCTTACTACCTTTGAAAATCTTTATACGTCCTTGGATTCACTCCAAAACCCTAAACCAAGGCATAGGACTCAAAATGCTCAACAGATTTTTTTTGAAAATATCAAGAGACTTTTGGGTCACATATTAAAAAATAAGGACTCTACCGCTCCTTCCCTCTAACTCCTAACCCTAACATTGTTCCCCACCCCCCCCCCCCCAACATCTAGCTCCCGTTTAGGAGCAAATGTCCAACTAGACGACTTGGCCACTAATGGTGTGTAGAACATGACACCTCCTAGAGGAGGTGGTGACTCTTGTAAGGTAGTTAAGGAAAAAGTTGTTTCTCAAGCTAGGCTAGATGCTATTAACGAAGCTTATGATCGTTGAGGAGCAACAAACTCAAGGTGATGGGCCCATTGTCAAGAAGAAGAAAGGTGTATATCCTAATACTATCTCCAATATTAAACCTTTGAAAATCCAAAAGAGGAAACTTCCTATTTGTGTCCAGAGCTTCCAAGCTCTAATGAAAACTGATTCTTAATGTTTTCAATGGAAGTTAAGAGTGCTTCATGGAATGTCAGGGGTTTAGAAACCTCAGATAGAAAATATGTCATTAAGAGGTTTCTTAAGATGCAAAAAGCCATTAACTTTCTCCTTTGGCAAGTGTTTAGGGGGTAAATGGAGACACTTTAATAGGGTTGTAGATCTTTTCTTTTCAAGGGCCAATAAGCCACTCAAATATGCATGAGAGGGAAAGAGGGGAATTTTCAAATATGATTCCACTTATGATCCAAATTAGATTAGCTAGAACCCAAAGGAAGAAGGGCGCCAATGCCAAATTCAAATCATAAAGGGGAATGCAATACAAGGAAATGTACTCTTTGGCCCTTAGTAGGATAATGAGAATGTGAAATGAACCAATTGCTTAAATAATGTAAATCTAAATGCTATGTGTATACAATTAGCCCAATTAAGATATAGATCTAGGGTAAAGATGTGAAAGGAAATAAAATATGATGTATTTTAACTCTAAAAGTTGCGGATCTAAACTATTTTCTAAAAATTTGATCGTGGATCTCGGAATGAAACAACGAAAGGAACGAAACCCAAAAATCTCTCGGCAAAAGGGCACTAAACGACTAGGTCAACTTAGAAGGACGTCCTACAACCAGGTTGACATAGTCTAGCGACTCTGCAATGAACTTCTCTAGAAAGCTCCCGAGAAGTAGGTTTCAGATCTATAAATTTTGACTAGTATCTTGCAAATAAACACAAAAAAGAAGGGCTTTTGTGGTTGGCTTTGATGAGGGTTTGCCTTGGTCTGACTGAAAGACAAGATAAATATTAGGATTCAACTTGCTTGAAACCCTTATCAATAAGGATTTTGTATGTAAATATATTGTAGATCTCGAACTAGGAATGTAGTATCTCCACACTTTGCAATAGATCTACCATAATCCCATCATGGTACCATGGATGTAAATGTGTATCAATGAAGAAGATGATGAATGCTTCCATGTAGATCTCCTCCCTTGATGGCCAACAATAAACTAGATCTTGAAGAGGAAATGCTCGCAAAGGATTCTTCAATGCTAGATAGAAATATCCTTGCTTGAATGCTTGAAAATCTTGAATACCTGAACTCATTGAATGCAAAAGGTAGAAATCTTGACTTGAAAGCAAGAGCTTGAGAGTGCAAATTTGATCTTTGAATTGAATTAAGAAAATGAAATCTCCAAGACTCCTTATATGTGAGTTTTTGGGCAGGAAAACAATACAAGCCAAAGAGAGAGCCAAATAAACTAATTAAACCCCTGAGGCCTTTTCGGGCCCGAGCCCCGAAATCAATGAAAGTCCAAAACAAGTCAACTTGAGTCAACCTTGTCCCAAGGATTAGGTCCAGAATGCCATAGAAAGCAACGGTAGATATCAGGATAAATAGAGAAGAGGCAAGTGTGTTCATTTTAAGACGTTTCAGCAAGAAGTTAAGGTGGTCGGATTCTACCTAGACATTTCTTTGAAATGCATTTGACCGGATGCAAAGGCCTTTTGTACCAATCACTTGATGGGTAAGGGAGATTCTTCTATATTAATAGTTCCCATATGGCATAAGTTGATCTCAGATTGGGGTTGCTCCCCTTGCAATACAATAGTGCGGGTGATGTTGAAGTACAATGATATAGAATTTGGTATTGCTCGATGTATGCACCCAATGACCAATATGAAAAGGAATGAGTTGAAGAAGTGGATAAGTAGCATGAAGGATATCCCTTGGATTGTTGCAGGTGATTTTAACATGGATGAGAATCCACAAGATAAGGCAGGAGGACCAAAGTTTGAATGAAGAGGTAATGAGAAATACAAGTGGTCCAAATTGGTCAACAAACTTAATCTCTTGATCCTCTCGCTAGATAGAAAGCAAAGTATAAAGGTATATGGCAAACTTTGTCAAACTTCCATAAGGAGGGTAGGAGGATCTATTGTAGGCTGGACAATTTTTTTGTCAACAAAGACGCCTTTAGCTTCATAAAGGATCAAGATAAGGTAAGGTGTCAAGGTCATCCCTTGCTCTTTGTCCAACCATCATCCTATCCTTTGCTCTATCTTTCACTTGGGCAGACCCTCCCCTCCTAGTAAATGTCATAAAGCCTTTGCCCTTAAGACATCTCTTCTTAAGGATAAGGACACTAAGATTGCTATTCAGATGATTTTGTGGTATAATGATGCTATAGTGAAGCATTGTAGAGCATTGAGAAATAGGTGTAGGTGTAGTGTACGAACGGCTAGAAAACTCCATTTCAAGCTGTGTGTAATAAAAGAACCAAGGACTCTAGGAGAGAAGAGGCATTTATGTACAATAATGTATGAAAAGTACAACTTGTTATTCAACAAGAACCATCTGATGCCAAGGCCCTAGAATCATTAGCTCACTCAAGAGACTCCCTAAGAAAGTTACAGCACTTAAAACTCAAGGTGCCAAGACAAGGGCCAAAATCAATTGGCTTAGTAACAGAGACAAGGGATCTAAATACTTTTAAATTCTTAAGAGCAAAGAGGCTAAAGATTAGATTGAATGCATGGATGAAGAGGGCAACACCATTAAATCCCAAGAGGAAATTTTGCAGGCTTTTACTGCTTACTATCTCTAAAGTTTTTACCTCTAAGGACAATGGTATGTCTATGGATAAGATGAGGGACTAGATCAAGGATAATACCCCAAGGAAGGTTCAGGAGGAGGAGGTGTTAACCCTAAGCAGGCCCATTACCATAGAGAAGATTAATAACACCATCCTTAGAATCAGTAATGAGAAGGCACCTGGGTTGCCAATTGAGTTCTACAAAGAGAACATTAAATGGACACGTCAAGATCTTCTCCAGTTCTACAATGAGGTGATTGAGAATGAAACATTAAGCTCGGTTATCAACTTTGGTCTTCTCAACATCATTCCCAAGAATGGTGACAAGACTGATTAAGAATTGGAGATTTGTTACCCTTCTTAATGTCTCATACAAGATCCTAGCCAAGTCGCTTGCTCCAAGGTTGGGAAACATTCTCCCCAAAGTGATTCATTCCACTCAAATTTGGTTTGTGAAGGTGTGTCTGTTTCTTAAACTACCCAAGTCCTATGTGCCGTTGCTGAAAGGTTGTCCCTACTGAAGTGATCTGATGGCACCCTCCTTTGTGAAACTAAAGGCAAATGTGTATAAACTCCTTGTTGGTACTACTGAAATATTTGATCACCTAAACAACAAGTGCAGCCTTAATATTCATTACCCCAATTGGTGCAAATACCTTATGAACTTGTGGCATTCCCTGTTGAACCTAAAATCATATGCTTCATGTGACACCTTTTTCTACACAGGCTGCCAGTTAAGAAACAAAATGGTGGGCCAAATATCTGCTCTTTTTGTCTCTGTTGTGAGTCCATATCTCATGTCTTTTTTAACTGTGTTTTGCGAAGGAATGATGGGGTCTATCTGGTCTTTCTTTGAATGGCAACTTCTCTTCTGGAAGTTATTTCTGGAAAATGCTCAGATGTTGATAAGCATTGCAATACTCTCTAGTTTATTCTTTCTCTCCACATTCTTTGGTACATTTGGAAGTTTAGGAACAATGACATTTTCAATAGTAGGGGTAGAATCCGTACTGAGTCTTTGTGGAGGCTCATAGCTGTTAACATTTCCATGCAAGTTACTGTGGTGATGAAAGTCAAGGAGCACAAGCTTCTGAAGGTACTCAAAGAATGTGGTGCATCCCAATGCCAGGAAGCATGTTGCATGACTTTCCTACAAAGTTTAATGAGGAATTTGACTATGAGATTACTCTCGGCCAACTGTTCCAGCAGATTAGAGAGGGGAAGAAGGTGCAGATTCAACCCCAGGATCCCCCGCATGCAGCCGCAGTTTCACCAGTCCCTGTGCCTTGCACCCATGATGTTGTTCCAGTTGCTATTGTCCCAGTCTCGTACATTCAGTGCTCCTCCAGCGCCACCTCTTCTTCCTTGGGAGAGGCATGGATGTCTAATCCCTACAATGTTATTATGCAAGATGGCAAGAGGCTGAAGTGGGCAGGTGGGCCTATGCCCTGGACTGCATGCAACTGACTTATTATACTCACATTTTGTATGTAATAACCACATGACTTGTTCTGTAATTGTTCTAAAAAGGGGATGTTTTATGTATGCTTTGGTTCCTAAACAAGATCAGGTGGTATCTAGTATGACCTCAAGATTCTGTAAAGGTATTTACATTATGCTTAACAGAAAAGAAAAGACACTACATTATTGGAACCTCACCAAGAATTTTTTACATTACCAATTTTGAAGAAATTAAACGTTACAAAACAGCATCTATCAATTTCTAATGCTTGTCATTAAAATTTTAAGCACAACGAGGTATCGACCATTGAGCGAGAGAGGTATCGACCATTGAGCGAGAGCATGATTGCACCCTAATCAAACCCAGTAATAAAAAATAACATATCAATAGCACTTCAATACTGGATTGTTTAAAGTACGGTAAGCATGATTACAGTTATGGTGTTAATTGTCAATGAAGTGTGTCTGTGGTAGCCAGAAATAGCATTTGGTAAATTTAAACTTAATCAAAAAATCATTTGATTCTCCTTTCATATTTTGATAAAATGACTTAAAAAACAATTATATTTTGGGCTCAAGTTTATCAAGTACTGCTTTTTCCAAGTGATATGATGATTTTAGTTCAAGAAAGGTTATAACTCGTTTTTAAAATCCCTTCTAAAGATTTTATATATGTCAACACACTTGTATCAGGAATTTTACACAGTTATATGATACCTGTCATAGGTGTCTTAAATTTTATTTGAGAAATTTTCATAACCATGACCCACTCAAAATTCAGTGGATGAGAGATGCCCTCTTTAACAAGTGTTCGAAACAGCGATTGGGTTTCAACTCCAGCTGACTAGTTCGTAAAAATCATCTCAGGTATCAATAATTATTTATCTCAAAGAAATTCAAGAGCTTAACTTGTTCACTATATGTTACTAAGGATCACTATTATATAAGTCCTGATGAATTTTGATATTTAATAAATTTCTAAAGTATAACAAAACACTAACAAGAAAGCAACAAAAATATTTAAAAGAATATTGTCAACTTCCAGAAACTGAGTCACAGGCACCAGCCCCTATTCCAAGTCATTACTGCCATAAGGTAATCAGGCAACATGTCCACGTGCGAATTCACAGCCACTGAAAGATATTCAAATGGCAAATCTACAGACTTCAATTCTATCAATGTTTGGTAAGATCAGAGAAGATAATTACAGCAAAGTTCTTTCTCACATGCAATTTTAAAAAATTTCCCAACATATATTGATCTCTGCCTGCAATCTGCTAAATAATGGGATATTCTTATGTCATTCACTGCAGCTCACAGCTAAAAGATAAGCAAGGTTACCTTACAAGTCTCCCAGAATATTTTCAATAAATTTACAACAATTACTGATATTGGCCATCGTATCATCACTGTATAAGAAAAATATAAAGAAAATTTTATTGCTTAGTTATAAGTATACCATTCAATAAGCTTTCCTTCTATAATTGTCCATGCTGAAGAGTCATACAGTTACGGGAAAAAGAGCTCAAAAGTAAGTCGCTTGTCATTAAACCAAGACATACCAAATAAAATCTTCAGCAATAATTTGGGGGGTAAAATGTCCAAATGATTACAACCTAAGTCTCCTCAAAACACACTTAACAATAATCACATAACAATATGCTCAACAAAAGTTTTTCCATTTTAGAAAAGGAAGATTTGAGAAAATCAGTTGAGCATTTAATACATTAAGCTTACACATAAAAGCATCGCACACATATATCGTTCAAAATATCTCTTAGTTATAGTTGGAAAAGCTATTTTCGGATGCTAGAAGCACAACATACCTCTGCCGCCTGTAACAAATGTCCTTCGTCCTTGTACAAAACCCCACAATGTGTATAAGCACAAGCATTTTGTGGATCTAATCTAATAGCTTCTGCAAAGCTTTGGAACGCTTGCTGAGTTAATCCTTGCATCTGAAGACAAATTCCCTTTCCAATATGAGCTTCAACATTACTTGCGTCTGTTTCCAAAACAGTTTCGTATAGAGACAGCGCATCCATGAACTTGTTCCTTGATCGAAGAATATTGGCATATGAAAGTGCATCCTTCCCTTGAAACTTTCTGAGAGGAGAATCCGCAGGGAGAGGAGAGGCAAAATTAGAAGTATTCACTGAATGAGTTGTTGTCCCATCAGCTGATTTCTTTAAGTACTCATTATTATTGCCAGTTGGATCTTGCTGATCCCTTACACTATTCACTATTGGGGTCTGGGGCTGACTGATTTGTGATTCTGTCCATGCCATAACTGGACACATTCAGCACCTCAATGGTGCATTCCTTGCCTCTTATATAATGCTACTGCAAGGATGTGTGCTGTAATCACAGAAGTCCAAATTACAGAATAAAATAAGAAAGGTTGTGATGCAGAAAAACAAACATTATCCAATTAATGGTAATGGTAACATCTAAAAAGTTAATACATTGTGAACGTCGTTGCTTGGACACAATTTTGCACCAATGTAAATTGAAACAGCATTCATCAGCTCTAGCAACAAATATGCCCTCAAGTTACAAATATTTCTGCAAAGTTGATGACTAATAACACCCAATGTATGCACAAAACCCAAACAAGAAACTATTGTTGTAACATAAAATTCAAACATCACCCATCAGTCCTCACATTGACAGTCCCCTTGATATGCTAAAACTTGAAAACATTAATTACAGAGAAATGGTACAGAAATCACAATCTAAGTTCAAATATCATACAATAAACTGTTTTTGTACCAAGGTAAAAAAAAAAATAGATACTGATCATGAGCCCTAATGCTGAAAATCCCTTCAGTATAATACAACCTCGAAACTTATACAATAGACTTTGAAAAGCTAAAAAAACCCAAGTTGGGATCAAAACTAGACACAACTTTAGAATCAACTAAAGATTCAAAAAGTCATTGAAACACCCTCTATGAAAACTCTCCTAAAGCTTTTAACACGACTTACAAACTTACACAGAAATATGATGAAGCAAACCTATACTATAAATCTAGTGATACAGAAACATTAATTTAACCTCAAAAACCAAACCATGAATTTATTTGGCATCAATGTATGAATCAAATAATATTAAATCACGATCATCCCTGGCCATCAAACTGTTCACAATCTATATCATAAAATAAACCACAGTTTAATCTCAAAACCTACCGACACTGTTTGTGCATCATGTGAAATTCAAACAGCATCCATTCCCTCCCCATAATACATCTTAACCATTTTTATATAGGAAGCTAATGATGCATGAACCACAATCTCAGCTCAAAACTCAAACTAGACATAGCTTTTACATAAATGTGCGATTCAAACACTAGCCACCATCCCAGGAAAACCCGCTATGGAACATAAACGGACAATTTATTTATATTAAAGCACCAGCTGAAGCTCAAGATCCAACTAGACCCTGTCTTAATGTAAATTCAAACACCAACCAAAATCCTCAGTGCTAAAAATTCCCTCCACAGAATCTACAAACATTAACCATGAATCTAATGGTACAGAAACGCCAATATAAGCACAAAATCCATACTAGGCCCTGTTTTTGCACGAAACTAATGTCCAAACAGTAGCCACGAAACCCAATACGACATCCCTTCAATATAACTTGCCAACATGAACTATAAAACATAATGATACAGAACACCCAATTCAAGCTCAAATTCCAGTAGAACCTGAAAAGTCGGGCATTCTTTAGTATCAACATAAGACAACACTAACCATCACGCCTTTACGCTGAACATACCCTCAATACAAGACATCTTCAAAAATCAAACTACAAAAATTACGATACAGAAATCCCTCTTCACGCTCAAAACCCGGACACTGTTTCTGCAACATACACTCCAAAAAACAACTCACAGTCCATAGTACAAAAAATCCCATAACGTAACTTCTTCTTTTCTTCCAAACCAGAAAACATAACATACTTCCCAAACTCACATCAACAGACCATTTCGACAACTCTGAAGCAAATGTCCCGAAATGCATACTTCAAAAGTAAATCCTCCATTTCCAAACAGTCCAACAATTAAAACCCTAATTAAACTCAAAACAGAATAAATGCAATAATCAAGTCAAACGCTCATTTACCTGCAGACAGAAATCATGCAGATGCTCTTTCGAAAAGCCCAAGATAACAGTCAAAGAACAAGAAAAAAAAAATCAAACAGCCGGAAAAAACATATTTAAATGCGTGCCTACATGTAGAAAAACGGAGAAGCAAACGGGCAGAGAAAAGCAGGGCGTAAAATGACAGTCGGGAATGCAATGCAACATATACAGTGCGTATATACCTTTTTAAAAATAAAATCAAGAGCATTCCATTCGCTGCAAAGAACGGCTCTGCTCTCTTTCTCCGCTAAACGTAACGAAATGTTTAAACGTCGTCCCTCTACTAAATTTCGCCAAAATAAGATACGCTTTTTTTTTTTGTTTTTTCCTATTTTCCATTTTATTTTCTCATAAAAACCTCACATTTCCAATTTATTTTATGGTATAAAATAATTGGTGTGTGGAGCCCACTTGACGTGCACGTTTTGCAGTTTGGTAATAACAATGGTGATAGAGAGGCGAAAGGGATTTTAACTTGCTTTCCTAAAGCGATGATGTTATTTACCACTAAACAGATATTTTAATTTTTCCAAAAGATTAGGTGTGTATCTATTTTAAATTGAGGGACACATTTTTATTTGTTTTTTACTTAAGACATGGTGATACTTGTTCCAATTAAAACGTGCATGAAGCATAAAGCTACAAGCAACAAAGCGAAGAAGTCTTTCCCTTTTTGTGGAGGTCGGATTCAATTATACTAAATCCATGTATCTGCTTTAGCATGTATTGTTGTTTCTATTGGAGTATTATCCTTGGGAATCCAATTTGAGGAGTGATTCTATGTAGGAAATATAATTTGGAAAATATTATATTTTCAAAGGGTGTATAGATGTAGATTATGTTTGTTAGGAGGGAACTAATGTTTTCTTTTACTTCTCAATTAATTTTTTTCCTACCAAACATAAATTATATTGTAAAGTTTGAGAGACAATATTTTAAAAATATACATATTATATGCTAATTTCATACTTTTCATCGATTGATACAAATTTCTTGGGGATTTTGGATAAATTAAGGCACACAAATTAAATGTGTCTGGAACTACACAGGGAAGAGATAAGAACGAAATAAATGCTCGCATCTCTTTGGCTCTCTTCTTACTCGTGCTAAATTTACTCCAAAAAACCCCCCTTAGCAAGCAATTTGATCTCCCCTCCTCCATATCCAGTGAAACTAGTGACAAGAACACCAACAATTTGCAGAGGTGTATAGTATTGGAAATGCTCATGTCCGCAGGGTGTCTAAAGAGCCTCCAAATCAAGATGGAAGACATAAATTGCAGTAGCAGCCCCATCGCAAATTTAGCGGCCCTGACTAATCTGGCCTCCTCTGTTTCCTCCAACAATTGCAAATGGAATCTCCTCAGGGACCTCCTGCAGCCACCATGTGATCGTACTAGAGAACCAGAGAGGATTGAAGTGGTTGATTCGGTCGCGAGCCATTTGACCAAGGGGCCAAAGTCGAAGGAGGAGGGTTTGGAGCTTGAAGCTTGAGGTGAAAATATATGCGCAGGATGATGTGGCAAAAGAGTTGTCACGTGTGGTCGGTGAGGGGGACACCATCGTGCCGCCATGTGTCACTGACTGGGCAGTAGAGGCTGAGGCTAAGGAGGTTGTGGTTATTACCAAGTGCGTAGAGGGTAAGAGCAAAAGGAAAAAGAACAGGAAGAAGAAGGCGATTCAGAAGACGATGGAGGAATTGGTGGGTTTTATAATGGCCAAGAATGCAGCGAGTAATGGTATTGATAATAAGGGGGAGTTGGGATGTACTTGTGGGATAGGGAAGGGGGATTATCATCATCGCAACTGCTCGTACCCTTTCACATCGTCCGCCAATGTTATTCAAAGGAAAATTAAGCTACAGTATGACGAGCTTGTCCACTCCAATGGGGCAAAGTCATTTACACTTGCACAAGTAGGGGGTTTACTAATTTTGTGAAATTTGATTTGTTGAAAAGATATGATTGAAACTCTACTGATTTAATTGGTCGAACAATTCCAAAAGCCCCTTCCGCTTCATCAATTAATGGCTTGATTGCCGATAGCACCCGCTCGGGGTGTACTAGATCTGATACTCGATGATCCCAAAAGGTAGGGACTCAAGCTCACAAAGAGCTCTTATTTTCTAGTTTTTAAGGTAATAATTTATAGTATAATAGTAAGTTGTGAGTCTTTCATTTGAGATGTCTTGAGTTTGAGCCTATTCAAATTCAATAATAATAATAATTAATCTTGGTTTCAACTCTTACCCATAAAAAAATGAGAATATACATTTTTTCTATTATATTTACTTATAAAAAGAAGGTATTTCTTAAAATCAAAATTATAGGATACATGACATGTGTTAAAAACCTCTATTGTACCTTAAGGGAAACTTTCATCTCACCCCAAAAGTAAAGTAAAGACTCGTATTATCCACTATAAAGTTCAAGGATATCCTTCATTCTAAAATCTCTTCAATAAGATACTTCCTAAATAAATATCTTGAATTACTTTTCATATTTTACAATTGACATATTTAAAATGTATATACTAGTTTATCAAGTTTCTAGCTCAATAAATTTATTTTACTTTGAATCACATTGTAATTAGTCATCTAAATTTAGAGGGATATTTTTAAAAATTGGGTAAATATGTGCATGTGATAATGTTTTATCATTATTATTTTACTTTCAAACTCCCTATGAGGCATAAAATAGTAGTCAAGAATTTATACTCAAAATAGTAAAGGCTCCTGAAACAAAAAGTTGTTATGTTAAAAACATATTTTCATGTACTCTTAACTTAAGAAACCTCAAATATGTTTAGAAGAGGTAGTGTCTACCCCTAGTTTATTTTTCATGTTTTATTGTCAAATTATTTTAGGTCAATTTTTATGATTGTGTGTTATGATTTAGTAGTACTGGGTTACCTGATTTGATTGATGTTATTTCATACTTATTTATCTAATGAGCTACATGATACTCGATTATTTCATGTGCTCATGGTTACTCTTTCGATGATGATGCTTTGTATATTTCATATAGTGATTTGAGTTGCTTTCGTAATTACAATTATATGAGTGATTTATATGTGGTTTTATGGTTACTTACCCCATACTTGCATGTGTATGGTGTACATGTATGTTTTGTTTACGTTTGACGTTTCTAATGTGGTTGAGGGAGGGAGTCGTAGTCACCTGCTAGTCGGGATCTACACGATGTACCACTCCCTGTCATTGTCTATTTAGTTTAGATATATATGCATATGTACATGTTCGGCTTTTATGCAAATTGCAGGTACTGAGCATCGACTTCACTAAATTACCAAGACGAGTGTGTCCTATCACAGTATCTCAATGGTAAAGAGGGGAGATTGTTCTCGAGTCCAAATCCTAAATCTGAGCCAATTGTCTTAAACTATAGGACAAGTATCTAAGTTATTTACCTTTTTGAATTCATCAAGTGATGTGAATTCGAGATTTTGACCCTTGAGTTTGAATTTGTACTTTGTCTTTTAGATGGGTTTTCTTATTAAGCTTGTGGGTTTGTTGTGATTTTTAGTTATAATTAAATCAAATAAAGATATTATTAAATAATTTAATTAAACAAAAAAATTATAAAGAAAAAATCAAAATTTAATTATATTTAATTAATTTGGAAATTAATCAAATAGAAGAAATAAAAAATTGGGTAAGTATGTGCATGTGATAATGTTTTATCATTATTTTGTTACACCATTTTTTTATTGAAAAAAATGGCGAATTTCTACAGAAAAGTGAAAAAAGTAGGAAAATCAAATTATCAAAGTAGCAGGAGGAAAAACCCTAGGTTTGCGCATATGACTGACATCAATGCTCAAGCTCACTCGAATGAATGCTTCAGAGCAAGGTTTCCTTTGGCAATCCAAGACCCTAGAAATCCTAAATATGCAATCAAAAAAGTGAATAGTTTCTCCATCTTGGAGAAATTAGAAGGAAGACATTAGCAAAACTAGCATAACCAACAGATGGCATGCTTGCAACAAATTCCTTAAAATAGACAAAGACCCATGACTGCTTTTCTTTCTAAATTCCGAAGTTCATTAGGTAGTCCTCATGTCTTCTTCACCATTGACAGCTTGGACAATCAGTTTAGAGTATTTACTTAACTAAGTATGCCCTCCCTCATTTTCGCAAGTTGTCCCCAAATCCAACTAATTTAGACTTCCATTCACCTTATGCTCAACCTCAATCGGATAGGCTTAGTTTTCGACCTACATCTAATATTTATTCCCCGAGTGCATATATCCCCCCACATCATCATCCTATAACAACATCTATCCATTCTCCATCAAACCCTTAAAAACTTCGCAATCCACAAACCCCACCTAGATTTGAAGAGAGCCCCATTAGGATATACAATAAATAAGTGGAAGAAACTTGGCTTGAATGTCAAAAGGTAGGATTTTTTGTGGTTTGGAATGGTCCTGAGAAATATCTTTCCCTTCTATCTAACTAGCTAGAAGAAAACTACGATGAATAGGTAAGTATCTCTCACTTTTCCGATAGAATCCTCTATCTGCATTGTTTGGATGATTCAATTAAAAAAGAATTTATTCTAGCTTCTAAGTGTTTTTCAAAAGGGCATGTTGTTAAATTCATAGAATGGTCTCCTGATTTTAGCATAGAAAGGTTAGATTTTATGATACCAACATGGTTCATTATCCAATCTCTACCTTTGGAGCTGCTACAATTAGAGATACACAGGTCTCCAGGATCTGTGTTGGGAGAGCTTATTAGTATTGATTCTACCTTCTAGTGTTGCAATAATGTGAAATTGCTTGTCAGGAGTAAGTTAAACCAGATAGCATAGATAAATAGGAAAGCAATAACTAACAAAGCGACATATGATTTAAAATTGTAAATATTTGAAGGTAAAATATCAGAGATTTTAAGATTAAATGACAATGGAAAAATTAGATTAAAGACTCTTCCCCTCACTTCAGATTTCAATAGTAAATTCCCATGGATAAGAATCTTGAGGAAGAGAAGGAGTCAAAGGAATCTAGATCAGGACATTTCTACATCTTCACAGGGGCTGTTTGAATTTCAAACAAAACCATTTTGCATAGAGGAGACAGGTAGTGAATGGACAGATGAAATGCCAACAGAGAAAGTTAAACTTAAATTAGTCATAGTGGCCGATCATAGCAAGAGCCCAAAATTGTCAAAAGAAGACAAGTTCACTATGAAACAGAGATCTAAAGAAAAGAAAAGAACCTCAAAAAGCAACTCGAGACAAAGCAAAACAATGGAAGATGGCAAAGCCAGGAAAAACAAAGGAAAAAAAGATCTACCACAATCGCAGAAGCATCTTAAATGTAAAGAAAAGGAAGTGGAGAATTTAGAGACTAAGACAAACAAGCTTAAAGAAATAGACTCTTTGCATAATAGAAGTTCTACAGAACAAAATTTGAATCATTTAGGAGAAGATGTCAAAGATAGAATGAATTCAATACTATAGCAATCTGAAGCAATACTAGAAAATAAAGAGGCAACATCGAAGACATAGAGAATTCTTTATTATTTGATCCAAAAACAAAAAGTGAAGATGAATATGAAACTCAGAAGGATCAGAGTAAAACAAAATAGGGTTAGATGAAGGTGTAGATGCAGATGATAAATGATACAGAAACAACCCCAGTCTCCCACAGCTTATATAAGTTTTGGCAAACTCCAACAACCTTAATAAGCTCTCCTTTCACTCCAGTCAGTGAGCAAAATGATAAGGAAATTGGTATAAGGAAAGCATATAAGTCTCTCTCAGAAGAAGTGCAAGCTTTCTTAAATAAAGATATCAATTTGGATCAAGAAGTGGTGAATTTGAGCATATCAAAATCACAAGAAGATGGCCTTAATCTTTTAACTGATGAATTAATTTAGGTATTTAGCTTTGAGAACATTCACAATAGTACTGAAGCTCAGAAGGAAGAATTAATCCAAAAGATTCTTATATTAGGAGGTAATAATTATGCTTGTGAAGATCTTAGAAGAGATTTTATTAATCATTGAAAATGAAGATAATAAGATAAGGCAAGCTAAGACAAAGGAGCATGAAATAGCTACAGAGCAAATTGAGAAAGGAAAAAGCATGGACAATAAAGCAAGCTCAAATAAAGAGGGGGAGAATCATAATGGGCTTATAAATTAGATATTAAGAGAACTTGAAAATGATGAAACAGAAAGGAACCTTGATGATAAGCCTATTATTATTCAGAATGCGGAAACAAATTTAGATCAACTTGGGATTCAAATGAATCAAGAAGGTCTTAAATCCCCAAATTGCAGCAAAATGAAAGGTAAAAGAGGAAGAAGATCATTAAAAGAACTCAGGGCAGTAGATGGACACAACAAAGAATAGCAAAAGATTGATCAATTATTTAACAATGGGAAGGGGAAGTGCCTTCCCAAGGAGCCATGAAAATTACAACATGGAACGCTAGGGGGGTCTTAATGCCCCTAGTAGAAAAAGGTTACTAAAAGATAACCTTAAAACTTTTGAATCTAATATTATTTTAAATCAAGAAACAAAACTAAATAAGTTAGAAGGAAACAAATTAGATAAGATGTTAGGTCTATGGAACACTATCTTTCAAGACTAGGTAGGGGCCTCAAGATGATTAGGAATTTTTTGGAATCTCAGGAAGGTTTCCACAGATGTTTTAAACAATAGCAACAATTGGATTAGCGGTAATGTACAGAGTTTAAAATTAGATCTTAAGTTTATTATCATTAGTGTCTATGGTCCTATTAGTAATTTAGGCAAAAGGGCTATTTGGGAAGATATTGCCAAATTTATGAATAAATTTGGGGGTAATATGTTCCTAATAGGTGGAGATTTTTTACAATTTTAAATCTAAATGAAAAAGTGGGAGGGAGTCAACAAATCTCTCAAGCATCCAAAGAATTCTAAGAATGGTGCATTAATCATACTATGATTGATACAATGATTAGCTACGAGACTTTTACATGGAATAATAGGAGGAAAGATTTCTCTTATATTGTTGAAAAACTAAATAGGTTCCTCATGAAAGGTGACCTGGATGTTAACAATTTGCATTTTCATTCCTCTATGTTGCCAATTGCTGGGTTGGATCACTATTTGGTTAGATTTGAATTCTCTAAACCACATAAACCGTCCAAGAACCCATTTAAATGCAAAAAGATGTGGTTCTTAGACCCAACCTTCATCAATAATATAAAAGAGTGGTGGGCTCAAGATAACTTTGAAGGCTCAAAGATGTTCATTTTCATTGCTAAATTGAAAATGCTTAAGGAACGAATTCTCACGTGGAATAAGGAACACTTTAATAATATCTTCAAAGAAAAACTAGATGTGGAAAAGCAGCTAAAGGACTTAAACTCAAAAGTTATTAAGAAAGGTATGAATAATGATAGTTATGCGTTGGAAAAGGAACTACTGGCAAAGCAATAGGACATACTATCCAAAGAAGAAACTTTCTGGAGACAAAAGTCAAGAGAGAGATGGTTAGAGGAAGGGGATCAAAATATGAAATTCTTTCATAACTCTACTCTATATAACAGATCAAAGAGCAAAATATCATGCATTAAAAATCACATGGGTATCTTAACTGATAAACCTAGTGAAATTGTAGACACCTTCGTTGATTACTTTAAGAACATTTTAAACAATTATGAAGGGTCCAATAGAGCAGCGCAAGATAATCTCCTCAAAGTCATCCCAAAGATTGTTACAACAGAAGACAATAGGATTTCAAATAAACCCATTACTTTGGAAGAGGTTAAGTCAGTAGTCTTTAAAATGAATCTGGATAAATCACCAGGCCAAGATGGCTTCCAAGCCTTCTTTTTCCAAAAATGTTGGGATATCATCGGTATTGATCTCTGGAAAGCTATTGAAGCTTCTAGAAATGGTGGTGCTCTGCTATCAAAAATCAATCATTCCTTCCTCACGATGATTCCAAAAAAATCAAAACCTGAGACCCCTGGAGACTTCAGACCTATTGCTCTTTGTAACATTGTTTACAAAGTATTCTCTAAGGTCTTAGCCAATAGACTTAAAGGTATCCTCCCAAAGATTACTTTAGAGGAACAAATAGGATTTGTCTTAGGTAGGTCCATTCTTGATGGCATCATCACTATTCAAGAAACAATTCACTCTGCATGTAAAAACAAAGAGCCTTGTATGTCTATGAAACTAGACATTCAAAAAGTCTACGATATGATTGATTGGCAGTTCCTTTGCAAGGTCCTTAAAGCTTTTGGATTTTCCAACCAATGCATTAACCTCATTTTTAAATTTATATCCTCTCCCAAAATCTTTGTCCTTATTAATGGAACACCTAAAGGTTTTTTTGATATATCCAGAGGTATCAGACAAGGAGATCCATTATCCCCTTTTCTTTATATTATCATGGCAGAGGCTTTTGGGAGACCTGTGGGGGAGGCTCATAAGAATCAAAAGATCTTTTGTATTACAATAACCAGCAATGTGCCCAATATCACTCACCAACAGTATGCTAATGACACTATTCTGCCTCGCAAAAGTACAATATCGGAGGCTATGAGTATAAAAAATATTATTAATTCTTATATGAAAGCATCAAGGCAGAAAGTGAATGAGTCTAAATCTGAGATTTATTTCTTAAATAATAAACTCGAAATAAAACTTTAGATATGCAAAATTATGGGGTATAAAAAGGGGTCATTCCCATGTAAGTATTTAGGAATTGCACTGGAAAAAGGATAGAAATCTAGTAAGATTTGGTCAAACATGATGGAAAAAATAAAGGCGAGATTCAGGAGTTGGAAGGACAAATGGTTGACAAAAGTTGGAAAGAGCATCGAGATCAGATCAGTATTATTCGCCATTCCAACCTTCCCTCTTTCATGTCTCTCTCTTCCCAAGCAACTTCGTCTTAGATTCGAGTCTAAACTCAAGAATTTTCTTTGGAATGATTGTGAAGAAATGAAAAAATTAGCACTCATCCAGTGGGAAAATATCTATAAACCTAAGGAAATGGGTGGACTAGGGATTAAGAATTTACAATGGCAAAATGAAGCCCTAGGTGCTAAACTTATATGGCATCTCTATAAGGAAAGAAAGTAGAAACAGGCGAAGATTCTTTATAATAAATATCTCAATGTAGATGACCCTATTTCAATTTTTAGGATGAAGAATTTGCCCAAAGGTTCTGAGAGCTGGAACTTTATGATTAAATGTCGACCCTTGGTCTACAAGTTTCTTACTTGGGATATAGGTAAGGGCAATGAGACACTGTTTTGGGAGGATTCTTAGGACAGACATCCTCCTCTCCAGCATAGCTCTATCCCTAAGGAACTTAAAGAAAAGTTATGTAATCTACGAGGAAGCAGAATTTGTGACTACAAGACTAAGGATAATTCAGAAGGTGAAATAAGATGGAGATGGAAATCTTTGAATGGTTTAGGTTTGGATTTAGATGCGATTAAAGACTATGAAAGGATAGTAATAGAAAGGAGAATTAAGCAAACTGAGAGGAAAGATGAATTGATTTGGGTTGCTTCTAATGATGAAAATTATAGTATAAAAAGTGGTTACAAGGCTTTGATTCATTCTCAAAAAATAGGAGAAAGTGGACATTCCACTTAAACTATATTGGGACGCTACATGCCTCTTAAAAGCAGGATTCTTTTTATGGCTGGCTTTTCATAATAGAATATTGTATGTTGAAAGATTACGTAAATTGGGGTTTCATGGACCTTCTAGATGTGTGTTATGTAAGCATAGTTGCGAGGACTCAAACCATCTCTTATATTAGTGTCCATTCTCCCAAATTTGTTGGGAATGGCTCAAGCATAAGTTAGGATGGTTAGTGCCCTTACCGAAATCCTTCATTGAACTCCTTAAGGGAAGGCCCTCGAATATGGTTAATGGTATTTATAATAAGCTTTGGAACATATGTCCTTCCATCATGGTTTGGGAAATTTGGAAGGAAAGGAATAGATGTATTTTTTGCAGTGAAGAAATGTAGCCTCAAGAATTATTAGTCAAAATAGAAGCTAGCATAGTTGAAACTGCAAATGCGCACCTCAGAAAGGCAAGTAAAGAAGAAGGTTCCTTTTCTAATTGGGATGGACAAATAAAGAAGAATTGGTTAAAATTGACTAATCCTCCTCTTCTCTACACTAGGAAAAGTAAGGAGGCAAGAAAGAACTATAAATGGGAAACACCCTCCCCCCCCCCGAAAGGTTGGGCTAAACTTAACTTTGATGGAGTTGCCAAAGGCAACCCAGGGACGACAAGCATTGGTTACATCATTAATAATGACTCAGGTCATTGGGTAGCCAAAAAAGCTATGTCAATACTACCTACTTCCAATAATATGGTAGAATTAGAAGCTTTGGATCAAGGTCTACAGCTGTGTCATAAGTTAGGATTAGCCAAAGTTATCATAGAAGGAGATTCCTAGATTATTTGTAACGCAATTAGGAAATGAGCGACTCCCAATTGGGTGCTTAACTCCAAATTGGAAGAAGTCCTTAAACTTTTAGATCAATTTGTAGACAGTAAAATTTGTCACATTTTTCGAGAAGGTAATCAGAAGGTGGATTATTTAGCAAATTTGGGGGTGGACGGTGTCAATTCCTCGAAGATCAAGGATGTTCCTCCTGTTTCTAGTTTATAAGTTGTTTGTCTTTTCCAAACTCCCTTGCTGGTGTATTCGTCTTTGTTATCATTTCTATTTTTACATATAAATATGTATGAATCTTACATATATAAATATATATCTACACCCAATATATTTAGATATTAATATTAACATTAATATATGTACATATAGTTAGATATATCAATATATTTATATAGCCTTTTCTCGATCCATAAATAGATCGTATTTGTTTTGCATATAATTTTGTTGCTCCTTTTGCCTTAGGTTTCTTGATATTATTTACTATTTTTCTTTCTCATTCTATTTTAATATTTATAGAATTTTTTAATTTTTTTTTAAATCAGTAAACGGCCAAGGCCATGATGATATATTTATTATTGAAAAAATAATTACAATAGCGTTCCTCCATTCAAACGAGCATTGGTAGGAAAGAACGGGGAAAGAAAACCTCAGGTCTTGCCCGGGACAATAGTCCAATATTATTACAGATTAAAAGGGGACCCCAATCAGAATTTCTATAAGTACATTCCAACAATAAGTTGTTTAATATTTAAATTAAATACAACATCACACCACCATCTTCTCTTGGTGAGATCTCCATCATAACATCAAGGTGTCTAATTATCTTGTAATCATAGGTTAAAAATGAACCAAAACATCATATGTAAAGAAAGATTCTATCCTGAATAGATAATAGTGTTAACCATCATACATGGTTTTAAACAAATACTAAGAATCATCTTGCCTATTAAATCAAATGCAAGAGGGTAAACCAATACATAAATAAAACCATGAAAATGAAATAACTAATAAATTAATACAAGTCACAAAGCCAAGAGCAAACCTACTTAACATATGAGTCTAACCAATCAGTGAAAGCTTAAACTTTAACCTACCAAACTAGAGGCCATGAGCCATTGCTGCATACAGAGATTTAGAGGACACCCACGACATCAACATACTCAAAAGTCATGAAATCAAAAACCCACATCATTACTCGAGTTCCAACCGATTATTAGTAGAATAACATTATTAACTATTACCTTCTACCGTTAATGAATAAGATGCATACATAGAAAATTGAGATTGTGTCCAAGCATCTAGGCAGACAGCAAAAAACCATCCACAGGATCAGTCGGTTCCTTTTAATCACAAGCAATAGAAATCCATATAGCTAATCAAATGACTTACTACCATGAAACTACACATTCTTACTAGATTAGCTAATTTAAAGAAAACTTCAGAGTCTAATACAAACAATACTCGTAGAAATACTATCAAAAATCAAAACCACAAAATACGCTTTCCATTCATGCTCTAAGAATAAAAATGGAACTTGATACTGTGAGAAATAAGGTCAAACCGAACCACCCAGAAATACTAATATAGTTTATATTGATAATAAAATTGTTTACAATACCATTATGTACGATTATTTGCCATCGACAACATCCAAGTTCCAGATATATTACAAAATGCTTAAAGCCAGTTAGAAATCTAATATAATGACATGATAGCTAATAACAAAATTTAATAAAGCTACTATGGTATTACCCGAGAAACCCATCCTAATAAACTACCTCCATCCCAAACCCTATTTGGGGAAAACCATAATGACCTCAGAGATGTTATTAGGGTTTTCTATATGGAAATTGGTGGGGAATTCGAAAGTGGATTTTGCTCTGCTTGTCTTTTCCGCATCAAGGGTGCAAAAAATAAGGGCATCTAGGTTATCAAAGGTTACTCGAGGGTGGATGTAAGCATGAAAAGAATTTGAGGTATTCAGTGAGCCAAGCCCTATTTTCCTCCACTACAATACCCCTCCAATATAGAAGAAACCACATACTTACCACCATCTTAGGCCATTCTTTGTAAAAGGCTAAGTTCTCCTGGATGATCAAGGATAGACAATGGTATGCAACCTCCAATTCTAGATCCCCTAGTGGCAGAGCCATATACCTCTCTAGAAGCGAAATTTTGAACTTGTCATCTATACTCCTAACTGCTTGCTCAATCCCCTTTCTCCAAGTTGGGTAGAAGATGTCACAACAAAGATGGATTATATCCCCGTGCTCCACCTTAGCTTGGACTTGATAGCTAATTAATGACCCAATGATGTTGTTGTTTTTCTTCCAGGTAAATTTGTAGTCAAATACTCCTTTGTTGATTGCCCTACTTACCGCCAACCTAGTCATATAATCTACAAAGTTCAGAAGCCTATTCCAGCATTTTGGTTTCACTTTACCATGGAAGGCCACCATGCAAGACTCCTTAGTGTGGAAAACATGCACGTTAGATTCCATAATAGATAAACCAAAACAGAATGCTCCTTGAAAATGATAGAAGTGGAGCCAGCTTTGAAGCCAGCCAAATACCAACAAAAAACCTTTGAACCGAAAAATCTAGAAGCTCTCCTTGTCTTGACCTCGAGTCATGATGACGTATCTAGCTTACTTCATGGGGAAGACATGAAAGATAGGATCCATTCCATGTCATAATCATATAATCACTGAGACTAACACTAGTAGATGAAACTCATCGCCTACAGGAAATCATTAAAAGGAGAGGTAAAAACTAGGAAGGGGTCATGGGAGCGATCGCATCATCCAAAATTAAAAATACTTAAAAGTTAAAATACCATAAAGTGAATCCAAGCCTATGATTATATATATGAAGAGGATAAATAAGCCACTATGAAACATCGACAATCTGAAAATGAATACCATCTGCTCCTAAGTTGGCTAATCTATCTACTTTTTGATTTCCTTCTCGGAATATATGATCTATCCTCTAATCTTCAAGCTAGTCTATCAGATTGAGGACTGCGCTAAGCTTTGAATTAAGAAGCCAATTGGGGGTGGTGTGCTTTATAATTGCATTAAGGATGATCTAAGAGTCACCCTCTATAACTACCTTCCCCAAACCTAACTTTCGGCAAAGAAGAAGACCATTTTCTAAAGCCTCTAATTCAGCCAAATTGTTGGTAGTGGGTTGAATTGATGTTTCTTTTTTAGCTATCATTTGCTAGTGTTGTTATCGATGTTGCAACCTATTCCTACCCTACCTAGCTTACCCCTGGCAACACCATCGAAATCCCCCATTTACATTTTTCTCTCACTTCCTTACTTTTCTTTGGGTAGACTAGAGGTGGATGGATCAAGTTTGACCAATTCTTCTTCATGATACCATCCCAAAAGGAGAAAGATCCTTCTTCCTTCATCAAGGTTATGAGGTGAGAATTAATAACTTCAACAATGCTCACCTCAATTTTGAGGACTAAATCTGCCGACTTCATTTTGGAGTCCCTAAAAATGCGCCTGTTCCTCTCCTTCCATATCTCCCAAGCCACAATTGATGGGCAAATGTTTCAGAGTTTACTATATACTCCTTTAACTAAATTTGTGGGCCATCCTTTGAGTAAATCACCAAAGGAGTTTGGCAAAAGGGTGGACCACTCTAAACTAGATCAGAGCCACTCCCAACAAGATATTGAAAAGGGGCATTTATATAATAAATGATCCATATCCTCCCTAGCGTGTTCACACAACACACATCTGGAAAGACCTTGAAAACCAAATTTATGAAGCCTTTCCACTATCAAAATTATATTTTGAGAGGTTAGCCACAGGAAGAAACCTGCCTTAGGAAGGCAAGCAGCATCCCAACATAGCTCGAGAGGGATATCTATTCTATCCCAACATTGAGAGTGTAATAGAGCATTATAATCGTTCCTTACATTATATTTCCCATTGTTTGAAATGGCCCAAACCAATTCATCTTTCCTCTCAATTTGCTTAATATTCCTATTTGCTAGAATCTTTTCAAAAGCCTCTCTAGAGGAAGAATCCACATCCACCCCATCCAAAGATTTCTAGACCCATCTTGAAGATCCTTGTGAGAGGATTTTGGTCTTATAGGCACTCACTTTGAGTCCCCATAACAATACAAGTTTCTCTTTGAGATCCTGTGGAAAGGGCTTTGAGAGAATTGGGGGTTTTCCATCCCATGAATCTTCCCAAAATAATGCCTCATCACCCATACTGACATCTCAAGAGAAAAAATTGCAAATCAAATGCCGGCACTTAATCATAAAGTTCCAACACTCCGATCCTCTAGGAAGGTTTCCCATTCCAAAAATAGAGAGAGGATCATCTACATTAAGAT
Source organism: Cupressus sempervirens (assembly GCA_028749045.1). NCBI lineage: Eukaryota > Viridiplantae > Streptophyta > Pinopsida > Cupressales > Cupressaceae > Cupressus > Cupressus sempervirens. Next base: position 688,929,368 of record CM053793.1, read on the forward strand.
ATTTATTGTAGAATATCCTAGCCCATTTGTGATATTTTTCCTTAAACAAGTGCCAAATAAGTTTAGCGCCTAAGGCTTCATTTTGCCAATGCAAATTCTTGATACCCAAACCACCCATATCTTTAGGTTTACAGATATTTTCCCATTTGATCAGCGCTAGTTTTTTATCATCCTCACAATCCTTCTAGAGAAAGTTCCTAAGCTTAGCTTCAAATTTTAAGTGATTTCTCTTGGAGAGAGGGAGGCATGACAAAGGGAAGGTAGGAATGGCAAATAAAATAGATCTGATTTTAGTACTCTTACATGCCTTGGATAACCATTTGTCTTTCCAACTCCTAATCTTGGCATTCAATTTATCCAAAGTATTGCCCCAAACCTTGCTAGACTTTGATCCCTTTTCAAGAGCAATGCCTAGGTATTTGTAAGGAAACTTCACTTTACTATAACCCATGATACTGCAGATATTATTTTCCACTTCTTTCTTGGTATTCATAAAATAAATCTCAGATTTGAGCACATTGACTTTTTGCCCAGATGCACCCATATATGAGTTAATGATGGCTTTAAGCCCATATGCTTCTGATGTAGAACTTTTACCTGGGATAATTGTGTCATCTGCATATTGATGATGCATAATATTAGGCATGTTTCTAGCGATTGGAATGCCAAATATTTGTTGAGACTTATACGCATGAGATACAACTCTACCGAAGGCTTATGCCATTATAATATATAAAGGAGATAATGGGTCTCCTTGTCTAATATCCCTAGAAATTTCAAAAAAGCCTTCAGGCATCCCATTGATCAAAACTGAAATTTTGGGGGTGGAGATGAATTTAAAAATGAGATTAATCCATTGTCGTGAAAATCCAAAGGATTCAAGGACCTTGCAAAGGAACCTCCAATTGACCATGTCATATGCCTTTTGAATATCTAATTTCATGAACATGCATAGCAACTTGTTCTTACAGGCTAAATGAATAGTTTCTTGGATGGTGAGAATTGCATCTAGGATCAACCTTCCTAGGACGAAACTTGGTTGTTCCTCAGAGATCAATCTTGGAAGGAACTCTTCGAGCCTATTTGCCAAAATCTTGGAGAAGATTTTATAAACCATATTACCGAATGTGATAGGACGAAAATCTCGAGGCATTTCGAGTTCAGACTTTTTGGGTATCAGCGTAAGAAAGAAATGATTAATTTCTGCTAGCAAAGCACCACCATTCCTAGAGGCTTCAATAGCTTTCCATAGGTCTTCTCCAATAATATCCCGGCATTTCTAAAAAAAGAAGGCCTGAAAACCATCAGGACCTGGAGATTTATCAGGGTTCATGTTAAAGGCTACCTTTCTAACTTCTTCTAAAGAAATAGGTTTATTTAAAACCTTATTGTCCTCGGGAGTAATCAATTTTGGGATGAATTTGAGCATTTTTCCTTGCTCCTCTAAATTCAACCCTTCATAATTATTTAAGATAGTTCAGAAGTACGAAACAAAGGTATCTGTGACTTCGTGAGGGTTTTCTGTTCGAACACTCATCTAATTTTTAATACAGACTATTCTATTCTTTTCCCTATTATATGTCGTGGAGTTATGGAAAAATTTGGAGTTCCGATCCCCTTCATCTAACCATTTCTCTCTCGACTTTTGTCTCCAAAAAATTTACTCTTTGGAGAGTATGTCCTCTTGTTTAGCTAGGAGTTCTTTTTCTAGCTCAAACCGCTCATTGTTCATGCCTAATTTGATAACATTTGAATTTAAATTGTTAAGTTTTTCTTCTATGTTTCTTTTTTCTTTGAAAATATTGTTGAAATGTTCTCTATTCCATCTAAGAATTCGTTCTTTAAGCATTTCCAATTTTGAAACAAAAATAAACATCTTTAACCCCTCAACTTTATCCTCCTCCCACCATACCTTTATGTTATTGATGAAGTTGGGATCTTGGAACCACATTTTCTCGAATTTAAAGGGGCTCCTTGCCGGTTTACTAGGTTCATTAAATTCTAATATGACCGGGTAGTGATCTGACCTAGCAATAGGCAGAATGGAGGAAAGAATGTTGTGGTTGTTGGTAATCAGGTCTCCTTTAAAGAAAAACCTGCCTAATTTTTTTGCGATATATGCAAAATCCTTTCTCCTATTATTCCACATACAATTCCCATTATTGATAGGGATGTCAATCAGGTTATGATAATCACACCATGCTCTAAAATCCAAAGATGACTGTGAGAGATGTCTGATGCCTCCTAATTTCTCAGAGAGATCTAAAACAGTATTAAAATCACCACCAATTATAATGGAACTATTTCCTAAATCATGAATGAACATACTAATTTCATGCCAAACTACTTTCTCACCTATAAGACTGTTGGGGCCATATAAATTAATTAAAATGAACTGAAGATTAGATTTAAGACTCTGGACCCTAACACTAATTCAATTATTGCTACATTTCATACAATTAATATAGACATTCCTAGGGTTCTACACAATACCCAAATCCCCTGAAGCACCTGCTAATTCCTGAAATATGGTAGCCCAAAAACCAAGCATCTTATCTAACTTCCCTCTGTCAACCTTATCTAGCTTTGTTTCCTATAATAGAATGATATCCGATTGAAATAATTTAAGGTTATGTTTTAATAACCTTTTCTTACTAGGAGCATTTAAGCTCCTAGCATTCCAAGCAGTTATCTTCATGGCTCTTTGGGAAGGCACTTCCCCTTCCCAATGTTAAATAACTAATCTATCTTTTGCTGCTCTCTGTTAAGTCCATCAGCTTCTTTGAGTTCCCTCAAAGACCTTCTACCTCTCTTGCCTTTGACTTTACCGTATCTAGGAGAGGACGGACCCTCATGATTCATCCAGATGCCTAGGAGCTCGAAGTCCTTTTGAGTACTAATAGTCTTATTGCTGGTCTTTCTATTTGATACATCCTTCTCAAGTTCTCTTAATAACTAATTCATTATGTTTACCTACTTTCCTAATTCAACAACCATATCATCTAGATTATCTTTGTTATCCCCTTTTTTTTTTTGCCCTGGAGAAACTGCATGAACATTAACCTGGTTTTGACCCTTGCTATTATCCTCGGCCTCAATTTTCTATAGGTCTCTTATAAGATCCTCACATGTATAATTGCTACCTCCTAGTTTAAGTATCTTCTGTATTAGTTCCTTCTTTTGAGATTATGAGCTATTGTCAATGTCCTCAGAACAAAAGACTTGTATTAAATCTTCTAATAACTGATCAATATACTCAGCTTCTAAAGCTTGCAATGTCGAACCTGGATCCAAGACACTGTCCTTATTAAGGAAGTTCTGTAATTCCTTTGTCATTGAGTTTTTTGCACTCTCCTTGTTTCCAATTCCATCCTTCTGAATACCGACTAGGGTAAATGGTGAACTAACAATGGCTTCTAGAGTCTGCCAGAACTTGGAGATTTTGTGGGAACTCTCTCTATTAGGTGGAGTTGTTCTATCTTCCCTTTTGGTGATATCCTCTAGTGTAGATTGATTCCTTTCATTAACTTGACTTGATTCAAATAACAATGAGTTTTCTTGGTCCTCTATATTCTCTTTTCCAAGGTCCTAAACTGCCTTTTGCTGAGGAGATGGTGACTTTGTATCTAAATTATTCTTAGAGGAACATTCAACATTTTTGTCTAGAATGTTTTTTTAGTAAGGTGTTTGGACTACCTACTAATTATTTGCATTAATGCTTGATGCTTTTACTCCCTTTTTGCATGAATCTGATTGATCTTGAGCATAGCTTGACTTGATCATGCTATTGGCCCTACCACTGTCTTCTTTTGAAAATCTGCTTTGTCCTGTACCTTTCATTGAACCTACATGCCTTTTTTTTTTTACCTTTTTTTTTCCATTGACTTGTTCTCATGATTCCTAACAGGACTCTTCTTTTGATTAGCTACAATAATTGATTTGAGCCTACCCTTAGCTTCTACTACATTCTTATCCTTCTCCAAACCATTCCTGTAAGTCTGCATCAGATCAGATGTTTCCTCATAGTTACGGTCAAGTGGCATGGGCTTTTCTGGTTCTGAGCATCTTTGTCTAATTTTTTCTTTTGAGTCCTAATCCAAGGGAACTTCCTGTTGAAATCAAAGGTTAGTAGCAAATTTTTGAATCGAATTTTCTTATTATCATCAAGCTTGATGAATTTAAATATTTTCCCTTTAAATGCTTGGATTTTTAGATCATATTCTGCTTTGAAGGAAATGGCTGGTTGAACTTGGTTCTAATGAGGAGCTTCACATCATTGTAGAATTTAAAGAAAGCATCAACACCTATAAGCTCTCCTAATGCTGACCCTAGAGACCTAAGGACCTCTATTTGGTTCAACTCTGGTGGCAAGGAATGGATACTAAACCATGTAGAGCACATGAAATCTAACCCTACTATATTGAAATTAGGCTTCTAGTCCACAAAATTAACATAATAACCATTGAGAAAACATTCAGGCACATCAATAAACTCTTTTTTAATGGATTCATCCATACAACAAAGATAAAGAATTCTATCTGAGAAATTAGAAATACTTACCTGTTCTTCACAGTGGTCTTCTAGCCAATCTGAGAGATGACAAAGATCTTCCTTCGGTCCATTCCAAATTGCAAAAATTCCCAATTCTTGACAATCACACCATAAATCTTCAATTTCTTCATTGGCTAAGAAGATGGGATTACCTTCATTTTTAAAGGGTGTCTGGGAGCTTGATTGGCCCCTAGGGTTAGGAGAAGAAACAGAGACCTCAGCTGATGGTCGATGGTGCAGGGGGATATATGAACTCGGGAATGGAGGATCTAAGGCTATGTTAGACTTACATCAATTATTTTCAATTGGATCAGATCCTACTGAATAGAAGGCATTATGCTCGAGCCAATATGAGCATACTTTGTTAGGTTATATACCCTGATCTGTTCATCTAGGATTTTGATGGTGAAGAAAGGCTGAGGATGGGTACTACCAAAACATTCTGAGCTAATCTATCTTTGATCGCACTGGGAGACTTCCTTCTATTGTTGGGAAAGAGATTCATCATGAAAGTGCCCATTTTGTCCCTCTATATTTTCCAATTTGCTTAGGACTGAGAATTGGTTTGTAGTTCTGATCAAAGCATTATATGTTTTCCAATGGAAGGCTGGTGGTTGAGGTCTATGTTGATCCCTTAGGGTGAACAAAGAATGCCTGCCTATGAATGGTGCTTTCTTAGGGTTTTTGAATTTCTGCCTACGAGTTTGTTCATGGGTCTGCTCTACTTTTTTTGCTCTATGATCAAATTTTGCCATTTTTTCATATTTATATATATATTCATATGGTTACATAAATAGATTCTCATTTATCATATTATATATGCTATTCTTTTCTATTTTGTCTTGGGTTTTCTTCCATTTGGTTATTAGATTGCCCACGGTTTGTATCCCATATCATATCATCATTTCACTGAGTGGTCTTTTATAGGGATTTTGTTAGCTTAGTTGTATCCACTTATTGTCTCTATGTTTTAATCATTACTTAGCATTTTAGTTCACCCCATGTTTAGGTTAAATCGAGTGACATCAGTAGATGTCGTCATGATAGGGTGTGATTCCAGAGAGTTCAGAGGTCATTTTCTAGGTTGTCATCATCTATCATTTTCAGTGTATACCTTTTCTTTAAGGATGGAATCAAACATCAGTGTATACCATACTTACGAAAATCACACCATGGTATTCCTTGGCAATGTCAAACCAGAACAATGGAATCAAATTTTCAGACTGGTTGATGACATGACCAGGATTGCTATAAGTTGAGCCATTGGAGAAGGGGTTTTTGATTACAAATGGTCATGGAGGATGAATAGTGATAGAATTGGCTCTTTCGTTGGGTGTATGACAAGAGCTAAGATTGATCTAAGGGATATTATTAGCCTATGTTGCAGCGTCTTCGACCTTGTTTGGAGGAAGGGGCTCGAGCAAGCAGTTTATAACATTGATGAAAAATGTTGCATTCTCCTCCCAGAGAAATACATGGAGCTCCCATTGGGGTCACCCGACTTACAAACAGCTTATATGTGCCCTTCATTGGTGATTCGTGACAACTTTGCCTTCTATCAAGAATGGCCTAAGATAGAGGCAAGCATACAATTCCTTCTGCCTTGGAGAGGAATTGTTGAGGATGAAAGTAGAGCATGGTTGACAAGCTACCTTAATCTGTTCAATTCTTATATCCAGCCTGGAGTGGTCTTTGATAATCTTGATGCCCTAGAATTTTGCACCCTGAATTCGGAGAAAACTAGCAGGGCTAAATGTGATTTTGAATTCCCTCCAAATTTTTACATTGAGAACCCTAATGACATCCCTGAGGTCATTATGGTGTTCTGGAAAAAAGCTTAATGTTGAGGTCTACTGGGAAGTCATCCGCAAGTTGAGGCAGATAGTAAGTAGATAATAGGTTTTAGGGTTTTGTGTTTTTCCAGTTTATTGTAATTATTAGCTTACTATGATACTTTTATAAGTGGTCTCTGTACTGGCGCACTCAGGACTCTCGATATATGAATCCTCATAGATGTAGATACATGATATTTTGGTCTTATCATATATTTTGTATTCCAAAACTCGACAATACAGTTAATATCAAATAGTTTGGTTTGTTACAATTTGGATTGGTCTGGTGCGAATGCCCTTATGGCTTATGATATTTAGTAATTTAGTTATACTCTATTTTGATTTAATGATGAATGTATTTAGACTTAGATGTTAATTTTGGAACTATTAAAGGAAGTTTGGTTCTAATTTAGCTGTAATTTTATCATATCCATGTATTAGGGTTTTGGCCCAAAGTTTGATGTTATATGCTATGGATTTGATATATCCTTTTGTTTATGGCCTTTATTACATATTATTGATATGAGTATCTATTTTAGATCTATTGAAGGAGACATGTATACTATCAATTCTGGTATATATCTCATCTATGCAGCTGATTACTTTTAGTCTAGTTTTATAATTTTTTGAGGAATTAGGGATTGGATATCCTCACAGTTTATGGTTCCTTAAACATTCTTATAATATGTTTCATTAGATGTTCATATGGGTAAGCATGATTTCATTTGGGCAGGCTATGGAATCAATGGACTGTTAGGGATATTTACGTGTTTATTTAGATTTGCCCATGACTAATTGGGGTCACCTGTTTTTTGGCAGTATTTTATCTTACCATTGGATGGCTATTATGATATGGATTTATGGATTTTGTTTATGTGTGCTCTTCAATCTTATCAAAAAGATGGTTTTTTTGCTTTTTGGATAATTCGATTCAGTCTAATTGATTTGTTCCTCAGTTTCATTAAGTTTCTCAGAATGGGCAATTCCAATGATTGGTTAAAATGTACACTGATGGTCTTTAGGGCTTTTCCTCCATTTTGGAGGGTCCTTTAGTTAAGAATCTAATTGTAATTACTTTATCTTAGTTTAGGCTCTGATTAATATGATGGTCTCTTATCGATAAGTTTAGGTAAGCATTTTATTAACCAGGGCATAGATTAGAGCTTTGTATTAAGATGAGTGTAGGTATTAATCTAGCTTCATATAGTCTCTTAGCTTAAAGTTTTTATGTTTTCTATGATTAACTGTTTGATTGATAAACCATTTAGACATGAATGTTCATTTTGACAATTCTGGAAGAACGTAAAAAAGAGATGGAATCTTGTAATTCAACCAGGAGACTACAGTTAAATTAGTTTGGGTAAACAAGATTTTGTAATGTAATATTTGTAACATGAATATTTTGACTGGGGTATGCCCCTTTTATGTTGTAATTATATAGGACCATGTTCCCAGGCTAGATTGGAGGTTTTCTTTCCCTGTTCTTTCCTACTAGTGCCCGTTTGAACGGAGGAACATTATTGTAATTTATTTAATTTTAATTAATATTATTATGGCCAATGGCCGTTTACCGATCCAAAAAAAAGAAAGATAATGTTTTATCATTGTTATTTTACTTTCAAACTTCCTACTAGGCATAGAATAACAGTCAAGAATTTATACTTGAAATAGTAAAGGCTCCAGAAATAAAAAGTTGTTATGTTAAAAAGATATTTTCACATACTCTTAACTTAAGAAACCTCGAATATGTTTAGAAGAGTGTAGTGTCTACCCCTAGTTTACTTTCATGTTTTACTGTCAAATTCTTTTAGGTCAGCTTTTATGGTTATGTGCTATGATTTAGTGGTACTAGGTTACCTAATTTGATTGATGTTATTCCATACTTAGTTATTTATTTTTTCTAAAAGAGGGGTAAACGCTTTTGAGCTGGAGCTATGAAATAGTGAGGCCACAAATGGGAAACCTCACCCCCATTAGATTTGAACCTTGATGGCAAGGATAATAACTCAACAACTTAACCATCACAACATGCCACTATTGACATACTTAGTTATTTATTTGATGAGCTACTTGATACTCGATTATTTCATGTGCTCATGGTTATTCTTTTGATGATAATGCTTTGTATGTTTCATATAGTGATTTGAGTTGCTTTCGTAATTACAATTATGTGAGTGATTTATATGTGGTTTTATGGTTACTTGCCCTGTACTTGCATGTGTATGGTGTACATATGTATTTTATTTTATGTTTGATGTTTCTGATGTGGTTGAGGGAGGGAGTTGTAATTACCTGCTAGTCAGGAACTACACGATGTACCACTCCCCGTCATTGTCTATTTAGTTTAGATATATATGCATATGTACATGTTCAGCTCTCATGCAAATTATAGGTAGCAGGCATCGACTTCCCTAAATTACTAGGATGAGTGTGTCCTATCGCACTATCTCAATGGTAAAGAGGGGAGATTGTCCTCGAGTTCAAATCCTAAATCCGAGCCAATTATCTTATTATATAGGACAAGTATCTGAGTTATTTATCTTTCTGAATTCGTCAAGTGACGTGAATTCAAAATTTTGACCCTTGAGTTTGAATTTATACTTTGTCTTTTAGATGGGTTTTCTTGTTAAGCTTGTGGGTCTGTTGTGATTTTCAGTAATAATTAAATCAAATAAAGATATCATTAAATAATTTAATTAAATAAAAAAATTGTAAAGAATTTTTTTTTAAAATTATATTTAATTAATTTGGAAATTAATCAAATAGAAGAAATAAAAAACTGGGTAAGTATGTCCATGTGATAATGTTTTATCATTATTATTTTACTTTCAAACTTCCTACTAGGCATAGAATAGTAGTTAAGAATTTATTCTTGAAATAGTAAAGGCTCTCGAAACAAAAAGTTTTTATGTTAAAAATATATTTTCACATACTCTCAACTTAAGAAACCTTGGATATGTTTAGAAAAGTGTAGTGTCTATCCCTAGTTTACTTTTCATGTTTTACTGTTGAATTCTTTTAGGTCAGCTTTTATGGTTATGTGTTGTGATTTAGTAATACTGGGTTACCTGATTTGATTGATGTTATTCCATACTTAGTTATTTATTTGATGAGCTACTTGATACTCAGTTATTTCATGTGCTCCTGGTTATTCTTTCAATGATGATGCTTTGTATGTTTCATATAGTGATTTGAGTTGCTTTCGTAATTACAATTATATGAGTGATTTATATGTGGTTTTATGGTTACTTACCCCATACTTGCATGTGTATGGTGTACATGTATGTTTTATTTTATATTTAACATTTTTGATGTGGTTGAGGGAGGGAGTCGTAGTCACCTACTAGTTGGGATCTACATAATGTACCACTCCCTGTCATTATCTATTTAATTTAGATATATATGCATATGTACATGTTCGACTTTTATGCAAATTGTAGGTACCGAGCATTGATTCCCTAAATTACCAGGATGAGTGTGTCCTATCACAGTATCTCAATGGTAAAGAGGGGAGATTGTTCTCGAGTCCAAATCCTAAATCTAAGCCAATTATCTTAAAATATAGGACAAGTATCTGAGTTATTTACCTTTCTGAATTTGTTGAGTGATGTGAATTCAAGATTTTGACTCTTGAGTTTGAATTTGTACTTTGTCTTTTAGATAGGTTTTCTTATTAAGCTTGTGGGTCTATTGTGATTTTTAGTTATAATTAAATCAAATAAAGATATTATTAAATAATTTAATTAAACAAAAAAATTATAAAGAAAAAGCAATATTTAATTATATTTAATTAATTTGGAAATTAATCAAATAGAAGAAATAAATTTAAAGATTTAATTGAAAAACCAAATTTGACGTAATTATATATATTTAATTTAATAATAATACATTTAGAAGTTTCATTTAAATAATGAATTTTAAATATTGTTATTAGTTAAATTAATAAATATAGTTTCTAAATACATCTTATTTTTTATAAAAATAAAGTGAAAATAATTTAAATAAAGTTTATTCTAATTAAAGGGAAAAATTGCACAAGGGAATTAAATAAATTTAAATAATAATAAAATATTTTTAAGGAGAGATTTTGCATGTTCATAAAACCAAAACCCTAGGTTAATAAATTCTTTATTGGGAGATTAGAGCTCATTTCTCCACACATAGGTTTTGGAGAGTAAACTTTGGAATTAGTGCAAACAAATTGTTGAAAATTTCAAAGGGTTTGGATTTGTATGCATTTACGAATTTTCTTAGATTTTAGTTTTTATTTTGAGGTAGGGTTTGAAAACCCATTGTAGAATTTTATTGAAAGATATGTCTACTTTGTGTCTTCCTAGGTCCTTGCATAATGCTTATTAATTTATTGTATTAATCTTTGGATAACAAATTATGTTGTAGATTTTGAAAAGGAAAACTTATTAACCAAGAAAATGTTAGAAATGCTTTAGAATAACTGAGAGGGGGGTGAATCAGTTATTCAAGGTCCAAATGTCCTAATAAAACTTTTTCATCAAGTAAAGTGAGCCCATTAAACCATTCATTCATCCAAGCTTAAACTTTTCCTACCTAGCAAGTTACTCCAAATCAACATATAAGCACAACATATTAAGAATCAACACATAACATAATGATTTATATGGAAACCCAATTTGGGAAAAACCACCAATAACATGCTACTCAATTCTCACTCTTCTGAAGTGATGCCCTATGAAAGGCCTGCCTTGTTAAAGGCTACAACACACTGTTAAATGTGACCTAGTTAAAGGATTTATCCGCCTTGTTAGAAGTGGGCCTGGTTAGAGGACTTCAGAACATTCACTTGGAATGTCACTCTGTTAAAAGATTTACAAATGGCTATTAAACCAACCTAAGTCCATATGATTTTACCCTAGCTGACACAATTGTTAGAGAGTAAGAACAAGGGCTTTTGACCTAATACAATTTACAACTTAACTTGCAGATTTTAGATCACTTTTCAGCTCACAACATTACCTGACTTGCAGTCTTTGTAGCTCTGACAGTTTGTCCCCCTTTCAAGCTTTGTCTCCTTGAGTCTTCATGCTCAATGTACCCATGCAATCTCTATATGACCACTTATCGAAATAGAGTCTCTGTGCTCTATTCTTTCTTCTCCTTGATGCCTTCTCCTTGACACCCTTCAACCACTTCACAATTTGGCACTCCAACAACTCTTGCTTCTTGGCCTATGACTGCTTAAACAGAAGTCTAGAATTGTTTTTCCCGCTTGATTCTTCCCTCATTTAATTTTCGTTCGAATGGATTAAGTAGGATTCATTGAATTTAACCCACATCTTGTTCCTTCTAGAAACATCACGAAGAATTCTCCTAAATTCGCCCAAAAATGGTTTTTCTAAAATTTTGTGCCTCCAGCTCATCATCTTTATCCTCCATTTGGTTCACAAAATTCAAGGATCAACCTTGTTGGCTCAGATTTGGCGAATCTTTGACTTTTCACATAATGCAGTAGCTCGACACTATTGAAATTTTGGTGCTTGGCACATACTATGTTACTTGATACCAACTACATTTTATTGATGCTCAACACCTATTGTGGATTCACTCGGCATCTACTAAGTTTTTTTGATGCTCGACATGTGAACATGTTCGATTCCTTCTATATCACTCGGCACACACTAGATTTTGCATTTTCTCGGCACTAATTGAAAATTTACTCGGCTCGAACTAGCTTGCTCGACACTCACTAATGAACTTAGTTAAGCTTTGCAAATAGCCTTGTTACAACTTATTCTTTCAGTATTTGTAAGTGTGGCCAACATCTGTATCTTCAAGTATAGTGTCAATACATCATTTTACCATTGTCTTAACTGATCCTTGCACTTCATTAAAAAATCATAACTCAACCTTTCCCTTAGGTACTTTTGTTACATCTTGTTGATTAAATCCTCTTCATCAATCAACTAAGTGATAGTACTTGGATCTTATAAGCAATTGTTATTCCAACAAATAGCAGGTTTGACATCAAATGACAAAGCAATGATTGAAAACATTCTCTATCAACAATCTTCCTTCTTTGCAACAATATCCCTCTTTGATAGTACTCTTTTTCAATCAGATTTCCAACAATCTCCCTCTTTGGCATTGATGGCAAACCAAACTAATCAACCATTATACCAAACTATTCAACCAAGTTATCAAAATGTTAACTAGGTTAGAATCAGTAAGTCAAATGCCAAAAAGAAAAATGTGTTACCATCAGTTTTCACTTCTCCCTCTCTAATCTATTATCCTAATTACTTCTACTTCTCCCTCTTAGCTATTGTTTCCTTTTTCTATTCACTATTCACTTTGTTCTTGTGCTACTTTTGACTTCCTCTTTCGTTCTTTCTCCCTTTGTATACAATTTTCATGTTCTACTATTTTGCTACCAACTACTTCTCTCTCTATCCATTTGATCCTTTAGATTTGATCAATTTCTGCTCTTTTCTCTTTCTCCTCAAATGTTGTTGATTAGTTTCTACCTTTTGCTCTTTCTCCCTATTTGACAACAATGCCAAAGACATATTGTTTCCACATCTTATCATGCAAGTATAGCATTTGCAGGTACTCCAATTTCTCCCTCTGTCACCTTGCTTTGTGACTTATTTGGAACTTTGGTGCTTGGATTACTTCAGGCATGATCCTAAAGTAAATATTCTCTGCATCAATTCGTAATATTTCAACAATCCACTCATTTGATGCGGGGCAGTCTTGCTTTTTCTCAAGTAGCCTTGGCTAGGGGTATCACCCCTAACTTACCTCTTAGATATTCAAATGTGTCTTTAGGTAGTGCTTTTGTGAAGATGTCAGCAATTTGTTCCTTTGAGCTGACATATTTCATTCTCACTTGCTTGTCTTCCACCAATTCTCTTACACAGTGATACTTAATTGCAATATGCTTTGTTTTGGCATGCATCATAGGATTTTTTGGTATGTTGATGGCACTTGTGTTATCACAATAGAGTATCACAGGTTTAGTTACCTCTTCCTTCATACCTTACAACAGATGTTTGATCCATACAATATTTGTGCAATTGATAGGAGCTGCAACATACTTAGCTTCTGTTGTGGACTGTGAGGTACAACTTTGCTTTTTGTTGGTCCAAGTAACCAATCTTTTCCCTAAGAAAAGTGCTCCTCCACTGGTGCTCTTTCTGTCATCAATATTACCTCCCCAATCTGCATCAGTGTAGGCTTTCAACTCAAAATTTTCACTCCTCTTGTAATATAAGCCAAAGTCATAAGTTCCTTTTAGGTACCTTAGTATTCTTTTTATTACCATAAAATGATTTTCTCTTTGAATTTGTAGAAAATCTTGCCACTATTCCAACTGCTAATGCAATGTTTGGTCTACTATGCACAACATATTGAAACTTTCCAATCATTGATCTATACAATGTCTGATTCACTTCAACAGATTCGTCATTCTTGGATAACTTATGTCCTATTACCATTGGTGTATTGACTGGTTTTGAATCTTCTAAGAAAAATGTTCTGAGTATCTCCTTGATATATTTTGATTGGGTCACAAATATACCATGCTTTAGTTGATGTACTTGCAAGCCAACAAAGAATTTGATTTCTCCAAACATTGACATTTCAAACTCATGTTTCATTTGATTAGCAATTTTTTTGCAAAGAACATCTTTTCCTCCAAATATTATATCATCAACAAAGACTTCAAATATCATAATCTCTTTACCTTTTTCTACCTTGATATATAGGTTGTTGTTGTCATCTATTCTCTCAAATCCAATCTTTACATGATATTTGTGCAGTCTCTCATACCATGCTCTAGGTGCTTGCTTCAAACCATAGAGTGCTTTGTGTAGTTTGCAAACCATATCTTTATTGTTGTGATCAAAAAATCCTTCTAGTTGTTCTATGTAGACTTCCTCTTCCAGTATACCATTCAGAAAATCAAACTTTACATCCATTTGGTAGACTTTAAAACCTTTATAAGCAGCATATGCAAGTAGTGTTCTCACTCCTTCCATTCTCGCAACAGGGGCAAATGTTTCCCCATAGTCCAGTCCTTCTTCTTGTGCATAACCTTTGCAAACTAATCTAGCCTTATTTCTTGTGATCTAACCATTCTCATCAAGCTTGTTTCTAAATACCCATTTGGTACCAATCACATTCTTATCAATGGTCTTGGAACTAAAGTACATGTTTTGTTCTTCTCAATCTGATCTATCTCTTCTTTCATAGCTTTATTCCAGTCATCATCTTGTAGTGCATCTTTTACTGTTTTAGGTTCAATCTTGCTCATCAGACATGATCCATTTCTTAGTTTGTTCCTTGTCATTGGTATGGCTTCCTTGTCACCGATGATTTGTTCTGTAGGGTGATGTCTTCTCACATATCTGGATAGTCTTGGTTCTATCCTTCTTTCTATGTTTGATCTTTTAGCTTCAGAGTGATTGTGCACATCATTTTCAAGTATTTCATCATCTCTTTCATGTGTATTGACTTCTTAGTGAAAATGTGCATTATTTTCATTCTACAACTTGACTTCTGAACATTCTGCAAGTCGACTTCTGAACGCAGCTTGACATTCACTGGTCATGACTCAGCTGATACTAAGATTTGTTGTTGAATACCAACTTGATTGGCAGTATCATCTTTAGTAAGCATTCCTTCATAGAAATATACAAAAGATTTGTACTCTTCTGATTTCTTAGATTCATCAATTTGAACTTCTGCATGCTCATCAAAATTTACATTTGCACTCTCCACAATCTTGTTAGTGTTAGTATTCAAACACTTATATGCCTTACTTCTAGTGGAATATCCAAAGAATATGCCTTTATCACTTTTTGCATCAAACTTGCCATTTCTAGTATCTTTAAGAATATAGCATTTACAACCAAATGCTTTGAAATGTTTTGCATTAGGTGAGTGACCGTTACATAATTCAAAAGGTGTTGCATTTGTAACTTTCTTGACTTGAACTCGATTCAGGACGTAAACAACAGTACTTATAGCTTCTCTCTAGTACTTCAGAGCAACACTTTTCTCCATAATTAATGTTCTAGCATAGTCTATCATTGATCTATTCCTCCTTTCTGCAATTCCATTCTGTGGTGGAGTTTTTGGTGCTAATGTTTATCTTTTAATTTCTTTATCATTGCAAAATGTCTCAAATTCTTTTGATGTGAACTCTCCTTCTCTGTCTGATCTCAAACACTTCAGACTCTTTCTTGTTTCTTTCTCAACTCTGGCCAAATACCACTTGAACATTTGAAACGCATTGGATTTTTGTTTTAGGAACATGGCAGTCATCATCCTAGAGTAGTCATCCACAAACAACATTATATATCTGTCTCCTTGGTAACTTTGAACTTCTATTGGGCCACATAAGTCTGTATGGACTAACTCTAATACTTCTTTGGAGGTGTAGGTTTTACTTTTGAAACTTGACTTAGTCATCTTTCGTAGTTGACATTGTTTGCACATTGTATTTTCAGGCTTCTTCAGTTTTGGTAACCTCTTGACTTTCTTCTTTTTGCTGATACTAATCAAATTATCAAAGTTAACATGACACAACCTTTTATGCCATAGCCAAACATCATCAAGTTTTACAATGAGACAAGTTGCATCTTCCATATCTAGGTAAAACAAATTATTCTTAATGTGTTCACCTTTTCCTATCAAATTTTCATCTGTATCATAGATTTTGGAAGTTTTATTTCCAAATTCTACTTTGCAATCTATATTGCCTAGTTGTGACACACCCAACAGATTATAGTTCAATCCTTCAACATAGTATGCATTATCACACAAGATTTTCTTTGTAAGTTTAATAGAGCATTTTCCTTTGATTTGACATGGAGCATCATTTTCAAATCTAACACTATTTCCATTATATTGAGTAAAGGTAATAAACTTACTTTTGTCTCCTATCATGTGATGTGAGCATCCACTGTCTATGATCCATTTGTCATTTTTGTTCACACAAGTTGCCAATGTTGTTGCTTCTTCTTCATCTGATTCATCCTTTATGGATACATAGACTACTTCATCATCATTATCATCAAAATCTTCTTCTTCAGCAATGTAGCACTTTTTGCCTTTGTCCTTGTAATCTCTACCATCATCTTCTCTTATATTCTTGATCTTGTTGCCATCTTTGTAATTGTTTTTATGTGTGCATCTTACAACAATATGTCCTACTTCATTGCAATTAAAACATATGATAGGCAACTTACCTTTGAATTTACATTTGCCTCTATGAAATCTTCTGGTCAATAATGCTTCCAATTGTTCCACATCTTCTTCATCAGTGCTACTGTCACTAGATGCATACTTTCCCTTCTTCTTCTTCTTTGATTTCACCTCCTCAATGTCCTTCAATGTCAGCTTGGTCTTGAAAGCAAATTCAAGATTCTCAGGTTTGTAGTTATCAAAATTGGACAACTCAAATGCAGTAAGTCTTCCTACTATCCCTTCAAAAGCTAGTGCATTTCTTGGTACACATCTTAACTCCTGGATGGCTAAAACTCTTATAGCATAGATAGGGAGCAGGGTTCTTAAGTATTTTGTATTAACAGTGTCATCTTCCAAATGACCTCCCAAACTTCTTATTGCACTTACCACTTCTTTCATTCTAGAGGCATATTGGGTAGCATTCTCACCTTCTCCATTTTCATGTCATCAAACTTTCCTTTGAAGCTTTCTCTTTTTGCTCTTTAAACATTTTGATCTCCTCCATAAATATCTAACAAGGCTTTCCACATCTTGAATGCAAAGTCACATCCCTTGATGTCATCAAATTCAACATAGTTCAGTGCATAGGCAATATCCAACATTGTCTGATTGTGCTCCTTCCTTTTGTTCAAATCATTTGCAGTAAGGGCTCTAGCTGGATCTACATGTTCCACTGTAATTGAGGTTTTCGCATAATCACCTATTGATCCAAGGTGCAACTTCATTAAATTTTGCCATGTAGCGAAGTTATCTCTATTAAGCTCGGGAACTTCTCTCTTAGACATCTTGATCTTCTTGCTTCTAGTACCTTTAAACTAAATCAATAGATGGCTCTAATGTCAATTGTTAGAAATGCTTTAAAATAACTAAGATGAGGGTGAATTAGTTATTCAAGGTCCAAATGTCCTAATAAAACTTTTTCATCAAGTAAAGTGAGCCCATTAAATTGTTCATTCATCCAAGCTTAAACTTTTCCTACTTAGCAAGTTACTGTAAATCAACATGCAAGCACAACATATGAAGAATGAACACATAACACAATGATTTACATGAAAACCCAATTTGGGAAAAACCACCAATAACATGCTACTCAATTCTCACTCTTTTGAAGTGATGCCATGTGAAAGGCCTGCCCTGTTAAAGGCTACAACACACTATTAAATGTGACTTGGTTAAAGGATTTATCCACCCTATTAGAAGTGGGCATGGTTAGAGGACTTTAGAACATTCACTTGGAATGTCACCATGTTAAAAGATTTACAAATGGCTATTAAACCAACCTAAGTCCATAAGATTTTACCCTAGCTGATACAATTGTTAGAGAGTAACAACAAGGGCTTTTGACCTGATACAACTTACAACTTAACTTGGAGATTTCAGATCACTTTTCAGCTCACAATATTCCTTGACTTTTAGTCTCTGACAGCTTGTCCCCCTTTCAAACTTTGTCTCCTTGAGTCTTCATACTTAATGTACCAGTGCAATCTCTATATGACCACTTATCGAAGCAGAGTCTTTGTGCTCTGTTCTATCTTCTCCTTGACACCCTTCAACCATTTCACAATTTGGCACACCAACAACTCTTGCTTCTTGGCCTGTGACTCCTTAAATAGAAGTCTGAAATTGCTTTTTCAGCTCGATTCTTCCCTCTTTTAATTTTAGTTTGAATGGATTAGGTAGGATTCATCGAATCTAACCCATATCTTGGTCCTAGAAACATCATGAAGAATTGTCCTGAATTCACCCAAAAATGGTTTATCTAAAATTTTATGCCTCCAGCTCATCATCCTTATCCTCCATTTGGTTCACAAAATTCAAAGTATCAACCTTGTCAGCTCAGATTTGGCAAATCTTTGACTTTTCACATAATGTAGTAGCTCGACACTATTGAAATTTTGGTGCTTGGCACATACTGGGTTACTCAACACCAACTACATTTTACTGATGCTCGATAACTACTGTGGATTCACTCAGCATCTACTAAGTTTTTTTGATGCTCGACACCTGATCACGCTCGACTCCTTCTGTATCACTCGACACACACTAGATTTTGCATTTGCTCAACACTAACTGAAAATCTGCTTGACTCTAACTGAAAATCTACTTTGCTCAAACTAACTTGCTCGACACTCACTAATGAACTTAGTTAAGCTTTGCAGACAACCTTGTTACAACTTATTCTTCCAGTGTTTCTAAGTGTGGCCAACATTTGTATATTCAAGTATAGTGTCAATACATCATTTTACCATTATCTTAACTAATCTTTGCACTTCATTACAAAACCGTAACTCAACCTTTCACTTAGGTACTTTTGTTACATCTTGTTGATTAAATTCTCTTCATCAATCAACTAAGTGATAGTACTTGGATCTTATAAGCAATTGTCATGTCAGCAAATAGCAGGTTTGACATCAAATGACAAAACAATGATCGAACACATTCTCTATCAACAATCTTCCTTCTTTGCAACAATCTCCCTCTTTGATAGTACCCTTTTTCAATTAGATTTCCAATAGAAAACATGAATGAGGAAAATTGTATAAAAATATTAGAAAATTAGAAGAGAACAACAAATTAAATAACTAGAGTTTGAACTTCAAATTTGTCATGTGATTATCATGAGTTTTCTAAATAAAGATAAATATTATTCTTATATCTAAAATAATTTAATTGCAAAATATATTGGAATAGCAAAAGATTAATTGGGAAAAAAATATGTTGTAGCTAAACTTATGCATCCATGTAAAAACAAATATAGAAAATATAGAAAATTAAGTATATTATGGTTGCACAATTTGATAGATCAAAGATATACAAAAATACTAATTAAATATTTATTTTTATTTTATAAAATTATAATTTAATTTTTAGATTTTTTTTTAAAATATTTTTTTTCTTTTATGATTAATTATTAATTTTGGAAAAAAATAAATTTAAAAAAATTATTAATTAAAAAATATATTATTTATTTATTTTGAAGATTAAATAAAATATTACTTAGTTTCTTATAAGTGGGCTTTTAGCATTAATTCTTTTTAAGAACTTTGAGTGGGCTATAACTTGTTATATATTTGTTAATGCAAATGGAGTTATAAGTTAATAAATATATATTTATGACGTATCTCTATTTTAAGAAGAGTTATAGTTGAGTTAACTTTATAATCATCTAGTTATGAATATTTAAATCTTATGAGAACAATTGTAGATAACTTAATTAAAATTATAATTTCAAGTTTGAGTTATCTTTAGTTGCGTCATGAATTGAAGGAAAAGTAAATTTAATATTAGACTTAAATAGAAGTCAAATTAATATTTTAGAAATGAAATTGATATTAATATTTAACCTAATAATATACATTGATTTTTTAAATTTATTTTTGATCGGTAAACGGCCAAGGCCATAATAAATTTTTATAATAAAAAGATTACATCAATTTTTGCTTCGTTCAAATGGGCACTGGTAGGAAAGAACAAAGAAGAAAACCTCTAGTCTTGCCCAGGACATAACATCCTTTATTATTACATTGTAAAAGGGGCATACCCCAGTTAGATTACAATTGATAAATATAGACGAATACAGGGCATACCCCTATCTGATTACAACTGCTTACAAAACAAAAGGTTATAGAATATACATTGATGTTATTCAATAAAACATTCATGAATTAAGATTTTAAATTAATAACATGATAATATTTCATGACTGATAACCTTTATCAAACTGTGATACGATTATGAAATGAAAACTTGAATTTAATGCACATCAATTTTTGTGGAATTTTTTTTTAAAGAGTAAATAACTACACTTGTTTTAAATGCATGTCGAGATGACATGTTTTATTTTGTGGTGGGTTTGGAGGAAACCTAATAGTTTGGCTATATAAACATGTTTAATAGAGGCTTGGGAAGTGGTTGATTTTGTGATGCTTTTATGTGATGTTGTTTTGTCCTGATTATTTTAATCCCAACCAATGTGTTATATCCATGTGTTTGTGCGATGAGATCGAGTTCTTCTTTGTAAGCTCGTGTATTTTGATTTTCTTAGTGTACCCTATGAGATTTTCGATCAATTATTTATTGGTGCTTTCCAGTTGCTTGTATAGGACTGAGGTGAATATTGTGAATTATCTATCGATGTTTTCATGTTGCTTGTATAAGACTGAGGTGAATATTGTGATTTATATATTGGTGTTTTCCAGTTGCTTGTATAGGACTGAGGAGAATATTGTGGTTTTATGAGATATACTTCAATGAAATTACGATAGGTTATCTATGTGTATGTTGAGGAGTGACTTGCAATGAAGGTTGGAGCCCTAAAGAAGTTGCCTAGGTAACACATTATAAGTTGCATTAATAAGTGATAAGATTTCATTAAACGGGTTAAAATGAATTAACAAGAGTCACTGTTTTACCTTGCTCGTGCCTCGAGTGCTAGTACAGGCTAGGATGGGAGTAGAGAGGATGCTTGGTTGCAACCTTGCCTTGTTAGTATGCCTTGTCTATAAGAAAGGATATTGATGTCACATAGAGTCACTAGGGGGTTGGAGTCCAGAGAGGTTGCTAGGGTAAGTATTGGTCATTTTTGCCCCCCATTCAACCCATCATTGATAATCGATCACAGAGATCTTCAATGGACTAGATTCTTTGTTTTGGGTTAACACGCTAAAGTTGGCAGATAATATTTTGTGTTTTCCCACCCCTTCTCCCTAACTGACTAGAGAATATCCAATGACTCGTGTTTTTGTGTACCATCTCAACATCCTCCCGAAAGTGCTATATGTTGCCACGTATCCAATCTTGAGTTGGATCATGTTGCAAAGATCTAACGACTCTTGTGTTTTCGTAAGATACTTGCTCATCCTTGTGAAAATGCAAGATTGTGTCACGTATGATGAGAGCTCCAAACAAGTTGACTCTGGTGGGTCCACAGTTAAAAGACTTATATTGATGTTGATTCATCCAAGTGTGCCAGCTCAACTTTTGTAGGTCCACGGGTGACAAAGTTTTGTTGTCCGCAATTGGTCCATGTACTTCCATGTTAGCAGGTAGCAGGGTCCAAGGTTTCATATGCATGTAGACGAGATCAACGGTTGTTGTATCTTCGTGTTTGGCTCAACAGGGTTTCATGAAATCACGAGATGCTACCATGGGTCTTCATTCTAGTGCTTCTTCATGGTGCAGTGCTTCCTCAAGGCCCCGAAACCTGAAATTATGCCATGTGTATTCGAGTGGTCGCGTCTATGTTGTTTGCATGAGTGGTTGACTTGTCATGTTGTCCTACATCATGTTGTCATGCGTCCCTATTCTGGTGTTTCCTCATACTGCAGTGCTTCTTTAAGGCTCCAAAACTAAGAATTGCACCATGTGGTAGAGGGTCCAATTTGTCGTGACATCTCAGTCATCCGTTGGAAATAAAACTCAATTTTGATTGATGGTGGCAACTTAATATGTCATTGGGGGAGATTCTCCCAACATCTAGGTTGTTCATTCTTAATGGAAGATCTTCATCAACGACCAACATTTATTTTTGGGGAAACCAAATTCCCCTTATGGTCAACTCTGCATTTTGCAGGTGGATAACATGTTGTGTTATCCCTCCACGCATTTTCCCCTAGCGGCACAAATCAACTTCTTATGACCATGACACGTTATTAGGGCATGTTCTTTAATGTTGAGCAACTTCTTGGGCCTTGTTTGCATGACATCATTACACTCCATGCCTCTTTATTGCGTGTAATGATAAGATCTTTGGGATTTGATACTTATGGCTGGGTGCATTGATTTGGGTTTCTCATTGTCACTTCATGGGAAAATTGCACTTCAAGATCATATTTCATTCTGATATCCAGTTATTGCTTCCTCTGCAACTTGACTCCACCTTGGTTGGGGTTTGAACTTCAAGTTAGATTTGAGTTATTCTTGAACTCTTTAGATGGTAGTTGTAAATATTTCTTAAGGGTTCTTGTCTACTTGTATTTTTTGCAATAGCATTATGCCATGCAACTTTTGCCTTCCATTAATGAAATAACTCTACTTCTTACCTCTTCTTGCCATCCATTATTTGTGCAAGTCTATTGCCTTGTAGTAAATGTTTCTTTTCTAGTTTTTAAGGTTCATGTTGTGTTTAATTTGCAAGTGAAGTGTTGTGTTGTGAAGTTTCTCTTTCCTGTCAACATCAAATCGGTTTCCAACCTGCATGTGAGTCCTTTGAAGGTAGATTAGAGTTTAGATATGTGTATTGGAGTGTTTCGTTGATATTTTGTGTAGTTGTGGGTAGAGTTGTAACCATGGTTCTATCTTGGTGCATCACCTTCCTTTCCCTTTCTCGGATTAATTTATGTTCTCCTTCTCCCTTTCCTCTCAAGCAATAGTTTAGGTGCACCCTGATAGTGAGGAACTCAACCTTCTCTAGACATTCAATCTTAGAGCGCAAGTACCACACTTTGAGGTTGTTTCCATGTTACACAAGGTCACTTGAGGCTCATACCTCAAGCAAGGGTGCAGACTTCTATGTCAATAGCTTTTGGTGTATGATGGGATAAACATTAAAAGATTCAAATCAGTTTCCAGAACCTGCACCAGTCATACCACAGTTTTTAGTACCCTCGGTGGGACACAAATTTCAGCTTCATAAGTCTCTTAGCTAGCCAATTGAGATATATTCATGGAGAAATTGGGTGTTTTTCTCAATGTAATCAGCCTTTAGAGGTGTGCACACCATGGCGGCTCTATGCAACCATCAGTTTCAACAGACCAAGTGCTAATATGATTTTCAATTTTTATGTCTCCTTTGGATTTATGTGAAGTTGTTTTTTTAGATGTCTTATCATGGACCCACTTCATAGAGACTCCTCCCATTTTCCTCCATAAGATGAAGAGGTCAGTTTTACCCCTAACCTTCATATTATTTTTGGCCCTGAATGTGTTGCGATTTCCCCCAACAAGTTCATATCAGTACAAGAGTTCCAAGAGCAGCAAGAGAGGAAGAACAAATCAAGCCTATGTATAGACTCTTCCTTGAGTTTGGCTTCCCTTGCAACATCAAATGACTAACCTACTAAGTCTTCTATAGAACCCTATAATGATCCCAAGTCAAATGTAGGAGAGATTTATGATCGCATAAATAATTTGGGCCTTGGATTTTCTCACATAGCTAAGATTTTTGAATACGTTCATAATCCTTATGAGGATATAGACTGTGGGGATTTTGCTTATGTTATGTTCATTATGATTTCTTGGCTTAATGACTTGCGTAATGAGAAGGAGATGTGGGGGAATGACCCTCATGTTTGCAGCATGGTGCCTGAGGCCCTTGATATTTTTGATGAGACTCACCAAGCACTTCTTAGGCTGTAGCCAAAGGAAGAGATACAAAGGCAATTTGAGGAGGATCTTGCAAGAATATTGGCTATTGCAGAAGAAGAGACAAGGCTCGAGCTCTCTTAAGTGCAAGCAATTGAAGCACAAGAGCCTCCAAAGAGAAAATTTGCTAGCTTTAGATAGAGCAACCCTCCTATTAGGCAAAACAACACACAAGAGCCAAAGGCCCACTCGCGAGAAACATTGTCGAATCCATTTGAAGATGAGCCATCCAAATGCAATTTTTTAAGATTCAAGAGGAGTGAGCCTCCCCAGATTTCCATTCCTTGTTGCACTGATCAAAAGCCTGCAACTCCTCAGCTTGATGTTGAGTTTTTTCTTAGGGTGGAGAACAAAGAGACAAAGGAGGATGACGTGGTTCCTATCCTTGAGGAACCAAAGATGGTTGATCAAGCTTCAGATGGGGAAGAAAGATCAGACCTATTGCAAGAACAAGAAAAGCAAGACCATGAGTTGCAACAGGAAGACAAGCATGGACAAAAGGAAGAAGAAAAGATAAATGTAGGTTAGAGGATGATTTTTCCAACATCATAATAGATTTCTGCTCAAGGCTTGACACCATACTGCTAGCTCCCAAGGAGGCGGTTCATGAACAACATGAAGACAAGGTGGAGATTATTTCTTTACAAAAGGAGAAGCCATTTCCAAACCAATTGGATACCAAGGTTAAGGAGCATAACAACATAGTCAAGGTTGATTGCTTAGACCAAGTGTCAGCAAGAGGATGCCCAATTAGGCATCTAACTCTACAAAAAAAAATTAGCATGTTTCCTCTAGTCATGCTTACTTTTGGGCATGAGGGTGAGTTTCAAAAGAGTGAGCAAGTAAATATTGCTGAAGAAGGTAATGCCCCAGTGCTGGAAAGCTTCATCAACATTGGGAAGAAGATTTTCCATGCAACAACATGTTTGTTATGCTTGCTAATCTTTTTGGTTGCCCACATGCATGAAAGGAGAAACTAACTTGTAATGAAGGGTGACTACATCAACAAGCCAGTAAATGGCTTTGTTTGATTTCAATTTTTGTAAATGATTGTACATACTAGAGTAGGTGTTTTTTCTTCTTTCCAAGAAGTGCACGTGCACAACTATTCCCTCTTGGATATAGAAAAAGTGTGTATTTTTGCCAGTTGTAGAGGTAGAACTTGTGAAGTTGTAGGTTATACAACATGTCATTTCTTTTGGTAACTCCATGTCCAATGGATTTCTTCAAGCCATTGATCTATGCTTAGCAGGAAAGCATCCCCTCTAAATCACCAAGAATATTGGCCATTTTCGCACTGCATTCAGCTCATCGTTAATAACCAATTAGAGAGATCTTCAATGGACTGGATTATTTCTTTAGGGTTAATACACTAAAGTTGGCAGATAATATTTTGTATTTTCTCATCCTTTCTCCCTAGCTGATTGGCAAAGATCTGAGCGTACCATTTCAAGATCTTCCGAAAAGTGCGAGATACTGCCACATATTTAGTCTTGGGTTGGCTCATGTTGCCAAGATCTAATGGCTCTTGTGTTTTCGCGCGATACCTACTCATCTTCATAAAAAATGCAAGATTGTGCCACGTATGATGAGTGCTCCAAACAAGTTGGCTTTGGGGGTTCCATGGTTAGTAGAGTTATGTCAATGTTGATTTGTCCTCATGTCGCAGCTCAGCTTATGTGACAGAGTTTTGTTGTTTGCAATTGGTCTGTCATGTCCCCTTTTCAAATAATTAAAAAATAATAATTTTTGCTAAGGCAGGCAGGCCCAAGAAAGTGAAGTTTCGGAAAAAGGGGGTTAATCTTTGAAAACCGTTGGACTAATAAATGAAAATTATTATTAAAATATGTTTCATTAACCTCTCTTGGATGTGAGTTACAGTTATGTCCTCTTTTAAGGGGTTTTGGAGGCATTTTGGGCTCATTCCAGAACTTGATTTTTGCTCATTCTTTGTTATTCTTTAGAGGCTGCCAAACCTGTGGAGAAGGAGACCCAAGAACGGGAGTTTGCAGGTTTCTAGGGAGACCCAAGAACGGGAGTTTGCAGGTTTCCAGGAAGGCTAAGGACGGGAGTTTGAAGCCATTCCCTGTGCATGCTCATACAGAGTTTGCCTTTGTGCTGAACAGTGCAGATTTGTGAGTTTTCGGGTGTGTTTTTTGTATGAGTTTGGTGTTTACAGTTGAGTATTTCATATCAGTTTGGGTTGCTGTTGTATATCAGACTTTTAAATGTTAAAATAGAGCTGAATATATATATTGAGACGTGATTAAACTTCTGAGATAGATTATTAGTGTTTTTGTGGTGTTTTCGGGCATATTTTGTGCTATTTCGGGAGCCCGATGAGCATAGTTTTGGTCCTACATTTTTGAGCTATTGTGTAAAGGCTATACGGATCTGGAAATGTCAATTTGTAGGCTGTTATGCTGCTGAAAGTTCTATAAAAATTTCCATTTTCATATTTATTAATAATTTGTGAAGTGGTGAAGCTTTTAGCACAATTTTCAACATACCCGATTTGGGGTTTCTTGAGGAATTTGGTGGATCTTTGGGATATTAGTTGTTTGATTTTAAAGATCTGATTTGAGGCTTTAAATACCATGAAAAATCAGAAAAGGGACATTTCAGTGGTATCAGAGCCATGATCTTGCCAGCCTGAGGGTTTGTAGAAGTTTGCAGGTCAGTTTTGACAACTACCCAGATCTTGCATTTCAGTTTTGAGAACTACCCAAATCTTGCATGTCATAATTTATGATTGCATGTTGCTTCTAATCAGTTGCATGTCAAAATTTATGGTTGCATGCTACTTCTAATCATTTTCATGTTAGTTCTTGGTGAATTTGGTGGTTGTAGAAGTTGTCATTTCAGTTTTGACAAGTACCCAGATCTTGCATGTCAGTTTTGACAACTACCTAGATCTTGCATGTCATAATTTGGTGGTTGCATGTTGCTTCTAATCAGTTGCATGTCCAAATCTATGGTTTCATGCTACTTCTAATCATTTGCATGTTAGTTCTTGGTGAATTTGGTGGTTGTAGAAGTTTGCATGTCAGTTTTGACAACTACCCAGATCTTGCATGTCAATTTTGACAACTACCCAGATCTTGCATGTCATAATTTGGTGGTTGCATGTTGCTTCTAATCAGTTGCATGTCCAAATCTATGGTTTCATGCTACTTCTAATCATTTGCATGTTAGTTCTTGGTGTTTGAAGAAGTTATATCCTATTGGGGTTACACTCTACTTTATCCAGAATGGACAGGTATAGTACAGAGTCTCAGAGGGAACGATCTTGGACAATTGATAGCCAGAGTCAAAATAGTAGAAAGGATGGTTATTTAGACATTCGAGATAAACTTATGAAAATAAGCCATGACATGTCTAAATAGTTGGTTGAGCACCACCGTATAATGAATGACATGTTATCTGACCCAGCTAAGGTGGATAAGTTGACTGGATTTCTATTTGGCATATTTTCTCACAGGACAGATGACACAATTCCCAAGAAGTTGCATGAGGAGTTTGAGAAACTAGCTGATAGCCAGGTAGAGGTCTCAGATTCTACTCTGCCACAGGAGGTGGTTGGAAAGGATATCACATAGATTGATAGTAACAGTCAACTTGATACTCAAATTGAGACAATTGTTTACAAGTCGTCAAAGGGTGATGCCACAGGTATTCAAGATGGTATAGTTACAACAGGCAGTGACTACAATGTAGTGGGTTTAGATGATGATTATGAGGATGTTGTTGTGCAGGATGGTGAGATACCTGGTAGAGATGAGCAAACATTGAGCATTCATGACTTTGCTGAGAAAGAGTACCAGGCACAGTTAGATGCTTCATCACATGAGGTTGAGGCTGGTAGTACTTCACATGATTTGTCCAGCCAGCTGAAGGTGAACAAAGATAGTATTGTGACTTCATTATCTCATCATGATAGGTATGTGGAGTTAGTTGGTATTGGTCATATTACTCAGGTGACGAGTTTGCTTGAGTTACCAATTGATTCTAGTTTACGGATATGGACTCGAGATTGTTATATTGGCATTTGGGATTCAGTTGACTGGAGATCTTTAACACTTTTTGGTAGCAGTGTTTGTTTGGGTGCTATCATGGATTTGATTAGCAGATTACACGGTGTTGTCTTTTCTTGTGCCAGTATCTTGTTTGATGTTGGTATTAGTTTTTATACACCGATGTTGGGCTTTGTTCATATATCTAGTCGACCATACTTGCTAGAATGTGTTGATGATATTTTATATTTGGCAGTGTGTATAGATGAGTCCCAGGATCATATTGGCATTGATAACATCCAGGAGGATGCAATGGGCAGTTTTGAAGACTTAGTTTCCTTGGGTATAGAGGAGTTGGACAGCAATGCTAATGTTTTTGATACTCCGTATGTTGATATGAGCTTTAGATTTGATTCACACGATATGGATGGTAATACTCTAGAGACTAGTAACTTTGAGGATACTCTTTTAGACAATGCATCAAAGGAGGTTTGTAGGAGACAGTCAAGCCAGTGCCATCATGTGTCTAATCAGTTGAGAGTTAGTGACCGAGACATTGCTATCACTTGCCAGCATTTCGATGCTGTTCGTCAGTTGTTAGCAGTTTATGGATGGGGTTTTCCTACTAGTGATGAGCAGGAAGGCAGTTATCTTTCCTTGACAGAGATCCACTCTTTATGGGAGGCTATTCAGATTTTGAGACAGAATTATATGCAGTTGCTAGCCGACAGAGATTATCTTATGGAGTGGGGTAGTACAGCATATGATGCATTGTTGGCCAAGGAAGATGAGGTGAGTGAGCTTACTGAGCAGCTTGAGGTGACTTCTGAGATTCTTGAGAGTACACAATTGGCTTTCAAGGATTCACAACTTCATTTGGCTAAGGTGACCATGGAGTTAGAGCAACTACAGTCTTTACCTGATTCTATACAGTCACAAGCTATGGTGTTTGGTGATCCGAGGATGTCCATGGCCGAGATTGTCAGAGACAGTGGAGATGGGGATGCATCCATCCTTGATACTAACATTGGCATATCAGGTTCATTTCCACTAGAGTCAGGTTTAGTTGATTTGGGTGTTATAGCAAATTGTTGTATGCCTAACATGGTGGTGGCCTCTGGTACTGATGGCATAGAGACTAGAGATGCATCAAAGATCGTGTGTGATGTTGGTGAGTCGGCAGTTGGCATGGTTCTTGCTAGTAATACTACTCCCTTGGTGATATCTTTGGAGGTAGTAGTCAGTTCCAACATGGTTAATGATCAATTGCAGTTAGTTTCATCTAGATTACAGTCTGAGCCACTGACTGAGATTGGCGCATTCTATCGGCATTACAGTATGAGGTACGCTCATCAATTTACCTTTGATGACCATGTTGATGAGATTATGATACAGAGATGTACTTTGGTTCCTAGTGCTTATCATCAGTTATGGAATAGTTTGATGCCTCGGGATGAGAGTTGTGATGGGCACGACATGGTGATAGGTCCTACAGTTGATAGCTTGATAATACATGACTTAGAGCAGGAGTTTTGGAGTGATGCTTTAGCAGGTGTTGTTATTGATTCTACTCCTTTGGCTATGACATCTCCTGACTTAGCTAGTGATCAGTCACAGTGGGTTATATCACTTGTTCATGGTGAGTTGTTGACTGAGGTTGGTTTTTTTAATCAACATTATATTGCAGGTCATGTACATCAGTTAGCAAATGATCCTTGTGTTGAGGAGTTGATGGCAGGAAAATTTGGTTTGGGTTCCATTTCTTGTTGTTTATCTTGTGATGGCTTTTCACCATTAGGGGTGCATGGGAGTTATGGTTATGAGATAGTGGTTGATGATCTACAGATTTGTGTTGACTACAGGAGTTGTATAGTGTGTGGATTCTCCATACTTGGTATAGTTTCATTTGAGAGCATTCACCATTGTTGCAGAGTTGGATTGTACATTCCGTATAGGCCAGTGGGATGCGTTGATGGTATTTATGGTGTTGGTAGTTTGATTTGTCCACTTTACTTGGGTTCTAATGTTCTAAGAGTTTGTGTCTCATGGGTTTTTGACTGTGGTAGTGATGATTTTGGAATTTGGTTGAGCTATAATTGTCAGTTTGATTATGGATTCATCTTGGTCATATTGCAGAGGATATTGCAGGAGCCTGTGTTAATTGGTAGTAGTATAGTTCATGACTACATTTGGGATCCAGGTGGATTGATTGGTTTATTGTTTAGCCATTGCTTGAGGACAAGCAATGTTTGGGAGGGAAGGACTTGTCATGTCCCCTTTTCAAATAATTAAAAAATAATAATTTTTGCTAAGGCAGGCAGGCCCAAGAAAGTGAAGTTTCGGAAAAAGGGGGTTAATCTTTGGAAACCGTTGGACTAATAAATGAAAATTATTATTAAAATATGTTTGATTAACCTCTCTTGGACGTGAGTTACAGTTATGTCCTCTTTTAAGGGGTTTTGGAGGCATTTTGGGCTCATTCCAGAACTTGATTTTTGCTCATTCTTTGTTATTCTTCAGAGGCTGTCAAACTTGTGGAGAAGGAGACCCAAGAACGGGAGTTTGCAGGTTTCCAGGGAGACCCAAGAACGGGAGTTTGCAGGTTTCCAGGAAGGCTAAGGACGGGAGTTTGAAGCCATTCCATGTGCATGCTCATACAGAGTTTGCCTTTGTGCTGAACAGTGCAGATTTGTGAGTTTTCGGGTGTGTTTTTTGTATGAGTTTGGTGTTTACAGTTGAGTATTTCATATCAGTTTGGGTTGCTGCTGTATATCAGACTTTTAAATGTTAAAATAGAGCTGAATATATATATTGAGACGTGATTAAACTTCTGAGATGGATTATTAGTGTTTTTGTGGTGTTTTCGGGCATATTTTGTGCTATTTCGGGAGCCCAATGAGCATTGTTTTGGTCCTACATTTTTGAGCTGTTGTGTAAAGGCTATACGGATCTGGAAATGTCAATTTGTAGGCTGTTATGCTGCTGAAAGTTCTATAAAAATTTCCATTTTCATATTTATTAATAATTTGT
Organism: Cupressus sempervirens; assembly: GCA_028749045.1. Lineage (NCBI taxonomy): Eukaryota > Viridiplantae > Streptophyta > Pinopsida > Cupressales > Cupressaceae > Cupressus > Cupressus sempervirens. The sequence continues at coordinate 688,960,383 of CM053793.1, forward strand.
GAAGTGGTGAAGCTTTTAGCACTATTTTCAGCATACCCGATTTGGGGTTTCTTGAGGAATTTGGTGGATCTTTGGGATATTAGTTGTTTGATTTTAAAGATCTGATTTGAGGCTTGAAATACCATGAAAAATCAGAAAAGGGACATTTCATGGTCCATGTATTTCCATGTCATTCATTGGCAGGGTCCAAGGTTTCATATGTATGCAAACAAGATCAATGGTTGTCATGTCTTCATGTTTGGCTCAATGAGGTTTCATGAAAACACAACATGTTGCCTCGTGTCTTCATATCGATATTTCTTCATGATGTAGTGCTTTCTCAACACCCCCGAAACCCATAATTGCACCAAATATCTTAGGGTCATCGTGTCTGTATAGTTTGCATGAGTGGTTGACTGGGCATGTTGTCCTATGTCATGCTACTACATATCCCCATTTCGGTGTTTTGTCATGATGCAGTGCTTCCTCAAGGCTTTGAGACCTGGAATTGCACCATGTTGTAGAGGGTCCTATTTCCCGTGACATCTCAGTCGTCTGTTGGAAATAAAGCTCATCTTTGATCAAGGGTGGCAACTTAATATGTTGTTGGGGGAGATTCTCACAGCATCTAGGTTGTTCGTTTCAAATGGAAGATCTTCATTGACGACAAGCATTTGATTTCATGGAAACCAAATTCCCCCCTACGGTCAAGTTTGCATTTTGCTAGCGGATAACATGTCATGTTGTCCCTTCCACCATTTTTTTCTCCAACAACATGAATAAACTTCTTGCGGCCATGACACATTATCAAGGCATGTCTTCAATGTTGAGCAATTTCTTGGGCCTTATTTGTATGATGCCTTTGCACTCTATGCCTCTTTATTGCGTGTAATGAAAAGATATTTGGGGATTTTATCCCTTACGACTGGGTCATTGATTTGGGTTTCTCCCTGTCACTTCATGTGCAGATTGCACTTCAAGATTAGATTTCATTACGATATTTAGTTATTGCTTCCTCTGCAACTTGACTCCACCTTGGTTGGGGTTTGAACTTCGAGTTAGATTTGATTTATGCCTGAACTCTTTAAAAGATAGTTGTAAATATTTCTTAAGGGTTCTTATCTTCTTTTATTTTTTCCAACGGTATTATGCATTGCAACTTTTTCCTTACATTAATGAAATAGCTCGATTTCTTACCTCTTCTTGCCATTCATTATTTGTGCATGTCTATTGCCTTGTAGTAAATGTTTATTTTCTAGTTTCCAAGGTTTGCATGTTGTGTTTAATTTGTTGGTGAAGTGTTGCATTGTGAAGTTTCTCCTTCCTTTTAGCACCCAATTGGTATCCAACCTACATGTGAGTCCTTTGAAGGTAGATTAGAGTTTAGATCTATGTATTGGAGTGTTTCATTGATATTTTGTGAAGTTGTGGGCAAAGTTGTAACCACAATTTTATCTTGGTGCATTGCTTCCATTTCCCTTTCTGCGTGTAATTTATGTTCCCCTTCTCCATTTCCTCTCAAGCAATAGTTTAGTTGCACCCTGATAGTTAGGAAGATAGCCTTGTCTAAAGATTCAGCCTCAGAACGCAAGTCCCACACTTGGAGGTTATTTTCATGCTACACAAGGTCACTTGAGGGTCATACCTCAAGCAAGGGTGCAAACTTTTGTGTCAACAATTTTTGGCACGCCTGGTGGGACAAACATTAAAAGATTCAAATCAGTTTCCAGAACCTCCACCGATCATACCATAGTTTTTGGCACCTCCGATGGGACACAAGTTTCAACTTCATAAGTTCACTGGCTAGCAAGTTGAGATCTATTAATTGAGAAATTGGGTTTTTCTTAGTGCAATCAGCCTTTAGAGGCATTCATCTAACACGGTGGCTACTTTATGCATCCATCGATTTTAACAGACCAAGTGCTGGTATGATTTTCAATTTTTATGTTTCCTCAGGATTTATGTGAAGTTGGTTTTTTTAGATGCCTTACCATGGACCCACTTCATAGAGTCTCGTCCCAATTTCCCCCAAATGATGAAGAGGCAAGTTTTACCTCAAACCTTCATATTATTTTTGGTCATGAATGTGTTGAGATTTCCCCCTGCAAGTTCATATCAGTACAAGAGTTCCAAGAGCAACAAGAGAGGAAGAACAAATCAAGCCTATGTATAGACTCTTCCTTGAGTTTGGCTTCCCCTGCAATATCAAATGACCAACCTACTGAGTCTTCCATAGAACCCTATAACGATCCCAAGTCAAAGGTAGGAGAGCTTTATGATCGCATAAATAATTTGGCCCTTGGATTTTTTGACATTGATAAGATTTTTGAATACATCTATAATCCTTATGAGGATACAAGCTATAGGGATTTTGCTTATGTTATGTTCATTATGATTTCATGGCTTAATTATTTGCATAATGAGAAGAAGATGTGGGAGAATGACCCTAATGTTAACAACATGGTGTCTGAGGCCCTTGATTTTTTCATGACGCTCGCCAAGCCTTTCTCAGGTTGCAGCAGGAGGAAGAAATAAGATAGAGGCTATTTGAGAAGGATCTTGCAAGAAGATTGGCTATTGTAGAAGAACAGACAAAGTTAAAGCTTTCTCAAGTGCATGCAGCTGAAGCACATGAACCTCCATGGAGAAAATTTTCTCGTTTCAAACAAAGCAACCCTCCTATTCTACAAAATAACACATAAGAGCCAAAGGCCCACTCATGAGCAACATTGCCAAATCCATCTCAAGAAGAGCCACCCAAACACAAGTTTGCTAGCTTCAAGAGGAGCGAGGCTCCCTAGATTTCTATTCTTTGTTGCAATGATCAAGAACTTGCAGCTCCTCAACTTGATGTTGAGATTCTACCAAGCGTAAAGAAGAAAGAGACAAAGGAGGATGAGGTGGTTCCTATCCCATAGGAACCAAAGATAGTCGATCAAGCTTCAGATGGGGAAGAAAGACTGAACTTGCTGTAGGAACAAGAAAAGAAAGAACATGAGTTGCAGCAGGAAGAATCGCATGAGAAGAACGAAGAAGAAAAGATAAATGCAAGTTATGATCTAGAGGATGATTTTTGCAGCATCGTAATAGATTTCTGCTAGGTAACTCTTGAGGAGGTGGTCCATGAATAACATGAAGACAAGGTGGAGATTATTTCTTCACAAAAGGAGGAGCCGCTTCCAAACTAATTGGATACCAAGGTTGCAAAGCACAACAACGTGGTCAAGGTTGATTGCTTAGACCAAGTACCATCAAGAGGATGCCCCATCAAGCATCTAGCTCTACAACAAATCAACATGTTAGAGGCTTACTTTTGAGCATGAGGGTGAGTTTCAAAAGAGTGAGCAAGTATATCTTGCTCAAGAAGGCAATGCCCTAGTGCTGGAAAGCTTCATTGCTTTTAGCATTAGGAAGAAGATGTTCCATGCAACAACATCTTTGTTATGCTTGTTGATCTTTTCAGTTGCCCACATTCATGAAAGGAGAAACCAACTAGTAAGAAAGGGTAGCTACTTCAACAAGCCAGTAAATGGCTTTATTTGATTTCAATTTTTGTAAAGGATTGTACATATTAGAATAGCTACTTTTTTTTGCTTTCCAAGAAGTGCACAAGCACAGTTATTTCCTCCTAGATATAACAAAATTTTGTATTTTTGCTGATTGCAGAGGCAGAAGTTGTGAAGTTGTAGTTGAGACAACATGTCATTTCTTTTGGTGACTCCATGCCCAATGGATTACTTCAAGCCACTAATCTATCAAGCATCCCCTTTGAGTCGCCAAGAATGTTGATCATTTTTGTCCCCCATTTAGCACATTATTGATAACCGATCAAAGTTATCTTTAATTGGTTGGGTTCTTTGTTTTGGGTTAACACACTAAAGTTGGTAGATAATATTTTTTCTTTGGCCACCCCTTCTCCCTAGCTGACTGGCGAAGATCCGATGGCTCTTGTGTTTTAGCGTACCATCTCAACATCCTTGTGAAAGTGTGAGATGTTTCCATGTATCCAGTCTCAAGTTGGCTCATGCTACAAAGATCTAAGCTCTCTTTTGTTTTCATGCGATACTTGCTCATTTTTGTGAAAATGCGAGATTGCACCACATATGATGAGTTCTCCAAACGAGTTGGCTCCAATGGGTCCACAGAGAGTAGAGTAATGTCGATGCTAATTCATCGACGTGTGTCGGCTCAAATTCTATGGGTCCACAGGGGACAAACTTTTATTGTTCATGATTGGTCCACATTCTTCCATGTCAGTAGTTGACGGGGTCCAAGGTTTTATACGCATGTAGTCGAGATCAACAGTTGTCATGTCTTCATGTTTGGCTCAATGAGGTTTTGCAAAAATATGAGATGTTGCCATGTGTCTTTATTCCAATGTTTCTTCATGGTGCAGTACTTCCTCAAGGTCCTGAAACCCAGAATTGCACCTCGTGTCTTCAGGTGGTTGTGCCTATGTATTTTGCATGAGTGGTTGACTAGGCATGTTGTCCTACATCATGTTGTGACGTATCTCATTATGGTATTTCCTCATACTGTAGTGCTTCCTCAAGGCTCTGAAACTCGAAATTGTGTCACGTGGCGGAGGGTCCCATTTCTTGTGACATCTGAGTCATTCGTTGGAAATAAAGCTCATCTTTTTTGTGAAGTTTCTCCTTCCTTTAAGCACTCAATTGGTTTCAACTTGCATGTAAGTCCTTTTAAGGTAGATTAGAGTTTAGATCTGTGTATTGGAGTTTTTCATTGATGTTTTGTGTAGTCGTGGGCAGAGTTGTAACCACAGTTCTATCTTGGTGCATCACCTCCTTTTCCCTTTATGCATTTAATTTTTGTTCTCCTTCTCCCTTTCCTCTCAAGCAGCAGTTTAGGCACACCCTGATGGTGAGGAAGTTAGCCTTCTCTGGAGATTCAACCTTAGAGCACAAGTCCCACACTTAAAGGTTGTTTTCATTTTACACAAGGTCACTTGAGTGTCATACCTCAAGCAAGGGTGCAAACTTTTGTGTCAATAGTAACCTTAGAGTTGACTCATGTGATGACACTTACCCACATGCATATCAGATTTCCTATGCATCTTTTTTGTCTCTGGGATTAGAAGTTACTTGTGTACTTGGTACCTTTGAGATAGATTGCTATCAGGATTCCTTGACCTAGATTCTTGTTCAACTTTGGGATTGTTATCCATTTGGGACTTGAGATTATCTCTTCAGCACGGCGAGTGGGTCATTTAGGTTCCACGAGGTTGAGTGTTTATTATACCATTGAAATCCAATAGTTGGATGCCATTGTTGGATGTATTTGTGCATTTGTTTTATTCTTATGATCTTTGTGATTATGTTTTATGGTCATATTTTGATTTAATGTACTTTGATTATTTGAGATCTTTTGAGATATTGTATCTTATCTTGATGTATAATCTTTTAGCATTTCATATTCTATGACTTGTACAGAGGATGATTATGCATTTTGGTTATGTCATGTGGCATCTTATGTACTTGTATATTATTTCATTTGATTTCGTACTTATGGTTATCATATGATGTGGACTTTGTTATGTATTAGATTTAATCTTAATAAAACTTACGTATGTGATTCAACATCATGGAACCCTTAAGAGATGTAAATGTTAATGTATTGCTTATGTATGTATGTGAGTTATTGCTTCTGCTATGTTATCTTTTGTTGTTTTAATCTTTCAAAAAAAAGTTTAGCAAACTTAGTGACTTAATAGGTTAATTTCTTTTAGGTTTCCAAGCGGAGTAATACAAAGAGAAGGTGACATACTTTAGAGAGATATTTTTGTTGCCACTAAGACCCCAAGTATGCACTCTACCATGAGAGAATAGGTGACTTTGAAAGTACTCATACATAATCCTTTACTCTTAGAGAAAGTGTGAAAACAAAAAGATAAAATTTATAAAGTTGTTTGCTAGATAAATAGTTATAATTAATCCCAATGTTAAAAATTAAAACTTGGTTGAGTATTTTTGCACTATTCAAATTAGCATATCCTTCATTATAGTCTACCGTTATCAAATTTCTATCTATTATATACACTTTCAATCAGCTTTACATAAGCTACCTCTTACATCAACCAAACTATGAATATTACCCTCGAGATCCATTACAATGTATGCTTCTAAGCTTGTTCTACTACCAAACTTGGGCTACAAATATCAAGTCAAAGATCTGTTGTTAATTAAATTTATATATACCTAGATTAAAATTATCCCATCTAAACCTTTTGTATACCCTTCTTCTCTCGTTTGGAATGAACATTCCTCCCCTTTTGTCAATTATTCCTTCATTTTTCTCCCTTCTCTATTTTGAATCATCCTTTATTATCAAATTGTTGGACCTATCAATCAAATTAGCCTAATGATCAAAGAAAGATGATGACTAATACTTGGCATCACACACTCATTGTTGTCATTGATTAGCAACCGAGAGCAAAGAGAGGCAAAAGACTTGAAGCCAAGAATGGCCGCCAATAGAGTCTTATATTGGTGCAGTCAAGTGAGCAGCTATGATGAGTTAAATAGGCACAAAGACGTAATGAACGATCACAAGTAGAAAGCAAGTATGTTGAGTTATCATTGATGTGACATGATACAAGAACAAGGTAGTATGATGTGATAAGCTTTCATGATAGAGTGCATGCAGATAAAAAGGTCAGAAGCTATATCATAGGACTCTAGGTAGATTGGTAGGGCTACTAGTCTAGGTACCTACTTGTAGGTAGTCACATGTGTTATGTGACTAACCTATGTGTTGTTTAACTTTTGAATACATAGTTTGAGAATATTTTTTGAATTTAGTTTTGGTGCCGAGAATCAATCAAGTGTAAATAAGAAATGCACAATTGTAATGTGTTGTTGTTAATGTTATGAGGAGTGAAGCAAAATATGAAGTGACTTGTAGAGATAAGAAACCAAATAACAAACATGTCTCTATTGAGAGAAAGGAATAAGAAAGCCGGAAAGGTGATGCAAAGTGATCATAGGGAAAGCCAAGGAAAAAGACAGAGATAAGAGGATTTTCAAGGATTGAATAGTTGATCTATAAGGCAAGTTATGTCATTCTTTAGATCAACCATTCAGTTTTCTTTCTTACTATGGCAGCTATGTATAACACTTAATCATGTATGCTTTATTGTAAGTATTTGTAAATCCTCTAACAAGGTACTTCCTAGAAAGAGTGTTGTAAATCATCTTAGAAGATAGCTTACTATAATTGTAACATATTACCAACATTATTACCTGAATGAATTCTTAGAAGGAATAGTTGTAGCCTTTAATCAGACAAACTTTTATATATAGTAAAAGGCTAGTGGCTATTTTACTCCCACCGTGGTTTCATCCTCTCATTGAGAGGTACCAGATACAAAAATTTGTGTGTCATTTATGTATGTTTTCTTGTGTGAGCTTGCATAGTTCTATTATGTTTCCCTTTTCATTATATTATTGTTTAAGAGAATGGTATCTAATGTATTTAAGACAGTAGCTCAGTTAACTAGTTTTAAAGTAGTTATTGATTCATCCCCACCCCCCCTCCCCAGTACCATTTTGGGAGAACACAAACCTTCCTCCTTTGCTTCTTCTTGGTTCTCTTCATCACCCTTCAACCTGGCTTTCTTTCTCTACCTCCCTTGAATGTAAAATGCCCAACAACTCTTCACAACCATCCTACTCATCTTCAATATGCTTCTCCTTCAATTTGGTAATGTTTTGCACCAAGAAAGGATGGAGGCTACGATTTAAACATTCCACTACCCCCCACAATCCTTCCCTTGCAACTATTCTAACCCTTGGCTCTAATTTCCTTGAAATAGGGATCATTCCTCAATGGTTGACCACAAGATCAAGGATTGCCCACTGGTCGTGCCTCACAAGAAAGCTCTTAGCAAGGATTCACAAGCCAACCCTGTTGAGAATGGAAAAAAAGATGAGTGGAAAACTGTTGTTCACAAGGGTAAAACTTCATTTTCGCCAAAGCAACTAGCATCTTCCTCTGCTTAGTCTTTGCTGGAGATTGTTCCAGTTACTTCGATAGTACCACCACCCATTTCAAACCCTACTTCTCAGGGCATTGGGGTGTCTATGGGTGTTTCTCAACTTGCTTGGGTTCACACTTACAACCTAAACTTTGTGGAGGTCTTATAACCCAGATGGTTGCGAAGATGACCTGGATGGTGGTTCTGAGAAGTGAAGAATCATCTCTGTAGAAATTCTTCTCCCACCTTCACCACTAGTTCCTTCTTGCACAATAGTTTCTCCTCTCTTGGCGACGAGGATGACATGCAAGAGTTGTTGTCATGAATTTTCTCTCATGGAATGTGTGGGGTAACAAAGACCTACGTTAAAAATATTATGTGTGAAGACACCAGGGGTCGCCTTGGGATCTTGGATATTCTATGACTCTAGGATGTTAAAATTTTAGGGTTTTTGCTCTATGTTGCTTGCCATGTTATTTGACCAAACCATGTTATTTTCTCTTGCCAACATGAAGTTGGTCAAGGTGGTGTAGTTACTCTTCTCTCACCTTGTTTAATTTCTTCATTTATTTCTCATTGTTGTAACCCCATGCAAAAGATTGTATGGATTTTGTTGTCTTTCAATAATTATTCCTTTTGCATAGTTAATGTTTATGCTCCCAATAATGTTGTGGAATGATCACAACTATGGCGTTGGATGACAGATTCTTTGTCACTTGCCACTTGGGTTATATGGGGAGACTTCAATATGGTTGAGTCAACCTATAATAAAGATAGTATTTTACCTTTTCGATGGACAACTAGGGAAAGCAAAGCCTTGTACTACATGCTTAATAAATTAGGCATTTTTAATCCTAATGCCCATTACCACCATTTTGGTAGGATTTGGCATACTTGGTCTAATTTTGAAGTTGAATCTGACAAGATTTTAAAAATGCTTGAACGTGTGATGATTACTGCACAATCTTTTTTCTCTTTTTCTTAAGATAGGGAAATACTTGTCATTCCTTTGTAGGGTGTGACTTCGTTAGACCACTATCCCATTCTTTTTACTATTATCTAGAAAACATCTCAACAAGGTTACTCTAAAATGCAATTTTTCCTCAACACATCACTTTTGAGTTGTGATCCCACTATGGCTCACATTTTTTGTGTTTAGAATTTAAAGCCTCGGCCCCACACCCCCATTGGTTGGATTCAATGGTGGAATGATGTCATTTCACGAATGACTAGAATTCTTTGCATCTATGGAAGGCAACTTGCTTTGTACCACAGAGATTCCTATGGTGCAACCACCAAAGATCTTTGTGTGGCCTTTGAGGCCCTAACCATGAATTTATTTGATTCTGATTTGTAACTTTGGCTCGCCAATCTCTACCATCAGAAGTAGGTTGCTAACAACTATGCTGCCAGAGGTACTTAGATCAAGGCTCGTCTTCACTGGCTTGAGATTGGAGACCAAGCCCCAAAGGAATTTTTTCAAGCTCTCAGAGCTCGTCGCACCTCGGTAAGGATAAAAAATATCAAGGAAGGTTAGCATATCTTCTCTGACATCCTAGACATTCTTCGAGACCAACTTTGTCATTATGAGAAGGTTTTCACTATGTAGGATAACTCTGTGAAGGGACCAAATTTGAAGGAATGCATTGTTGTTACTCCTAATTGGCTTGCGGTTGAGCAACATACCTTCTACAAGAAAATGCTCACCCTCAGTGACATCAAGAAAGTTGTCTTCTCTATGGAAGATGATAAGGCCCCTAGGTGTGATGATTTTCCTTATGAATTTTATAAAGCTTTATGGGATTCTATTGGGCCATATTTACACAATGTCTACCTTGAAGCACTTTACTCTAAATCACTAGGCAATCTTATTAACAATAGAAACATCAAATTCATACCTAAAGTCAATGATCCTGAAGATATCTGCAACTGGAGACCTATCACTTTGTTGAATGTCTTCTACAATATCATAGCTAAAGTCATGGCTCTAAAAATTCACCACCTTTTGCCTTTGATTGTTTGCCCTGATAGATACATCCTCGATAAAATTATTGTTGTATGGGAGGGTATGGAATGGGCTCATCAATCTAAGTAGCAAGCTCCCTTTATCAAGATTCATTTTGTCAAGGCTTATGACTATATTGAATGGCCTTTTATTCTTGCTATGCTTCAAACCTTAGGATTTGGCACAGTTTGTCTCCAATCAATGGAGATGCTCTTAGAGGACAGTTATGCTTGCATCACTATCAATGGTAGTTAATATGAGGCATTTGGGCTCTTCAGGTCTATCCAATAGAGATGTCCTCTGGCTCTAGCTTTGTATGTTCTTATTGCTGAAGAGTTTGGGTATATGCTCGCCAATGTCATTTCCTCTGGTCATGTTAGAGGTATTGCCTTGCTCGAGTCTCCTACTCATCTTGTCAATGGGCATTTTGTTGATGATTCCTTCCTCACTCTTATTGAGGACGAGAAAAATATCTCAAATGCTCTCCAGTGTTTGGATACCTTTTGGTTGGCCTCTGGGTCTACCATTCAATTGCACAAAACTCTGTGTTATATGCAGTCTTTTCTCCCTACTCTACCTTGGCTTATACAATATTAGTGGAAATGGATTCAACACGACGAGATCTTCCTCTTTCTAGGTATCTCTTTTTCCTTTCAAGCTTTGGTTGTTGACCCTTAGAACACAGTACTTGCCAAGATTTCTAAAAAAATGGAATATTGAACTTAGCAAATCTCTTTCTTTGGCTGGTAAATTCCAGATATGTTCTAAGGTTTTGACTGATACCCATGTTTACTATTCCTCCTATTGGGCTTCTTCCAAGGCCTCTTATTTAAAGCTTGAGAAGCTTCTCAGAGAATTTCTTTGGGCCTCAGGTTCTAAGCATCATGGGTTTCATAGAGTCCCTTGGGATTATTATTATTTATCTAAGGATTTTAGAGGCCTTGGCCTCATTTCCACGTAGAAGTAGGGTATAGCTTTATGTGCTAAATAGGTTATTCTAGCCTTCACTAGAGATGAAGCCTATAAAATTCTTCTCAAGCATTGCATTCCTTTGGTTTTCCAGTCAACAAACCTACACTGAAGGGGATTAGATTTCATACCCTTCTTTACACTCTAGAGCTTGTGCAAATCCAGGGCTCATTTATTGGCAAGAGTATCTGGAGAGCATGGACGATTGTCAAGCCTTGGCTTCGTTGGGTTGGAGATGGTCTCAGAGATGGGCTTTCCATGAACCAACACAATCTTTGGTGGTCACCCTTGTTTTTCATTCAAGGTGTGCCTCTTAACCAAGATTCAAGGTGCCAGTGTGCTATGTTTTTTCAAATGTGACATCAAGACTCCCAAAGATCTATTTTCCAAAGTTAAAATGAGTCTTAGATGATGGGAGGATACACAAGTTCAATTTTGTCTGACTTGTCCAGATCATCAAACTTTTGAATAATCGATCTCTACTTTTGTCATGTCCCCTTTTCAAATAATTAAAAAATAATAATCTTTGCTAAGGCAGGCAGGCCCAAGAAAGTGAAGTTTCGGAAAAAGGGGGTTAATCTTTGGAAACCGTTGGACTAATAAATGAAAATTATTATTAAAATATGTTTCATTAACCTCTCTTGGACGTGAGTTACAGTTATGCCCTCTTTTAAGGGGTTGGAGGCATTTTGGGCGGGAGGAGAACTTGATTTTTGCTCATTCTTTGTTATTCTTCAGAGGCTGCCAAACCTGTGGAGAAGGAGACCCAAGAACGGGAGTTTGCAGGTTTTCAGGGAGACCCAAGAACGGGAGTTTGCAGGTTTCCAGGAAGGCTAAGGATGAGAGTTTGAAGCCATTCCATGTGCATGCTCATACAGAGTTTGCCTTTGTGCTGAACAGTGTAGATTTGTGGGTTTTTGGGTGTGTTTTTTGCATGAGTTTGGTGTTTTCAGTTGAGCATTTCATATCAGTTTTGGTTGTTGTTGTATTTCAGACTTTAAGCTGTTAAAATAGAGCTGAATATATGTATTGGGACGTGATTAAACTTCTGAGATAGTTTATTAGTGTTGTGGGGTGTTTCCGGGCATTTTTGTGTTAATTTCAGGAGCCCGATGAGCATAGTTTTTGTCCTACATTTGAGAACTGTTGTGTAAAGGTTATAAGGATCTGGAAATGTCATTTTGTAGGCTGTTATGCTACTGAAATTTCTGTAAAAATGTCCATTTTCAGATTTATTAATAATTGGTGAAGCTATGAAGCTTTTGGCACAATTTCTAGCATACCCGATTTGGGGTTTCTTGAGAAATTTGGAGGACCTTTGTGATATTAGTTGTTTGATCTTAAAGATCTGATTAAAGGTTGGAAATATCATGTAAAATCAGAAAAGGGACATTTCAAATTTACCTTCCCATATGCTTCACAAACTGGGTATCCATTACGTCAAGCCTTGGTGGAAGGACTGGATGTGGTATCTATGTACTTTTTCCAATTACAAGCCCAAGATGGGATAATTTTGGCTAGTGCCTCACCTACCTATGGTTGAGACTCTCAACCAGTGTTGACACCTCCAATCTTCATAGCAAAATCGGAGATACAAGTTTAATACTATTTGGAATTTCATCATTGAGCCAAATATTGCACACTTTTCCTAGTGTGTCCTCTTCCAGGGATTGCCTCTGGGTCCTCTACTCAAACATTTGGTTGTTCCTAACCCTTGTTGTCTTTTTGTGGGCAACTAGAGTCTTTCCTGCATATATTTTGGTTATGTTACAGAACTCAACACTATTGGCTCTAGACACATGACCTTTTCAAGCCTTTCAGGTCCATAACCTCTTTCAAGTATACCCAAATTTGGCATGCTCGCAAGATGGAGATTCTTTTCACTCTTTGGAAGGATAGGAATGTGATTTTATTCACTCATAACTTTCTTGATATAAATGTATCTATGTACACTAAAGTTTGCATATGTAATAATGTGATGATGCAGATTCAAGTACAAGACAACAAGGTGGCTTTTGAGGTGGCCCACCTGTAGGAGCTCCTCAATCATTGGTGCAATTCACCTTGTACGGTCATCTAAGTGTCGTTAGATTCTACTTTGGTGAATCAGATTCCACCCCATCGTTGCCATCGAGGTCATAGCTCCTCGATCCATCTCTCACAAATACCATGTTCCCAGGCTCGCCACCGCTCTCCCAGTGATTGTTGGGATATATGTCTCCACGACGAGGTTCTAGTTGGTACCTGGTTGCTCCTACTGCATCTGGTTGGCCTGTTGTTGGTTTTGACACTAAATGGTCATTCCCCCAACTAGATCTAGTGATTTCTCCCCTAGTGTGGATGGAGAGGAAGAAAAAGATAAAAATGTTGTTGTTGATGATGGGTGGGCTCTTACTGAGCCACCCTTCAACCCCGCTTATGTATGGGGCTTTCATGATTATAAGAATCCACCTCCCTTGGTTGGCGCTGATTTAGCCACCTAAGGGCAGTTTATATATTTTTTATTAATAGTTGTTTGATTTCTGGCTCTACTATGTGAACTCTGGCAGGGTGAATTTGTATCCTCAACCCTTTTTCTTTTTCAGTATGTAACATTAATATTTATTTAATAGAGATGAAACTATTCATAAAAAGAAGTTGTTATAATTGTAAAATTTAAATTTAAATAATATTCATTAATATGTGCATAAAGAGGAATTGCATAGTTATATTGATTGTATTTTATAAAGAATGTCTATAAAGTTGGCATGAGTTTCATAGTTTAAAATACTATAAAAGGTATTTAACTGATAGTGTATTTTAGACAAATTCTTTAAAGTTGGTCATCTCATTATTTTTAGTAATAATAAATGTCAATTAATGGTAGAAGTTATAGATGCATAATATGTGTTATAAAACTCTATTTTACTTAAAGGAAACTTCCATCACACCCCAAAAGTAAAGTAAGCACTCTTAGTTTCCACTATAAACTTCCAACATTTTCTTCATCCTAAAATCTCTTCAATAAAATACTTCGTAAATAAATATCTCAAATTACTTTTCATTTTTTACAATTAATATATTTAAAATATACATACCAATTTATCAATTTTATAGCTGGATAAATTTAGTGTAGTTTGAATCCTATTGTAGTTATTCCTCTAAATTTAGAGGGATATTTAAAGAATTTGTATAAATATACGTGCAAGTGATAATGTTTTATCAATTATTATTTTACTATCAAGCTTCTTACTAGGCATAGGATAACAATTGAGAATTTAAACTTGAAATAATAAAGGCTCGTAAACAAAAAAGTTTCTATGGTAAAAACAAAAATCGCCTATTCTTAACTTAAGAAACCCCAAATAATTCATGGGTAAAGATGTGATGAGTGTGTAGATGATTGGAAAGTGTGGAAGAATGTGTTATACAAAAGAAGAGAAAGAAGAGAAGCAGATGTGTAATAGTTTGATCTTGAAATAAATATCTTTAGACATTGTGCATTACTAATTCACATACAAAACATTCTTATTTTATTTTTGAGATTCATGATGTTGGATGCGAGCGAGTTCTTTGGCAAATATTTTTGTATCTTAGCCTAAGATAGTGAATTTCAATTATGTGATTCCTTAGTATCTTTCCCTAAGGCAACAGGTCATTTTTGTGCAAGGCATTGAAATGATCCTAAACATTGTAATGCAAAATTATTGATATTTGTGAGCTTGATTTTCACTATGTTTTTTTCGAGCCTTCGGTTTTTGACTTCAATGTAGTGTTCTTGTATTGATCTTGCTTTATGCTTTATTTTTTCATAAATGATTGTGTGTTCAATAGAACATCCTCCTCACTCTATCCTACCCAAGTCAATGATTTCTTCTTTACATCATCATTTAACACATCGTTAGCTCCATCATTGATCCCTCTAAGTGATCCGAATGAAAATCATTCTAAGTAGGTACAAGTAATCATCACTCTTTTCACATACACTTTATTAATCACTAAACTTCCTATAATTTTGCACTTTCTTGAGCCTATAGATATACCTCACACAAAAGTAATACCCAGTGAAACAATTTTGTGTTATTATTCTAGAACATACTCAACATAAAAGTTTTAATAACATTCTCAAACCTACTATGGTTAATGTGAACACATCTCATTAATCACCTAAGCGTGAGTTTGAGAAATGATCCATTATAATAGTACAAAAAGAACTTAAACTATATTTTTGCATGTCTTCTTATATAAGAAGTTTTCTCTTTCACTGTACTTATTTCATCTTTAACAATTAAAATTAGTATTCCTCCTACATCATATCATACATCACATTTCAATAAAATCTTTTCTATAAGTGTACATGTTTGAATTATTGGAGGGCATTTCATCTTTGTCTAACAATCTTTACAAGATTGTTGCTTACCGCCTCATAGAATGTTGAGAATGGGGTTCTTGTTGCAACATCTTTAACTCTTACTATTGGTGAGACACCTACTACTCTTGATGCAGTCATGGATAAAGAGACATTAAAGAGATCAATCAAACTATGCAATTTAAGGCACACAATGGAAACAACACAACAAGGAGTCACATAACATATGATACCTAGTTTTACATATCACGTAACTCCTAATATGAGGAATCACTAAACATGTGATACCCAGTTTTGCATATCACCTAACTCGTGATACGAAGAATCACTTAACACGTGATACCCAGTTTTACATATCACCTAACTCGTGATATGAGGAATCACCTAACACGTGATACCCAATTTTAGATATCATCTCACTATGATATCAAAGATATGGTTTGACCAAGAATATCAAGTCTCATGATATTCACCATGACTCAGAATAGTTCAAAGGTAATGTGCACTTACCATAGGAACATTCGCAAATCTAGAAGGTCATGGTCTATTTAAGGAATTGAATCCACCATGCTGTAAATCATCTATCATGATTTCTTTCAGTCATCACACAGTGTCTATCATGATAGAAGATTAAGTTATTGTAAGATTGTCATCTTCGAATAACATCAACAAATATAAGTGATAATAATTTTGAAAGCATCACTTCCTCATGATTTACACAAGGCCCATAAGGCATTAAAGTCATATCATTAGTATAATAATCAATTAAATCAAATTTAAATTTACCTCATAAGTGTTTTACCTTCAATAGAGAAAATCCCTCTCAATCACTATGATTGAGATTTCACAAGATGACTGAACCCATATGCTCCCTCTAAAGCTTGAGTTCATCAACATTTAGACCTCTGAAGATGCCAGAGTCCCTCTAAATCTGATTTCCATATGCTTTCGTCATTTTGTTTCAAATATTTCCTTTCATAAGGTGAGCTCGTATAGGAAGTATAATGCTGAATCAATTTAATTTACTAATTGATTTACTTTGTGAGCAATTAAAGTAAATACAGAAGCATTGACAAAATACTATGCACCAAATATAATGTGGAAACCCAACTCGAGAAAAACCACCAATACAAAGACTGCTAGGATCTACTATCTTTATCTAGTCTCAATCAACTTGTCACTTAGACTTTAACGGCTTCAACCCAAGGAGCAACAACCCCTACTTTTAGAGCTACAACTCTTTCAATTTGAGCAACAACTCAACAAGTTCTGAGCATCTAACCAATTACAACTTTCAAATACTTTGAAGGTCCATTACAATTCATATCCTTTTGTATCACATAGAAACAAACATCCGATAGATCTTATTCGTCTTCAAGTCACTAAGTTCATCATCATTCATAATTGTGTATCATTGATTCCTCCTTCAAGTTTACATCACCTTGAAATATGGTTTCATTTCCATCTGACAGAGTTTTTCTTACACATGTCGGTGAAGCATTCATTTCATCATTCCAGAATGATATTTATAATTACCTATCAAACTCAATTCTGCTATGAACGATTGGTAGACCAATTATATTAATATTAACAAATATGCTTAAGGAACCGACAGTTTCAATCCAAAGGACACGATGCTCAAACATTTTGTTTCTCACACCTGACGTTGAATGTTTGAGTCATCAAAAATATGAACTGACGCCACCGTTTCAATACTTTATTGAATTTGATGATAACTATGTAATAGGTTTCCCCTGATAAGCACAACCAAAAAGTTTAATAAGATTGCTTTATTATTTCTATCAGTCTGCCACATAGACATCACCCATAAACTTTTATTTGTCTTTATTATCTTCCGATAAAGTTTTTTTTTTTAACATTGCTCTATTTTTTTCTTTTTCTTTTTAATGTGCTCATATATATCCAATATCTATCGGGCTAGCAGATAGGCAACTTAGTCACACAAAAAGACAAAAACAAAAACAAAAGCAAAAGGTTTTTCTTTTGAAATCTTTCGAAATCATTTACCTGCTAGGATCTATTCCCAATATAGATTAACTAGCCTGGTTGTGTGTCATATGAGACAAATGATATTAACAAAGAACTGCATGATTGTGTGTCAAATAAGACAAATGAAATATTATTGGGTCCTCCTTTGTAAGTGTCTAGCTTGAGTGTGTGTATGTTAACACAAATTTATACCATACTCAACACCTGTTACTGGAGATTTGTTGGAGATTGAACCAAGATACAATGCCTTGAAACCGATTAAAAATGCCCAGATGAATGTCAATGTTTTTTTTCTCAAATAGTTAGTTCTCTACACTCAAATCTTCTATCTTCACATCAAAATGTTTGACATCAATGACACCAACAGGCATGCCCAAAATTTTCTTTCTTCTTGCCATTTTCCTTTAGATTTTGAAGAAATCTGCCCCTTCACATGCAACATCGTTGCTTCTAAAGCCCTTCAAGATGAACTTGTCAAAAATCACCACTACCAAATGAAGAGATATAATGTTGCTTTTTCAAGGATTTATTTTGCTGCCAATTCTGATATAATTTCGCTGCAGCAAAAGAGGTTAAAAATTGCTTGTGTTGAATTATTACAAGTGTTCTCCTTTTGATGGCATATTTTACTGACATTTGCCGTATGGCTCTGATACCATGTTAGTGTTTCCCAGATTTGTTGCAAATGTTATAGCACTTCCATTATTTTTGGTATGTTCTTTCCAAATGTCATCCATCTCTCTAATATATGATGAAGTATGGATAGACATGTCTCTTCACAAGACATGTCTATTCATTAGAATGCAATTAATATAATGACAAATAAATATCTCATATATATATATATATATATATATATATATATTTGCACTATAGTTTATCCAACTAAAGCTACCAAATATTAATACTACCCTAGAAGGAACTTGGGTGTTGGAAAATTAGGAATTTGGCGAGACCTTAAAATGGTTCGTGAAAGTCAAATTAGATTTTCTCATGAATTGGAGAAATTTGGAGTTATCAACCAAAAACTATAAATTGAGGCCAAATTGCATTAGGCATGTTTTAGGCCTAGGTGCTAATTCGTGTTGTGGGTTGTGGAGTTTAAGCTTGTAAATTTGAGACCAGTTGGAAACACGTTAGAAGGGTTATCCAATGCCTCTTTAGTGCTCATTGGATGCCTTGTATCCATGGTTGTTGAAAGATCCTAAAGGGTCTTGTGAAGGTTGAAGGGAAGGTGAGGTGTTGAGTTGGAGTTAAATGGGGTGGTGGATGTGGGAGTAGGAACAAAGGGGTTTGAGAGTGTTAGGTGGATTGGAGAAAGATTTCATCACCTATTTACCTTTTCTCTAGGCCCGTATCATGGAGTGGTTATTGTCTTGGAACTCACGTAGACTAATTTGGACTTTTCCTTGTCCAAATTCATCCTTAGTTGCATCAAATTGGCATCAAAGCCATATCAAGTGGTTTGTGATCAATTGGATAGAGTAACAAGGAAATATACCTCATAAAAGGGTTAAGAACTTTTAAAAAGTGGGCAAACAAATGGAGAAAAGGATCGAGAAGAAGTGGGAAGAGAGATGGAAAAGGATGATGGCTAAGATGAAGGTTAGGGAGATAAAATAAGATAAGATAATTTTATTAATGTCCAACAAAAGACCACAACTTGGGTCTATGGGACTAGATGCTTACACTAAGAAGATAGCAGACAAATGGAGCACCAAATGGTGTCCACAAAAGAACAAGTACAATAAATGAAGAAGAAAGCAGGAGACATCACGGAAAAGATTAAGTATTCATCCTCAAAGGGAAAAAGTCCAACAATGACTGATATGGGCAGCTACCAGAGGCCTTGTGGTGAGGTTGAGTGCTACAAGAGGAGTGTCGCTGGCGAAGAGGTCCCTTGTGGGGTCTCACAGATCTGGAATGGCCCGTGTTAGGGAAACTACACAGTTACTTCACACCCTGAGCCAAAGCTAAGGGCGAGAAGGTGGTCATAATAAGTTGTCACTAGGTCCGACTCCTAGGAAATGATAGCTATAAAGTATGGTCGCGAAGCTATAAGGATTCACAAAAATAGAGCACAATACAACACTAATTTGTGTACCTAAAAAAATTCGAGAGGGATTTGCAATCTCTAAACAGACCATAAAATCTCCCTCTAATCTCGTAGTATATGGGGCATCTAAAAAGGAAATGGATCTCAAATTCTGCCTTTGCTAAGGTACAAAGTCTACACACCCGATCCTCCCTAGCAATACGGTGATCGACCTAGATCTGGAGTCGATGCGAGCCCACCCTAAAGGAACCAAGGGAGATACATAGGGCATGTGTCCAATATCTGTGTAAGTACTTAGGGCGTACAATAATCCCATCCCGAATATCTAAGAAGTGCTCAGTGTAGAAAGCCATCCATGGATGTAGTCCCCCTAGAGGATCAACCCAGGTCCGTATAATATAGTGCCTGAAGATGTCAAGTCTGACATGCCTGTTCAACTCCTATTGAGAGGGAGAGTGTCCAATGAGAACTGGTAGGGAGGGATACGATCGATGTCAATCCCAACTGAACTCAGCAGGATAGTAGCCTAAGCATACCAACAGCGGGCTCTAGTGGCTGGATCGAAGTCTGCAATAGCAATTGAAGAGCAGTAGGCTAAGTAAGGGTATCTGTGTTGGCCTTCAGCCAAGTCTACAAAGCCACAAAGACGGTGGAGAAACCAAATTAGGTCAAAAAAGGTTGCAAGCTTGAATGGGTGAGCTCCAAACTCAGCCAAAATAACATTGTGGGGGGTGGATCTATGACATCTGATAAGAATTTAGACCTATTCATAACAATTTAGATAGTGAAGAAGAATGGGAAGAACAAGAAGAAAGAGAAGAGGAATAGAATTCGAAACATGAATCTTCAAGCAATGGATTTGAAGATGAGGCTAGATAGAATTAATAGGAGTTTCTTGATGCTATAAGAGACTCCAAGAAAGAGGACTTCAAGGTTGGAATGTCTTCTTTTAGTGGTAGAATGCATGATGAAGAATTGACTGATTGGATAGTAGAATTGGACACTTAATTTGATTTGAATGTTGTGGATGAGGAAAAGAAAGTCAAGTATGCTAGAACTAAGCTCAAGGCTTCTAGCATTATTTGGTGGAATTACACTCAAAATGAATGGTTAAAAGCCCATTACCAAATGAACCAAGATAATTGCTATGATGAAGAGCAAGTTTAAACAACAAATTTTGAAGTGCATATGATTAGGAAGTTTCAAAGCCAGAGGCAAAGAGACCAAGATGTTGTCACCTATACTGAAGAATTCCATAGGCTAAGCACGAGGGCGCACCATAATGAAGATCAAAAAGAGCTTGTGAAAAAGTACATCACTGGCATAAAATATAATATTCAGGATGGAATTTGTTTGCTTCTACCTAAAATTGTAGATTAGTGCTTTCAATTAGCCATTGTTTAGTGGGAAAATGGAAGTGCTTTAATAGGATTTGGGCCTCCACTTTTCGGGCACTATGCCATTCAAATTTGTGTGTGAAGGGAAAGAGATAATCCCTAAATATGATTCCCCTTTTGAATCTAATTGGAATAGCAAGGCCCAAAAGGAAAGGGATGCTAATACTAAATTTGA
Organism: Cupressus sempervirens; assembly: GCA_028749045.1. Lineage (NCBI taxonomy): Eukaryota > Viridiplantae > Streptophyta > Pinopsida > Cupressales > Cupressaceae > Cupressus > Cupressus sempervirens. The sequence continues at coordinate 688,981,315 of CM053793.1, forward strand.
ATTGTGAAAAGCAATGAAATATAAGGAAATACAATGTTTGGTTTGTGTGTGACAATGTGTATGCAAAATTAAATTAAGTAATGTAGATCAGATGCTAAGTGTATACAAGTGACCCAATTAACATACAAATCTAATCTAAAATTGTGATGGGAAATGAAAGATAGAAGATAGTTGTGATTTAGCTCTCAAAAGGATGGATCCACATATATAACAAAAAATCTAACTATAGATCCCTAAACAAAAATAAAAAACCCCAGAACTAATTTTTCGACTAAGGAGTTGAGAACATGTCAACTTGGTTGCCAGTATTCTGGAACAATTGCCACAAGGTCACAGCGTTCCCAAGGTACTATAATGAATTCGACCCAGGTTCCCCTGAAATCTCTCAAAACGTTATTTCTAGATTTATAATCTCAATTTGGCTATCCTACTCCTGGACACAAAAAGTAAAGGTTTTTGGTATTTGGTGGATAAGGAACTGCCTTGGTCAAGTCCTAGATTGAGGAATCAACCTTGAATTAAAATATAATCGACAAAGGAAATGCTAACATGTAACAGGACTTTATAATATCAAATGATAAATATAATTACCCCCATAGATGCAATTGAATTTGATATGTGATTATGTAGACGTAGTAGCCTTGACTCAAATAAATCGAAAGGGACATCAAAGAAGCCAAAATCTCACGAATAGGAATGTAGTGACATGGCATGGATGAATGATAGAAGAAGTTGAATGTATTAGTTAGTAAAACAATTGCTTGCTAATTAACTACATATGGACGAACAACTGTCCAAGCTAACCAAAACTAACACTCCCTCTTAGCGTTCCCCGCAATGAAGAATACTCTCGCTCTCGATCCTGCGATTTCTCTCGCTCGTCTAGTGACTTCTCCCACACTAGTTTCTGGGGCTTCTGTGTTGGCTTTTGCGACGGCTCTGCTTGCCCATGGAGCTACTAAGACCCTTGTTTCTATGACGGCTCTGCATGCTGCTGCAACTAGGTTTCCTCCTTTGATGGCTCTGCCTGCGACTGCGGCTAGGGCTCCTCTTGTGGTGACTGCTGCGGCTAGGGGTGGTCCTGGTCTCGGTGCTCATGTTACTCCTTCTGCGAAGGGTTCTCCTGTTTAATCTGCCTTCTCTTATGCGGATGTGGCCACATATGAAGTAGCTATTTCTGATCCTGCGAGGAAGGGGCTCCATTTGTTTGCTCCTTCTGTCAATTGTTCGGCTGTGCCTGTCACAATTAGTAATCCCCTTGTGCTTCATTTTGAACAAGATGTTGTTGAGGAGATCAACTCATATGCGGTGGATTACTCCAATACCGCTGCTATTTTTCGTCTTAGGGGTTTTTGGCCCTCTTTCAAATTTGCATGCTTGGATTTCCAAATTTTGGGAACCAATCATTTCAGATGAAATGCAAATTTACCCTATGGCAAGGGGTTTTTTATTGTGAAATTTGCTAAATTTGCTAATGCCAAAAATGCCATCATGGGTCGTGGTTTCTCTTGGAAGGAAAAGTTCCCCCAGATGGCCAAACATTGGTTTTCAACATTTAATCTAACTATTGAAACTTTTAATAAGATTCCTCTTTGGGTGAGGTTACCAAATCTTCCCCTTCATTTCTGGCAGGATTCAGTCTTGGAGGCTATAGGGGATACTCTTAGGGATTTCATATTGGTTGATTCAGTTTCTTCCAATGTCCATAGGACAACATATGCTCGTATCCTAGTGGAGATGAATACCTCCAAGGGGCTTCCAAAAATGTTGAAGTTGGCTTCTCCAACTGGTTCTTGGATTCAACTGCTTGATTATGAGGGTATTCCTTTCAAATGTAGGAAATGCCATAAGACCGACCATCTTGCTGCGAGTTGCTCCTCTGACAAGGCTAGATCAAAGAAATCACCTTCTTGATGGTCAGGGTTTTAGATGATCACTATACAGTTCATAAGGTTTCTACAAAGGTGGACGGTTCAAATAGCTCTTCACATATTGATCTCTCTTTCGCTGAGGATTTTGTTGTTGTTTCTGGTTATTCGAAGGTTGTCTCTACGACGGTTTTGAATCAGAATGTTTTTGTTGACTTGTCACCTAATGTTGTCTCTACAATGGTTTTGAATCAGAATGTTGTTTCTTACTCCTCACCTGTTGTTGTCTCTGTTGATCTGATTATTGTCCCTTTGATGGCTTTGGATCATAATGTTGTTGTTGTCCCTTTCTCTGTTGTTGACTCTGTCGATGAGGGGTTGTTGCCGGTTAGTTGTGACTAGCAAAAGGTTGCTGGGAAGGTTGAGGATGGTTTCAAAGGAAAAAAAAGGCAAATCCTTTGTTCCTTCTTTTGATATGTCTTTACGTTATCAAAAGACTGGACCAAAATGTAAATCTTGACGGTCTATTATTTCTTAGGTTGTTTGCCCTCTTGTTGGGAACTTTGGCGTGTCCCTCTGTTTTGTCGAGTGGTTTCCCACATTTGTATTTTGATCCTCATTGTTATACCTTTCTTGCCCTTTCTTAAAAGGTTTCGGGTCCTTTGAAAACTTGTTTTTACTTAATCAAAACACTCCCTCTTAGTGAAAAAGTTGTTCTGCATGACACCTAACTTATCTATGAAGAAGATGAATGTTGCCTTCCCCAATGCCTTAAAAAAATTTTTGCTACCTGCTCCTCTGTAGGTATGTATTGTAGCTGAACAACCCCCCATTGTATACACTCTTTGATGAAGTGATATATGATGTCTATATGTTTAGACCTATCATGAAACACTAGATTCTCAAACAACTTGATGCAACTCTGATTGTCGCAATGTATCACAATAGTCTCAACCTTTTGACCAAACAAGACTACTAACAACTTTTGAAGCCATATAGCTTCACATGTTGCCATGCTAACTACTATGTTTTTTGCTTCTGCTGAAATCAGAGCCACAGACTTCTGCTTCCTATTGAACCAAGAGACAACTCCTAATCCCAAACTAAAACAACACCCTGAAGTGCTCCTTTTGTCCATTATATTGCCTGCCCAATTTGTGTTAGCATAGCCTATCAATTTGATACCTTTAGCTCGAACATATATAATCTCATTCTCAACTGTACCACGCAAGTAACACAAAACATGCATAGACGTTGTCCAATGCATTCTCTTTGGTTCAACCATTGGCTGACTAAGAGAATTCACTGCAAATGTTATATATTGCCTAGTGTTGACCAAATACATAAGTGAACCAATTGACTGCCTAAATAAGGTGGGATCTACATCCTTCTCCTTAGATGTATCTATCTTCTTCCAATTCGTGATCACAGGTGTAGACAAGGCTTTACAATTCCCCATCTTGAATCTCTTCAAGATTTCAATGCAATATTTCCCTTGACCAAGGAAAATCACTCCATCTATCTGCCACACCTCCATGCCTAGAAAGTAGTGCATAAGTCCCAAATCCTTCATCTCAAATTCTTCTACAAGATTCCACTTGCAATGCTCTGTGAGCCCTAGTGCAACTATAAGAAACAGATCATCCACATAAAAACAAGAATGAGAGCCTCACCCCCAACCACCAAGTAGTAGAGGTTAGCATCTGCTTCACTCTTCACAAAGCCCATTTCCTATAAGAGTGTATCAATGCATTCATACCACCACGCTCTGGGAGCCTGCTTGAGTTCGTACAATGCTCTTTTCAATCTGCACACATGGGTCTCTATGTTGTGTGCTACAAAGCCTTACGGTTTCTCTATGTATACCTCCTTCAACTCACCATTAAGAAATGTTGTCTTGACATTGATTTGATGGATTTGCCATCCCCTCTGTGCTACAAATCAGATCACAGCTTGTATAAAAGTATACTTGGCCACTAGAGCAAATGCCTCCTCATAGTCTATTCCCTCCTTCTGAGAGAACCCCTTTTCCACAAACCTTGCCTTGTATTTCTCGATGCTACCATTTGCACTCTTGTATTTATCGATGCTACCATCTGCACTGTGCTTTATTTTATAGATCCAACATGATCCAACAACTGCACTATTTGTTTGTTTAGGCACTACATCCCACACATCATTCTACATAATTGAATTACACTCAACCATAGCATCTTGCCACACCTAATGCTCTACAGCCCCCTAATAACTAGAAGGTTCACTACCTACCAACTGACTAACTAATGCCACAATCATTAAACTTGGCCAATTGTCTCCGTTGCCTAGTACTCTTCCTAGGAGTTCCCACAAAGTCCCGAGTATCCCTTTGTGTATCTTGAACCTCATGGTTTCTGCAGGCCACTGTAGAGGATGAAATAGCAACCTCTAAGTCTTCTAGATGCATTTCCTGTTGTATTTGTTGCTCCATACTCTGTGAATCTTCACCACCTAAGTTGATGCTTCTACTGGTAACTGTACTTGAGCTTTTTTGTCCTTGACTAAGCCTTGGAGCTTCTGTTGGCTACTCACTCTGATCATTTGCTAGCAAATCTTTGGACCTTCCAAATGCCTTGTCCTCCATGAACTTAACATCACATCTGACTATAATTCTTTTAGTACTGGGGATAAAAATTATATATGCCTTTGAGGTTTCATTGTCCCCAACAAAGTACCCCCTCTCTGTAGTCTGATCTAACTTGGTACATGTATCACCTGGAATATGAAAATATGTCAAACTCCTAAATATCCTGAAGTGACCAACATCTGGCTTCTTTCTTGTGAAAGCTTCCTCTGGTGTCATCTTCCCTAGCATCTGGTGTGGAACCCTGTTCTGAATGTAAATTGTTGCACTGCACACCTATGCACATAAGTAGTGGGGCATGCCCTGGACATGTAGCATAGCCCTTGCTACCCCTAATATAGAACATTTATTCCTCTCAACAACTCCATTCTGTTGTGGATTGTAAGGAACAGTCCACTCTCTTGATTCCTTCCTTGGTATAAAACTCTTGGAAGTTATTTCCTTTGTACTCACCTCCATTGTCTAATCAAAGAACCTTTATCTTTCTTCCTATCAAATTCTCCACAAGAGCCTTGAACTCTTGAAATCAACTAAAAACCTCATCCTTGGTATTCAAGAGGAATATATAGGTCTTCCTGGAGAAATCATCAATAAAAGTGACATAGTACTCATATCCTCTGAGAGACTTTGTTGACATCAGTCCACATACATTTGAATGTACTAGATCAAGAACATCCTCAGATCTGGTGTCACTCCTTGGAAAATATGCTTTCGTAAACTTCCCCAATATGCATCCCTTGCATACATCATCATGCTCTGTGATCACCTCTGGAACACCTGTCACCGCTCACGAAGCAATTTAAGTGCTCCATGATGAATATGGCACATTCTCCTATGCCATAGCTCTCCAAGATCTCTAAGATTATTGTTGCTCATGAGTGCCTTAGGAGTATCAAACTGTAACCTATAAAGGCGACCACTCCTAACTCCAATAGTTATGGGTGATTTCTAATCCTTATGCTTAATTAACACATGTGTCCCTCTAAAGAGTACATAATACCCTTGATCTTGAAGAATAGATACATAAATCAAATTCCTACCTAAGTGTGGCACATGCAACACATCATGAAGTGGAATTATCTTTCCATTCTCCCTTTGAAATAGAATAGTCCCTTTCCCAACTAGGTTGAGTTTGGACAAGTTTCCCATAGAGATTTGGATATTGGTGTTCTCCTCGTCATAACTGGAGAAGTACTCTCTCACTCATGTCATATGAAATGACGCCCCACTATCTATGTACCAAACACACAGTGAGGTTGAGCGCTAACCATACAAGCTATGAGTCCAAACTCATCTTCCATTCTACTGGAGAGTTCTTCAGCAAGTGAACTTATCTTCCATTCTACTGGAAAGTTCTTCTACACTTGCTGAAGCTACCACCTACTTCTTTGCCTTCTTCCTATCTGGACAATCACTGACATAGTGACCATACTCATGACAACCAAAGCACCTAACCTTAGAAAGGTCGAACTTTGTGAATTTGATCCTTTGCTAGACCCCTTCTTGCTTTCCCTTCCCTGCCAGGGCAACATTTTCTTGTTCCACCTCACTTTTCTTACTCTTGTTGGCCCCATTGACAAGACTTGGTCTAAACTCCTCCTGAGTGAAATCAACCTATAGTCGATCCCAACTCGGTAACGTATCTCGTCCACTGATAACTTGAACAAAGACATTCCACTGCTTAGAAAACCCATTTAGGGCTATAAGTACTAACTCATCAACATTGGGACTATCTCCAATAGCTATAACTCGTCCTTGACAAGTCTAAGCCTAGTGAGGTAACTTGTGACGTCTTCTCCTTGGTTCATCCGAGCATTCTTCAACTTCTCTTTGAGAATCATCTTCATGTTGGTGGTAGCATTTTGGATAGATTTAGAATGACATCCCACATCTTCTTCGTTTTATCTAGCTTCGAGATATGTGCAACAATACGATCCTTGACACCATCAAGGATTATACTACTCACCTTGGCATCGTCCCTATCTGTTGCAAGTAGCGTCGCATCTGTAGGTACAACTTCAACATCGGTAACATAATCCTTGATACCATTTTGTTCCAACAATAAAGAAAGTCAGGCCTTCCAAACACCAAAATTCGAGGCACCATCCAATTTGTCGTGATCTCTCAAACCAATTGACACCACCTTAAGGGATTAAAGCAATAATAAATCTAAAGAGATCAATCTAGGTTTTAATAAACCCTCAATTTATTCCCTAGGGAAAAACTCTTCTACCCTCAACACTTCTCTGATACCATGTGAAAATTCCTACTACAGTCACTGATTATTAATCTCCTATCCTAAACGATCATTTAATTGTCAAAAATAAATTCACAACTAATATCAAAAAATAGCACAACTGTGACCTCACCAATAAAATACGGAGAGAAATAAGCAACACAATTAACACAATATTTTCGAACAAATCGTCCCTGGAAAAACCACTGAGAGAAAAACAGTTAATCAAGAGATACAAAATTCATTGTCTATCGCTAACAGAACTCCAGCAACCTCCCAATTTCTCCCATTGATATTTCTCCACTGCTATCCCTAACACTATCACTATGCCCTTGCTAGCATTGCAAGACTATTTGCTATCACTACAAATTCATTTGCTAACACTTAATTTACAATTCCTCCAGGTTAGAACTTGATAGGGATTGTAAAAACATTAACAAATCAATGGTGTATATCTATTCATGTTATGAAAAGAATTCAACATATGCTAGTGCGAAGAAAATTAATTTACCGGATAATGAAAGTTAGTGGATTAATTCCTCGGAATAATAAGATGCAACTTGCCTACTAAATGGAATGACTAACATGACTCTAACATGAACAAAGTATGCAGATTATTGTATGGTAGATTTTGCTATAGCGCACCAATATTAAGGTAATTAATTCATAGTTTTTATCTATGTAGCCAGCTCATTCCCTCCAAGCATACGAGTCCATTTTAGATTCTAAGTCAGTTTAAGCAAGGGTTCTGCCAGGGTAATCCTAGACAAAGCCACAACAATTTTTTGCAGATTTCAAAAGACCCACATTGAATCCGCTAGAAATTATTAAGTTTTGGATTTTTTTATTTTACCTTTTTTCAACTTCGAACTTCAGTTTTAATTATTATTAACAAAAAAGTGCAAGGTTGTGTACCCTAGAAGTGACTTGTAAAGCTACATGATATAAACTTGGATATTGATATGTGATATGATGTCAAAGCATGTTGACTTGGATGCTTTCACTTAACTACAAAGATAAAGATAACAAGCATACTTTCCACTAACCTAAAAGGAGATAGATAGTGTGCATGCTTTTAAAAATAGATGCATGTAATGGCAATGCTTGTGTTGCTTCTAATATACCCGCCCATCTAATGTCAATGATATTGATGCTTTTTTTGACACTGATTGTTACCATTATATTTTAATAATGAACAATGAAGATTTTCATGAGCTTCAAGTTTGATAGTTGGCATTGCATTAGTAATTTCTATGTTTATGGTGGTTTTGTTTATTATATAATGTTGTGTACTATTCTAGAGTAAATTCTTGTTTCCCGATGCAAACATACATTTATGATTTTTGTAAGGAAAACCTAACCTCATTTTTTGTTGTTGAATTTGAAAACCTAACCCAAAACACCTACCATAACTAGCTACTTAGTTTTTTATTACATTAAAATATGTTGATTTTGCAATTTCTCTTACTGTTTTCTTTGCCACAATTAACATTTATATGCATCCTAGGGAGCTATGGTTGATGAATTGAGCACCATGGGGCTCTCTATATCCCCACTTACTCTAGGGAATTGGTGAAACACTACCAAGAGGATGAATAGTGGGAATTGAAATTTCTTCTACATAACACAATCTCTGAGAAAGGGGACATCCCTTTTGTACTCTAAACCACAAGCATCACAGGATCATATTTAGGGTTTACGTACAATAGGAATATTTACTATTTAACAGGCATGTGACTAGGACTCAGATCATCAGATGATGAGTAGAGAATAATTTAAATCCATGCATAGGCACTACAATTATCATGCCTCCAAGCAAAAGAGTGAATTGAAATTAATTTTTGCCATTAATATAGAATCCTACGACGGTCTTTCTGTTTTGACCAAATTTAATGGCTTTTGCTAAACCATTCATAAAGCTGGAATGTCAAATTTTAATCCAGTGACCTATGAAAAACATTGCCTAATCAAAGAAAATTATAGAATTCAATATGGTACATCAGATATAAGTCTACCATAGAAAAATGGACCAACCCTTGAAGCATAACAAATTTGAGAAAGGAAAAGATTCAAGAGATCTAGTAGGGGTTGAAGAAAAAGAAACTCTCCAACTAAAAAGAACTAACTCAATTTTTCATGAAGAGAGAGGTATGAACTATGAAATATACATGCAACCATAACATAGATAAAATTTTAGTATAATTGAGGATCAACCAAATTTCTCAAAATCACAACTACCAAAGAACTAACTCAATTTTTCATGAAGAGAGAGGTATGAACTATGAAATATACATGCAACCACAACATAGATAAAATTTTAGTATCATTGAGGATCAACCAAATTTCTCAAAATCACAACTATCGTGAAGGGAAGAAATCCAATGCCAATATCACAAGAAGTTCATGGTCAAGACCTGGTTAATGGTGCCAACTTCAAACACTTAAAAAGATAAGGATCGCAAAAATGACAAATTTATTGTGTGTTTATGCTTTGCAGCTTCTTGTTAGTAAATTCAATGCACGTGCCAATGTTATGAAGAATTCATTGTCCCAAGTTGTAGTCTAAATAGTTAAGCCATTGGAAGACACAAATAATGGTTGCAACTTCAAAACCACAAATAAGACTACTAGCACAAAGAAACCATCAACTCAAGAGCCCTAAGAGTTGTCCATTAACTTTTAAGGTGTGAGAATCCCAGGGGTTTTCTAATTCCCCTAATTATCAAAATGAAAAAATAAAAAATGAATAAGACTTCACCAAAGTTGCACGAATATGGATATGGATACAAATACAGAAACGGTATTGGGTACGCATAAAGCCATTTATTTAGATGCCCAATATGGATACGGTTGGACAACATTAATAAATAACACACATACATATATTTAACATAGTTTCCTAAGTTATTGTAGGATATTTTCATTACTTCAAAAGTAATATTGACACATAAATGCTACAGAAATATTTATAACTTAATTTAACGCTCTACAATTTGTAAACACAATAGAGTTGCATTAGAAGATAACCCAAAAATGGGTTTTTGAAATAGAAGATACATTTTATTCATCTTTCTCATCTAGTGGAGGTTTTTTTTTATACTATTTTTTAAAAAATTGCTTATATATATATATATATATATAACATTAAAGGGCAGATTGACATCAATTTTTTTTTTTTTTTAAGTCTCATAATATTTGATACGGTTAGAAAATCAAGACATGGGTACAGATTGGATACGTTTCCAAATTGGATACAAGGATACACGCGCCCAATGAGGAATAGAGGAGTTTCCGGCAACTCTGGACTTCACACATAAAGCATCTTTTGTTTGATGAAACACTCTTATCGTAAACAATCAAAATCCCTTCTACAAGGTGCATCCTCACCCCCAAAATCCTTGGGTTTTTAGGAAAGGGATGTTTCCAAGGCATAAGGACTTAGGAAAACATCTCCTTGTTGTTTCACCTCTTCCACTAAGCTGGGGACATTTCCAGGACATCCCTATAAAAAGGAGGTGTTTCCAGGACAACCTCTGGCACTAAGCTTGGTGACACTAGGGCATCCCCAATATGTTTGAAGGACTCCCAAGAGTCTCCAAAGCATCTCCAAGACTTCCAAGCACTCCCCATGGCAGAAAAATGAGTAAGTCAATCTTTCTACAATAATCAAAAAGTGTTCCCAATCTATGTGTCACAAACCACAAACCTAACGGTTATGGGCCCCACCCTAGGCACTCACACAAAACTTATTACAAGGCATCTAAACTCCATGCCAAATCACTCCTGAGTTTCAAAAAAAGTAAGAACTTCGTATTGCAAAACAAAGTGATAAAATTCAAAATTACAAAAATAGGTATTGCGAAACAAAGTGATAAAATTCAAAATTACAAAAATAGGTATTGCACCTTGACCTCATTAAGGGGCACTACCCCCAAAACCTCCACCCATCGCCATCCTACTGGGATCCCCAAATCTAGGCCCTCAATCCCTAGCAAAGTTCAACCAAAGTTGGAATAGAACCCAGAGTGTGATGAAAATGCAATATTCACGAGTACAAAGGCAGTTGAACTATTCTCAACATAGACATGCTAGTCCCATGTAAGTGCATCTATAAAGAACAGACCCCTCATAGATCAAAAACCCGGGCCAGTATTTGCCAGCATAACAGCTTAATGAGTAACTCACACGCAAAATGCCTTATATAGTGCGTCCACAAGGAGGTTTGGTCGACATTAAATAATTTCTTCCTTCATTCATTTCAAAAGGTTTTTTAGTTGCATTTGAAAAAAGGCATGTCATAAAGGTTTGTGTGGTTTCAAAGGCCTTAATTTGAGTTTGGTGGTGAGTACTTTGCTCCTCAATCTCACTCCTTAGTGCAACAAGGAAAATGTCAGTGGCATTGCCCCTCAATCCACCCTGCTAGGCCCTTTTCTCCTAAACCTTGAGAGGGCCACTATCTCCAGACGCTCCTCAATCCCACTCCTTAGCGCAACAAGGCAAATGCCAATGGCATTGCCCCTCAACCCACCCTGCTAGGCACTTTTCTCCTAAACCCTAAGAGGGCCACTGTCTCCAGACACCACAAGAGGCGACTGCAAGAAAGCCCCACACTCTAGCCTTAATAAAATTAATAATACAAATTGTTTTGGGCCCATGTTTTCACAAGGTGTAATTTGTAAGATATTAGCACAGACATGTAATCTATAATCATATAACAATGTGATGTGAATTGAACTCGTTTTTTCATCTATCAATGAAAAGCTTACTTATGACCTTCCTAAACAGTTCCATGGATGTTTTTAGGAGATTATTTTACAATTTTGTGTTTTTTGATGTCCAGGCAATTTGCAAAGTGTTTCCAAAGCGCCAAGTTTTTTCTGAGAACAAGTTTTTAAACTATAATATATATAACACATCCAAAATTATGGTGAGTCGAAAAAAAAGAAAGACCACACCTACCCTATAGAAAAAAATTACAAAAAGATAAGACTTCACCTACCCTCTTCATTAAAAGTTTGCCAAAATAAATAGACTACACCTGCCCTGTGGTGGAAATATTGTCATTGATGTCAAAGATACGAAGATAACTTCGTCATTGATGTCAAAGGTACAAGGATAATATTGTCATTGATATCAGAAGTGTTCAGTTGAGACGCGTGGAAAGAAAATAATATTTCTCATTGATGTCAAGAATGGAAATAAATCTAGTATCATTGATGCTTGAAGAAAGCTCCTACAATCTTTATAAACGATTGCAACTGTTATGATACCCAATGAGAGAAAATAATTCTCAAGGAAATCACTGAACCTGCAATGTGAAATACAAGCGATGCTATTAGGCAACAATATTATTTAAGAGTTCAAACCGAGTCGAGGAGAACAATATGCATGTCAACAATGAGAATGCTGAGTCAACATGAGTTTCCATTAGAGTTTGATGATGGAAAAATATAACAGCAATAATAGATTCAACAGCAGCCACTGCAGAATTTTACGATGATAACACATTCGTAAACAGATATAGCAATTTCAAAGACAGCAACTTCAAATTATAAGGGCAGCGATTGATACGGTAGTGCAAACAAATACTATCATCGACGGTATAGCATGAAGAAATAAATTTGAGATACGACTATCGTGAGAGGAGCTCGAGCAGCTAGCGTCTACATCAAACTGGAGATGTGTAATGGAAGAATATACACATCAACCATATTCTCATTTCCGTATGATGCAGTTCGTTATATCTACAGAGAGTAAAGACAAACAACAGAGTTGGAATCGAAAGAACATTTTGGTGGGTTTCCAATCAACGATGAGTATACAGAGGTCAAGACGGTAATAAGAAGACGATACTGAGCAGTGGTCACGAGTCAAACAGTATGGCATCAAAAACATGGAATATTAAACGTATCAGCGTTTGAATATTTTAAAGTCTGACCTATCGTTTTCAGCGACACACTTCTAAACAGAATCGGTTTGAAGAGATTGATGGAAGTCGATTCATGTTTCGGAGATTGTGCAAAGCCAAATCGTTAAGAGCGGCAAGATTATACCCGAGTGTGCATCGACAAACCAAATATAATAAGTTTGATATATCCATAAATGTTCACCATAAAAATAAGGTCCATACAATTGAAAGTAAAGCTTGTACGATACTTGTAGAGAGTGAATCAAAACAAGGGGCGCTTGCGCCATAGTTCCTGCCCTTGGTAGCGGTTTGGGCATGGAACAATGTTGTCGGGAATCTGAATGGACATGTATAGTGGCTCTCATAGATTGAAATGAAATAAAATCCTACAGCCGTGGAAACGATGAACAAAAATATTCTTCACGAAAACTGTATTGTTTAATTCTCTACCTTAGGACAGACTTCACTGTTCTTTCTAAATAGTCAGGGCGGTTGCAAGCCATAATAACAACAGCTGCTACGGGATTCTGTTCAAGTTAAAATTCATGACTGAGTTGCCAATATAATCTTGCTTAGCACAAATTTGCCCATATGCATATCTTGGAAAATCAATAAAAATAATACGGGATTACACTACCAATCTTTCCATTTAATCTGGTTTCCAAACAGCTAAATGGCTTATTTTTGTTTAAACGCTCACCTCAACACCTTCATTCTTTAGTCCATTTACTCCTCTTCCTGCCAGCAAGCCGATACACGAAGTGTGGATGATGAGGAAAAACATAAATTTATTCAGTGGAATGGAACAGTTTTTTTTTTTATCATAAAGCTATTTGATATATTATACCAATGCAACAAAGAAAATGGAAATCAAACCCATGCCATAAATATAGTATCATTTTGAAACATGCAAGTTACGTAACAACCCACACATTCTTGAAGGATCAAAAGATCTAACAAATGTTCAAGGATAAAGCAGGAGCTTTGATGGGGAGGATAAAAAATTGCATTAAGTTATCAATCATGTTCCCAAGGTCAAAGGATATCAAAAAAGTTCTAGTTACAATTATAAACTGTATCAGCAAGAACTTTACTTTGAAATTGTAAACTATATCGGCAAGAACTACATAAGTATTCCACAAGTGAAAAACAGCATTGCTGATGATTTAGCTAATAAAATTCCAGGTCTTCCAGCCACAAAACTCAGTAACAGCAAGCACAATGTTTCCATGCAAAGCATGCCACAGTATTTAGGCAGAAAACAGTTTTCTGCGCAAGAAAATAACCCACTGCAAACTAAAAATAGAGCAATTGTTGTGAGAAGCGCTTCCACTTTCGGATAACTGCATCTCTTGCATCCCTCAAAAAAATTCATTTCTACAGGTGGACAAACTAGAATTTTCTACACCTACAGGTGGAGAATCTAGAATTCTCTACATGACTCACCATCTTAAATGTTCTCTGCGTTAAAAGGACAAAACATTTAACAATAACTTTGCATCATTATGTCGGCTTGTAAAGTACTCCACGAGTTTTTTCCTAATTTTCTGCTCTAAAATTGATTTTTACTCCTTGCCTTTTTCAATAAGAACCAATAAGACATCAGATAAATAATATTTTTTAACTTCTAAAAATACATTCAAAATTCAAGCGTTTGAAAACAGTTTGAAGGTTAAAAAATTCTTTAACTCTATTGGATAATAACAAATTTTTAATAGTTTTTAATGAAACTTAAGGGTTCCATAAGATTTCCTGCCGTGACTAATAAAAGACCTATATGACAGTGACAGTATTCAGCACACAAGTACGAAAATCTTTTTTTAAAAGCTATACCATTGAGAAAAGAATATCAGCATATCATGAAGATCAGAGTATTCCTATGGAGTTTTGAATATCAGTCTTTGTTTAGAATAAGAAGTCTGATTATCGAACAATATACACCAGCAGACGGTAGTGTGGAAAAAGGATTTAGATATTTAAATAAACATACTCCACGTAATTATTGAGGAAAATCCATTAAAAGGATGCAGTCAGAGTCTTCAGCGATTATGAGGAATACAATGCAGCTAGCGTTACTGATTCCAGGTATTTAGGGTATTTAGATATTTAAATAAACATACTCCACAATTATTGAGGAAAATCCATTAAAAAGATGCAGTTGGAGTCTTCGGCGATTATGAGAAATACGATGCAACTAGCGTTAGTGAATCCAGGTGCGATTAAGACCAGTTTGTAAGGGAAACAGCACATTCAAGGGACAGCTTTAATTAAAAGATTACTTTATGTAATAAGATTTATAAATGAAAGTGAAGTCATTAAGGTATGCCTCTTCCCTTGAAAAGGAGTGATCGTTAGGAGATGAAGATATAAAATTAGTTTTGAAGAATAAGGTGTTAAATGATAAGATGTGAGTGTAAGTGATAAGAAAAAATATCAGAAGAGTGGAGTGTGGGTGCTCATAAGACGAAATCAAATATAAGTGAAGCGTAAAAGGAGATTATTTCAGAATATTGAAAATGAGATGATAAAGAGCAGAACAGTAATAGAAGGCATATTCAGATTTGTTAAATCTGACATATAAATTCATATATCATAAGTGTGGATCAGAATAATAAGTGAGCATTTAAGTAAGATTGCTGCTCTTTTCAATAAGGATACAGAGGAAGATATTTGTGGAATCAAAGCAAATATGAACATCAGACTAAAGAAAATGTTTAGAGTAAAAGAGTGTAAGTAACATTGACAAGATGGAAAAGAAGTTTGTGTGCACTGAGTTGGTGCTCATGAAGATGAGCAGTAGGAGTTGGTGCTATCAGTACGTCTATGCCTGCAATGTGTGGGAGTTGGAGCTTCCACTGAGTCTGTGCTCATAAACATAAAGGTTGCAGCCTCTAGTAAGTTGGTGCCTACAAAACATTGTAAAAGAAAGTGTATTTACAAAACAATTATTTGTCGCAATTTTTTTCTGCATTGGGTTTCCACATAAACATTGTATTATTGTGTTCATGTGCGTAATTGTTTATTTCAGTATTTGAAGTTACCTGTGTGGATAAACGTTTTAAATTGCAGAAGTTATTATTATATTGATTCACCCCCCTCTTGGTATAATTGTGTGGTTTTCACCCTCTTCATAAAATATTTACACATCCATTAAATGTATAAAGACTCAAATGGATGTTGCATGGTTAGCTGGGATAAACATGTATTGAACTTTGTCCTGTGCACCTTGAGGAGGCCATGTGGAAGACTGCTATACCTTTAGGACACTGCTGGACGTCCTGAGATTCGTATAGGATACAAGTAATTGCTATTTTTGGTGCTTAGTGCATTCCTTATACTCTTTTTCTATTGATGATGATCAGTGACCAACAATGTGTTCATGTTGATTTGATAGGTTTACTGATGCAAGAAAATGGATGATTATTCCTGAAACAGATAATTGTTGCCCAAACAAGTAATGATATTTGTATTCAAAGAATAGTTGCTTTTCATCTAAGTTACCAATTCTAGTACATGTGCGGGTACAGATGTGGGGATATGGCAAGAAAAAAAATTTGGCATGGATTCTAGTAAGTACATATCAGAGTTCCCAGACTGAAGACTCTGATTCTTGGTCTGACTGAGTCCCAGTGACACGTGACTCTTCAGAAACTTGGTCGAGGAAAAACTCCCCCAAAACCTAGTTTTTACCAAGTCCTACAGATTTTATGCTGAGTCCCGGGTCAAGTCAGCCTTGTCGAGTTCATGTCAAGTCTGAGTATGGGAACTATGGTATATATCATAATTCTTGTTGGTTCCTGGTTTGACAGGGTTTACACTACAAAGTAGCTACCAGTGCTCTTCATCAAATTCTTAAGAGAAGCCATCTCCAATGTCGCAGAGCATGTTACAATAACCTTCATTCTCTTAGGATCCTGTTGATCCAGTCATCCTTTCAGCATGTAAACAACTTTTATAAGCATTTCAAACAACATCTTCATCAACGAAATCAATTTCAGTATGGAAGCATGATAGGTTCCTCAATCCTCTTCTACATCTTCAAAGAACATTACAGTCATGAGTATCATCCCTCAAACAGTAATCATAAAACATAACATTCGTTCCATTCATGAATCAACTTCATCCTTCAACCTAAACATAATCTTATCTCATTCCTTAAGGCATTCATACCTTATAAATCCATATAGGTTCTGCCATGCTCTATAGGCCTGCAAACAAATTCAATCACATTTTAACATTGAGTCCTGCCTTTATCATACCTGCAACAACAATTATTAATCCATATACTGATCACAATCCCTCAAACACTTTGATTACATCTCCATAAGGTCCTGCAGACACAACCTCATCGGCAATAAACTTTGTTCTCTATCCATTCATCAATTCCAAATCCCTATCATAACCACATACTTGTTTAAATCAGCTTTCATTTTGATCCCCATTTCCAAACTGATTAGATCTAGGATTATCCTCCAGCTATACCTGCAGATTTTAATGTTTTTGCCATTTCGCAAGAGTAAATTTAGGTACCTTGCAAAAAGCCCAATACATCATTCTTCATTCAGACCACAAATTCCCTAGGTCTGATCATACCAACAAAACAGATCAGATTCTTAAACCATTGATCTACTGCCATTAAAATCTAATCAAATGGACTTTCTGGGGGTCTTCAAACTCCAAACCAGTCATTTTATGTGTTTTCCAATCAAATTAATAACAAATAACAACAAACAGATAACTTTTACTGTCATAAACACTGTGTTTTCTGATTTCTGACCACTAGGGCAACAGTTTTCTTTCACTATACATTACCAGTCATGACAAGATCATACTCAAATGAAAGCCTTCTGAATCTTGTCTTAGAATATGCACAATTTTTTTTTTCCCATCAGTGATTTCAAAAGGAAAATTAAAACCCTTACTGTCTACCCATTTACTGAGGGTTTCAGGACAGATTTAACAAAAAGTTGCATAGCTTCTTTATTCCTTAATGAAATTGACACAAACAAAAACAAGAAGAAAGATGACTCATCATACTATCTATCCATTATGCTGTTATACTGTTCCCTGGCCGTACAGTGTTGATGTTTGGTAGCTTCTGTCAGATAAACCTATTTATAATTATATATGAGATATAATTTACATATATAAGTTTATTATATGAGAGAAATTAATACTTTATATATATATATATATATATAACAATGATTGAATTTTTATTATATTAATTATCTAATTAACATATAGACATGTCCCATTCATGAGACATGTCTCTTCATGGCTTGTTCTCAATTTAAATAAGAGGTCGCTGCCGTTTGAAAAATGCATACCAAATATATGGCAATGCTTAGTACATTTGCAGTGATCCCGGAAATCAACATGGTATTAGAGTCAGGCTGTAACTGTAAGAAAGCAATCATGAGCATGGACATAACAGCAATTATATCTATTAAAATTATAAATTGGGGGAAGAAGAAAGCATGGAATACTTAATTACATGCGCCGAGAATAACTACAATAGTAAGAAGCAGCTTGGCAGACATTTGCTTCTTATTTGCAGATTGAATATTAAATCTGTTCTTAGAACCATTCGTACATATCATCCAACCAGCAATTTGGGATACGTAACCAAATCGGATTAGCAAATATCAACTATTTTGATAAAATTAATCAGGGCAGTTGTTTGAGCCAAAATATGTGTGAAGCAAACTATATCGGCCCTTTTCAATATCATTATTTCCTTGGCTGCTGGGAAGAAATAATATTCCGTGTTAAGCTTGAAGCAAAACATATTAAGCTGGTTGGGATTAATAGGGAATAATATTTGCTAATATCGAGAGCTGATGGGAAGGAGAATTAATAATTGTGTCCCACAAATTTATTTGCGCAATTTTTCATATAAAGTGAGAAAGCCATTGAGATTGCAAAGCATATTAATACCATGTGATATGTGAAACACAATACTGGGAAATTAATGGTATGCACCTGAGTCTGAATGGGGGACTCTTCTTCTAAAGATACGTCTAGGGTTAGCCATTGGTATATCCAGCCTTCATACCAATCACAGGGGCAGCTCCAGCTATTGATGATGAACTGAGTTTGCAAGAGATACAGAGTAGAGTTCACGTGTCATTTAGACATGGAAGCATCAAGTCTGAAGAACTTAATGGTTCCTTGAACAAAGTATCTGCAGGCTGCATGGTTGTCTCATTCGAGCACCATTACAGTTGTTACCCTCAGTTGCAACAATCTCTGAGCATATTTGATAAAGCCACTTGAATTGATGTGGTATAGGTTAGGTGATCTGAGCATTGAAGAATTCAGTCTATTTTGTGTTCACATTGGTGTTATAGTGTGCTATGTGAAGTCAGAATAAAGCAATCATTGTATTGAATTGGGAAGAAGGTACGATTATCAGTTCCACATGGGAAGATAATGATGACATCGGGTATTATTCCCTGTTATTATAAGGTGACCGGAAAAATTTAAGGGGACGTCAACTCACATAAAAAGGGAACCATTCCCCCACACATGATGGGCCCAATTCATCTGATAAGAAGGGGACATAAAACCACGCAATGGGATCCACATTCACAACTTAGGAGATACATGTCTTCCATATAAAGGGTGATCAAACAAAACAAAAGGAAGAATATACAATCAGAGATAAGTATTATGCTTGAATAATGTTCGTGATTTTTTTTCATTCAATGCCATAACATTGGGATAATAAACCTTGTATGCTTCTATCTTTAATATTTACCTTCAAGATAGATAGTTTTATGAACTATTTGAAATCTCTCTCCAATATGCTTTCAAGATAGAACTCATTTGCAGGAAAAAGATCAGTATCAGATTAAGAGGGCGCCTGACATTTCATTAGAGGCAACCTTGAAAGAGAGGGAGCAAATAGAGGATTCAATCAACCTTCGGTAATCTCGGTTATATTGATTTAGAGGGAGTCAATTATGTTGAGATGGATTCTTCAGTGATCAATAAATTGTGGCAAATAAGAGTGTGATTCATGAATATACCTCATGACTATGTGATTTTAATGGGCCTACCCCCTATGTACATCATGAGGAAGTGATGACTTCCAGATGATATCATTTGTATTTGCAGAAGTTATTGAAAGGTGACGATCTTACAATAACTTAATTTTCTATTATGATGGATATCTTACAATGTCTATGCAGATCATAATAGATTATACTGTGCATGATGGATGTTTATATGGTAAGCATTATGAGAATGCGTGTGCACATACCTTATAAACATTTTTTGAGTACATGGTGGATGTTATGCATATTGATATTCTGAAAGGTCATTACACAGAGTACTTGGTGAATATCACGCATCTTGATGTTCTAGAAGGCCGTTACTCACAAAGTACTTGATGAATATCACGCTCCTTGATGTTCTTAAAGGCCATTACTCACAATATTTGGTGAATATCTTGCATCTCAACAGTCTGGAAGGCCATTACTCAGAGTATTTTGTGAATATCATCGATATTTTGGGAGGCCAATACTCATGATATTAGATGTGATATGAAACATTTTTGAGTAATTGGTGAATATCATGTATTTTGGGAGACCAATACTCATGATATCAGATGTGATATCAAACCTTATTAAATATTTGGTGAATATCATATGTTGATATTTTGGGAGACCAATACTCTTGATATCAAAATGATGGATATCTTCTGATCAAAGATATCCTTAATCTTGCTAACTTGATATTACTTTGAGGTAATACATGTGTTTATCCTCCCTAGCTAAGAGGGAGTGTTGATGTTTGGTAGCTTATGTTGGATAAACCTATATATAATTAGGTATGAGATATAATTTACATACATAAGTTTATTGTTATATGAGAGAAATTAATATAATATATATAACAATGATTAAATTTTTATTATATTACTCATCTTATTAATGAATAGACATGTCCCATTCATGAGAAATGTCTCTTCATGGCTTATTCTCAATTTAAATAAGAGGTCACTGCCATTTGGAAAACACATACCAAATACATGGCAATGCTTAGTACATTAGCAGCGATCCTGGAAATCAACATATAGGTCCGTACAAGGCTTGGAAACAACAAAAAACCAATTAAAGTTGATGAGATTAACAAGTTTTTGATGCACAAATATACCAAATTGATCTCTCTTCTTGTTCATTGCTTGGTTCGACCATTTAATAAATTTTATAGACTCTAGAACCGATCAACTGATCCTTACACATCTTTTTGGTGCAAATGTCGCAAAATTGCAATTTTGCAACATTGGACTTTTTGCAACTTTAGAGTAACTTTTTACATCTTTGACAAATTGACCCCACAAACTTCATGACAACCTTCTAGACACATCCATATAGGCATTTAATGACTTTTTACATAATTCTTACCCTTTCATGGGTCATTGTGCAACATGTGATACTTTGACCAAATGACAACTTCTACAACTTTTTACAAAGATTGCTCATTCCTTTACATCATGGACTCAAAAACATCATAAATGACCCAAATACATCACATCATGTCTCTTGACCTCCTCGTATGCTTGTGCGTTAGGTACCCCTACACCATCTGAATTTCCAATATCATTCTTCCTAATAGAGCTAGACCAACTAACAAGGATAACAAATCCTTCTACACTTTAAACTCTACAAAACCAAGGCAGGTAGACCTCAATCCCCTTCAATAAACACTTCACAAACTCATAACACCGTATTGCATAAACATATACATCTCATATGAGGCATCAAACATAACAAGGAGATACTATATGATGGCTAACCATCCATTAACATCAACTTGCAGGGAGCATGAGATAGGGTGGGACAATAACTTGCAGAAATTAAAAGATATTTTCTGATTTAAACAATATTTGCAACAAGAAGTAATACAAACATGAGCAGCAAAACATATGCAAAACCCACAACTAGCTGCGACCAATGCCTTAGTATTGGCCCTTAGAGTCATAAGAAGCATTACATTACATAATAGAATTTATCAATAGCAAATTATCTAAGAGATGTTGCATTACAACACCCTTTAATAGTAATCCCAACCTCGCCTACTTTTCAAATACTTGCACATAACCAGTAAATTCGTAACTTGGGGGTCATGATTTTGCATATCCAAGACAAAAATGACTCAAATTTTTGTATTTTTGAGCCACGTTTTGGTAAAAATCCCAGATTTGAGCCAATTTTGATCACATTTTGGCTTCAAATTGAAGTCGTTTTGAGGCTTTCATCCATAAATTTGCTATTGAAGAACACGTTTTTTCCTTTAGATGTAAAAAATGCTCCATTTCATACCTTCTATGAATCATGTTTTTACTAAAAACACCCAGAAAATTGGGTTTTTATCCACTTTTTTGCATTTTGGAATCACATTTTTGCATTTGGAGAAGATGTTTCTGCATTCCCAAGTGAAAAATGACTCAAATACATGCATTTTTATGGCCAAATTTTTGCAAAAACAACCTTGATTTTTGCATGAAAACAGCACATTTGTGTTAAAAACACCCAAAAAATGGCATTTTATAGCCCATAGGTTTGGATCAATAAGGGCCATTTTTTAGTTTTAATGCATGCTATTGCCTTTAAAGACCACATTTTTGGCATTCTCATGCCAAATCCAACCATTGAATGCTTCATTAATCATTCATTATTTGCAAGTGCGGAGGAAGTCAAATAGTTGTTAGTAAATCCGGGTTTGAGAGAATTGGTCGTAAGTCTATAAAACTTGTTATTTTGGCTCTTTGATCTCCAAGTGGACATTTTCAATCTTGCTTACTAATTCATGCTTATCTTGCTATTTTGATGCATATTTTATGCTTGATGTTGCACAGTTGTTCATATATATGCTATGAAAAGTGCATTTTGCCTTTCAATATGATGTAAACTCTCATTTTCATACTTTTGGATTATCCCCAAACTCCAAATTTGAATTTGCACTTTAAGTAACTTGCCTCTTGGCATGTTTGAATCTAAAACCAAAGGTACGTGTTTCTTTTGTGCTTGTTTTTGTTGTTTGTTTGCTTGCTTTCCCATTTTTCTTCATTTGGAAGAAATTGCAAGTTCTTTCCCAAGAACTTGAGCACATTTACTTCACTCCATCTTCACCTTTTCATGCAAGTGCATTGTTTTATTCCACTTCCATCATTACATGCCATAGCACATCACATCTCGTTCTCCACATGCGATTACATGTAATCTCACCCTCCATCTGCATTTACATGTAATCTCACCCTCCATCTGCATTTACATGCAATCTCATCCAATGTTCCCATTTACAAGCATTTTCATCTTTTGAACCTATATACATGTAATTCACTTTACATGTAATGACATCCAAAGAACTCATTTTCGACTAAAGGTCACACTTTTAAAGTCAAAAGTTATCATTTGCACACATTCCCATGCACCTAGCCTTCAATCCTCAAGGCATCTTTATAAGAACTCATCCTTTTCCCATACACATTTACATGTCATCCATCTTCCTAAGTCCCATTTCAGCCATCTGCATGTACTTTCCATATCACATCCAATTTATTTCATATGTTCCATGAGTATCTAATCAATACTCTGAATATATTGTTCCTTAGAGATCCATTTTTCCAATATTCTCATGGAGTCAAAATCCATATCTTCCAATGATGGATTCAATCCCATTGAAACTTTCATGTTGCATCAAGTCCAAAATATGCCAAAATTTCTATAGTTAGTGGACATATCCAATAAAAAAGGCGTGCTTCAAACCAAAGAAGCGATAATTCATCAGAACTCCATTTTCCCATTGGTTGTCTAAGAACCTACGTTCATGTGGGAATGCGCCAAGCACTTTGAAGTTATACCAAAAAAAAAAAAGTTAAAGGTGTTGGTGGAAAGTTGTTCCAAGTTTACACTCGGACACCATTGAGAAGGTCTTCAAAGTGTTAGAGACTCCAGTTTGTGCTGATCTATAAAAGAGAATTCCCCACAACTTGAATGAGAAAAAGCTTGATCACATCAAGTTTTCAAATGACAATCGACAATTCATCAAAGAGAGTCATAGGCTATCAAAAGATACAACACCATGATTATCAAGGTGAATGCAGTCGCACAAATATTGGAACTCCTGATCATGTTATCATCCAGGATTGCATCATCAAATACAATACCCTTCTAAACAATTCCTAGGATTGTTTCAATTTTCTTCCGTCTACTTCCTTCTTTAGTTTTCATGTTTGTAGTTAGAGAGGATGTATTACATCAAATTGTGTAACTACATGTAATACGATTTACATGTCCTTATGACGTGTAATCAAATAATTTCTCTTGTTAGTTTGACCGGGTCAAAGTTGGTTGAGTTGCTCCCACTTTTTCCTCCATCTTTTTCTCAACTCCTTTGCCTACATAAAGGAGTGCCCTCTCATTGTAAAAATCATCTTTTGTTGTATACAAGAAAACTCTGCCAAGTTGTGCAAGCATAAGTTTGATTGTGTAGTACAAATTTAGGAGAAAAGTGAATAAAAGAAGCAATTGGATTCAAAGCTTTGACTGAAAGCAAATGTGATAGAGAAAATTAGAAGCTTTGACTATAGTTTGTGCCTATTGCCTTGGATTCATGTTATTATTGTGTTTTCAATAATAAAGCATAGTGAATTAATAAGCAACCAGAGTTGAAGCTTTGACTGGGAGTAGTTGTGGTAATACATACACTAGAAGCTTTCGTTGTAGCTTATGTTACCATCTCAAATTCACAAAAAATATTTAGAATTCCCCTACTTCTAAAAGTCTTTGTGCCCCAATGGTAGAGGCTTTTTTTATAAAATATATTTAAACAGGACCTAGAGCCAAACTGGTACGCTTTCAACTAGCCTTTGAGTTAGTGTTGGTTTATTGGTATCACCGTTTACAACTTAAGATAGAAGTGTAGTCAGAGGTTTCATCTTGCCCATTACTCGCTCCACGACTAAGGGGATTCTTTTCTAAAAGCTAAGAGGAAAGAATATTGGTAACACCCCTCACAAATCTCTCAATTTCTTGCTTACCTTGAGTTGATCCAAGGAACAACGAGAAGGGGGAGCCTTCTCTTTAATGTAGGAGAGATTTTGTCTCACATGTTGTGGCTGGTCTACCTATTTTGTGACTGGATTTTCACAAAACTGTCAGTTGCAAAATATCCACCCAATAGTTTTTTGGCGACTCTATTGGGAATATGACATGCATTTGAGAGCCTCATACTTTTATTTGAAGCATACCCGTGTCCTTTTCTCATTGTAATTGTCTCACGCATTTACCAAGGATATGTAAATGGCTCAAGGTCATTGGGGAAATGCTTTTGGACCATTGAATCTAGCTCCACCTCTACATGCTATCTTGATGGCTCACAAAAGAACTTTCCCACATTTTCCAGTAACAAACATATTGTTGTTGTTTTCTACATTGCATGTGGTATTCATGCTATTGAATATGAGGACATGTCTATTAGGTTGTTCGTGGAAACTATACAGGCATGGTTGCTAATTGGTTCTACGATTTACCACCACGTACTATCACAAACTTGGCTACTCTCATAGCCAAGTTTGAGGAGAGTTTCAAGCCTCTTGAAGATGCTCATGCATTATTGGCCCAACTTATTCAGCTAAGAAGTCATCTTGCATGCCTATGCGTGGATTTGTTGCTCATTTCAACATATTGACACGAAGAACCCCAGTTGTTGTTCAACCTACAACTGCAAATTTGAAGTGTTTCTTTGTTAGTGCTCAAATTCCTAAAGTCAGTATATATTAAGGAGAGAAGCCCTGACTACTCTTGCAACTGCACAAACACTAGCAATTGACATTGAAGATGATGTTATTCTTGCTGGAAAGATAAGAATTGAAGCAAGTGGATTTGTAGAAAGTTATTATTCTTTTAATTCATCTTCTCTCAACACAAGGACAGAATTTAGTACAAAGGTTAGCAAATGAGTTACCCTCAAAAAGCAAATAGCTCAAGGTATGTTCTTCGTTCCTCGTGAAGATATACAAAGAAGGTCTCTTCCAAGTTCCAACTATTCCTCATAAATTGGTTTCACCATCAAAGATGCTTGAAATTTAGGAACCATCAACGAAGACGACAATGAAGCATCATGCATCTGAAGCTAGTGATCTTGTTATTCTCTTTCAAGAAAAGGAAAAAACATAGTTGGTGACTCGCATATCTGGTGTATGCAATCTCAAAAGGCCAAAGATGAAAAGATAAGGAAAAGATTTCTTCCAATAATCGTGTCATAAAAGTGGACATGCAAGCAAGTTCTAATAAAACTGAAAATGATGTGTTTGTGTCTCAAGGTCATGAACGTGGGAAAATTTTGCATAAATGTTCTATCCTGGAGCTTGAAACAAAATTTCTCATAAATTATAAAGACTTTCCCAAGTTTAAAGAATGCGAACAGTATGTTGAGGCAAGTAGTGCAGGCATGTCCTTATAGAAATCACATGAGCAAGATTTTTTCAAGCATCTTGAGATGCCAATGATTGATGAACAAGTAAAGCAAGTTGTAGTTAGCAAGAAAAATTCAGAATTTGTTAGATCAAGAGGATGTGCAACTCGACATCTTGCATGGTTGGAGGCTAATGGAAAGCTAGAGATTCCACATATACCTGAACATGAAAATACTATCAAAGATGTCAAAGAGGAGAGTTCAATTTTGGAGGAGCAGTTTCAATTCATAAACGTATCTCGGAGCAAAAACACGCATGATTCATCTCAAAAAGGTGAATTCTTCTATATCTTCCAAGAGGTGTTACATCAAGCCTTGACATCATTGCTCCAGTTGTTTGTGTTCCATCTATATGAAGTTGCTTATGAACATGCAAGGTACCACAAGCTACTGAAAAAGGTAGCTATTTTGTTGAACTCATAAATGATTTCATCTAATGTTTGCATTTTTGGCTACTTTTAATTAGGTAGGTTTTTCTTTGTTTTTAATAAATGCGCTTGCACATTTTTGTTTTACTAGGATTGCTTTTCATTAGTCGCATTAGGTTTTTTTTGTTTTTGGTTCCCCTGACTTTATAGCCCAATGGAGTGGATGGAAGGCACTTAGAGAACTGGATTCTATGACACTCTTTGTTTCCAAAAACAAACGACTAACATTCCCCATATAGAGCCAACTCTTGTCTTGCATTTTGTGTATGCAGGTAACAGTACAAAACTTTTTCAAATTAGTTTCGTTTTTCTCTAACTTAGTTCATTATTTAAAAGGATAACATTGCTCAATCAATTGACCCCAATTGATATAACGAATCATTTTACTGAAGGCTTTCGTCAAGTCTTTTTAGTTTTTCTGTTTGTTGAGCCTATGCTTAATTTTTGAAGCCTTTATTGCCATATTTCTCATTTTTTAGTGTCTTTGTTAGCTTTTGGTCTTTTAGTTTTGCTCAAATCATTGCTTTCGATTTTCCCTTTGATTCTCGGAGTTGGCAATCAAAAGATATGATCATTTTAGTGCCCAAAAGCTGGACTCTCCAGGCGCAACTGCACGATTTAAAATATCATGTTATATTTTAAAGTTGGCATTCACTTTTTGAAAAATATAACATAAATTCATTTAAATTATGTTTTTATGTTACTTTATTACTTAAAATTATCACTTAAGTGACTATAGTGCACTTTATGTTATATTTTCATGTTGAGTTGTTTTTTAGATTTTTCACTTAAGTGACAATATTAAATATATAGTTTTATTTAATTTTTGAGTTTTAATTCAAAACAGTTTAGTAAATATTACTTTTTGAATGATATTTGCACATGATATATTAAACTATATAGTGTAAATAGTATTTATGACCCAATTAAGTGATATTTCTTCAAAAATTTATTGAGCATTTGTTTTATTAGTATTTCAAGTTGTGCATAACATATCTTTTAACCCATTTGCATGTAAAATATGCAAAGGCTCCTAGAGAATGTGTTTTGAACTGAAGGCTTGCAAATGCCTTTTAACTTAAAATGTGCAAATTCTAGAATGTGCAATGCATATTCAAGTTATTCAAATGTGAAATCACCCTTCTAGAGTGCATTTTGCACTAAATGACTTATCAAATGCATATTTTAATTTTAAAATATGCAATGCTCCTCCAAGAGTGCATTTTGCACCTTGAAGTCATATGACATTTTTTTTAAATGTGTAACGACACTCAAAGAGTGCGTTTACACGGGCAAGTCCATATTTTTAATTGTGTAATAGCACTCCAAGAGTGCGTTTTTGACCAAATGCATATTTTAATACATGCAAACACTCCTCAAGAGTGCGTTTAGCATGAAAAAGACAAAAGACATGTATTTTAAAACATGTAATATCTCCTAGAGAAAGTGTTTTGCATGTAATTCATGCATTTGTAAAAGGTAAACCCGAATTTGAAGATTCGAGGGCAAAAAACTTTATGTTTTCTTTCTCCAAGAACACATTTTCCATAAAAAATGGTTAGATCTGCCCATATAATGACTTGAAATCCATCACAAGGCAGGCATTTTTGAGTTTTAATGCATACACATGCATTTGGGGGTCATGATTTTGCATATCCAAGACAAAAATGGCTCAGATTTTTGCATTTAAAGCCACATTTTGGTGAAAAAGCTCAGATTTGGGCAAATTTTGATCACGTTTTGGCTCAAATAGAAGTCATTTTGCGGCTTTCATCCATATATTTGCTATTGAAGAACTTTTTTTTGCCTTTAAATGTCAAAAATGCTTCATTTCATGCCTTCTATGAATAACATTTTTGCTAAAAACGACCAGAAATTTGGGTTTTTATCCACTTTTCTGCATTTTGGAGTCACATTTTTGCATTTGGGTTCATGTATATACATTTGGAGAAGACGTTTTTGCATTCCCAAATAAAAAACAAGTCAAATACATGCATTTTTTTGGCCACATTTATGCAAAAACGACCCAGATTTTTGCATGAAAAGGGCACATTTTTGTTTAAAACACCCAAAAAATGCCATTTCCAGCCCATTCATTTGGATCAATAGAGGTCACTTTTGAGTTTTAATGCATGGTATTGCCTTTACAGACCATGTTTGTGGCATTCTAAGGCCAAATCCGACCATTGAATGCTCATTAATCATTCATTATTACAAGTGTGGAGGAAGTCAAATAGTTGTTTGTAAATCCGGATTTGAGGGAGAAAATTAGTCTTCGAGTCTATGAAACTTGCTATTTTGGCTCTTTGATCTCCAAGTAAGCGGACATTTTCAATTTTGCTTACTAATTCATGCTTATCTTGCTATTTGATGCATATTTTAGCTTGATGTTGCACACTAATTCATATATATGCCATAAAAAGTGCATTTTGCCTTTAAATATGATGAAAACTCTCATTTTAATACTTTTGGATTTTCTCCAAACTCCAAATTGGAATTTGCACTTTAAGTAACTTGCCTCTTGGCATGTTGAGTCTAAAACCAAAGGTATGTGTTTCTTTTGTGCTTATTTTCATTGTTTGTTTGCTTGCCTTCTCGTCTTTTCTTCATTTGGACCCAAGAACTTGAGCACGTTTCACTTCACTCCATCATCACCTTTTCATGCAAGTGCATTGTTTCATTCCACTTCCATCATTACATGCCATAGCACATTGCATCTCATTCTCCACATCCGATTACATGCAATCTCACCCTTCATCCACATTTGCATGCAATCTCATCCTTCATGCCCATTTAAATGCATTTCCATCTTCCGAACCTAAATGCATGTTCATTTTACGTGTAATTCACTTTAAGTGTAATGACATCTAGAGAACCCATTTTTGAGTAAAAATCACACTTTTAAAGTCAAAAGTTATCATTTGCACACATTCCCATGCACCTAGCCTTCATTCCTCAAGGCATCTTTATAAGAACTCGTCCTTTTCCCATATGCATTTACATGCCATCCATTTTCCTAAGTCCTATTTTAGCCATCCGCATGTACTTTCCATATCACATCTAATTCATTTCATATGTTTCATGAGTATCTAATCAATACTTCGAATATATTGTTCCTCAAAGATCAATTTTGCCAATATTCTCATGGAGTCAAAATCCATATCTTCCAATGATGGATTCAATCCCATTGAAACTTTCATTTTGCAGCAAGTCCAGAATATGCCAGAATTTCTATAAAGAGTGAAGGCATCTAGTAAAGAAGGCATGCTTTGAATCAAAGAAGCGATAATTCATTTGGTCTCCATTTTCCCAATGGTTGTCTGAGAACCTAAGTTTGTGTGAGAATGCGCCAAGCATTTTGAAGTTGTACAAAAAAAAAGTTAAAGGTATTGGTGGAAAATTCTAAGTTTACATCCGGACACCATCGACAAGGTCTTCAAAGTGTCAGAGACTCCAGGTTGTGTCCATCTATAAAGTAGAATTCACGACAACTTGAACGAGAAAAAGCTTGATCACATCAAGTTTTCAAATGCAATGAATAATTCATCAAAGAGAGTCAAAGGCTATCAAAAGACGTAACACCATGATTATCAAGGTGAATGTAGTGGCACAAATACAAGAACTCCCAATCCTGTTATCATTTAGGATTGCATCAAGTACAAGATCCATTCAGAACAATTCCTAGGACTGTTTTAATTCTCTTCTGTCTTCTTCCTTCTTTAGTTTTCATATTTGTAGCTGGAGAGGATGTATTATATCAAAATGTGTAATTACATGTAATACGATTTACATATCCTTATGATGTGTAATCCAATAATTTCTCTTGTTAGTTTCACTGGGTCAGAGTTGGTTGAGTTGCTCCCACTTTTTCTTCCATTTTTTTCTCAACTCCTTTGCCTATATAAAGGAGTGACCCCTCATTGTAAAAATCATCTTTTGTTGTATACAAGAAAGCTCTGCCAAGTTGTGTAAGCATGAGTTTGATTGTGTAGGACAAATTTAGGAGAAAAGTGAACAAAAGAAGCAATTAGATTCAAAGCTTTGACTAGAAGCAATTGCGATAGAGCAAATTAGAAGCTTTGACTGTAGTTTGTGCCTATTGCCTTTGATTAATATTATTATTGTGTTTTCAATAATAAAGCATAATAAGTTAAGAAGCAATCAAAGTCGAAGCTTTGACTGGGAGTAGTTGTGGTAATACATAGACTAGAAGCTTTCACTGTAGCTTGTGTTACCATCTCAAATTCACAAGAATAATTAGAATTCCCCTACTTCTAGAAGTCTTTGCACCCCAATGGTAGACTTTTTTTATAGAATAGATTTAAACAGGGCCTAGAGCCAAACTGGTATGCTTTCAGCTAGCCTTTGAGTTAGTGTTGGTTTATCGGTATCACCGTTTACAACTTTAGATAGAAGTGTAGTTAGAGGTTTCATCTTGCCCATTACTCGCTCCACAAGTAAGTGGATTCTTTTTTGAAAGCTAAGAGGAAAGAATGTTGGTAATACCCCTCACAAATCTCTCAACTTCTTGCTTATCTTGAGTTGATCCAAGGAATGGTGAGAAGAGGGGAGCCTTCCCTTTAATGTAGGAAAGACTTTGTCTCACATGTTGTGGCTAGTCTACCTATTTTGTGACTAGATTTTCACAAAACTGTGGGTTGCAAAATAACCACCCAACAGCTTTTTGGCAACTCTACTGGGAACACCTGTCTCACATGTTGTGGCTAGTCTACCTACTTTGTGACTGGATTTTCACAAAACTGTCAGTTGCAAAATATCCACCCAACAACTTTTTGGCAACTCTACTGGAAACACAATGTGCTTTGAGAGCCTCATGCTCTCATTTACCGTGTACTTTTCTCATTGTAATATTATTCATTATAATTGTTTCACGCATTTACCAAGGATATGTAAATGGCTCAAGGTCCTTGAGGAAATGCTTTTGGATCATTGAATCTAGCTCCACCTCTACATGATCTTCCTTATGGCTCACGAACGAACTTTCCCAAGTTTTTCGGTGATGAACAGCATCCTAATGAACATATTGCTGCTTTCTACATTGCATGTGGTGTTCATCCTATTGAATATGGGTTATTGCAAGTCAGTTTGAATTTAGTCTATACGCCCTAGAGTGGCGATAACACAAAAATTACACCAAGAGTAGGTTAGCAAAGCTAAGGATAATCTCGCTGTTGAAGAAATGGATGAGAGGAGAAAAAAAATCCTGCCTAAGGACATGAATAATCACCTTAATGGTTTCTTGATTACAGTCATGGGTCTGATGAGATTGGAACATTCACAATCAAGAAGGCCAAGAAGTAAAAATAGAAGGCATATTACCAGTAGAGCCACCGCAATTTCAGATTGACCACTTTGGCCTAATTTTATTCTTAAAAAGAGGAACAGTCATCTACAAATTCAAGACAGCAGCATAAGAAAAAAGAAAAATTAAAAGGAAGTATGCAAAAATCTACATGAAGAATTTGATAAACATGTAGATTTGGTTTGTGAAGACAAAAGGAAGGCATTGGGGAGTGAGTCATGCAAGACTCCATTATATTTGCGAGAAGATTCTATAAGAGTCATAGCATGACTTCTCTTGATGTTAAGCATGTGATTGATATGGATAATGATGGTATGGATCCTTTGGATGATCACGATGCATCTTCTAATGTGTTAGTTGATTCCAATGATGATACGATTTGTACACATAAAAGAAAATCAGTACATGGCATTCAAAGACTTTTGGGAAACATGCAGCAAAAGCCTTTGGTTTGGGAAGTTTTGCAATACCATTTGGTGATGATTGATGATTCCAAAGAAAGCAAAGAGGAGCTCAAAACTTTGATTTGGGACAGAAAAAGTTTACTTCCTCATTCTCATGAGTTTTCAACCCTTACACCTGAAATCACTAATGTAGAGAAGTCTAGCAGTATTGAGAATGAAATTTCCAATAAAGAGGTGCTTGTAAAAATTGAAGGTATGACACAAATGAATGATAACTGTGTTGATTGTTATAACAGTTGTGATATATCACTTCATCCTCAAGGTAATGTAGCCCATGATCATGGAAAAGATAATGTGATTGAGTCACCTAATCCCGACATTCAAGTTTTGAAAGATGAACATGAGTCATTGGTTGATGATGCATCCTCCAAGAGGACTGAATTTGTTGACCTTGGAACAACAACACTAAATCAGTCCCAGCGATTCCCAGGTAATGATTGAGAGTTGGATTGATAGCCTATCAAGGCAAAGAAATTTGATTTGATAGCCCATCACCTAATCCAGACATTCAAGTTTTGAAAGATGAACATGAGTCGTTAGTTGATGATGCATCCTCCAAGAGGACTGAATTTGTTGACCTTGGAACAACATTAAATCAGTCCTAGGTAATGATTGAGAGTTGGATTGAGGAGGCAAAGGAAGTTGATTTGATAGCCCAACAAGCCAAGTTTACCCTGCAAAAAATTACTAGCATTAATTTATTAGTGGACATAAGGATTCTATGGAGGTCACTATTAGTGGACCAACCACTCATGAGTTGACTTTGGGTGTTGGTGATGGCATCTATATTCCAAATTTGATATTGGCACCAAGATCTTGTGACGTTACAGTTGCATATTGGTTGGCATTTGAGCCAAATGATATTGGTTGTTAAGTGACAAGTGGCCATCTTACATGGCTGTTCACTACATTTTCAGAACTGTTTAGGTCTACATCAGCTATGGGTATGCATTAGAATGTGTGGGAACACAATTACTTGATGGGAAATCCTCATAAGATGAAACTTCTACTTTTGCCTTGGTATGATTATTTGTAACTTAGATTTTTTTTGGGGGGGGGGGGAGGGGGGGAGGCAGATGCGTATATATATATACTGTCAATATGCAAAGAAATGAGATAAGTAATTTCAGTCTTGTATTCTTACCTTCAAGAGCAAAAGATTATCTACATTGTTTCTTTGAGGTATTTTGTTTAGATGCAAAACCCCAAGAAAGTTATTTGTACAAGGTACATAATCTACAATCTGTTTACTTGTTTCAGATTTTAGGGATGGATTACTTTAAAAAAAATCCTGCCCTATTATTTGAAGAGAGAATTTCCTCTCACCATTTGTCATAAAAAAGGCAACTTAAAATGCTCTCAAACTCGAAAAGGTTTGCAAAAAGTATTTCCATATAAGCTAAACTAGACAGCAGCCCAAAAGAAACCCTTGCTAAGAAACCTAATGCAATTCAAAAGGAGCTGTGGAATCCGTTTTGTAAGCCATTTTTAAGCACTTTGCATATAGTATTATTTGGTTGAAGTTTTCACCCACAAAGAGATTCTCTAAGGCATCAATGTCTCATTGCTGTTCAAATCTATCGTATCACTCTTATCTTTCACTACATTTGTCGAATTATTTCACTCATTTTACTCATGATTTAAGCCTAATAGAACTACACCACATGTTTAAAAAATATTTAAAAAAGTTTCTTTCTTTTCTGGCCGACAAAGCCTATGGATTCTCCCGGATGCCCTGTGGGGCCATCTGGATGCCACTCACAGGGACCCAGATGCCTGAAACAGGCATCTGTCCGCATCCAGGTGCCTGTGAGTGGTATCCGAATGGCACCCACAGAGCACCCATCCGCCTCCACCCGTCCGTATCCAATTCTGGATCCAGCCTCCAAGAGGCCAAATTGGTAACTCAGCAAATAATCTGTAAGTCTACGTTACCATTAACGTATGTTACCAGATATGTGCCTTATTAGAGCTGGATTTTAGGTCCTGTTTGAACGAGATTCAGGATCCAATTTGGTGTGGCAAGGAGATGCATATATTAGTGGTAAATATTTGTATACTATTAAATTATACATTTTTTTCATATATATTAAGTTTTTAAATATTTTAAAAGGTTTATAAACATCTCTGTAAATAAAAAATATTAAGAAATATGTTTGTAGTTTCTAGAATTCCTGCCTTTAGGCTGCAAACACATATTAATATTTATGATTTTTACTATTTTTTTTTACAGATGAGCCCAAATCAAACCCAAACCTCACAAATTTTCGCCAAACCTGAACCAGCCTCTAAACCAGAACCAGCAATGTAGCTATTAACATATGAAGTCTGGAATCTGGACCTCTCTTTCTATCTATATATAAGGATGTGCATGAAGTATTCAATGTATGATCACAATGACACAAGTTAAGAAATTGCAACAAGACAAACATCTACAGCGTTCAGTTTTCATCGCTTATTTATTTCAGACTACAACCTGGCAAATAGTACTCAAGTCACGTTACGGATATTAAGATATCATTTATTTCATTCCGTAAAATCATAGAGAAACGCAAAAAGAAGCATCACTCTATTTGCATTTGCATGTATTTACACTAATATAATAGTTCAAGTATGCATGGGCAAATTTATTTGCATATCAATAAATATGTCGAAAAAATCCTAATACATGTGAGTACCAAAGATACCTATACTGAAATTAAATCATATAACATTAACTTTTGAAGTTCCTCTTGCATATAATAAATTACTTTGCATTGATGACAGCACAGCTTCCAGACAAACTAACCTGTGCTGAAAATCATCACACCCCCCCCCCCCCCCCCCCCCTGGCAGAGGGAATGGATCTCAAATGACTGTGGTGCGCTGCAAAAAGAAAAACATTACATCCCACAGAAGTTATTATTTGCATTACCAGAGGAGGACATAGCACAAACTTGATTAATCTATTCATTGCCAGTACATATATTATGGGAATTTCATATATTATTTGCCAATAAACAATAGCTAAATTCTCAAACAAGACAATCAAGATCCTGCTAGTTTTTAAACCATACAATAGCATTTTTTTTACTCTGCTGTCTCAAAATTCAGGGGTTGACCTCAGTATGCACATGTCAATCCACAAGGATTGGACAATAGCTAAATTCTCAAACAAGACAATCAAGATCCTGCTAGTTTTTAAATCATAAAATAGCATATTTATTACTCTGCTGTCTCAAAATTCAGGGGTTGACCTCAGTATGCACATGTCAATCCACAAGGATTGGATTGACAAGGATTGACACAACCATACAATGTACATCCCAAACTGCCAAAGAAAACTGGGGGTAAGGTACATGGAACAAGGAGTTGATTAACCCAAAACCTTATAATCAATGTGATAGAGCACTTGACTTTTTATTTTTTGGCAGGATTTGAGGAAAAGACTGCGTTCAGTTTTATTTTGTGTCCAAAATTTATCAACGCTATGCAATGTCCCCTATGCATAGGGCATGCCAGTTCTGTTGATCCAAGACAGTATTCCTGGCTTAAAAGAGGATAATCTGATGATTTTACAAAATTAGCTAAAATGAAGCCAAAAAATGTTATCTGAGTTTCACAATGGTGCATGTCCAATAAGCTTGAAGATCATGGAAACAAAAACACACATAATGTATAAATTTTAAAGAAACAAGTAATAAAGCTTAAGAAGAACAGGAATAAGAAGCCTATTGCAAAAACATTTTTCTTGACATAATCATACCTAAAAAGGATATCATATAACTTAAACCTGATTTATTTTTCCATTGTGAAATCATCAAAGAAGAGAATGTAAAAATTACCATACCTTACAATCATGTCAGACTATGTTATATAGATTCATGACGATTGATTAGAAACAATATTGGAACATAACAAATATCAAACTCTTAATATTTGCAATTTGTTAGCAAAAGCAATTGCGACCCAATCAGACTGCATGGAAGACCACTGCAGCTGATTTATTTCAGCACCAGCCGTGTAAGCTAGTATTGGATCAGGGCCACCACCCTCTACTAATGGCTGACTTGCAGTTGACAAGTCCCATATAAGTGCCTGTGAATCATCTCCAGCAGTGCAAATATGGCAGGGACTGTGAGGAGCCCATGCAATGGCATTCACACTAGCTTGGTGCCGTTGGAGTTCTGCAAAAGGAACAGTTGGATACCTAATATCCAAGATAACCACCTTACAACTATCCATCAAAATAGTAGCCATGAACCTTGGATCCTGCTTGTTCCATCCTAATCGTAGCAACGGAGTATCTGGTTGTGAACTTTCATATATGATAGTTGAATGTTCTTTGTCTCTCAAATCAAAAACTCTCACAGACCCATCAGCAGAAACAGAGGCAAACACTCCTACTCCTCCCCAGGCAATATCATAAACCTCCTTATCATGGGCAATCAGCTGTGTATCAACAGCTTCCTTTTCTATGTCCCAAATAGTACAAGTAGTATCAATACTAGAAGTCCCTATTCGCTTTGGATCTGCATCATTCCAATCAAAGGAAGTCAAGGGCGCACAGAATTCACTGTTCTTATTATTGTTCAGAAGGCTTTTCATCTCCACTCGATCCTCACAAACCTGCCAGATCCTTAGATAATCCCCAGTAGTGGCTAAAAGGTCAGGCTTCTGACAATCCTTATCGGGAACAAACATTATCTTGGTAGTGGGATATGGATGATCAAACACAAATCGGGGATCACTCTTGAATTCCCCTGATTCTTCATCCAGCTCAATAATTTCTACTTTGTTGTTATACTCCTCCAGGAAGCTGCCTATCCCAAGGCGGAATTTCTTGTCCTTTCTCACAGACCAATTCATACCATATATTTGCCAGGGAGCTTCATATGTGTAGATTTCTGATTTTTTTTTTGGGTCTTGAGAATAGGCTTCCATTGTGAAATCCACTCTCACGACTCTTTAGTGATATAATACCAGTCACTGCATACAAGATCAGCATATCGGTTTAGAGGGTGCTATTAACCATGTCCGTGTATAAGAAATACATACAACACTCAGCTCACATAATTATTGACATCTCATACATTTAATGAATACATGTAATACTCAGCTCACATTTAATGACATCTCATACATTTAGTGAATACCCACTTCAGATTTCTTTAAATTTTATAGATTTTACTAACATCCACTTCAGATTAGGTTTTCATATACCCAGGACACATCAAACAGCAGACTTGTTTCAACAGACTTATATCCTCCTTTGACTTAGCCTAAAGAAAAAAAGACGTGGACTTAACATAAGATAGGAATCGAAGGCAGTGCAATGAATTCAAGTACCTGATAATAGTGCTCAATTCCTCCTCTCCCTTCACAAGAGTGAGTTTATATCCACTGCGTTTCAGAAGAAGATTTACACATAGCACAGCAGGGTAAGCAATGAAGAGAACCGTAAAGCCACAAATTTCTGTACATATGTACGGATCTAAGCAAATCGGGTTTCGTGTCCCTTCTGAGGCATATGCCGCAGACCGGGTTTCAATCGTGATCACACGTTACAACAGAAAGGACTCGTAAACGTTTCGTCTTATCTGCTCCTTCCGGTTGCTTTCTAAACGCTTAGTGGTGGAGAACTTGTACTCTTGAAAGAGAGGTCACAAGTTCAAATCTCACTGGGGGGTAGGGTATGTACGCTTCGTTTGTAGCGCCAAGCGCCTCTCGAAAAAGAGTACGAGGTAGTCCCATATCACTGTCACCATATGTAAACCCACAAACTATGGCATAGTGTCGTGGACTATAAAAACCACCTTACCTTACCTTACCTTACCTTTCTTTGTTCAGGAAAAGACGGTAGTCTAGGGGGAAGAGCACTCCTACACACAACCTATTCTTATATTTCCATGTAATATTTTATTTAATTATAGGACAATGTTAAATTGGAATTCTATTTAAAATATAGCATTTGTATTAAAAGAAGATGTAAGGGCCCGGTTGGCTCGTGGATTAGAGGTGGAATTAGAATATGGAATTCTCAAGATTCTCATATTCACTATTTGGGTTTGTCGAATGGGAATGGAAATTAGAAAAAAGTGGAATCTGGTATCCTTATTTGCCCCCCAAAACAAGGATTCGATCTTCCACCAAAATAGATGGAATTGTCCAAATTCCCATTTTAATTCCATTTTTACAAAACTGAGCATTACAAATTATTGTAAAAACAATGTTTTGTCGCGTCTGCTCGATCGACTAATACATATGTTTTGGCACTCGTTTTGCAACACGATTTTTTTGCCAGCATTGCCCCTCTGCACATCTCCTCAGTTGGTTCCCACCTTGCTCGTCCCGGCCTCTGCTCATTCTCACCTTTGCAGGTATGGACTATTCGAAATTGTTTGTTTGTATGCTTCATTTTTTAGGTTTATTTGTCTCGTTTGTATGTTTGTATGCTTCATTTTTAGGGTTTATTGAGCTGGAACAAGCCCAAATCGCAAACCCTACTCTAGATGTCCCCATTTATTATGCACCCATGTTAAGGCTTCAATGCACCCAAGTTAGGGCTTTGAATAAGTGTCGAAACGAGTTGGCAACTCAGACCATGGATTTGCGTACATACTTTATCTAGGCTTTCGAATAACTCCAGTTGGCAACCAAACTTAGGGTTTTGTGCTCAAGCTAGTAGGAGAATGAAGTCTAGATTGCAGAGATTCGAAACCGTCTCACCTTCTAATGATTGGTATTAGGAATTACCTACAACTTGCGGGCTTTTTCTATGTTTAAGAGGGTGTCGTTTAGGAGCAATGCACAAGTGAAATCAAGAAAAAAGTGTAAAGAAACTACTCTCTCAGTGCTGCCATTGTTGTTGATTTCCTTATGATTTTTCTATTTACAAACATTTGTGTTTTGTGTTTTTTATATTTTTTGTTTTCAAAAAGATTTCATACCCAATACTAATTTGCCATAGATGTGTTAATTTAGATGCCATACACATGTTTGAAAGTATCTTGACAATACCCACAAGAAAATGTTTGATGAAGAGCTTTGTGTATTTCACTATGACAAAGGGAGAAAACATTTTAGCCATTGAACTTTTCTGATACTTGACGAAGAAACTGTGATTCTCTGCTCACTAAACTCCATTCTGTTTCTATATAAATATAGATCTCTGCCATTTACTGCTTTGAGAACTTTTTCTGAAGTTAACTACATTCATTTTTTAATGCAAGATGAGCTACTGGCTTGCTGTTGAGATAGCAAATTTCATTTTAAATATTATAATGGAGATTAAATAATTAGCTCCACTAAGGAAGATTCGATGCTTTGTGAATTTATATAAATAAAAAACTTGTTTTTCCCCAAACTACTCCAAACACTTTGATACCTAATGCAAACATGGACATATTAGAAAAGGATTGCAGACCTTACTTCTAAAGAAAATTATTCTCTCCAAGATTTTTAAGCCGATAGACTTATTTGAGCAAACTTCTACCAGACTCATTATAAGTCCATTGGATTCGTTGATATTTTCTATTTAGCCTATCTTAATGTATAATTCCCAATCGTATCCAACATATTATTATATTTCCCTTTGACATAATGGATATGGATCAATTAGTTAGGCCCCTGCCTTTGATAATTGACAAAATCTTACACAAAATATTGGCCCAACTGATTGTTGATTAATTCAAGAACTCTTCTATAAATATTGGATATAGGCTATTTGGACCTTTCTAGGGCTCACATATGTTAAACTTTAAACAACAAGAATAAAATGAAGACAAAATATAAATAACCAGGCTTAATTTGTTAGACAAAATTTATAACTTATCTCCAAGTTTTGATACATTTAGAGAGGCCACACATGTTTTTGGCTCGAATAGTGAGTGCCGAGAAGACTAAAATCACATCTTTCAGGCATTCATACATTCTCGCTCACCATATCAGGGACCACTTTGTCAGCTTATTGTAAATTGCAATACTAGTTAGGAATTATTATATATACATAGATAACATATCCTTCCTTTCCCCACCAAAGCATTCTACATTCCTATCTTCATCTATTTTCTTTCCTAGGATATTGGTCCTATACCAAAAGTATCAATGAGTTTTGAAGTCTGCAATGACAAGAAGCTAGGGAAATCATCAAGTTTTGCTTTGTAAGCACATTATCAGGGAACTTTGTAAGTTTGTCAAAGCTCGTAAAACTGTTGAGTATGATCTTTGCCAAAAGAGAAGAAGATATTTTGTATTTGAGGATGAGATGATGGGGAGATCATGCATTGGTCTTCCACTGGATGTTCCAAAAGGGCATTTTGCAGTGTCTGTTGGCAATGAAAGAAGTCGCTTTATCATCCCCACTGATTACTTGAATCATTTTCTCTTCCGGGCATTGCTGGAGAAGGCAGAGGAAGAGTATGGGTTTCATCACCAAATGGGATTAACCATCCCTTGTTAAGATTTCTTCATCAAAACAATTGTTGAGAGCTCCATTTTGTTGTAGGCTAGTGTGTGGTGGACTACCCATTTCTAGTCTAGTGTTTTTATGGAGTGAATTTGTTACACTAGTGGAGTAGATTGAATGATTTGATGACCCATTTTTATTGTTGGCTTTATGATACATTTTTTTATTCTTGTCCTCTAGTAGTTCTTTATTCATTACATCTTCCTAATCCTAAACACCCACATGCTTCATCTGATTCAGAACCTCCACCAATGAAATACCACTCTTTGAGTAGAAGCACATTTTATAGAGGAAGTGAACAATCTGATTATAACTTAGTTTGTTCAATTTAAACTATGACATTGTCTGTCTGGCCAAGCAAACGTTGGGAAAAAGTTGTAGAAGTTGTATTAAATAAACTTTGTTATTTCTTCTAGTATGGCCATTGTTTTGACGGATCTTCTATGAATTTGAAGCCACTTCTAGGTTGTTTGAACTTGAAAGAAACTTGTGTTTGCCCTTTTGTTGAACATGTCGCCATGGGAGTGAATTTTGAGTTGTTTGGATTCAAACATTGTACTTTTGTTGTATTTTTGGCTTTGCTCCTTATTATTCATGAGCACTTTTGTTGTTTGTTTGGAATTAAAGCCTTTTTTTTAATCAAATTTTCTAAAGTGAAGTGATCTCATGCATATGCTTGCTCCTTTGTCTTTATGGCTACATGAAAATTTTATAATCTTACCAATTTATTGATACGGGATACATGGTTGTGTGTGATGTGTCAATTTATGAATGCCCATGTGGTGTTAGGCCGTGTCTAGTAAAAGTATCACAAATGATAAAAAATCCAGGGTGCCAATTTTTTAGTTGTCCTGACAAAAAGAAGGTTATTAATAACATGCTATATATTATATCTTTCAAATTAATGACATGCAATCTCTTTGATATACTAATGTTGATTTTGTATTGTAGGGGAATGATGGTTGTGGATATTTCGAATGGGTTGATGTCATCTATGCAATTGAACATGATGAAGGAATTGCTCGTAAGACACGAGAGGTGGGCAAGGTTGGCATTG
Source organism: Cupressus sempervirens (assembly GCA_028749045.1). Taxonomy (NCBI): domain Eukaryota; kingdom Viridiplantae; phylum Streptophyta; class Pinopsida; order Cupressales; family Cupressaceae; genus Cupressus; species Cupressus sempervirens. The sequence continues at coordinate 689,023,153 of CM053793.1, forward strand.
CGTCAGCCAAAGCTGAAAAACAAGATCAAGGAAACAAGTGCAAAACATGTAAGGCCTGTGAGGTTGAAATAGTCTTTTTACGCAAACTTCTATGTGTAGTTATTGGCTTTGTATGTTGGAACCTTATGCGACAATGACCCAATGACCTTGTCTATAGACATTTGGCATATTATTTGTAATGCAATGAGAAATTATAAAATATGTTTTGTTTTGTATGGAGTTAGCATTTTCATTGTGTAGCATGGTTTTAATGATGATAAATTAAATGAATTTAAAATTCACTATCTTACATTTAAGCACATTTTCAATCAATCGAAAAGATATATTATAAATATAATTGGTAAATTATTTGTAATGTAACAATAATTTATATAATGTATTTTTTGTATGGAGTTCGTTGTGTAGCATGGTTTAATGATGATGAATTAATCACATTTTCAATCAAGCGAAAATAATATATTAAAAATACATTTCATTCATGTTAAAAGCAAATTATTTGTAATCTAACGATAATTTATGTAATGTATTTTTTTTGTATGGAGTTAGTATTTTGGTTGTGTAACATGGTTTTAATGGTGATAAATGAATTAAATCACATTTTGTGAAAATGATATATTAAAAATATATTTCATATGTTAAAAAACTAAATAAAAAAGATAATGCTTATTTTGGCTAGTATTCTGATTCCACAATGTGCAACCAAACGGAGGAAATGTGTATTCTCATATAGAATTCTTGGTCAACCAAACGGTCCCAAATTGAATTCCCAAATCATTATTTGGATTCCAAATTCCAAAATCCCAAAGTCAGCATTCTGAATGCCAATGCTTAATTTATATTCTAGCAACCAAACAGGCCCTAATGGTTATGTTGATGGTGATGTATTAACAATACAAATGGGAGTAGTAATCAAAATTTATCAAATCACGATTACAATCACAATAAGATCTACAAATAGAATTGTACTTTAAATTACATCATAACCCTAATATAACACATATTATTTCTAACCATAATGACCTGTACAAAGATATAAGGTGCCTACTTTCACACCTTTTGCTACTATAAGGGAACCTTTTGAAACCTTCCAATTTTTATCATTAAAAGTAACTACACAACCCTCATCACTGAGTTGCCCTGCTGAAATTAAATTCCTACTCAGCCTTGGAACATGTCTTACCTCATGTAGTAGCCAATGATTCCCATTCTGCAACTTAATCTTAATTTTTCCCTTTCCAACAATTTGACAAGGTTCATTATCCCCCAAATAAACAAGCCCAAAATCCCCTTGGACATAATAAATGAAATAACCTCTATGAGGTGTAGCATGAAATGAAGCACCAAAATCTAAAACCTATGAATCATCTACACTTTCTAAAGACAGAAGCAAAGCATCCTCTTCGAATTTGTTACTTACCACATTTGCCTCCTTGTCTCCATCTGATTTATCTCCTTCATTTTTCTTTCGATTTCAACAATCTTTCTTTTTGTGCCCTGGTTTTCCACAGTACCAGCAATCGTTTGGTCCTCTCGATTGAGACCTCCTCCCCTTTGACTTTCCTCTTGATTTCTCACGATTTCAAGAGTTACTTCCTCTCTCAGTCGTTCTGCCCCTGCTTTGTGCATTCAAAGCACTTCCTGATGTAGATCCACCTGAGGATTTCCTACGAGTGTCCTTACTCAAAACAACACCGATCACATCATCATATTTTAGGGTACTAGATCCAGGAACAGAATTACTCACCGCCATTACCAAGCCATTCCAGCTTTTAGGCAAAGAACACAAAATCAAGAGAGCCCTAATTTCTTCATCAAAATTGATACCCATAGAAGATAACTGACTAGTAATAGTATTGAACTCATTTAAATGATCTGCAACAGATCCACCTTCTGTCATTTTCATATTAAATAAACACTTCATGAGAAATACCTTGTTTGAAGCGAAGGGCTTTTCATATAGTGTCGCTAGGGTTTTCATCAAATCTTCTGTCATCTTTGCTTTTGTAATATTAAATGCCACCGATGGTGCCAAACATAATTGAATGCTTCTGAGTGCCTTTCTATCCAAAAGATCCCATTCAGCCTCTGACATAGTTCCCTGATTCTTGGCTTTGCCTTCCAACGGCTTCCATAAATCTTTCTGATATAGATAGTCTTCCATTTGCATCTTCCATAACTGGAAGTTTTGCCCATTAAACCTGTCAACCCTCAACTTACCCTCATTTTCCATTGCTCCCACTCAACCGTGAGACTCCCACTCAACTGTGAAACTTTCCTACAGAGGATAACTGAAAAATAACTAGGCTCTGATACCACTTGTTAGGATAAACCACAGACAGAAATAAAAACTACATGCAAATATAACCAATAACAAAAAATAATAGATCACACAGAAATGAACACAAGGCACCAAGATTTAACGTGGATCACCCAATCCCTGGGCTACGTCCATCAAACAGCAAGTCTGATCTTATTACAATCCAGTGATTACAACCTGATTACAATCTGTAATCCCTTACAGCTCAATACCGCTGCAAGAACCAATTTCACATCATAACATAATGAAAAAATACCCAACCCTAAACCCTTTTATACAAGTATTAAACCGCTTTAGGGTTATAACATATCGGCCATAATTAGCCATAACTTTAGTGGCGAATCTATGAATGGCAAATAGTACCAAAAAAATTTCTACGAATGGTGAATAGTACCAAAAAAAAAAAATTCAAGGCGATGCCCCAAACCCCACTAATTATGAAGTATGTATAGTACTTTCTTGATCAGTCACCACAATCTAACACTTTGCACTTACCACTTCGTGTTACTCAATCATTTCAAGTATTGGGGCAAAAATCTCTATCCCCTTCTACCTTTATTCATCCATGAATGAAAACATTAATGAGTATCAAAAAAAGCATACTAGGAATCTGTTGCTCCATAAGGGGCTACTATTGTTAATTTATGAATACTTCAAAGCTAGGACTATGAGTAAACAAATCAAAGATAGGAAAGAGGGAAAGAAAGGAAAAGGGGAATCCGAAGAATCTAATGAGATTTATTCACCCTCAGATATAGAGGAAAGTCTTGAGATGCATATAGATTCAGAGGAGTCTAATTCCTCGTAGCATGGCTCGGGGAAAAAAACCATCAAAATAGATAGCAAGGAGAAAACAATGCCCCTTGAGCCCATACAGGACATTGACACATCCTAGGATAGGGGTTATACTGAATGGGTGGAAGGGATGGATACAGGAGAGGATAGTGCAGAGGGAGAGGAGAATATCAGGGAAGGGGATGGCAAGGAGTGAAAGAAAAGAAAGAACCATCACTATCAAAGTGCTGGCAAGAAAAGAGAAGGAGGCTACAACGTCAAGGAATCAAAAAAGGAAAACCATGAATGACAACAAGGATAAATAAGGGGAGGAGACCGAGAAGGCGAAAGGAGAGCCCAAGTAAAGTTAAAGAAAGGGACCCAAACAAGGCTATGAGGATTTTGGCACTAGCATTTACAAATGTTTGGTCACAGGGAAGGATAGGAAGGTGGTGTGGCAAAACTTTGACTTAGATTGGGCTACTATGGGTATTAAACGAGAGATAATTAGAACTCAGGTCAAAGAAAATGAAGAGGGCAGAATCCAGATGGAGTTGATCGAACCTACTCTGATCATCTTTAGCGACATTGCAAAGGAGCATAGGGACATGGATGTCCTTAACAATGTGAAAAATAGTGCGGTGGACAACTTTCGTACCACCAAGTGGCTTTTCCACAAAATCCTTGAGCTCAAACACAGAGTGAGCACTCTGGAAAGGGAGACCTATAGCTTAAAGAATAGGGTCAAGGAGGATGAACAAAGCATGGACAGAAGAGTGGAAGAAGTCAATAATAGGGCCCATGTGATAGATAGGACAATGTAAGGTATAGTTGAACAGAGCTTTAAGATCCTCAAGGACAATGAGAACATTAAGAGGTTCATACACTCTATGAATGACCAAAGTATTAGCAAGGAGTACCCTGACACCTACAACATAAAAGATAGGACTCTAGAAGAAAATTCAAGGAAGTAGACTAGATCCAACACTAGGAAAAAAGACACCCTGGCCCTAGACCAAGAGCTTTTTGAGATGGAGGCAGCTGGCAAGCTATTAAAGCTGGAGATAAGCACAGCAGAAATGCTAAGAGACATCCGTTGAGTGCCCTAGCCTTTTGTGGGTAGCCCTAGTTTTTTGGCATCTCTCCTTGGCTTTACTTTTGTTTATATCTTTGTTTAGGGAGATATACTTTTGTTTTGCTTTCTGGATCTGTATGTAGCCTTCATCGTTTTGTTGATTGTTCTATGTTTTGTTCAGGTTTCAAGCCCTTTTAAAGCTTGTTTTCCATAATCAAAAACTTAGTTGCATACACATGAAAGAAATAACATGAACACAAGTGACACCAAGATTTAACGTGAAAACTCAATTTGGGAATAATCACCAATTGCAACTAGTTATAGATTTTCACTCTTCTGAAGCGAGCCCTGTTAGGAGCCAACCCTATTAAAGGTTATGAAACACACTATTAGGTGTGACCCTGTTAGAGGATTTAATCACCCTGTTAGGAGTGGCCTTATTAGAGGTCTTTAAACACTTCAATCTAGAAATGTCACCTTGTTAGAAGATTTATAAATAGTTGTTAAGCCAACTCTGTTAAGAGATTTAGTTTACTGCTATAGTGCTTAGAGAGTGTATCATCTCAAAATGGAAGCACTTCCATGTTAAGAGTGCTTATCCCTCCAAGTAAGTGGTTTGGGGTCATGTCAAGCACCTTGAATGGGTCTTTGCATGGATCTGGTTATTTTCCCCCTGTTTTGCTTCTCTCTCTCTCTCTCTCTCTCTCTCTCTCTCTCTCTCTCTCTCTCTCTCTCTCTCTCTCTCTCTCTCTCTCTCTCTCTCTCTCTCTCTCTCTATTTCCAGCCTATTTCTAAAAAAATTCTCTATGAAACTAAGGATTTTGAATTTTTGGGTCAAGATAACCTATTGGGTCAAGATCAACCTCGACCTTGACCTAGGGCAGGGTCAACCTCGTCTCTGACCCCAGGTCCATTTTTCAATTTCTGGGAGTTTTGAGACATCGGGCTTCACAAAGTTTCTTTTTCCCACTTTCGAGTTGGCTATTTTGTGTTTCAAAATGGTAGACTCTTAAATTACATTTAATCTAGGTCCATTTCTAGTGGTTAAGATTAAATGGGATTTAATGCTCCCATGTTGGTCTTTTCTAGGAGTTTGTGCCCTAGATCTCTATATAAGGAAGCCTCCTCTCATTTATCTCTAAGATGCACTATGATATTGGATGTTTTATGAAATGAAGATCTACTAGCATTCAAGCATTCAAGTGTTCAAGCATCTAATTTATCAAGGTGGTCCATTGTTAGCTATTGACAGATTCAATCTCTATGGAGCCCTCTTCTTGAAGATTTCTCTATCCATATTCATCCAAGCCTCTTCCTATGCAAAGATCCATTCAAGCTTGGTATTGAAGATCTAATTCCATTGATTTCAGACATCCTACATACATTTCTACATTTATTTGGACCATCTATAATTGTGGATTCAAGGATTCAAATCTTCCACAAGGATTTCAATATAAGCAAGGTGAATAGTTCCATTTACTTTGTTTATATATATTGCAATTTCAATTACATTTCAAGGTTAATTCCAAACTAGGGTTTGAATAAGGTAAACCCCCCATCCATACAACAAAACCCCTTTTTCTTGTAGATACAGGTGTGGAACAACAAATTGAAGAGAAGATTTGGATACCCTTTTAGTTGAACTTGCGAGATCTGCGAATATAAATTTTGTTAGAGTAGTGTAGGTCAAGGTCAACTTTTCATGGTACAATTGTGCCTTAGGGTAAGATTGTGCCTCATTATCAAGGTCAAGCTTGACCTCCTCTTAGAAGGACAAAACTTTCCTGGGTTTTCTTTGTCTCGACATTTCTAGTTCGAAATAGGTTGCAGAGATCCCCAAAACTATACACAGACATAAAAAATAAACATTTTCTATAATTATTCTACTTTAAGGTTAGTATTTTTCTTTTATCTATTCAAGATTTAAGCACATACTTTTCAAATAGTAAAACCGTAGGACCTTCCTTTCTCCCTATTCTCCATTGCATGATCCTTTTGTGCATAATTAATTTGGATCATTCCTTTTGGGAATTAGGTTGAGGATAGCCCCAATTTTCTTCTTATTCATTTTGGTGAATCTGACACACTTACTCTCCTTTCTTTTGTGGAATTAGATGCGCTATCGTGTTTTGTAGTGTTATATTTCATTTCATATTTGTTGGGACTTTTCTTGTATTAAGATTAGATTTTGTTTATGCTCTTTTTGTTTAATTCAAAAATACAAAAAAAATTGCAAAATTTCTTTCAAAATACAAAAATATTTATGCTTTATGTTTTCTTAGTTCAGTTCATTTACATTACATTGGTTTATGAGCTTTATTACTTCTAGTCCTACTTCTAATCTTAGGGTTAGACACAATCATAGACTTATGGGTATCTTTGAGCCTGAGTCTTCTTCTCCTTTCCTTAAGATTCTAAATGAGACTTTGATTCTTCCTAATTCTAATCCTCTTATGGAGCAAAACTCTTGTCACTCATCTCATGATGAGGATGATGCTTTAAGAGTTCTTCCTAAACAAGTCCAAAAACTTTTAAGCAAACTTGATAAAATGGGTAATTGACTTCTTTGAGAAAACCATAATCAAGATTCTATTCAAGCTATTGAGGCTCTTGAGAAAGTTCTTCATGATAGTGACCAAGGTGTTAATCTTTTGCATGATATTACTCACCTTGTGCATTCCAATGTTAAACCTTTATCTCAAGAAGCTCAAGATTTAGGGTTGTTTCCTCCTGTCACTAGTTTAGAACCTTCTTTTGTTCCTTTCCCTAGTGTTCCTAATTATACTCCTTTGGTGACTGCAATAGTTCCCTCTATCCCTACGAGTGTTCCTCAAGTGTCCCTTCCTATATCACAACCTTCTTATCATAATGTTCCTTTTACTTATTATACTCCCATGCCAACTATAGTTCCTAGTGTTCCTCTAGTTGTGTCTTCCATTCATGTAGCTTCGTACACTTTTCCTAGTCTTTCTAATGTTGCTAGCTCTCTTATTTTTTTCTAATGATTCAACAATTTTTAGTTTGGCTCAAACTATGTCATCTTTACAATAGCTTGCATCCTTTGATTCAAAACAAGTCTAGTATTCCTACTTGTGGCATGGGAAGTTCTTTGTCTCAAGATATCATTCGTACTCCTGTTCCTTAGCAGGCTGATATGTCTCATCTTGAGAATTACACTGGTAAGGGAGATCCTATTCATCATGTTAAAACATTTCAAATCCTTTGTAGTGATTATGCTCATAATCATATGATTTTAGCTAAGTTTTTTGCTCGAACTTTTCGTGACAAGATCTTACAATGGTTTTGTTCCTTGGATCCTTATTCTATTACTTCATTTCCTCAACTTGCTAATGCTTTTTATTCAACAATTTCAAAACAACATTTTCCTGGAAGTGTCTTTGACTGATTTGATGCATTGTAAACAAAATTATAAAGAAAATTTGACTAAATTTATTGGTAGATTTAAGCATTTGCATGCTTAGATTTCCTGTCTTGTTCCTAATATTGATATTCAACATATGTTTATTTCAAATTTCCAAGGATATTAGAGATAGGATTTTGTTTACTGAATTTACTTCTTTTCAACAACTTTGTGCAGTGCTTCATCATTATCAATTACAAGTGAGTTAATTTGAGAGCACCACTCCAATGGCTCTTGTTCCTATTGATAAAAGTGATGCTTCTCCTAATCCAAATAAAGTTCAAAAATTCAACAACTATGTCAAGATAAATAAACAAGCAAATGCAATTATTGATTAAGTTGTTGTTACATCTCATAATGCCACTTCTGCATCTACTGCTTTTTGATTAAATCATACATTTACTCTTCTTTCTAAATCTTTACATTCTATTATAAATAGGGTGTTAACTGTTAATATGATTACTTTATGTCCTATTCAACCTCTTTCACTTGCTACAACGACATCTAAATCTTTTGATCCGAAAGCTTTTTGTCAATATCATCATTAGAATAATCATGTATTGAGAAATGTTGTTCTTTAAAACATAAGCTTCAAGAATTAATTGATTCTAATGCTTTATCTGTTGATAATTGTGATGGTAGTGGGAATAAATTTGTTTCTCCTTCTAATTAAATTTTTCAAATCTATACGAATCCTTTACCTACACATGATACTAATACTATTGCTCAGCCATCTTCTATGGATATTGTGTATGATTCAAAGATCTATGAACTTAATCATGTTGTTAATCAAGTGGAGCATGTGGTTCAATCTATATCTCCACCTTAGTCTCAACCCTCTCTGCAATCTCAAATTTCAGCTCTACCTCAACTGAAACCTAAGCCTAAATTGAAGCCTCAACCTAAAACTCGACAATAATCTAAGAAAAAATGACCTCGAGAACTTTTAATTACTTTTGATGATTCTGAGACTATTAAAGCTCCTGATGGTCCCCTTTATATTTATGCTAAGATTGCTGAGATTCCCACTCATGGTTGTCTTGTTGATTCTACCTCCTTAGTTAATTTAATTACAAAATAAATTCTTTTTGTGAAAGGTTTACAACATGATTTTTATGATACATTGGATGTGTGGATTCAAACTTATCATGGTTTTCTTTATCCATCATTTGTTCTATTGATTTATTGGTTGAACTTTGTGGAAAAATGGTGAACACTACCTTTGTTGTTGTTGTTCCCGCTTTTAATCAGTTTCAAGTTAAGCTTGGTTTACCATGGTTAAATGCCATGCATGTTGTTGCTTCACCTATTCATAAATGTCTTAAGTTTGTTTATAATGATGAACTGAAGACAGTTAACCATAGTTTATATCATACTTATAGGCCTAGGGATTCTACTACCATTGACTTTTTTTGGCCTTCATTACCTAATTCATGTCCTTTTTGACTTGATCACTTTTCTTCTCATATCAAGCCTATAAGCATCATAAGATTCTTGAGTTAAGTTTACCTCCTATAGATCTTAACCGTGGTCTTTTGACTACACCTTCCATACCTCCTTTGTCTATGGCTTCTACATTTATTAATCAAGCTCCTCCTATTGCTTGTCAATCTCCTAATAATCTTATTAATCCTCCTATAGAACCTATGAAGAATCCAATAATTGTTCCTCCTAGTTCTCAACACATTTCAAGTAAGGAAAAACATATTTGATCTACTGATGAATGTTGTAAAAAGCATTGTGCTCAAGCTAAATCTCGTAATTATGTTCTTGAAAAATCTATCTTCTTTGGATACAACTATGCATGATGTGTTAGAAGAGGTTATTGCTAATAATGATGTTAAGATGCATGATTCTGACGATTCTATTCATATCTTAGATCCTATTTTGATTAATCTAGATGAAGAAGATACTCTTAATGATGTTGATGATGTTAATGATGGATACAAAACTATTGACATTGACATTGATTTACCTAATATGCTTTCCCCACAATTGATACTTACACCTAGTATTGAACATTGTAATTCTCAAGAGGATCCTTGTTTGGAACTATCATTCCTACTATGTTGGATATAGTCCCTCTTGTGAGTTACCCACCTTCCCTAAATGATATACAATGAGATGGAGAGAGTAGGCAGTGTGCTTGATTGGTTAGTCCTTCATGGTAGCCTTTGTTGTGTGTTTTGTTTGTTGTACTGTATTTCTATCATGATGTGTTTGCTAAATATTGTTAGATTCTTTTATATGATCTTTGTTGCTTTCTTGGTGCAAGGTGATAAAAGAATTGAATCTATTGTACTATTCCTCTATATATATCTTTATTCTTACATATGTTGTTTCATGTTATGTTGTACCTATGCTCTTGTTTAAACATATTTCCTTGTGCAATCTGCCTGTGATCTTTCCTCCTTTGTGATTGTACTTCTACTTTCTTTGGTGAATGATGTCAATTCATTTGCAATAATATCTTATATATATTATCTTATGATCATAATAACCCCATAGTAGGTAGATCCCTTCTGTGTTCTCTGTATGTTTATGTATTATTTCCCTTGATTTATCTTTGTCTGGGGGCATCTTGTAGTGGAAACGTAATCAATAGAGTCGTCTATGTTTTTGTCAAAGTCATTGCTCCTGTTAAAGTGTCAACAATGACTTTAACATGAGGGCATACACTCTGCTCATTTATTGCATACACACACTTATTACACACACTTTTTTCAAAAAAAAAATAAAATTTCAAGATACTTTTTGTCCCTTTTTGGATTAGTGACTAATTCTTAAAGCATGGATTTATATTTTAGGATCTCTTAATCCCTCCAGTTTCAAATATTTTTGATCCCTTAAGGTCGAAGGTGTCCTTAAGATTGGATCTCTTTTACTTTTTGGTTTTACTCTTATAGAATAGAATATTATTAAGTGTGAATCTTTGATGGGTTGACTAGTGATTAGCCACATTCACTAGGTAGTTCAATTCCATCTTTTCTAGTTGCACAATTTCCTTGTGTGGTTCACAATGAGACATAAGTTCTCATTGGGTGAGATAATCACACTCTTTTTCTTTTCTCTTTTTTCTAGAGATGTCTCTCTTATTGTGATCTTGGAGTTGACGGAGACTTGAGTCTCTAGGGGTTTGAGGATCTCTTTGTCCCTTTGATTTTAATAATATTATCTTTTTATTACGATTTACTTTACCAAGAGTTTTTATCGAGTCCATACTCTTGCTAAAGTGGGGGCTAAATGAATCATCTTAAAATGGAAGCACTTTTGTGTTAAGAGTGTTTATCCCTCCGAGTAAGTAGTATGAGGTCATGTCAAGCACCTTGAATGGGTCTTTGCATGGATCTAGTTGTTTCCCCCCTTTTTTTGCTTCTCTCTCTCTATATTTTTAGCCTATTTCTAATGATTTTTCTCTTGGAAACTAAGGACCTTGACTTTCTAGGTCAAGGATGACCTTTTGGGTCACGGTTGGCCTCAACCCTAACCTAGGTCAAGGATGACCTTTGTTGACATTATAGTCAAGATTGTTTATTAGTGACACACACACTTAATCAAATGGTTAGCAACTACCAAGCTTATCTTGTAGTCTATAGTATTAACCAAGTAATTCAAAGCTTTAGTGTGCACCAAGTAATATCCACCATGTTGGTAATTATTAGTGTAAACTGAATTTCATAGTGTTTACCAAGTTTCTCAGTGCAAACTGAGTTTTCTAGTGCTTACCGAGCTCACAACTTCAACAATGTGAATCTAGTGTTGATCGAGCTATACAGTGTCAACCAAGTGATTTAGTTTATACTGAGCTTGCAGTGATACTATTGATCGAGCTATACAGTGTCAACCAAGTGATTCAATTTATATGCCAAGTTTCGTAGTGTTCACTGATTCACTAGTGTAGATTGAGTTCAGACTACTTGGAAGTGATTAGTATGAGCCAAGCTTCTACATCTATCGAGTGCATGACAATCCTGAGTGTTGACAATGGTTGTCAAGTGTTAGAACCTCATTGAGCTTGTCTTCAAAACCCGAGTACCTGCAAATGGGTCAACTTTGTATTTTGGTGAAACTTTTGTTGCAATCGACTTTGATGAAATGTAATTTGGATTGGTATATATGTAATGTATTATATGACATCCAAAGAGTATGAACATGGAATATTAGTAAGATAAGTGTGAAGTAAGAAGGCTACAATTAGTATAAGGAGCATCAAAGATTTATTTATCACAACAAGGTGATCATTACACTCCAAAGGAATCTCATTCAGCAAATCAAAGTTGCAAATCATATATCAACCACTAGTTCATCCTAACAGGTGGAACAATTAGCTCATTGGAAACCTCTATCAACAATGTCACTTCTTTATTCAGTAAACTATGTGATACATCTATCTTTACACAGGAAATCAAAGATAAACTCTCCAAGATAGATGATGATTTGAGGGCAAGTGCACATCAGCTGTTACTTGACCTGAGCTATAGTTTTGTTCATTACACAAAGATTAGATTTTTGATTGATATGCATGCAAAATTACTAAGGGAAGAAGCCAGGATAAGGGCCACACTTGTAGATATACAAGGCATGATTCTTCCAAACATGGATGCATTGCAAAAACACATTACACATGCCAAAACTCTCATCCACGATAACAAATTCTCCATAGCTGATCACATGATGGAATTATCAGCATAAGTTCAGATTGCATTGCATGCAAGCAAGGTGTTGCAAGAAAATTGGGACAACACAATGTCACTAGTTGTAAAGGTACATTCTAACTTCTTGTCACATTTTGGAATAATTGTATAACATACACCTTTGGCATTTACGTCAAAAAGGGGAAGAATATGTAAAAAGAGGAGAATATGTGTTGATGCAATAAAAAGGGAGAAGATGAGATGTATAATATGTAAAGTATGTTGACTATATATGTATGGGGGGGCATCATAATATTATACACATACATGTACAGATATTTAAATAAATATCTCTTAGAAAAGAAATTTTGAAAAATCTCAAAAAATAGAGTATATTACCAAGTTGAAGACACAAGATGGAGAGTAAAGATTGTTTTGAACTTTTGAATTTAGTTTTGATTAATGAAGTGTTTTTTTCACTAATGCCAAAGGGGTAGATTGTTGACATTATAGTCAGGTTTGTTTATTAGTGACACACACACACACACACACACACACACACACACACACACACACACACACACACACACACACACACACACACACACACACACACACTCAATTAGATGGTTAGCATCTACCGAGCTTATTTTGTAGTTTATAGTGTTAACCAAGTAATTCAAAGCTATACCAACTCCTACAATTTATACCAAGTTCCAAGAACAATATTTAGTTTGCACCAAGAAGTATCTACCATGGTGGTGATTATCAGTGTAAACTGAGTTTCATAGTGTTTATTGAGTTTCTCAATGCAAACTGAGTTTTCTAGTGCTTACCAAGCTTGTAGCTTCAACAACATAAATCTAGAGTTGACCGAGCTATATAGTGTCAACCAAGTGATTTAGTTTATATCGAGCTCATAGTGATAGTGTTGACCAAGCTATACAGTGTCAACCAAGTGATTTAGTTTATATGCCAAGTTTTGAAGTGTTCACCGAGTCACCAATGCAAACCAAGTTCAGACTACTTGGAAGTGATTAATATGAGCTAAGTTTCTACGTCTACCAAGTGCATGACGATGCTGAGTGTATCTACCATGTTGGTGATTATTAATGTAAACCAAGTTTCATAGTGTTTATCGAGTTTCTCAGTGCAAACTAAGTTTTCTAGTGCTTATTGAGCTCATAGCTTCAACAATATGAATCTAGAGTTGACCAAGCTATACCATGTCAACCAAGTGATTTAGTTTATATCGAGCTCACAGTGATAGTGTTGACCAAGCTATACAATGTCAACCAAGTGATTCAGTTTATATGCCAAGTTTCATAGTGTTCATCGAGTCACTAGTGCAGACCAAGTTCAGACTACTTGGAAGTGATTAATATGAGCCAAGCTTCTACATCTACCGAGTGCATGATGATGCCGAGTGTTGAGAATGGTTGTCGAGTGTTAGAACCTCACCAAGCTTGTCTTTAGAACCTGAGTACCTGCAAATGGGTGAACTTTGTATTTTGGTGAAACTTGTATTGCAACTGACTTTGATGAATTACAATTTGGATTGATATATATGTAATGTATTATATTAGATATAAAGAGTATGAACATGGAATATTAGTAAGATACACAAAGAGCAAAAAGTGTGAAGTAAGAAGGCTACAAGAAACATAAGGAGCAACAAAGATTTATCTATCACAACAAGGTGATCGTTACACTCCAAAGGAATTTCACTCGAAAAATCAAAGTTGCAAATTAGAGATTGACCACTAGTTCATCCTAATAGGTGGAACAGTTAAATCCTTTCACAAGGTAGACTTAATAGTCTTTTGTAAATCTCTTTATCAAGTGTATACTTCATTGTATATTTGTAAATCCTTTTGCAAGGTGGACCTAATAGTCTTGATTGCTTCTAACAAGGTAGATCATTAGAAGTGATCAATGTAAGCCTTAACAAGCCAAATTTATACTGTAGTATTAAAGCTTGTGGGTATCATCCTCACCCTAGTTTTACTTTCTATTTGGAAGGTTTCTAGGTCACCATATTGTGTGTCAAAGTGTTACGAATGTTTTAATGCTTTTAGTTTTTCATGCATGCAACTAAATCAAAATACATATGAAATATTAATTGGTGAATTAAGATTAAGTTTTATTAGTTACCGATTCACCCCTCCCCTCTCAGTAACTTATCCTATCGTATATTTGTAATAGACCTTGACCTAGACTTGGGGTCACCTAGGGAAAGGCTGACCTCGTCCTTGACCTTAGGTCCATTTTTCAATTTCTAGGATTTTTGGGACATCAGGATTCATAATGTTTCTTTTTCCTGCTTCCAAGTTGGCTGTTTTAGGTTTCAAAATGGTAGACTCTTAAATTATATTTAATCTAGGTCTACTTTTAGGGGTTAAGCTTAAATGGGATTTAATGCTCCCATCTCAGCCTTTTCTAGGAGTTTGTGCCATAGATCTCTATATAAGGAAGCCTCCTCTCATTTTTCTCTCAGATGCATTGTGATATCAGACATTTTATGAAGTGAAGATCTACTAGCATTCAAGCATTCAAGTGTTCAAGTATCCAATTCATCAAGGTGGTCCATTGTTAGCTATTGAAGGATTCAATCTCTATGGAGCCCTCTTCTTGAAGATTTCTCCATCCATATTCATCCAAGTCTCTTCCTATGCAAAGATCCATTCAAGATTGGTGTTGAAGATCTAATGCCTTTGATTTGAGACATCCTACATACAATTCTACATTTATTTGGAGCATCTATAATTGTGGATTCAAGGATTCAAATCCTCCACAAGGATTTCAATATAAGCAAGGTGAATAGTTCCATTTACTTTGTTTATATAGATTGCAATTTCAATTACATTTCAAGGTTGATTCCAAGCTGGGGTTTGACCAAGGTAAACCCCCCATTGAAACAACAAAACTCCTTTTTCTTGTAGATACAGATGTGGAACAACGAATTGAAGAGCATATTTGGCTACCCTTTTCGTTGAACCTGCGGGACCCACAAACATAAATTTTGTCAGAGCAATGCAGGTCAAGGTTTAATTTTTGTGGTACAATTGTGCCCTGGGGTAAGATTATGCCTCGCTAACATGGTCAAGGTTGACCTCCTATCAAAAGGATAAAAGTTTTTTGGGTTTTCTCTGTCTCAACATTTCCAGTCCAAAACAGGTTGCAGAGATCCCTAAAACTATACGCAGACACTAGAAATCAACATTTTCCAAAATTATTCTACTTCAAGAGTCATATTTGTCTTTTATCTATTCAATATTTAAGCACATACTTTTCAAATAGTAAGACCATAGGACCTTCATTTCTCCCTGTTCTCCATTGCATGATCCATTTGTGCATTGATCACTTTTTTGTTCTTAATCAATTTAGATCATTCCTTTTTGGAACTCAGGTTGAGGATAGCCCCTATTTTCTTCCTATTTAGAGAGTAACAATGATATGACTTGATTTTTGATGTAACTATATTGCTAATTTCATATCTCAACTCTGGCTTGAATACTTGATCATTCCTTATCAAATGTATCTTTGCAACTCCTCAAGGACATTCTGCTTATCCTTCTAATTTTCTTCCTCTAAGCATCTCTTGTTCTTTCATCTACTTACACACTTACTCAATCCTCAGCTTGAACTTATATCATAAACATTGTCAAGTCAACTTGAATACATCTTATAATAATTAATATTCATCTCACAAATTAGCTAGAACCAACAAACAAATCAATTAAACTCAAAATAAGAAAATCCTTCATTAGTCAACCCTGCTTGGTAGATACAAACTCAGGAATGATTTTCCTTTGTCAACCCAGTGAACTCTATTAACAATGCATCTCTGCTAACTTCCTTTGGTAACCAAGTGAGCTCGATTAGCCAAGTGAACTCAAATACTCCAATCATCATGCACACTTAGGACAAGGTCCCTTGATATGTCTCGAACACATCCTTAATTGCACAAACCATAGGTCTACAAATTGCAAGCTTGATGCTCCTGCATTAGACTCCCTAGGTAGATGGAAAAGTAAGTCGTATACTTTGATTCCAAATAGATTTATGTAACAAACTTCATCTTCACTAAAGGCTTCCAATCCATCAAGGGCAAGAAAACCAATCTACACATCAACAATCTCTTCTTTGTCCATTCAAACATTAGAATAAAAAAGAATCCAAACAACCCAAATCATCATGCTCACTCCTAGAAACATACTAAATATAGTGTTTCACCAACAATTCCTACAACTAATCACAACCAACAAAAGTATCATCCTTAAACATGAAATCCATGTCAGCAACATCATGTAACTCCAGAACTAAATTAGCACCATGTAAGCTCAAATCCACAATAAGAGACACATGTAAATCGTCAACCATATAAGCAACAACATGTGAATCCAAAACCATATCCACATGAACAATAATATGGAAATCTGAATCAAACATATTAGTAGTAACAAGTACATCCTCAATCATATCAGCAGTAACATATGTATTTAGATCCAAATCAACAACCATATGCACATCCTCATCCATATGTAAATCTTTACCAATACATGCCAAACTCACATTAGTGATCTCATTGCTCACAACAAGATGCTCTGCAACATGTAACTCATCACCCACAACAACCTGAGTATCCATGACTAGGTGCTTTGCAATTTCCAAGTCAGATCCAACCAACTAATAATAAAAACAAATCTCCTTTCTAGGCTCGACAAGGTTAGGAACTTCTATGATAAGCTCAGGTATTTCAACAACAACCACAAGTTGGTCTGTAGGTTTCATATTAGACTCCAAAAACTGATCAAAAAAACCAACAACACATCCCTCTTTAACTTCACCAAAGTCATCCTTACCTCTTCCTTAACAAAAAAGTGTCTTCTCCTTTGAACAATCTTCTTAACTGACAAGATAATTTTCTTTTTAATTGGTAAACTACAACTCTAGTAGCATACAACTTTCTTCTCCTTATCTTCAACTTGTTTAGATAAAGAAACATCCACCTAAGAAAATGCCTTAGTCATCTTTGTTTGCACCACATTACAGAGATCTATAATTGCCTTGGGGTTCAATCTTCTTGGAGGCATCTTCGAAGATCTTTGCAAACCCTCTGCAAGAAATCTCCAACTAGATGAAACCTTCACTCTGATACCACTTGATGCAGTGCAAGGTAGGAGAATCCCCAAAGGAGATGTCCTAACCCCCAACAAATAACCACACAATGGAATGTAAACAACAACACATAGATTTAGATCCAAAACAACACCATTCTCATTATAGAATCATAAGATTCATATCTAACATGCCCAATTGCAAGGCCTTTCAAGTTACAACCAAGTACACAAATAATTACAATAGTAATTCTATAAGACCTTGCAAGATCTAAACCCTAGCTATCCCAGATCCACAATTTGGTAGAAAACTCCAAGAAGAATCTTAACTTGTGCTCGCAAGCCACCAAACAACCTTCTTATTTCCCAAGCCCACACTTGGCTATTAGCTCTACTTAAACTTTGCTCCTCTTAGCTACTACATTCTGAACTTAATCATGAATAATGACTCAAGACATCACAAGACCCCCTACTTATACTAAACCAAGCCACATGTCAACCTAGAAAATTATATTAAATAAATGTTGACATATTAAATACACCCTCAAGCCACAAGTCAACTTGGCAACAAACATTAAATAAAGGGAAACAACTAAATACTAAAATGACAAGCCCCAAGTTTACAATGCATAACTAACTCAAAAGACCACATAAGAGTATGTGTCCTTAGGCATAGGTCCACATGTCATCCAACTATCCAAATCCAAGAGCACACAAGACAACTCCCTTGGATCAAAGCTCACAAATACAATCTCCAAAGTATGTCCAAGAAATCAGGAACATGCTACTAGTAGCCAGAAAAATACACCCTCAAGCCACAAGCCAGCTTGGCAACAAATATTAAATATAGGGAAAAAACTAAATACTAAAATGACAAGCTCCAAGTTTACAATGCATAACTAACTCAAAAGACCACATAAGAGTATGCGCCCTTAGGCATAGGTCCATGTGCCATCCAACTATCCAAATCCAAGAGCACACAAGACAACTCCCTTGGATTGAAGCTTGCAAATACAATCTCCAAAGTATGTCCAAGAAATCAGGAACACACTACTAGTAGCCATCAAAATGACTTCAAGGTGATTACTCCAATCATCATGCACACTTAGGACAAGGTTCCCCAATATGTATCAAACACATCTCCTACCACACAAACCATAGGTCCACAAAATACTATCTCGATGCTCCTACATCAACATCGGTT
Source organism: Cupressus sempervirens (assembly GCA_028749045.1). Classification (NCBI taxonomy): domain Eukaryota; kingdom Viridiplantae; phylum Streptophyta; class Pinopsida; order Cupressales; family Cupressaceae; genus Cupressus; species Cupressus sempervirens. The sequence continues at coordinate 689,041,698 of CM053793.1, forward strand.
GAATGTGAAGTCATGTAACAACCTAACTTTGGACATAGTTGTGAATGTTAGACCCTGCCTCTCTATTTTTCTGATGTCAATTATTACTATTTGTAGTGTAAGTCCCTAAGAATTTTGTATAGTTATGGCCCATGCCATTGTGATTGGTGTTTTTGTTCGACAACCCTATGATATTGGAGGTATTGAGACAACCTTATGGCCAGTCCAATTCCATGATGAACTCTTGTATTTTTCAAGTCTTGTTAGAACATACATCAAAATATTTGGGGGTCTAAATCTAGGGCTATAAATTATTTTGGTTACTTCATCAAGAGCTCCATTTTTTAGTCAACATGACATGTTGCCCTTATGGAGTAGTACATTCCTTTCAAGTTGCTACCGAAGTTACAGAGTTGACTATGTGAAAATATTATGCGTAACCCACTATCTATTTTTTAGTATTAGTTTTATTTTTAGCTTTCTCATAGTGGAAGCTGAGGTGCTACCACCAAAGCTGAGATGTTGACTATGTGGAAACACTAGGCATAACCTATTAACTATGGCATAGCGTTAGGCGTAACCTACTCATTTCATCAATAAGAATGTACTTGATGTCCTTCATTTCTAGTTAGAATGATGACAATGCTTGCCTTTGTAGTGACAACATTTCTTTAATAGGAATTCTAAAACTTTGAATGGATGGTCATTGCATGTAAATTGAATGCAATAATTCCTATTGGAACTAGTGCGAGGAGTTGTTTCCCCTATTGTAGTAGTTTACTATTAAGTGCATTTCTTATGCATTCTATTAAGTAGGATTTTCTTGTCTCAGATATTCCTTGAATGATCATGTATAGTGGGGTTGAGGGGCTTTGTTATGGTTCACAATTACTCAAAGTAACACCTCTTGTTGTGTTGACAATATACATTTTAGAATGTATTTCTGGACACCATTGCCTAATCACAACAACATGTTTTACTTGCACATATGAATTGTGTTACAATTTCTCGGGTTGTGTTCCCATCTATAGTTGGTATCAAAATCATGCTTGTTGAACATATCAAGTTCATCGAAGTTGATATGTTTTGAGGGTCCTATCTATGAAAATACTTCCCATTCATTCATCTCTTATATGTTTTCCATGTGTCATTGTCACTTTCTTCTTCTCCTAATGCACTTTCCTTATGAGTGATGTGACTAACGTACTATACATTGTTTTTGGTTGCAGTCAATTGTATCTAGCTTGTAATTATCATATCCTTGACAAGTTTTATGTCACTTTCTATATTGTGATTTTTTTGTATAAGAGTAACTCACTCCAACAAAATAATTCATAGTGCTTTGAGTCCTCATTTGGAATGGTGTAGAACTTTGGGTAAACATTGACTATGACCTTTTCCTTTTTATCTTCCTATTTACAAGATTTTCAATTTGCAAAATAAGAAAAAGAGCTTGTAGATTTGAGCAGTGTAATTTCCTCAGGCTTTGGAGGTCCTTTCGTGTAGGCATATAAGTAGTTGGGCGGGACATGGGTTTTTTTTGTCATCATTGTTATTTGGTGTGGTACTATCTATTGGTGTTTGAAAATTTTACTGGGTTTCCAACTATCCCATTGAGAAACTGAGATATCTAGGGGCAGCTAACTCCCATTTTCAACATGCCATTTCTGACAACAGGCCAACTATAAGGCATGACCCTTCTTCTACTTTAGGCTCTGCTAAACCTAGGTGGGTAGACCTCAGATTCAAATGATACCATACCAGTGCAAAAATATATCCCTGAATCTATTAAGCAGATGAAAACCCTTATATCTCCTAATGACTCATGAAATGACATAGATTTACAGTAGCTAAATGCAAAGCTATGAATCTCATAAGCTGAGCGAGGGTTAAACATTTAGGTCCTTCAACATGAAAGGGAAAGAATGTTTGATTAATAATGTTGAATTCAACAAACCCTCAAATATGCAGTAGTAGGATTTTAATGATCTAGTAACTGACCAGTGCCTAATCCATTGGGCAAATCCATGAATCAAATGCATACATATGGATATCTGATACTTATGTGTATCTTCAGTTATCTAATCTATCTATTCAACTTGTAAATAGACATCTATGTTCAGTTTAAATCTCATTCTTACCTGATATCCTCCTCAATAAATTTGCAACCTTTTTGATTTCTATGAAGCATTTACACAATTCCTTGAATTATCAGCAGTAATGAAACAACATACAACCTTAAGGGACTGTAACTATGACCTAGGCTCTTTGTTTAAAGGTCAGAAAACATTACAACTCATTGAGAATGGAGACAAGATTCAACTGAAACTCAATCATCTGCTGCTCTTTGTATTATTTCCTTGAAATTATACAGTCATATGCATGAAATGAAAGACATGAAACATCCTAACAGATTTGAACTATCTGTATATTCCTTCCTACTGCTATTCATACAAGAGAGAATATGCTAAAGAATGAAGGTGGAATCACAATTCTGGATCCAAAGAAATGGTTTCACAAAATGACTGAAATTTTCCTACCAACAATGGTCTCACAGTGAAAAAATTGGAACCTGTACAATGAGAAAGAAAGAGATAGATATAGAAAAGAAAGAATTCTTGAATCTGTTCTGAAGACGACAAGTGTCCACTTGAAATTCAATCTCTTGCAACTGAATCACCTCTTTCATCTTTGTACCTCTTTGATTTGATTTGATTTCATCATTTTTCTATTATTGATTAGAAAATATCTTTGTTGAAATGATGAAAACTTGTTGAGTCATCAAAATATCTTATTTGCTATGAAAATGCTGGTAAAATTGAGGTTTTACTGAGTGAATCTGATTTGAATTCAACCTTAACTACATTTTCACTTTTTTTTAGCCACATTCAGGTCATCACCTGGCTAGAAAACACAACTGAACTCTAATACATGAATTCTGTTGTAAGATAGGACCCTGAGACAAATCCTCCTATAGCTTGAACCAATGGCATTCTATGCAAAAACTAACCTTAGAATCAGAAAGTTTGTCTTCTCACAAATCCCTCGATATATAATACTACTATGTTCGCCTTCCAAAAACCCCTTGAAAACTAGTTTGAAAATGTCCCCCTGTGCTAGAACACTTAGGTCTGCATACTCATTTTTTGCAAAAATTTAAAACTTTCTTTAAGTCTAACTTTAGAATTAAAACCTTTAAAAGTCTTGAATCGTGCAAATTCTTTTGAAAAAATAATTAAAAATTATTTTTTAACTCTTCAATTTTTTCCTCTATCCTTCCACTCTGTGGTCAACCCTTTGTTTGACTGGTGCCACGTGGTGCTTTGTGATTAGCCTATTTCATTGCCACATCACAATAGGCCCGGGCCTACTGCCACATGGCACTTGCCCGCATTTTTACATTTTTTAACTACCTTGCACCTTGGAAATGTGGGCATGCACTGTTTGTTGGATCATGACACGTGTCACGATCCTGTGCTTTCACCTCTAATATGCTCTTGACTGCCATGTCACCATGCTTGAGACCCACTAACACGTGTCAACATCCCACAATCTTGCATTATTTAAACTTCGATCACTTTCCTTTTGCGGGCATGCACCCACCATCAAATTGTGACATGTGTCACGATCTAGTCGATCCTCTCAAACTGCTCTTTATTTCCTCCGACAGGGACCCGTCGCCATGTGTTAATCAGGGGCATTCCTGCATTGTTATCTTCCTCACAACTTATTTTTGTGGGCATGCGCGCACTGCACGATCTTGCCAGGTGTCGGCATCTGGTGCAATCTTCATCCTTGGTGCCACATCAACATATGATTTCTTTTGTTCAAAATTTTGTTATGTTTCATTCCAACTGTCACGTCCACGTCGGCTACAAGGTGGGGCCCTCATGCATGAGCGCGCGGCTTTCAAAAGCCTTAAATCTTTAAGGCACTCTAAATGTTGAGTGTTGTTATATTTAAACACTAAAAAACATCAACCCACCACCAATGTGGGATTAAGTGTTTTAATGTAAAACCACTGCGATTTTCTTCCTATCTACGAGTTTTGCCTTTCTGAATCATTCTCCACGCAAAGTGGCTCCCCTGCCTCCAACTAGATGCAGATTCCTCTTCAAACACAAAACTTTTGTGGCACCCTTCACACTGCTACTAGTTCAACTGCGTGGGCATTTTGAAACTTGCAAATCCTCATTTTAACGCTTTAAACCTCTGTTGTCCTTGTGCGATCTTCTTTTGTTTTGATGTACAGATCTCTTAAACTGGTGGCTCGTGTGCTTGGACGTGGGTCTCTATTGCTCCCATGGCATGGATGTCTTCAAACTTGGCGGCTTCTTCCTTCAATGTGGGCACCTTTCCTAAGCCTGCGGCTTCCTTCACCTATGTCGACTCTTCTTTAATGCTTCCCCTTGCTTTGATCTCATCGTGAGCAACTCTCTTCAGATGGTGGCTTTCTTGGGCTCCCGTGCTTTTGCATGGACGTCCTTCTTGTTGGCGTGGAGCTGCTCCATTCATTCTTTAGCTGAGTCTATTGTTTTCTTTTGTTAAACTCTCCTTTGACTACATGCATTCATTTGCTTATGGTGTGAAGTGCCTATTGTGCATTTCGTTGATTTCCAATTGCCTTCTCACATTTGGCAGCTCCATTGTTAGTGCAGGCCTCTGCCCTTTTAATGCATCTTTCTATTTACTGTGGGTGGATTGCTTGTTGTGTGGTGTCTGCAGGAGGCCAATTGCAGATGGTGAGACGTCATAGACCCAAACCAGTGTAGAACATGAGCAAAACTCATACAACGAGGTGTTAAAGGAGTAGATCCATAAGGGTCAATATCAACATTTACAACAACATTGAACTTTTTCTATTTTAAATGCCACTTGTTGATTATGTTCTAACGTGGTCTTCTTGCAGAGTTTGCAATATCAGATGTGATGCCATCTGATCTTCCACATCTTTAACTTACAACTCCCCTATTTGAAACCGTGGGCTCTGCCTTAAACATTCCTATTCCAAGACTCTTTATTCAAAGATTTTTCTCTATGATTAGTTAAAACCCCTTCAACATTGTGGCACTTTAGAATAAACTGGAAGAATCATGAACATCAAATCTTGACATGCTTCCCACACAAAAATCCAAAACTCCTGAGGTGGTTTTTCATCGAATTTGTTGAATCCAAAAATTTATGTGTTCACATCAAGTTATCTTCATTTGCAACGATACTCATTGTAGGTGATACAGAGAATCTATCAACAAATTCCTTCAGCTCCACCATGGAATCTCAACTCTTTTATATCATGGCCATCTACTATGGAAGCTAATTCATCAACATCAATACCAAATCCAATTGATTTGACATCATTTGGCACATTGTATGTATAAGGCCTCAAAAGGCAAGCATCAATAAACTAGAATGCTACCTTTGAAACCAAAAGGGCCACCCTAAATTTATCCTTGTTCTTGCGTTGACTTCCATTGATGAAAGCTCAAACTTCCATTTTTTTTAATTTCCAGCATCACGTCAACCGATTTAGATTCTTTAGATCCTAGCAATGTCTTGGTCTCTGGCTCCATGTTATCATTTTTATTGATAGAAGTAAGGTGAGTATAATCTTGACTAGACCTTCCCTGCAAAGAATCCATTGAACTGTCAAAGCCAACATTGTCATCAATCTTACCAATATGGTATAATTAGTCGGGCCCCAAAGTGGGTCTGACTAAAAAAAAAAATTTCATTTCTGAACAACTGAACTGTAAAAACTGACTCATTCATCCTCTCGGACTGACTGGAATCCAATTCAATCACTGAACCATCAATTAAAACTCACTTTATCACTTATTTTCAAATTGCCAATTTAATGCCAGAGGGTCCTTTGACTGGCCTTAAAAATTGACCAAATCACCTGATCAGGCTCCAAAAATTGACACACTGATTCTCTGTTCCACACACTTTTACCCCATTTAATCTTGTCTCATGACGAATTCAAGGTCAAAAGATATTGACCGTCAAAGTTGACCTCACTGAATCACCTGAAGATAAACATGTCAGAAAGGAATAAACTGGGTTCAAATCTCGCTTTAAATATTGGGCAAATGAGCACATGGGGAAATGAAAACTAGGGCATTGGTTCTCTGTCATGAGGATATTATGGATCTGCAATTTAGGCTCATGACAAATAATGGGACACGAATGGAAATCAGTCAAAGTGAGCTACTTTGATTTTGTAGATTGAAACAATGGCAGAAAAGTGATTTTGGCAAACAGAATTGACTTGGAAAAGTGTGCAAATGGATTCGTCAAGAGTTAAAAAATGGCACACTTGGAGTATTTTCGAAGGAAAACATAGTGGTACAATCCATTTGATCTAGGAAATCATGGATTTCATGATATAACATCACGAACAGGGGTTCCAATCAATCTGCAAATGTTGACACCAGTAAAAAGATACAAATTCCATTTGGAATCGCCTTTGAAAACTAATCAAATGGATTCGTCAAAAGCTGAAACTTGAAACATAACAAATTTTTGATGTCTACAATGCAACACAAAAGGAATTTCAACATTTTGGTCAACTGGTCAAGAGTTATAACTCATCAAACAGGGCTTCCCAGAATTTTGCACAATTACACAAATGCACAAAATAGTAACTGACCAACTTTGAGGGGTTCAAAACCTAGTCAAACAAACTGAAAATGACTCAAAATATAAAACATAGGTTCTTGGGTATGGACACTAGGCACTCCCAAAGTGAAAAGTCATGAAACATTTTTGTGTTAAAGATATTCAAAGGAAAACATAGCCCCCTGTCACTGTTTGACACTTCGGGTAAAATGCAAATTTGACAATTGCTTAAAACAAGACTTCATGGGATAGCTCAGAATCTCAAATTTTCTTCATGGAACAAGTGAATAAGCTAAATGCAAGGTGCTAGAAGAATTGAACAACTCTTAGGCCTCAAAGGCACAGCTGAGTACATAGGCATTTAAAAGCATTTATAGGACCAAATTTTCTCAATGGTGCTCAAAATTGACCATGCAATTTTTAGCGCCAACACTATCCTTTCAAAATTTAAAGCTATAAAAGGGTGGTTGCAAAAAATCAAGGGCATTTTTTTGGTATCATATGACATGTTTCTTGTGCCCCTATATCATTCTCTATCATGAACTTGCAGTATGTTGTGAGAATTGGATTGTTTGCCTGTTGCATTGCAGTTATTTGTACTAACATGTTGGTGCAAGTCTTAAATGTTCTCTCTACTTTTGAAGAATACATGGCTATACATTTGAACACAAAGATCTCATGAGATGACATGATGACACTAGTAGAAATTGTCCCTTTTTTTGACAAATAATTGGTAAAATTTTCCACCAAATTGGTCGAATGACTGACCAATGGCTTTGTTGATATTTTTCTCGTCGAAAGTTTGACAAATCCTTATTTACATAGAATTTTTGACACACATTTTTGTTGTAATCAACACAAGCATTTGGTGACCATGGTCATCAAAACTTCAACCAACGCTAGTCAATAAGACTGGCCATCTGACCAGGATGCCAAACCCATGATAGTGCCCTTGTTAGTGCCTTGGTCAGAATTTCAACCAAGCTTTGTTATTTTTCGACCAAGATTGGTTGAAAGTTTGATGAAACTTGGTGGCTAACATCTCGTGTTATCTAGCTCCTTCTTTCACTAGTTGTATTGGGTTCTTCATCAACCTAGTTAGTTTTGTTTACTCTTCGCTCGAGTGAACTCATTTTCTTCTTTGACCAAGTTGTGTGTTAACACGTGTCCTTTTGGGGTTCACATTTTTTGTTAACCATTTTTGTTATTTCGAAGAAGCACTTTCGTGCTCCTTCTAAAACAACGAAAAATGGTTAACACAAAATGTTAACCCAAAATGACTCATGTTAACTTGCAACTCGGTCAAAGAAGAAAATGAGTTATCTTCTTGCCTTTCTAAAATAGAAAAATTCATTCAGTTACATCGACAAAAAAATCCATAGGAAACCAATTTTACATTACAAAGTTTTTTTCATGTGCATTGTACTTAATGTAGTGAACCAAACATGTGAATGTAATTGTTTTCTTTTGAACACTTAAAGGAAAGATATGAATAAAACAGGGTTTATGTAGAGACAAACCTGAGATTGCGCAAGCTTAAGAAGCTCTATTGGTTGTACTTCTACAGATGGATACATAAGCTAATTTTTCACTGAAGTTAGGTTATTTGAGTACACTGTTAACATAAATGATGTAAAGGAGACATATTGCATATTGTTCCACTCCATAATATATAACAAATCCCCTTCATGAAAAAATAAAACCCTTCATTAGTTAACATTATTAGATTTTCACAATCCATTTGAAATGCATGAATTTTATTTTTGAATAGGATTATGTAAGTTTTTTTTAGGATCAATGTTTCATATCACACTCTTGCATTTTTTCATCATGATGAGAATCACGTAACGTAATTCAAAATGTTAATGCTAAAAAAACTTGCACAATTAAATCTATAGTTAAAATGCAAAGGGCGTTAAATTGACTTTATAACCATGTGAATTAGTGGAATCCAGAAGTAAGTAAGATCAACATTGGAACTTGATAGATTTTTCTAGATGCAAGCACAAAGGAAGAACTCAGCCTTGGATTGATATTTTTGTAAAGTAGAGTTATACTTCCCACCTTGACCTTGCATCAAGACCTTCAATTCACAAATAAACTCATTAAGATTCATGTGAATTATAACATATAAACAATGAATCAAATAAGACAATTGTACTTAATGCAAGGAAATTTCTCGTGAAGTGTGCTAAATTCTTGTAGTACCTTGGCTGCAAGGACTTGGAGGCCTACATATTTAACATCCTAGCTAAATTGTGTCATTGCCCATCCAGTACCTCCTAAGGACTCTGCATTATTAGTAATATATTTGAGATAATATACATCTCCAGTGCCTTGGTACATCCATTATGCAACCTAGAGCAACTCATCCTAGTCATCATCAATACTGAATATTAGTAAAGTGTAAAGCCCATTAAATGTGGATTGAAATGGCTATAAATTAGCTAGTTAGGGATTCTTTTAGGTTATAACCCCATAGCTGCTTACTGAAGAATAATACTTCCCAACAATATTGATTCCAAAGCATGAGGAAGATTTTTGCAAGGAAGAGAGAACACGTTTTTCTCAACAAGACAATGTCCCAGTGCTGGAGAACTTTATTATTTTTAGCATTAGGAAGGAACTCCATTCAACAATGTGCCTATTATGCTTGTTGTTATTTTCAGCTGCCCACATACATGGAAGGAAAAATCATCTTGTAAAGAAGGACAACTTCTTTAACAAGCTAGTTAATGGATTTGTTTAATTTATTTTGCTGGTAAATATTTGTACATAGTAGAGTAGGAGTTCTCAGCTTTCCAAGAAGTGCACACGCACAATTTTCGGGAGCTTTTTTGAGCTTTCCAGAGCTCCCCAGAGCAATTTTTGTTTTTTGCTGGTTGCATATCTTTTGAAGTTACAGGTACAACGTTGCACCATTTCTTTTTGGTTATCTCATATGATTATTGATTTGACTAGAAATGTCTATCCTTATTTGGCATTATTGTTCATGCAAGTATTATGTGTGAGTTATACACAATAATGAATTGGTGTAATGTTAATCAATCTGCATTAGCAATTGTTATTGTTAACTAATCTAGTTAAGATATAAGGGTGAATTATCATGACCATTCACCCACATACCCTATCATAGAATATTTATATCAAATGAATTCATTCTTGCAAGTATCAAAATCACTAAATACAAAGCAAGATCTGGAGAACAATAACAATTTTGTGATTGAAACATTCGTTATGATAAACCCATTGCAAAAGTGGTAGACTGATGATAAACATGGTATTGGGAGCTGAGATAGAATTTGGCAACAAAAGCATTATTTAAAATTGTCACAATTCAAGGTTTTTACTTGAAAATCTTACGATTACATAAGCAATTTAGCTCTAACCAGAATAAGCTTTAACTAACCTACATGATTTTGTGCATCGTAGTGACTGAATAGCCAGATAGAACCAAAAAGTTTGAAACAACACTAGCACCATACCTTGCAACTACCATTGCACCCCATTGAATAACACTAAACCATGTAGCTTGCTTAAAATTTACATTAAATACCTAGATGCAAAGATGAAAGTGACTTTATCATATATGTGCTTGAATTCAAATGTAGTGAAAATTTCAATATGAATGAACTAAAATTACATTCATGACTCAATTTCTTCATGAATAAGAAAAAAGTTTTGATTTTGATATTGTAGAAGTAAGTAAGATTATCACATTATCCAAATGAAATTCAACCATTGATAAGGCTTACTATTGTAGCCCGTTCTATACTAGGAAACCACCTTGAATAAAAAGAAAAAAAGTTAACATATTGAAGTTATCTTGAGCATCTACAATTGAATAGTGAAAACAAAGAGGTAGGAAACTTTGATTGAATACCATAGATAAAAGTGCTTTAATACTATATGATGAAGACAACATTAAAATGATAATGAAAAAAAATTGAATTAATTCAGTAAAGTTATTTTTTTGAAGTCTTACCTTGAAATTGTGGTGCTCACTCAGGGCAAGGCTACACCTTTAGCAACACCAAATAGTGCCAAACAAGTTGAGTATTGGCCCTTCCAATTTGTTATTTGATAGTTTCTTGACAATGACACATTCAAAATGCACTTATAAGCAAAGACCTAGAATGAATGAAATTGCTTAAATAATGAAGGTATTTTAGTTTGAGCTTCACTTGGTTTTGAGAATACTTTAACATTCTCTACTTAACAAGGCTAACCATGTGAAGGTGGAAGCTCATCTGGCATCACCCCCCATCCCCCTAACATCAATCTAAATTCCCCATTAACTTCTAATTACATACTTCATTCATTCATTCATCCATTTATGAACTAGAGCATTTAATCAATACAATCACATAACATTCATTAATATGATATAAAATTCATTAATATTAAACACTAATCAAGAATTCATTAACACATAACAATAATCATTAACATGACATAATATTCAATATTAATGCACAACATTCATAGATAATTACTTAAAACAACATTCTTTCATTATCCAATAAAGTTTATGAAACAATATTTATCAAAGAGCATTTTAAATTTTTTTTTTTTTCCCTTAGATTTCTTAAGGAAAAGGTTGATAGGAGCATCAATATCTTCTTCATTATCCTCCTCTCTTGGCTGTAAAGTCAAATTATGATGCCTCCTCCCGCTTTGAGGAGTATGAGGCTGGTGCACTAAGGAGGGTCTCTCCTACAATAACAAGTAAGTGGGTTAAATTTTCAAACTTTATTTTTTGTATTGTTATAAGTATTTCATTAACCAGTACAACATAACACACATTTTTCTTTACCTGACAATGCCACATCATGTACAATAACATTTTGATTAGCCACCACCTCAACATGTTGAACACTTCGAATATGTTCCACTTATTCACCATGATGTTCAACATGCTCTAAAATATTCAAAAAAAGGTTACACGTATGACCAATTGCAATTGAAGATGTTTAATTATATTAATAATTACATAATTTATTTCCAATAACAAATTAATACCTTCACCATTGTGATGCACATCACGCCCTTTGTCACATGCAGGTTCTGTGATAGGATTTGAAGGCTGTAGTGAAATGTCATGCACATTGTTATCATTGTTTGATATATAAAACATAAATAGTCATTTATGTTGGAAATTAACATCAAACATGAAATTTCTCAACTATTCAATTTGATTTACTTTTCATTTAACCAATTTACATGTGTCTCATTTGGTGCACTAGATACTTTGGTGTGGTTTTCGGATTCTTGGCGTAGGCGTGCAACCACGACTTTATAGCCTTCTTTCAAGGCATTTTTTTAATCTTGATCCATGGGTTCTACATTGAATTTTGTGCCCTATTTTTTTTGCTTAATATTCTAATTTTTGCATGTATGATTTGATTAAACAAATTTGTTTGCAACCTTGTATAAAAATAGTTGATATGAAATTCCATTGCTTCTAGTTACAAGTCAAGAGTGAAGTTTCATATAGCCACCAAAGCCAAGTTTGTGTTGGCCAACCTTTTGTACTCTCACTGCTGTAGCTTTTGATGTGTCCTACAGTCTATGACAAGTTTTAAACATGTTGGATTATATCTTTACAAAGATCACTAATTAGTGCATGATTACATTCTACTTAATACTATCATGGCATACCTTTTTTTGCCCTCTTCTGGTTCAATTCCTTTACCCTATAGCCTTTTTTCTTTTGTATATTCTATTATTTCATTCCACTCCATCGATGGAATCATAGGAGGACACTCATACTGTGGGTTATCCTTTAGATCCCTTCTATATTGGTCCCTCATAGTCTTTATATGTTTGGATGCTCTTTTAAGAAGTAGGACACTGTCAAATTTTTTTTTTTTCCCAAAGATGTCATCTAAAGATGTAATGAGCTGATTTTTTTAATTCAAGACCTTGTTCATTCCACCATTTTTGAAAAAACAAAATTATTACACACATAACTTTAATATAGTACAATAAATGGAAGAAAAGAAAAATATTCTATCAATGATATAAAGCTACACACTTTTTATGTATGGTGGGCCCAAATAGCTTCAACTTCATTTAAAAAAGAGTATCATAAAAAACATCATTTCCTACAAAAACATCATGGGATTATCAGTCCAAAATGAGTTATGTATAAGTAAAATACAATTACAATATAAATAATTACAATTTTAAAGCACTTGGAAGCTTTGGTGCTTTTAGCGGAAACATAATTTTCTTTTTCAACAAAAATGACCTCAAAAACAAACTAGTACTAGTAACATGGGCTGATCTAGGAAATGGTTCAGCTCCAATAGTAGTGGTCTTTGTTCTTGTATTAGCTGTAGGTGTATATAATAGTGCACAAAATAGGTCTATGAGTATAAAATGCACCCAAAAAACAAAAAAAAAAATAAGGTTTTACCAATTGTATTTGGTACAAATGAAGATGTTCGCAAGCTCCTTATTGCTGACATTACAGTTGATAGTATTAGAGTTCAAATCAAAGGAGGCGTCTGCACTTCATCATGAGCTAAAGAATACATTGTTAGAAAAGACATTCGCAATGGATATAGATCAAATGGGGTACTATAAGCATCCCAAACATAAGTTGAGTCAATAATGCATGCAAATGTTAAATGAATGGTTAAAGGTTTAAGTGTTATTTACAAGAAGGCTATGTACTACAACCCTCACCATGCTGACCATGTTTCACAAGTGTCAAATTTTTTTGTAACAACAACACATCATATTTTAGATCATGATCCATAAGATAATATAAAATATAAACATCAATTGAAATTTTATTATTACTTAAGATTAATTATTGCTTACCTTCATACAATTGACTTTACGTATCAATTCATCATTGAGTGCCTCTATCTCCTTATTTTTTTTGTTCTAGGATGAGGGTAAGAATTTCGTTACTATATCTATTTACCATCTGAGTATCCATGAACTCGGGGTCAATGCTACATGTGATGACATCTAAAAATGTCTCCTCAATCTCATATCACATTTGATCTGCAATCATTATTGCTTTTCCCTATCAATAAGTGTCAAGTTGTGACATCAATATCAGTAAAATTATATCAAAATAACTCTAAATCCATAAATAAAAGAACATAATTAAATGACATTTGTTTCTATATAATTTGTACAATTGCACTAATTAAGGTTTACCTTTACTGAAGAAGGTGTCTGAGGTACATCTCTGCTTGTGCGTTGTGGTGGATCTATTGAATATAATCATTCAATTGTATGTTGTCTTTGATGTTACACAAATGTTAAGTCTTTTACTAAGTAATTAGTGCTAGCTGAGCTCACTCGAGCATTGAAAAAAGTTTCCTATGTATGTTGAGCATTCCAGAGATGATAGCACAAAACTAGTGTTAACTGAGTTAACTTGGTTACCAAAGGAAGTTGGCATGGAACTAGTGTTAACTGAGATCACTTAGTTACGAAAGGAAGTCTAAAGGAAAGTCATTTATGAGTTAGTGTTGACCAAGTTGGGTCAACTAACAAAAGATTTTTCTGCATCAATATATTGGATCTAATAATTTTGTTGGCTAGTTCTAGCCGACTCATCGGATGAATTTTGTTTGTTTGAAATTGTATTCAAGTCGACTTGACAAGTTAAAGCATATAAATATAAGGTCAAGTTGAGGATTGAATTGAGAAGGAGCATGAGATTGAAAAGATAAATCATTAAAGCGAATTGGAAGGATATCAACATATCCGAGTTGATTGAGCTGCAAAGAAAATTTTGATCAAGGAGGATCTAGTATTCAAGCCAGAATAGAGATATGAAATCAACAAAGACATTTGCATCAGCAATCAGGTCAAGTCATTTTTATTCTCTAATAATTGTAGTAGTGAATCAAATCTCCTAACAAAGTTATCCTAACAACTATTTGCCAAATCGTCTAACAAAGTGGCATTTCTAGATTGAAGTGTCCAAAGACCTCTAGCAAGGCCACTTCTAAGAGGGTGAACTAAATCTTTTGATAGGGTCACACCTAACAATGTGTTTTATAACCTTTAATAGGGTTAACTCCTAATAGGGCTCACTTCAGAAGAGTGAAAGATAATAACTCGTTACAATTGGTGGTTTTCCCAAATTAGGTTTCCTCATTAAATCTTGGTGTCTTTTATATTCATGTTATTTTCTTTATGATTCTATAACTAATTTAATTAAGTTTAAACACACTAAACATCTTAAGAAGTGATTATTTTAGTGTTTTCCAAGTAATAATAATTCTTAGTGTAAACCAAGTGTTCTTATGTACATAGAGTTACAACAGTATTTTAGTTTTAGCAGAGTTTTAGTTTTCTATTGTATTGACATCTTAAGGGATCTAGGATTTATTTTTGTGGTAACTGATTCACACCTCCCCTCTCAATTACTCCTCTTATATTTCTAACAATTGGTATCAGAGCTTTTGGAGTTTGTAGAGAAGGTTTCAAGGACCTAAGCTAAAGATTAAAATGTCTTATAGAAGTGATATTCCTAAGCTAAATAGAGATAACTTCCAAGCATAGCAGGAACTCATGAAGCTCCATTTGGCAACCATTGGTGACACAAACTTGAAAAATTTGGAGAAAAAATATGTGGCACCAATTGGAACTTTGACTGTGGATCAGATTGTGGAAAAGAAGAATCATAACATAATGATGATTGACATTGCTTACACTCTCAATTATGTAGAATTTGATGAAGTCAAAGGTTGTGCTATTGCTCATGAAATGTGGAACAAGTTGAAGGATATATATGGAGGTGATGACAATATAAGGAGAGCCAAGGCATCAAGTCTTAGAGGTTGGTTTAATCAAATGAAGATGAAAAAAGACAAGAACATTGCATAGTACAATGAAAGAATGAAAGCTAGTCTGAGTGTAATCAGTGCCTTAGGTGGGAAAATTTATGATGTAATAGTGGTCAGTAAGGTACTCAAAACTCTTCTTCATATTTATACAATTAGAGTGTCAGTTATTCAAGAAATTGGATGTGATCCTAATAATAATATAACTTTGGATGCACTAGTGGGAAGGTTGACAACATTTGAGTTAGATAACTTTGATAATTATGTTCCTAACTCTAGTAACCTTGTGTCTACATTTCAAGCCAAGCTATCACTTAAGAAGAAAGTTGTAAAGTCTAAAAGCAAGAAGTTTAATAGTGAAGATGAAGATGGTTATGATGATCTTAAAGTCATTGAAGTATTTCTTGCAAGAAGATTTCCCAAAGGCAAAGGAAAGCACAAAGGAAAAATTCCTTTGATCTATTTTTCTTGTGAAGAAGTTGGTCACATTATTGTAAGGTGTCCAAACAAAGAAGGCAAATAAGAAAAGAAGCATGACAAGTACAAAGACAAGAAAGATTTCAAAAGCTACAAAGACTACAAGGATAAAGGTAAGAAATCTTGTTACATGGCTAACGATTTTGATAGTAGTGATGAAGATGAAATGGTTTATATTGCTATTAAGGATGAATCAGATGATGATAATGATAAGATGGCCCTCATATCTCATGTTAGTAAGAATGATACATGGATAATTGATAGTGGTTATTTTCACCACATGACTAGTGATAAATCTAAATTTGAGCACTTGGAACACTATGATGGTAGGAATGTTAGATTTGGAAATGATGAAACTTGTTATGTGAAGGGAAAAGGTTGTATCGCACTAACCAATGAACTTAGATGTGAAAATTCTTATTGGGTTTAAGGACTGAAACATAATATTCTTAGTGTGGCACAATTGAATAACATTGGATTGAAGGTAGATTTCATCAATAGGAAAGCCAGGATGCTAGATGGAAAAGGAAATCTAGTTGGGACTAGCAATAAAAAAAGAGGTAATCTATTCTACCTAGATCTAGCAGAAAATTCATGTTTCATAGCTCAAGTAGAAGAAAGTTGGTTATGGAATAAAAGGTTGTGTCATGTGAATTTTGATAACTTGGTCAACATAAGCAAGAATAAAAGGGTGAGAGGCATTCCAAGCCTAAAGAAACTTGATATGGACATGTGCAAAAATTATCAAATTGGAAAGATGGGAAAGACAAGTTTTAAAAGAAAGAATTATCATTTAGGAGAAGTCTTGGAGCTGGTTCATATAGACCTTTGTACACCTATTGGGATAAAAATCTACTTTGGAGATAAGTACTTTATTTTATTTGTTGATGATTATTTTAGGATAATAATAATTATGTATTTAAAGGATAAATCATAAGCTTTTCAGAAGTTAAAATGGTATCTGGCAAGAGTTGAGAAAGAAATAAGAAATAAACTAAAGTGTCTAAGGTTAGATAGAGGAGGTGAATTCATCTCAAATGAATTCAATAAATTTTGCGATGAAAGAAGAATTAAAAGACAGGTATCTACACCTAGTACACCTTAGTAGAATGACATAGTTGAGAGAAGAAATAAATCAATTATGCATCGTGCAAGGATACTAATGGTAGAAAATAATGTTTCTATCAAATACTGGAAGGAAGCAATCAATAGAGGAGTTCATATCTTGAACTAAGTTTAGCTAAAGAAGGACTCAGATCAAACACCTTATGAATTATGGTATGGCTATAAATCTAATTTTTGTTATTTTAAAAGTATTTAGAAGCAAACGTTATATCCTGAAGGAGTCAAGAAAAGGAAAATTCGATGTGAAAAGTGATGAAGGCATATTCTTGGGATACTCCAATTAGAGGAAAACATACAAATGTTTGAATCTATCTACTCACAAACTTATAGAAAGTGCAAATGTAAAGATTGATGGATTTGCTAAAGAGTGTGAAGAACAAAGTAGAAAAGAACCTGAAAACTATATAAACTTTGTTTACTATGAACCTGATACTTTACTTGAAGTTAAAGAAAATCAATAGTGTTCACCACCAGAGTCCCCAAAATCCCCAGTTCAACCCAAGTTGTAGCTAGTGCAACTCGAGTCATAGTCTAAAGGAGTTGAGTCGTAGTTAGAAGGACCCAAGTTTCAGCCAATACAAATAAAGTCATTTGATGGACCTAACTCACAGATAGTGGGACTCGAGCATGACTCAGAAGATCATGATGAACCAAGTGAATTCAGAAAGAAGGAACCTAGACTTGTGATTTAATTGTGTGATTTTGAGTCAAACTCATTGACCCATATTTCATGAACCTAGACTTGCTAGATTTGTGAGAAGGCATCATGCACTTAAGAAAATAATTGGAGATCAGTTAGAGGGCACACTGACAAGGAAAAAATTAAAAGGTACATGTTTTCTTGTTGGGTTTGAACCTAGAACTGTTAAAGATGCATTAGAAAATGAAATTTGGATTGAGTTAATGAATGAAGAGATTGATCAAATTGAAAGAAACAAAACTTGGACTCTTGTTCCTAGACCCAAGGAAAAGAATGTAATTGGCACAAAATGGGTATTCAAAAATAAGTTGAATGAGAATGGAGAAGTTTCAAGAAATAAGGCAAGGTTAGTATGCAAGGGTTATGCTCAAGAAGAAGGTATTGATTATGGATAGACTTTTTCTCCTATTGCTAGACTAAAAGTTATTATAACACTACTTGCATATGCAACACATAAAGGATTCAAAGTATATTAGATGGATGTGAAATCAACATCTTGAATGGAATCTTAGAAGAGGAAGTCTATATTGAGAAACCAGAGGGTTTCATTGATCCTAGCAAAAGGGACATGGTTTTCAAATTATACAAAGCCTTGTATGGTCTCAAACAAGCCCCTAGAGCCTGGTATGAAAGATTACATAATTACCTTATAAATATTGATTTTCAAAGGACTAATGATAACAAAAACCTATACATCAAAGAAGAACTAGATAAGAAGATGGTGTTGGCAAAAATCTTTGTGGATGATACATTATTTACTAGAAATGATGACTTGTGCAAATATTTTTCTATGGAGATGAGTAAAGAATTTGAAATGTCAATGTTTGGAGAGATTAAATTATTTGTTGGCTTGCAAATTTAATAGATGGAGGATGGTATCTACATTACTCAATCAAGATACATCAAGGAGATATTGAAGAAACTTGGAATAGAGGATTCTAGATAAGTTGGAACACCTATGTCTAATAGACATAAGATTTTCAAAAATAATGATTCCAAGAAGGTAGACCAGACTACATACAGACCAAAGATTGGAAAATTTCACTATGTAGTGCACACAAGACTTGATATTGCATTAGACGTTGGTATGATGGATAGATTATTTGGTAATCCTAAAGAAAATTAAATGATGGAAATAAAAAGAATCATGATATATCTAAAATGTACTGAAGATTATGGTTTGTGGTATAAGAAAGGAGACAACTTTAAATTGAAAGCATTGACTGATGTTGATTGGGTAGGAAGTGTTGATGATAGGAAGAGCACTAGTTGTGGAGCATTCTTTCTTGGAAAGAGGCTAGTATCTTGGACAAGCAAGAAGTAGAAGCATAATATGTTGTAGTAGTAGTTAATTGTTCCAACATTGTGTGGTTCAAACAACTATTATTAGGTATGAAGGAGGAGATCAAGGACCAAGTTTTTATCTTGTATGATAACACTAGTGTAATCAATATATCGAAGAATCCAGTGATGCATAACAAGACCAAGCGCATTGCAATAAAATATCATTTTTTGAGAGAATTGGTGAAAGATAAGGAGGTGAGATTGGAACATCTGAATACAAAAGAATATATTGTAGACATATTCACTAAGCCATTACCTAAGAATGCATTTTTGTATCTAAGAGATAAGCTAGAGGTCATTCCCCTATCTAAAGCTCACTAATAAGATTTTAGTATGCATCAACCAAGCACTTTAAAGATCAGACAAGTTGATGCAGTATTAACAGAGTAGATTGTATATGAATTAGTAAATTAGGTACATGTCCAAACTACATTGATTGTTTTCTTTGGCATGGGATGTCAAAGAGGGAGATTTTTTCATATAAGAGAAATTTTTGTATTTTATAAAGAAGGAGAATTTGTCATATCAAAATTTAGAAATTTTAAGTCAAATGTCAAAGAGGAGTGTTTATTGTTAGAGGGAGAAATTATAGTCATTGCAATTAGAGAAATTAGAGAGATTGATGTCAGAGGGAGTTCACACTGATAGAGGGAGTTCTCATGGATGAGGATCAAAATGAAACTAAGGATACTATCCTTACTTGTATTTTTGCTTTAAAATTTCTTTGTATCATGACATGTTGCATTGCCATTGATGCCAAAGAGGGAGATTGTTAAATACAATCATTCAATTGTATGTTGTCTTTGATGTTACACAAATGTCAAGTTTTTTATCGAGCAATCAGTGTCAGTCGAGCTCACTCAGGTGTTGAAGGGAGTTTCCTGTGTATGTTGAGCATTCCAGAGATGACATCACATAACTAGTGTTAACCAAGTTAACTTGGTTATCAAAGGAAGTTGGCATGGAACTAGTGTTAACTGAGCTCACTCAGTTACCAAAGGAAGTCTAAGGGAAAGTCATTTCTAAGTTAGTATTTATCAAGTTGGGTTGGCTAATGAAGGACTTTTTTGCATTAGTATATTGGATCTAATAGTTTTGTTGGTTAGTTCTAGTCGACTCACGAGATGAATTTTATTTGTTTGAAAGTGTATTCAAGCTGAATTGACAAGGTAAAATATATAAATATAAGGTCAAGTTGAGGATTTAATAGAGAAGAAGCATGGGATTGAAAAGATAAATCAAGGAAGTAAATTGGAAGCATATCAGAGTATTTGAGTTGATCGAGCTACAAAGAGCATTTTGATCAAGGAGGATGTAGTATTCAAGCCATAATAAAGATCTAAAATTAGCAAAGACTATTGAATCAGTAATTAAGTCAAATCATTATTACTCTCTAATAATTATAGTAGTGAATCAAATCTCCTAACAGAGTTAGCCTAACAACTATTTGCCAAATCCTCTAACAAGTGGAATTTCTAGATTGAAGTGTCTAAAGACCTCTAACAAGGCCACTCCTAACAAGGTGAACTAAATACTTTAACAAGGTCACACCTAATAGTGTGTTTTGTAACCTTTAACAGGGTTGGTTCCTAACAGGGCTCACTTCAGAAGACTGAAAAATAGTAACTAGTTGTAATTGGTGGTTATCCCAAATTGGGTAACCACGTTAAATCTTGGTGTCTCTTATGTTTATGTTATTTTCTTTATGATTGTGCAACTAAGTTAACTAAGGTTAAACACACTAAACATCTTAAAAGAAGCGATTATTTTAGTGTTTGTCGAGTAACAATAATTCTTAGTGTAAAATGAGTGTTCATGTTTAAATTGAGTTACAACAATATTTTAGTTTTAGCAAAGTTTTGGTTTTGTATTGTATTGACATCTTAAGGGATATGGGGTTTATTTCTATAGTAACTAATTCACCCCTCCCCTCTTAGTTACTCCACTTATATTTCTAATAGTATCCATGTTGCCCTATGAAAAAGATTAGTAATTCTTAGCAATTGGTAGTGAAATGAAAGTAATAGAGTTACAAAAAAAATTTATCAATAAAATAGTAGATTGTATATTGGAATCAATATTAATTAGAGGAAATTGGTTTAGAATATGTTATAGTTACTAGTCCCATGATAGTGAATTTTTTTGTATCTACATGATTCAAATTGTAATCTATCATAAGCTCTTCCCCTGTACTTATTAATTTTATCACACATAAAAAATCATGATTTCCCTCGCGTGCCTCAAAAATACAATTCAACCACTCATTAGTTGACACAAGTTGAGAACTATTTATAAGAGCTACAATATTCCCTATTTCTTTTTGTCTTCCACCAATATACATAGCAAGCCTTTTACTTTAATCATTTTCTTTGTATTGTATATAATTTGTTGACAATGCATACCTACACATTCTTTTTATATATTGCACAATCTACATCCAATTATTGTAATTATAACAAGGTCCTGCACACTCCATCAATTCAACAACTTTATTATTACCAACCTTTATACCATCCATGGAAAACAATCCCAAATCATGTAATCAAGATGAAGCTAAGGGATATATCCTTTCGTTAACAAAAAAATATGTGTTAACTGGAGGTAGTTCATTGGGTGTTTTTGAAGATGTGTCTACCTTAAGGGAACCTTCCTATTGCCTTTGGTCTCATTATCATAAGAACATGACCCCCCCTCAACAAGGAAAAATTGCATTCATTTATTGAATTTTCTTCTAATCTTTTGACCTCTAGTTGATCTCCCTATTTTAGACCTATTGGATGTCTCACTTTTGTCTTCTATTGCTACATTTTTCTCACTCAAGGAAGATAGATCAGACAAATACCTATTTGGCGATACTTGTAATTCATCAAATGAGAGACATAGCAGGACTAAACTTGATGTGGATGGTAAAGAGTCAACACACAAATAATAAATTATATCTATAGGGTTTATTGACTTATACCTATCGATCCATGCCACTATGCATGATCCTGGTCAAAGATGTTAAATTTCTTGCATATGTAAATCATTTATCTTAAGTTAGCCAAAAATTACATGATATGTATGCTACAAATTTCATAGAAGACACAAATGACACAATCCATTTATCAAAATCATTGTATATTTTTTAATTCATTACCTATACTTTATGTGTGGTACCTATGAAAAATTATTGTATATACTTCATGACATTAGAGTTCAACAAAATAACTTAGTTTTAAAAACATACAAGTCATACAAATTTCTATGAATAAATCAATACCTCATATGTGACATTGATCAGAGCTTGACATACATTTAATTGATCATCCTCTTCATCTATGTTATCATCATGACTATCATTATCACCATCACCATCATCGTACTTGTTCCCTTCATCATTGTCATCGCTGTCATCATCATCATGACCAACACCACCACCATCTTCATCACCATCATCATCATCTTCATCACCATTATCATGATCATCATCATCATGACCATAATCACCTTGGTCATCACCATCTTCATCAACATGATCATGATGCTCATCATCATCACCATCATCATCAACATTATCACCATCATCGTCAGCTTCACCAAAGTCATCATTATCTTCTTCTTCTTCATCATTGTGTAATAGTTGTTCATGATTATCATTTACTTCATCTCCTAATTCTTCAGTATCTTCTTCTTCCATCATATTATACTTTGTCAAACTTCCTCTTGGATCATGTCTAATGACAAATGACCAACCTAGTTTATGTGGAACACCGAAGCAAAACACTTTCTCACATTGGCTTGGAAGAATATAGGGCTCATCTCCAACTAGCTCAAATAACCTTGTATTAATCATTGTAATTCTACTATCATGTTCAATAACAGTCCTCTCATGATCATTTTGATTTAGTCGTAGCCTATACCATGTGACAACAAACAAAACTAATTTGAATGAGTTAAAGTCACACTCAAGTATATCATCCAAAATGTTGTAGTATCAATTTTCAGATTGTTGAGGATGTATGTCATTTCTAGATAAAATATTAGTGACCTTAAAGACCACACTTATCCTAGAATCACAAGTTTTATTTGTTTTGTCTAATATTTTTATGTGAAATTTAAGGCCATATTTGTACATAGCTTTATTGGTGCAATGCAAGGTTGGAGAATCCCCAAAAGAGATATCCTAACCTCCAGCAAATATCCACATAGTGGAAACAACACAACAAAGCACCAATAATGCAAGATCTGATACCAAATCACAACTCTTTATTCATAGATATAACCAATTACATACAATATGCCTAGCTATAAGGCCTTTCAGGTTAGGGCCAAATACAAAGAACAATTACAAAATAAGTTCTGCAAGATCCAATAAGATCCAACTTATAATCTTAATCCTAACTAGTCCAGATCCACAACTAGATAAGAATACCAATAAGAATTCCACACTTGTACCCTCAAGTACACTAAGCAATCCTCTAGTTCTCAAGGCACAACCACTAGCTCTTCAAAATTCCCATCCTCTTCTTCAAGATGGATTCCTTCACCCAATCACAATCATTACTAAAGACTCCACAAAACCCCTAACTTATACCCAACTAAGTCACAAGTCAGCCTAGTTTATTACAAATTAAATTAAATCCATTATATTAAATATATGTTGAACCACAAGTCGTATACAACACAAATTAAATACCCATACATAAAATAAATGCTAAAATTCATCTCACAGACAACTTGACACCAATAGAAACCAAGACCAAGCTAAGTATCAACAAAACCAAGCCGAGCACCAATGAATTCACAAGCATTGTTGGGCTCCCAATGCATGCCAAGCACCACAGACATTTCTGAGCTCCTAAACCTTGCCGAGATCCCAAGCATAAACTATGCCCAACAATGACCGAGCACCACTTCTTTGGTGATTGAGTCCACAACTACAAACCAAAATCCCTCCAACATGTAGGATTGAAAGAAAGCCTAGGATTTTCTTGCATCAGACACCCCAGGTTCAAAAAGATGTTCTAGTAGTTGGAAGAACATCTTCTAAGATTTATCACATAAATCCCAAATTGGTTCTTCACATACATATCCTCCAAGTCTTCAACTTGTACACTCTTTCCTTTGTTCTTCTTCTACTTCTTCATGTCCATCTTTAGTGTGCTATAGGTCTAATTCCCACACTAATTTCCAAACTTCTCAAAATCTACCAACTCAACTCAGCTGCCAATACTTAGGTTCCTCCTACCAAGTTCTTCATTCTACAAAGGAATCATGGAAAACTTCCTGCCACAATTCTCAACAGTAAACTCATTCTTGACACAATCATGTGCAACCCTGCAAGCATACCTCCAAGATCTACCAAGTAACACATGACAACTATTCATGTCCATAATATCACACAACACTTGATCCTTATACTACCCAATCTGGAATTCAATAGGGCATTGCTCCCTCACCTGCAAAGCATGCTCACCTTGCAACCAACCAATCTTATAAGGATAAGGATGTCTTACTCTCTTTAAACCAAGTTTCTAAATCATCTCCTTAGCAACAAGATTATCAGTATTACCACCATCCACAATCACCTTGTACACTTTACCACCACACTTACAAAAAGCCCTGAACAAACTAGTCCTCTGACAAGAATCCAATGTCCTTTGACCAACCAATACTCATTGAACTAGCAAACTCTCTCCTTTTTCAGGTTGACTATCTTGGGTTGCAACCTCATTCACAACAACAGCTGTCCTACCATGTGGGCATTCAAAAAATCTATGCCCTTCTTTCCTACATGTGAAACAATTACCTTTGAACTCACCTCCACCTATTGTCCTTTTTTAGTCAATAGATTTTGGTTCACCTTCAACACTCAGTTTAGCTTGTGCCAAGCTATCCTACTTCTCTTTTCCTCTAACATTACCTTGACTTTTCCTCTTCAACTTATCTTTTGCCTTCATAACATACTAATAAGAATCCTCAACTAAAGAAATATTCAGCATACCAACCTCATCCTAAATATTAAATCTCAAACTATTAATGTACCAAACTACCTTCTCCTTTGATAATTTTGTATGACTAGACCAAATATTCAACTTGTAGAAGTCCTCGGTATAATCTTTCACAATCATATCCTTCTATTTTAGATTTTACAACCTCTTAAATAACTCAAGTTCATAATCAACAAGAATGAACTTAGCCTTCAATTTAGTTACCATCAACCTCCATCTAGTGATCTTCATTTCACCTTCTTCATCTCTATCTCTTTGCAATTCTTTCCACCAAAGAGCAACATGTCCTTTCAACTTAGCTTGTGCCAACCTCACTCTGAGTAGATCCTTAATATCTTCTAACTCAAAGTATTCTTCCAATTCACCAATCCAATCAATCAGGTCTTCAATAGTCAAAGTACCTAAGAAATTAGAAACCTCCATCTTATGCTTCAACTTCAACTGAGATCCAGGTCTAACAAACTGACTAGCCCTAATTCCAATAGGTCTCTCCACACAATCAATTATGTCCTCACCACTAGATCCAACAACTTCAAAGTCTTCAATAACTTCCTCATAACTACCTTTAGTACCCATATGCCTAGGTACACCACCCAAAGCACTCACAATTTCAACAATCATGTCACTCTTCATCAATGCAATCTTAGATCTAAATTTTGCTCGAATCTTCTCTGAGATCCTTTCTTCCACAACATCATTAAGATCATCAATTTTCCTAGGGTCTAATCTTCTTGGAGGCATCTTCCATAATTTTTGTAAACCCTAAGCAATAGATCCACTAATCTAGAAGATCAATCAGCTCCACAAGATCAACCTTCTCCAACCCAAGATCTTGGTACAAATTGCCTCAACTTTGACGATCTATCAATACACTTAGGAAAACCTTAGCTCTGATACCATCTAATGTAGTGCAAGACTGGAGAATCCCCAAAGGATATGTACTAACCCCCAACAAATAACCACACAATGAAAACAACACAATAAAGCAACAATAATGCAAGATCTGATACCAAATCACAACTCTTTATTTATAGACATAACTGATTACATACAATATGCTTGACTATAAGGCCTTCTAGGTTAGGGCCAAATACAAACAACAATTACAAAATCAGATCTACAAGATCCAACAAGGCCTAACTTACAATCTCAATCCTAGCTAGTCTAGATCCACAACTAGATAAGACCACTAATAAGAATTCCACATTTGTACCCTCAAGTCCACCAAGTAATCCTCTCATTCTCAAGCCACAACCACTAGCTCTTCAAAATTTGCATCCTCTTCTTCAAGATGGATTTCTTCACCCAATCATAATCATGCCTAAAGACTCCACAAAACCCATTACTTATACCCAACTAAGCCAAAAGTTGGCCTAGTTCATTACAAACTAAAATAATTTCCTTACATTAAATATATGTTGAACCACAAGTTGGCTACAACACAATTTAAATACCCATACATAAATTAAATGCCAAAAGTTTACCCATAGATAACTTGACACCAACAAAAATCAAGACCAAGCTGAGTGTCAGCAAAATTAAGCCAAGCACTAGTGAATTCACAATCACTACCGAGCTCCTAGTGCATGTCGAGTACCATAAACATTACTAAGCTCCTAGAACTTGTTGAGCTCCCAGACATAAACTATGCCCAACAACGACCGAGCACCACTTCTTTGGTGGCTGAGTCCACAACTACAAACCAAAACCCATCCAACATGTAGGATTGCAAGAAAGCTTAGGATGCTCTTGCATCATTTATGGTGTTTGATCTATAATGATTCAAACATGTCAAGATTATTTGTATCAATCTATGAGTTGATATTAAACTTATGGTTTATGGTTAGTAATCTTATACGTACCTTTCTACCTCTTAAACAATATGCTAAATCAAGTACCATTGGTGTAACTTTGGGATCTCCATTTCAATGAGCTTTTTTAACCAATGATGCAACACCATCCCATGTTAATGAACGACTATTTTCTTAAGATTGTTGAATCTATACCATCATCAAATGAAGATTGTTTGTAATATAAAAATGTAGTGCATCCCACTCATAACCAACTATAAAATAAATAAATAGACCACTTAAAAACAACTTATATTGAAGATTTATAAGAATTAATAAAATACAATAACATCTTATAATTACCTCTCACTTTCCTCAATCTACCTTTCCCCATCAAGTACTCACCTTTGAATTTGTTAATGGAGTTGGGATCCCAAATGCAATCTACATGGATATTTGTTGCAAACTTGAGAAGATATTCAATAATGTACACTACGGTTTGGTATACCATATATCCCTCCACCATAGAACCCTTAAGATGTGCTCTTTGTCAAACCAAGCCCTTCATAAACTTTAATTACCTCTCAACCATCCACATTGACCTAGTTTATAGAGGCCCACATAATTCAATCTCCTCAACTTGATGTATGAGGTAATGTTCTTGAGCATTGAAAAAAGCTGAAGGTAGACACTTTTGCATTTCACACATACGTTGAGGAATTTTTCTCTTTCAATATTTTATATCTTTTTTTATCAATTTCTTTAGATAATAACCACCTAAAAGAGATTTAGAAAATATATAATAAATTACATAAAAAGTAAAGTATATCGTAAATATAATATATGTAGCAAATCCTATGGAAATTTTTTAGGACTTCTTTTAATGCATCACTTTGCTGCTCTGTTAATAACCAAGGAAGGACACTTCTATTTTTGCGGTCTCCATTGTTGTTTGATTCAATGAAATTTTTTAGTGCATGGTTGGATTCATGAGTGTCATTAAAAATTTTGGCAATTTTTTTCTTTGTCATGCTTTCCATCTAATATTTTCCATAGTGTCTTTGTTACATTCTTTCCAATATGCATAGCATCAAACAAATGCACGATCGAGAGATCCTTGTAGTACAACAACCTACTAAATTGAGTAGGATAACTTTTTATTCCTCTAGGATGTTGGTCATTGATGCCTTAACGACCTTCACAAGCATCAATTACATCATTAATAAATAAAATAAAATATCAAAATATAAATTTCAAACAAAAATTATCAGATGGAATGACATTACCTCAATGATTTAGTCTATTGTATTCCATCTTCCACATATGAGGTGTCATTCTTCACGGCCTTGATGTTGTCTCTTATTTTTCATTAAAAATATTTATTTAAGTAATTCGATACTTATGATTATTGTGGAGAAAGTGCGTAAACTCATCAATCACTTGCTTTCCTAAACTTCTTGAATGATGAGATTTTATCTTCGGACCACAAATTGGACATGCGAATGTTCCCTTTGTCTAATGACCTAAGAGATCATGTAAAATTATCATGTGCAACTTAAACATACAACAATAATGTGTAAGCACTATAACATACCAAAAATATGTGACCTTAACAATATAACATACTGCAAAAATGAGTTAGCCCAAGGGCATCATGTATTGTCCATACAAACATTGCATGAAATTGAAATTGTCTTTGTCCTATTGATCTAGAGATGTCATACATAGTGATCCCATTCCATAACTTTAACAACTTGTCAATAAGGGTCTCAATATACACGTTTATATCTTTAACTTGGTACTTAGTTGAATGAACATAAACATTACATAACTATTATGACCATTTTGTTGCAGTGTTTATAAATTAATTTAGATAATTATTAAATGAAAAAATACCTTGTATAATCATTGAAAAAATTATGCACTCCCTCTTTATGGATATCCAAGGAGGAATGCTATTGTTAATAACAAAAATATGCCACACTAAGTAAACATATCTCATATCTCCAAATGGATTGAAATCATCTGCTACTAATGCAAGCTTTAGATTATGGGGTTCTTCTTTAAATATTGTCCACCTATCTTCTATGTCCTTAAATACAAAACCATTTGTAGGCATTAACATAATGTCATCTTGACTTCTATTGCGTGCATGGTAATCCATAAATTTTTCCAAGCTAGTACAATTGAATAATCATTCAAGATGTGGAATAATGAGAATGTATCAAAGAGACTTGTGAGGTGCCTTTTTTGTTATTTGATCTAACCAATATCTATTAATATGACAATCAGGGCATTCTGTTGCAAATTCATGTTGTTTATGATATAAAATGTGATCATTGGGACATTCATGTATTGTTTGATACTTCATTCCAAATTGATTCATAATAGTAGATAATTCTTGATACAAAGTTTTGCTATAGAATTAACAATTTTTTGGATTTCTGGTTGCCTGTATAGTTTAATGGATTGAATGAGTCATTTTAGGTTTTTATTCTTGTATTTCATGTAGTTACAATACTTTTTGTCTTAGAGGTCAATTTTATTAGAGATTATTTGTGCATAGCTATAAAAACACTTGTACATAGATCGCTCACTGTTCTTGCATTAATTTTTTTTGGAAAAATGGCTCCTCCATAAATCCTCATCATGGCTTTTGGGGATATGAAGGAGGAGCCTTAATCAGTAGTTAGGGTAGCTAGATGTTTAAGTGTGGAGGGTGGGATAAATATCCTCTTGAGGTTAGGGTGAAACAGGGGAACTCTTATAGGCTAGAAGAGATCTTAGGTGATTCTTTGGATTAGGAAAGGACTAGTAAGCAATCCAACTTACATCAAACATCATAGATGATTGAGCTATTGATACCCTACACTGAGAATTTTACTAGAGAAACACTACTTGAAAGATTGGAAGCAACAAAAGAAAGCCTAAAAAAATCTAGAGATTTTCCCAGAGTGGAAACAACCTTTAGTGAATTAAGTGTTAACCCTTCTTTATCAAGAAGTGCAAGCACTAGTGGAGACTATGCTAGCAACCACAGATCCATATCTGAGGAGGATAGAAGACTTGAAGAAGTAATTGCCCTACTTGTAAGGAGAGAACTAGATGGTAAGAGAATCTTTAAATGTTGGACTTGCAATGAATTTGGTCATTATGCTTCTAAATGTCCTAAGAGAGAGAAATTGCATAAGTATAATTTCAAGTCTAGAAATCCTAGAGATTATTTGTATGCAAATGAAGATGATGAGTCTGAAGAAAGAGTTCAGACTAAAAGTGATGATGAGTTAGGATTTGTATCTATAAAAGAAAAAAATCTAGAAAAAGAATTTAGATAAGAGAAAGCCCTACTTTCACAACTTGAAAAGAAATATGATTGGATTATAGATAGTGGTTGTTTTCCCATATGACTGGAGTCATGAATAAGTTTGTTAAGTTTAGTGATCATAATGGAGGAATTGTCACAGTGTGTAACAATGTAGCTTGTCACATCAAGGGAATAGGATCTGTCACTCTTGAATTAAAGACTAACATTGATGATGTTTATTTTGTTGTTAGATTAAAGCATAACCTATTGAGTGTTGGAAAATTGGTTGACATAGGTTAGCAGTTGCAATTCATAGAGAAGACATGCATTATCAAGGATAAAGGTGGTAAGTTAATTGGCACTGGTATAGGATCCAGAGGTAATGTGTTTCAATTGAACCCTAAAGAGATACCATCTTTAGTTGCAAATGTGCATAACAATTGGTCATGACATAGAATATTTTTTCATATAAACTTTGAAAATATTGTGAAGACTAGTAGTACATTTACTGTAAGAGATTTACCTAAAATTGTGAAGCCTACTAATGTTGTGTGAAAGAATGTGTTATGGCTAAGTAGAAGAAAGTTACTTTTCCTAGCAAGAAGTTCACAACCACAACAAAATTAGATATTGTTCATATAGACTTGAGTCATTCTACCAGAACAAGAGGATTCTATGGTGAAAGGTATTTTGTGATTTTTGTTGCTGATTTCAGTAGAAATATGTGGGTAGCACTTCTTAAAGAAAAGTCTTAAGGAATTTGAAAAGTTTAAGTTGTTTAAGAATAGAGTTGGGAATGAATCTAGAATAAACATAAAATATTTAAGATTAGATAGAGGAGGTGAGTTTACCTTGAAAGAGTTTAACATCTTTTGTGTAGAGAATGACATCAAGAGATAGCTATTAGCATCTAAGACCCTTGAATAAAATGGGATTGCTGAAGGAAGCAACTGTTAGCATGAATGTTGATGGTATTCCTTTAGGGGGGTATCATAAGCATTTCTAGAGAATGTGGAGATTGTTAGTATGATTGACATGTTTCATGCATGACTGTGTTTGTCATTGTTGACAACATAATATGGTTTCTATGAAGATTGGCAGAGTAGAAGACATAGATCAAGGTCATACTCACAAATGATTGATGTTCAAGTCAAGAGAGATCAAGGAAATGTTCTATACCATGTCTTGATCATAAGGTTAAGTGCACATAAAATAAGTGGAAGACATACATAAGATATGCTTGATTTACAAAAAGAAGATATAGACAAAGTTCTTTAGAAGCAATTTTTGATAGTCCGATTATATCTCCTAACAAAGATAGAATCTTGAAATGTGAAGTCATACACTAATAGAGGAAAACCTGATGATGATATCGACAAGTGTGCAAGGTCTATAGTCACACATCTAAGAAGTTGTATGGACTGTGAGTCGACAATGTTGTGTAATTGCAAAATAATTAATTATCTTAATGAGGTCCTACTATAATTAATTGGGAAAGCCTCAAGGATGACTCAAGGTATTGTTTTGAGGACATGGTATATAGGAAGGCTATTTTCCTTTTTTAAAAGTATGATTTGGATGTGTATCAAGTGTGACATGTACAGACAAGCGAAAAGTATTTGGAAAATGCGAGTAAACAGTCCAAGGGATTATTGGATGCAAAGTTGATGATCTAGTATTGAGATCAAAGGGAGAAGATGTCCAATTAATATGATATAGGAAGAATAAGTAATAGTATAGTTCATTTGTATTGTTCTGTAAGGAATAATTGAGAGATCATTTGGACACTGGGTTAAGTAGTCTTTCCCTCGAAGTTGTTTGGATAGTGGGTCCATCTGCCTTCTACAACTCCTAATAGGATTGGCACAACTCCTAACAAGGTTAAATATCCTAATAGGGATGAATATGTATTGAATGTTTTTATTAAATCCCAACAAGGGCCATCGTCTAACAAGGAATATTTATATTAGTATATCATTTTTTGGGTACCATCCCCACTGACATTTTCCCTCTGATCAAGGGTTTCCGTAGTTAACATATTTGGTGTAATTGTGTATGAGTATCTTGTTATGGTTGCTGATTATATTGCTCATATGGTCAAGGATTAATAAGGTTGATAATTTTTATAATAGTTGGATAACTGATTCACCCTTGCCTCTTAGGTATATTGGTGGACTTTACATTCTAACAATTGGTATTAGAGCATTAGGTCCTTGAAGAGAAAGCTTAACAACTTTGAGAGATCAATGATGTGTCACTTTAGAAAAGAAAGTCCTAAGTTTTATGGAGTCAACCATGACAGTAGAAAGGAAAAGATAAAGACTCATTTGTTATGTATGGGTCTAGGATATTGGCTTTTGACATAGGATAACAAAAATATTGTAGAAGAAAGTAAGCTTGAGGAATGTAGCGAAGCAGAGAGAGATCTATTTATGTGCAATATGAGAGCTAGAGAAGCCCTACTAACAACTCTTCCTAAAAATGAATACAGTCAGGTAAAATCATTAGAAATATCTCATAAGATTTGGAAAGATTTAGAATCTACTTTCAAAGGAGATAAACATGCAACGAGAGTAAGATTACATAATTGGATATGTTTGTTTCAAGATGCTAAAATGTTGGAAGATAAATCTGTGAGAAGCTATATTGGTAGGATATCTGAGATTGTTGCAAGAATCAAATCTTATAGTGGATCCAAAGAGGAGGATGCAATTGTGTGGAAAATTTTGAAAACTTTAACACCACCATTCAAGCAAGTAGCACATATGATTGATCTTTTAATACCCTACACTGAAAAGTTTACCACAAAGACTTTTCTTGGAAGACTAGAAGTAGCAAAATCAAGTTTGAGATAGTCTAGAGAATTGACTAGAGTGGAGGTAGCCTTCAGTGCCTTAAGTGTCTGTCCTTGCTTATCCATAAGTGCAAGCACCTATGAAGGTTATGCTAGCAGCAACAGATCTAGATTTGAAGAGGACACAAAGATTGAAGAAGGTATAGCCTTTCTTGTAAGAAGGAACCAGATGGTAAAAAAATCTTTAAATGTTGGACATGTAATGAATTTTTTCATTATGCTTCTAAGTGTCCTATAAGCGAGAAAAAGTATAAGAAAAATTTCAAGCCTAGAATGCCTAGAAATTATTTTTATGCAAATGAAGATGATGAATCTAAAGAAAAAATTCAAAGTGAAAGTGATGATGAATTAGGATTTGTGGTTATAAAATAAGAAAGTTCCTTATCAAAATTGTGGCTACAAAAGAAGAAAGTTCTTTATTGAAATTAGAGAAGAAAACTCTCTAGTTTCTCAAGTTGAAAAGAAATCTGACTGGATTATTGACAGTGGTTGTTTACATCATGATTTGTGATATGAACAAGTTTGTTAATTGCAAAAATCATGATGGAGGTATTGTTAGAGATGGAAACAATGAGGCTTGTCACATCATAGGGATAGGATCTATTACTCTCGATGGAAAGACTAACACTGGTGATTTTTACTTTGTTGATGGTTTAAAGCATAACTTGTTGAGTGTTGGACAACCAGTGGATAAAGGTTATAAGTTTTAGTTTATAGAGAAGACTTGTATTATCAAAGATAAGGATGGTAAGCTGATTAGAATAGGTACAAGATCCAAATGTAATGTGTATCAATTTAATCCTACTAAGATGACATGTTTAGTTGAGAAAGTAGATAATAGTTGGTTATGACACATAAGTTTTTACCATATAAACTTTGATAACATTGTGAAGATGAGTAGTACACTTGTAGTCATAGATTTGCCTGGAATCATGAAGCTTGCAAATGTTGTTTTCAAAGAATGTATCATGGCTAAATAGAAGAAGGTATAATTTCCTAGTAAGATGTTCACTACTACATAAAAGCTAGAGATTTTTCATACAGATTTTAGTGGCCCTACTACAATAAGATGATTCTAAGGAGAAAGGTACTTTATGATTTTCATTGATGATTTCACTAGAATGATGTGGGTAGTATTTCTTAAAGAAAAATATGTAGCATTTGGGAAGTTCAAGATATTTAAGAATAGAGTTGAGAATAAATTTGGTGCAATAAATGTTTGAGATCAGATATTACTTCTAGAGAGTTAACATGTTTACTGAAGAAAATGGAATTAATAGACAATTATCATCACCCAAGACTCTTAAGTAGAATGGGATAGAAGAAAGGAGAAACATATCAGTATCAGAGACATCAAAAGAAATCTTATTTGAGAATGATGTATCCAAGAAATTTTGGAGAGAAGCAGTTAACACAACAATATACACCATGAATAGAGTGTAGATCACAAAAGGTACAAGAAAGACTCCTTATGAATTATGGTTTGGTCATACCCCTTCATTGAAATACTTTAGAATTTTTGGAAGTAAGTGTTACATAAATAAATGTTGGCAATATGGTCAGTTAGATATCTAGTGAGTTGTGATTTATGGTAACATGTATTCAATATTTCATTTATGCATTTACAAATAGAAAATTGTCAAAGTGTTAGAGAGTTTGCAGTAGTATAGAGACATATATGATGTGTACAGATGACAAAATTTGAGCTAGATCATGTATATTTGAGGATAGCTTTATGAGTAGGTAAGTTCATAGATGTGTATATACAGTATGGTGCAAGTTATGGATAAAATATCAGTTTAGGTATTTGACAGAACACAACAAAGTATATTAGAAATATGAGTTGTATGACTTAAGAAATTATTTTGGTAACAATATAATTACTAAGTTATGATGACCCAAATTTGTGGATATTAATCCATAAGTGATTTTATATTATGTCAAGTATGTGAAGACATGAAGGTCTCTTGAGCAAAGAATTATTGATGTGTGAGGTAAAAGTAGAGATCTTATCTTGCACTAAGAATGTGAAGTTGATGTATGACATGTGAACTATTGTACAAACAACTTGAAAGATGTATGAGACTTATGTGATGCAAGATTTGATGTATGATGAGAGAAAGTGTGAATTATAGTAATGAGAAAGTATTGTATGTATACTTATACTTGTGAAGAACTTAATTGTATAATTGCATGTTATGGCAGTGGGCTCTTCTTGCATACATTGTATTTGTTCTACCAACTCCTAATAAGGTTGAAGCAACTCTTAATAGGGTTGAGGATTCTAACAAGGCCTAGTCCTCCAACAAAGACTCAAGATAGTATATGTACTTCATAAACTCCTAACAAGGTCAATATCCTTAACATGATTCTTTTGTTTATTGAATTATCTAGTGGGTATCATCCCCACCGAGGTTTTCTCTTGGAAAGGATTTCCCTAGTTAAAAAACAATGGTGTTATGAGTTCTCTTCATGCATGGTTATATTTACTATACAACATTGTTGGTTTACTTTCATATGTAAGTTATAAAGTAATTAAAAATATTCAATTGTAGGCAAAAGTTTACAGAATACTGATTCAAACACCCCCCCCGCCTTCCCCCTTAGTATTATCTATTTCTAATAATTGGTATCAGAGCCTAGTTACTCTGAAGAGGCTTAATAGATTGAGTAAGATCCCTATGGATATGGAACACTTAAAGAGGAATATTTAAGAAGCTCTTGAATAGATTGACCTTATTACAAAAGAAAGAGATAACCTCAAAGATAGGTACAGAGATGCCAAAGTTTACATTGGCAAACTGAAAGACAAGATTGATGATCTTAAATTTGGTAAGGAATCAAATGTGTAGACTAGTGATAATGATGAAGTAGGAAATCTAAAGAAAGAAAATGAGATCTTGAAACATGATTTGAAAATTGTGGAACTAAAGTTAATTCTTAAGAAAGATGGTAGTAAAAGTGAACCTGATCTTAAATCTGAGAATATAGACCTTAGATCCTAGTTGAGTCAAGTAACATCTAAATTAGATTCTATTAAGATTGAGCAATGGAAAATTAGAAAATCACAATATCATTGTGAAAGGAGAATTGACACAAGCTAAGAAATAGTTAGAGAACCTTTATTCTAGTAGTGAGAAAATTGACGAACAAATATTTCACCAGAGACCTTATGATAAGACAAGCCTTGGTTACATTATTGGAGAGAAATCTACCAAGAAAGCTAAAATTAGAAAAGAGTTTGATTTGAGTAAGATTAAATCAAGTATTAGTACTAAAGTGCCTAAAGAGATTAAACTAGTTGACCTGTCTACAAAACATGATGAGCCTAAGAAAATAGAGCAAGTTGATAAACCTAAGAAAGATAAACCACCCAATATGAGGTCAGAGGTAGATGTTTCATATGCAATGAAACTGGTCATATGAAAAGAGATTGCATAGGTATGCCTTTTAAACCTATTGCTAATTTCTATTGTTATAATTATCATGGTTATGGATATAAAGCAATAGATTGCAAGAAACCTAAGTTTGATAGTAATAATGCAAATAGTAGAATGTTTAGGAACAACAACCCTTAAGGTAATGAAAGAGGAAGATAATCAAGTAGATCTAGTGATGGAGAAGGAAACAATTTGTATGTTACAAGTGTAACAATCCTAGACACATTGCAAGGAATTGCAAAGCACCTGATAGTCAGAATGAAACCAATTAGAGGAGGAATGCACCTGTATGTTAGTTATGCAATAAGTTTGGACACACAAAAAGATATTGTAGAATGGATAGAAGGAACTTCAATACGAATCCGAATCACAAAAGAAATAATAATAGAAATGATAGAAGGAATGATAACAACCATGATAATAGTCAGAGGGAAGTAATCAAGGAACATGTTGATGAATTCAAAGAAGCATTTTTGAGAGCTAAGGATCCAAAAAGTTCTTATACAATTTTGTAGGAATAATATTTTGATGCACCTAATGAGAGATTGAAGTCAGAAGTTGTTTGTGACTCATCCTATTTGAATTAAGCCATTTCAAAAGAGGCAGAGCATTAGTTAAATTATAACTGATGTTAGAAAGAGAGTTAGAATTGGTATAGTTAACAAAAGGTAAAGGACATAGATAGAAGGCTATGGTCAAGTGCACAAGCTTAGATATGATCATAGTAAGTTGTAAGATGGAAAACAAGTTTACTGGTGATAAATTACAATATTTGAATTTGTGGTAGATACACATTTAATGCAAAGTCAAATTTGAAGTGATTTAAAGATAGCAAGAAAGATTATATCTAACATTTGATCATGCAAAGTGTATAGAGCGAATTGAAGAGCACTTTGACAACGAATTGAAGTACAAAAAGAAGTTCTTGAAGCATGAAGTTGCAAAAGCCCTGACTTTTAAGGTATTTGATGAAGTTCAAACTAAGTTTTCAATACAAATAGTTAGAGATTAAATGACTAGTCAGACAATAGATGATGTTAGTGAGAGGCAGAGGCACACGTTCAAGAAACAATAGTTCATTTCTCTTGTGGATGACTTGTTAGGAATTTTTTTACAAATCTCATTGAATGTACTTCAGGTAGAAGATATAAGGAGTTGTACCCACTATAAAATTGAAAGTATAGGAGATGAGGATATACACAAGGACTTAGAAGTCATGTGTAATAATGATCTATCTTTGAAATCTGAGTACGTGCACCTAAATGAGTTGAACCTAGTGAAGTATATGTTCTATATTGAGTTTGACAATCATGACCAGACCAGAATCATTCTGAGTAGGGTTCATGATAAAATGTTTTGGTTAGGTGATGTTAAAGTCATAGTTGAAAATGATCTAATTCATAAGGTCACAAGTCTAAGTAGTGAGGGATGTAACCCTGTAAATGAGAAAAATGTAAGGAACTTGGTTGAGACAAACCTATTTACTAGATTTGATGGAAGAAACATGAAGGTGGATACAATTCAAGATAAAGGAGTCAAGCTATTGAGCAAGATTTTATGGTACAAGTTCAACCATGGTTCAAGGGTTAACTCAGTAGTACCCAGATTTTTACAAACAACCTATGTAATAGAAGTTAAGAGGAGAAAAGTGAACTCATGTGAGATAATCTGAGTATATTTATTGGATAACATTGCAAAACTAAAGAAGACCAAGGAATGTAGTCTTCAGATTTGAGTCCTTATTAACACATTTTTTTTCTATGCTGTAAAGACGTGCCTAGGGATGAAAATTTGCGGAAGTAATGGATGCGCAATGAAGTTGGTGACTCAGTGCTACAAGGAAAAGCTAGAGAATGTCAAAGATAGTGACATAGATAGAATGATGAATATTTTCAAACTAAGATGAAAAAGAGGTACAAAATACCTCCTTCCATGGCAAAGAAGTACAAAGATGATTTATGCTTCATGGTGAAAATTGATAACACATGCATGAAAGTAGTAGAACTAAGGGTGAAATTCATTAAGCACATGGGATATGAGATGAGTGCGAATCTCATTGAAGGGTATGTGTAGATCCTACTCTAGTCAGAAAAGGACACTGAGTACCCTATATGGGGTACTTATGAAGAGAAAGTGAGAGAAGTTCATTTTGAACTTCATGGAAAGGAAAGCAAGAAGAAAGTTGAGCAAGTGATAGATTCTATTCTAAAGGAATCTGGCATGACTCATGAGGAGTTCATTGAGGTCAAAGGAATTGCACTAGAAATGAAGGAAAGTGAGCAATATCAGGTGATATCAACAACACCTATTGTTGTTGCAACACCTTTGAGAGGTGTAACTATTGTTGAACCAAGTGTGCAAGAACTATATGCAATGATTGTGCAAGTGTAACCAGTAACAATTCAGCTACCTAAAAGGAAATTAGAGGTTATCACACCTATTATGTAGAGGAAGTCTAAAAAATTGGTGAAAGTGGAACAAAAACCCACACCACCTACCAAGAAAAGGGTCAAGAAAATTGCCAGTGTACCCAAAAAAAAGAAAAACTCTAAAAGTCAGTGATTTTGAGGAATCAGAGGATGAAACCGAGGACAGACTAATAGAGCAAGAAGTGCAAGAAGGAAGAATACCAACAAGAAGGAAAGCAAGGAAACCAAAGGTAGAAAAAATTAACATGAAAATTGTAAATGATGATAATTTCGTATAGTTAAATAAGTATTATAGAGAAGGCAACTAGAGAATGCCATAGTGAGGAATATGATTTTGAGGAACAAAAGATTTGATAATATTTAGAATAAGATTTTAGAGGACCTATATAATAAGTTATTGAATAGGAAGAAAAGAGTGACAAAAGAGGACACCAAGTTGAGAGAATCAATGATTAAAAAGTTGTGTGAAGTTAACTCTAAGGAGGACATAAACACAATTTGGAAGGATATTGAGCCCTTGCTAAGGAAAAAAAGAAGATAAATTATTTTGATGTGAGGAAATTATGAGGATGTAAGAAAGGAAACAAAGGAGGTCATAGTAAAACATATGACCTCAGTACCTCCAGTATCAAGAAGAGTGCACAACCACAACCAGACAATCTAGTTTATGTGGAAGCCAATATTCCTACTGAAAATGAAGAGGATGTTGAAGAGACATAGTAGGCACGCTCACCACCTCACATAATTATAGGTATTGAATCCATCCAAGTGGATAGTATGCATATAACAATGGATACAAAGGAAAATCCATTTGTAGGCTTTGACACATCTAGTTTTGCTAATATTACAGCCTTCACCAACCTTGATGAAGAAGATGAGGAAGAGGAAAAGAAGAAACAGGAAGAAGAGAAGAGGAAAGAAGAAGTAAAAAGGAAAGAAGAAAGAAATAGAGAGGTTAGAAGAGGAGAAGAAAAAGAAACAAGAAGAAGAAGAAAGAAAGAAGAAAAAAGAGGAAGAGGAAAGAAAGAAAGCAAAAGAAAATTCAAAGAAAGAAGCTGAGAGACTAGAAGAAGATAGGAAGAAGGCTGAGGAAGAGAAGACGATTGCAAAACAAAAAGTAGTTACACTCATTCCAACAGTAACTCTATTAGCAACAAAAGAAATAGTAGTGTACCATCTGATGATGATGATGATCAAAAGGGATTGATGAATTTTTTGAGTAAATTTCTCCAAAAGAACGAGTCGGTTAAGTCTTTGGAGAAGAAGTTATCAAAAGTCTTGGACAAGATGCAAAAGAGAGTTACTACAACTATCACTAATCAAGACTTGAAGTCAAAGTCTAAGGAATTGGTGAAATTCTTTGATGAAGAATTCACAACCTTGTCTGAAGTAGCTTCCACACAAGCACAAGCAAAGCAAGGAGTTGAGGAAACATATTGATGAGGGAAATAAGTTTTATGGATAGTGTATGCTATCATACAAGTACTTAATAGATTTTGAGAATCAAATAAAGGATCAGATGAGTGAACTTCATACACTCACTACAAAGTTACATCTCCCTAAGGCTAGCATTGAAGACTATGGAACAGAAGTGTAGAAGATCCATAACACAATTAGAGGTTTGGAGTTTGATAAGGAAAATGTAGTAAAGAGGTTATCTACTCTTAGAGAAATCTTGTCACCTAATATCAACATTTTTTAGAGGCAACTGGAGGAATGTCTTCCAACAAATACTTCATATGATAAGTTTTCCTATATTGATTTGAGCACAGTCTAAGTGACATCCTATGTATAATGTGCACTGATCAGTATCTCTGATACAATTAAGGAAAATTGGAAGAAGGAAGTGGAAAGACTAAAACTTGTATATGCAGATTATTTTTCCAAGATATCAAGTTGATCAACAATAGGCTACCCAGTTTTATATATAGTTTTTGAAACCATTGTCATTGATGTCAAAGGGGGAGTAATATATGTAAGGAAAATTGTATGTACTAAGGAGGAGAAATATTATATGTGAAGGAAATTGTATATGTATATGTAAGGGGGAGTAAACTTATGTATCAATGTAATGAGTGATAATGAATGTAATAATCCATCTAAACATGAATAGAATGGTTATGTTTTGAAGGCAATTTTGTGTAGTTACTTTTATTTGTTTTTGTTTTGTATGACATCATTTTTGGACTTAGCCAATTTTCCCAAATATTTCCATCAATTCCAACAGGGGATATTGTTGGAAATATGGTTAGTTAGATGTTTAGTGAGTTGTCATTTATAACAACATGTATTCAATATTTCATTTATGCATTTACGTATAGAAAATTGTCTAAGTGTTAGATAATTTATAGTAGTACAAAGACAAATATGATGTGTATAGACCACTTCAAGTTAGCTCATGTGCAGTTGAGGATAGCTTTATGACAATGTCATGATGATGTAGGTAAATGCATAGATGTGTATGGATAGTATGACACAAGTTGTGGATAAAATACCAATTTAGGTATTTGATAAAACATAACAGAGTATATTAGAAATATGAGTTGTACGATTTAAGGAATTATTTTGATAACAAAATAATCACTAAGTTATGATGAGCTAACTTTGTGGATATTAATCCATAAGTGATTTAATATTATGTCAAGTGTATGAAGACATGAAGGTTGATTGAGCAGAGAATTACTAATGTGCAAGGTATAAGTAGAGATCTTATCTTGCACAAAGAATGTGAAGTTGATGTGGAAGTTGTACGACATGCAAACTATTGCATGGAAAAATTGAAAGTTATATGAGCCTTATGTGATGTGAGATCTGATGTATGATTAGAGAAAGTGTGAATTACAACAGTGATAAAGTATTACATGTATACCTATACTTGTGAAGAACTTAATTGTATAATTGCATGTTAGGGTAGTGGGCTCTTCTTGCATACATTATATTTGTTCTAGCAACTCCTAACATGGTTGAAGCAACTCCTAACATAGTTAAGGATTCAAATAAGGCCTTGTCCTCTAACAAGGACTCAAGACACTATATGTACTTCATAGAATCATAACGTGGTCAATATCTTTAACATGATTCTTTTGTTTAGTGAATCATCTAGTGGGTAGCATACCCACCAAGGTTTTTCCTTAACTAGGGTTTTCCTAGTTAACAAATAATGGTTTTATGAGTTCTCTTTATGCATGGTTATATGTACTATTTAGTATTGTTGTTTTACTTTCATATGCAAGTTATAAAGTAATAAACAATATTTAGTTGTGGGAAATTTTTTGTAGAAAATGATTCCCCCCCTCTCAATATTAGCTATTTCTAACAAGAGAGATGATGATATTGGTAAATTTGATCCAAGCTAAAATGAAGGTATGTTCCTTGGTTATTCATTAAAAAGAAAAACTTATAGATGTTTTAATCATAGAACAAACACAAATTGTTGAGTGTGCAAATGTGAATGTTGATGAAAATTTTGGAGTTAAAGAGAAGTTGATGGATTATAATTCTGATGAGGAATAAGAAAATCCTAGAATTGTTGGAGAAAATGTTGAATTTTTCTTTGAGACTAACAATGAATTGCAAAATAATATACAAAATATTTAGGAAAGAGGAGAATAGAGAGATGAATCAAGAGAAGAGATAAGAGTTGAGATAACAATTCCTACACCTAATAGGAACTTGACAAAGAATAACCTTGTAGAGAAGATAATCAGAAGCAAAGAAAAAGGAGTGTTGACATGAAACAAAGTATATGAGGAGTTATGTTTGATTTCTCAAGTGGAACCTAAGAGTGCAAATGAGGCATGCAAAGATGATCATTGGATCCAAGCAACGAAGGAAGAACTAGATCAGATTGTGAAGAATGAGACATGGGAATTGGTTCCTAGACCTATAGACAACAATGTTATAGGAACTAAATGGGTATTCAAAAACAACATGAAAGAATAAGCTGAAGTTATGAGGAAAAAAGCTAGACTGTTATACAAAGGTTACTCATAGTAGGGGGGAATAGATTATGAAGTGACATATGCCCCTATAGCTAGAATGGAAGTAGTGAGAATGTTTTTGGCTTTTGCACCAAGTAAGAAGTTCAAAGTGTATTAGAT
The DNA here is from genome assembly GCA_028749045.1 of Cupressus sempervirens. NCBI lineage: Eukaryota > Viridiplantae > Streptophyta > Pinopsida > Cupressales > Cupressaceae > Cupressus > Cupressus sempervirens. The sequence continues at coordinate 689,084,670 of CM053793.1, forward strand.
GGATGTCAAGTCAACCTTTTAAAATGGACCACTTGAAGAAGAAGTTTACATTGAGAAGCCTAAAGGATTTCCTTTAACTGAAGAACAAGACATGGTGTGCAGACTAAAGAAAACATTGTATGGTCTAAAGAAAGCACCTAGAACCTGGTATGCAAGATTGGATAATTATTTGTCAAAAATAAGATTTGCTAAAGGTATGATAGATGCTAACTTATATTTGAAAGAAATTGAGAATGATTCATTGATCATTGTGATATTTGTTGATGACATAATATTTGGAGGCAATGATGAAGCAAGTGATAAGTTTGCTAAAGAGATGAAGAATGAATTTGGGATGAGCATGATTGGTGAGATGAATTTTTTCCTAGGTTTACACATTGTGCAAAATAATGATGGAATTTTTATTTGACAAGCTAAGTATTTGAAAGATTTTTTTGAAAATATTTGGCTTGGAAAGTTGTAATCCTATTGGTACACCAATGGTAACTAGTCACAATTTATCTAGTAAAGTTGAGATGCCTATAATTGAGTAGAATAAGTACAAATCAATGATTAGAGGTTTTTAATATCTAACTCATACCAGACCATATATAGTAAATGTAGTTGGGATTTTAGCTATATTTCAAGCTGATCCTAAGGAGTATCATTATGCAATAGTAAAAAGGATATTCAAATTTTTTACACCTAATTATGGGTCATGATATGATAGATTAAGTGATTTCACTTTATGTGCTTATATTGATGTGGATTGGATAGGCAATATGGATGATAGGAAAACTACTAGTGGTGGATCATTTTTCCTTGGAGGAAGACTTGTCTCTTGGCTAAGAAAGAAACAAGATTGTATTTTATAGAGTACAACTGAAGTAAAGTATGTAGCGACAAAAAATAATTGTAATCATATCATGTGGATGAAGCAGATGCTGAAGGACATTGGGATAGAATTTTTAGATTCTATTATCATACATTGTGATAGCACAAGTACAATAAGTATGTCTAAGAATCTTGTATTGCATTCTAAGATGAATCATATATCTATTAAGTATCATGTTTTGAGAGAGAAAGTTGTAATAAAGAAATTAGATTGGAATATGTTAGTACAAAAGATGAGATTGTAGATATCTTTACAAAACCCTTACCTAAAGATACATTTGAGTACTTGAGAGCTATGCTTGGGGTTATTTCCTTGCCTATGTCTAAGTAGATTATACAAATATTATATTAGTCCAATAGTAGAGAGCACTATTGTTTGGGTGGACTGAATGTTGATGATTCATGTGTGAGGGAGTATCTGAGATGAACACAGTCATCAAGGACTCTTGGGAGCTAGTTTAGAACAATGTCTTTGGACACTCATGTTATTTCAAGACTTAGTGTAGATGATTGACATAATGAAGCCTTTGTCATTGATGTCAATGGAGGAGAGTGTGCATGAAAAAATCTCCTAAGTATGTATGGGGGATAGATTGAGATCTCCTATGTATAAGGTTTTAATGGAAGATGCATTAAATGAGAAATATTGAGAGTTGTTTAGTGTGTGAAAAAATGGTGCAAGTTGATTAATGTGTGAAAAAAGTGATGTTGATCATAAAAGAAGAGATGCAGATAGAGTAGTGTTCTATTAATTTTTAGATTTGATTAAAGGAGAGGATTTGAAAAGATAAGAACAACAACAGTTGCAACAAAGTATTGTTTTGGTATTCTTGGAACTTAGATGTTTTTCATCTATGTTGTCATTAATGCAAAAGGGGGATATTGTTAGCATGAATTTTGATGGTATTCCTTTGGGGGAGTATCCTAGGCATTGCCAAAGCATGTGGAGATTGGTAGTATGATTGACATGTTATATTCATGACTGTGTTTGTCATTGATGACAACATAGTATGGTTTCTGTGAAGATTGGCATAGTAGAAGATAGAGATCGAGGTTGTATCGATAGATGATTGATGTCCAGGTAAAGTGTGATCAAGGACATGTTCTAAATTGTGTCATGATCACAAGGTTAAGTGCACATGAAGTAAGTTGAATACATATAGAAGATATGCTTGATTTACAAAAAATAGTATACATACATAGTTCTTTAGAAGAAGTTTTTGATGGTCATATTATATCTCCTAATAGAGATACAATCTTGATATGTGAAGTTATATAGTGATAGAGGATAACCTGATGATGATGTCAAGAAGTGTGCAAGATCTAGAGTTGCACGTGTGAGAAGATTTGTAGATTGTGATCAGATAGTGTTGTGTAATTGTGAAATAATTAATTATCTCAATGAGGTCATATTATAATTAATTGGGAAATCCTCAAGGCTAACTCAAGGATTTTTTTTGAGGAAATGGTATAAAGGAAGGTTATTTTTCTTTTGGTAAAGTATGATTTGGATGTGTATCAAGTGTCAAGTGTGCGAAGAAGAGAAGAGTATTCGGAAAATGCTAGTAAGCAAGCCAAGGGATTATTGGATTTAAACTTGGTGATTTGGTATCGAGATCAAAAGGAGTATAAGTCTAGTTGATAGGAAAAAGGAAGAAGAAGTAACAATATAGTTCATTTATATTATTCTTCAAGGAATAATACAAAGATAATTTGGACAGTGTGTCCATCTACCTTCTACAACTCCTAACATGGTTGGAATCTCCTAATAGGGACTGATATGTACTAAATGTTTTTATTGAATCCTAATAGGGTCCATCATTTAACAAGGAATATTTATATTAGTACATCATTTTGTGGGTACCATCCCCACCAAGGTTTTCCCTATGATCAAGTGTTTTCCTAGTTAACATATTGGTGTTATTATGTATGACTATCTTGTTATGTTTGCTGATTATATTGCTCACATGGTTAAGGATTAATAAGTTTAATAATTGTTATAATAGTTGGATAGCTAATTCATCCCCCCTCTTTGTTATATTGGTGGACTTTACAATCTAATAGAAAAAAGTCTATAATAGAAGCAACGAGAGCCATGATGTTTAAGAATGATGTATCAAAAACATTTTGGAGAGAAACAATTAATATAATAGTATACACAATAAACAAAGTGTAGATCAAAAAAGGCACAAACAAGGCTCCCTATGAATTATGGTTTGGGCATGCACCCTCAGTGAAATATTTCAAAATTTTTGGAAGTAAATGTTACATTAAGAGAGATGATGATATTGGTAAGTTTGATGTAAGAAGTGATGAAGGTATTTTCCTTGATCATTCATTGAAAATAAAAGCTTATAGATTTTTTAATCAAAGAACTATGACTATTGCTGAGTGCACAAATGTGAAAGTGGATGAAAAGTTTGAAGTTAAAGAAAGAGTGTTGTATTATAATTCTGATGAAGAAGAAGACAATCCCAAACTTGTTATAACAAATATTGAAGTTTTCTTTGAGACTAAGAATGATTTTCATAATGATGTTCAATTTTTTGAACAAAGAGAAGAACCAAGCTTAGAACCTAGAAAAGATGTAAGAGTTGAAACAAGAATGCCTACACCGAACAATAATTTGACAAAGAATCACTCTGCTAATAAGATCATTGAAAGCAAAGAAAAAGGCATTATTACAAGAAATATAGTACATGAAGAACTATGTTTAATTTCTCAAGTTTAACCAAAGAATTTAGATGAGGTATGTAATGATGATCATTGGATCCAAGCAATGAACAAAGAACTAGATTAGATTGTGAAGAATGAGACATAGGAGTTGGTTCCTAGACCTAAATAGAAGAATGTTATGGGAACTAAATGGGTTTTTAGAAACAAGATGAATGAACAAGGTGAGGTTGTAAGAAATAAAGACATAATGGTATGTAAAGGAGATTCACAACAAGAAGATATAGATCATGAAGATACATTCGCCCCTGTTGCCAGACTTGAAGCAGTAATAATGTTCTTGGCTTATGTAGAAAGTAAGAAGTTCAAAGTGTATCAAATGGATGTAAAGTCAGTATTTATAAATGGAGAACTTGAAGAAGAAGTCTACATTGAGCATCTTGAAGAATTTTCTTAGATAAAAGAAAAGGACATGGTATGAAGATTAAAGAAAATATTGTATGGTCTAAAGCAAGCACCTAGAACCTAGTATGCAAGATTGGACAAATATTTGGCAAAGTTGGGATTTGCTAAAGGTATGGAAGATAGAAATTTGTATTTGAAAGAAATTGAAAATTGATTGTTGATTATTGTGATATTTATGGATGATATAATATTTGAACTAAATGATGAAGTGAGTGACAAATTTGCTGATGAAATGAACAATAAATCTGAGATGAGTATGATTGGTGAGATGAAATATTTCTTAGGTCTATAGATTGTACAAAATAGTGATTTTATTTTTCCTATCACAAGATAAGTATTTAAAAGACTTGTTGAAAATATTTGGCTTGGAAAGTTGTAAGCATGTTGGTACACCTATGATAACTAGTCACAAGCTATCTAGAAATGATGAGACACCTACAATTGAAAAGAAGTACATATCTATGTTCCAAGGTTTGTAATATCTGACTCACACTAGAACAAATATTGAAAATATAGTTGGGATAGTAGAAATATTTCAAGAAGATCCTAAAGAATCACATTATACAATAGTAAAGAGAATATTTAGATATTTGAAGGGTATACCTAATTTTGGCTTATGGTATGATAGATCAAGTAATTTTACTTTGTGCACTTATAATGATGTGGATTGGGAAAGCAGTTAGAAGAGAGAAAGAGCATCAGTAGTGGAGCATTTTTCCTTGGGGGAAGATTGGTTTCTTGTATGAGCTAGAAAAATGATTGTATTTCATAGAGTAGAATAGAAGCAATGCATGTAGCAACAACAAACAATTGTAATTAGATCATGTGGATGAAGAAGATGCCAAATTTCATTGAGATATAATTTTTAGAACTCATTATCATACATTGTAATAACACAAGTATAGTATGTATGTCTATAAATCTCATGTTACATTCTAAGACAAAGCAAATATTTATTAAGTATCATGTTTTGAGAGAGAAAGTTGTAGAGAAAGAGATCAGATTAGAGTATGTGAATACAAAATAGTAGATTGCAAATATCTTTATGAATCCTTTGCCTAAGGATACAATAGAATATTTGTCAAGTATGCTTGGGGTTATGCCCCTGCCTACTTTTGAATAGATTATGTAGAAAGTGCATTAGTCTAGTAGTACATAGCACTATTGTTTAGCTAGACTGAATGTTGATGCCTCCTATATGGGGGAGTATCTGTGATGAGTAAAGTCATAAAGGACTCTTGTTATTTGGTGTAGAATAGTTTCTTTGGAAACTTGAGATGGTTGAAGACTTGGAGTAGATGATTGAAATAATGAAGTCTTTTTCATTCATGTCAATGGGGGATAGATTTCATGAAAAACATCTCCTATGGATGAGGGAGTAGGGAGAATAAGCTCTCTAACATAATAGGGGAGATATTGTGTACATGAAATATGTTAGTATGGGGGAGAATTGTTCTTGGATAGATAGATAGATTGATATCAATAGGAGAGAAGTTGTGAACAATTGATTTCCATCCATGTAAATTAGATAAGAATAAAGAGTCATTCCTATGAGTAATTGATGTCTATCCTAAGAGTAATAAATCACAAACAAAATAGTATTCCTGTGAGTTTCAAATTTGATTGATGAAGAGGATTTGAAAAAGAGAGAGCAACAATAATAGTAGAGTTTGATTTGGTATTCTTGGAACTTAGATGCTTTCCATCTATGTTGGCATCAATGCTAAAGGGGAAGATTATTAGCATGAATGTTGATGGTGATCCTTTGGGGGAGTATCCTAAGCATTAGATAGATGGATAACATGATTGAAATGTTGCATCCATAATTGTGTTTGTTATTGATGTCAACATAGTATTATTTATACGAAGAATGGTAGATTAGAAAACATAAAACAAGGTTGTATGAATTGCATATTAACGATTAGGTCATGTGCAGGTGAGAACATATTCTACACTATGTCCCAATGAACTTGAAAAGTGCATGTGTAGATGCTCAAAAATGGTTTGTGCCTACTATTTAATTGTACTTTTCATACTAATAGATCCTATTTTCTCATTTCACTGATTTTGATCTTTTGGAAAAACTTGATCATCATTCAAACATATTTTGACATATTCTTCATCATTCACACCCCCTTTCAAATCAACTACAGATTATTTCAAAATCAATTCTTGTTTTATCTAAAGTTTTCAAATTTTAAATCAATTTAGTATCATCATAATATTTTTTGATCAACCCTAAACCATCCCAAATTAACCCAAAACTATTTTGAGTCAACCCTAATGAATCTAAAACATGTCAAACATCCCTAATCAATCAACATTTATCTAATCCTATGCATTGTTGTGTCCAATGCCTCATGAATCTATCAAACCTATCAAATCTAACCTTAGCACTGCCATGCCCCTCGACACCAGGTCAATCTGTCATCTTTATCATCTGATCATTGACATTTTTGAGTCCCTTAGTGTTAGATCATGGCCATATCCAATCAATTTTAATAATATTTACAATGTCTGTTGATGTTATTATGATCAATCTTATTAATCAAATTTGGTCCTATTACATTTACAATATCTATTAAATATCACACATCATTAATCCATGTCATACATTCTTGACGTATCATCAATCCTTACCATTCAATCAATTTGATCATGGATTTTATCTAACCACCATCATCCTAGTCAATCTGCATAATCATCACAATTTATTGAAAGAGTAATCCTACATTTATTTCATCAAATTGTCCAATCATTTACTAATTTTTCCTATAGGATTAGATAACCCATAATCTATTCCTATGTCATTTCAATAATTTTGTTCATCCCACTTTACTAATTATTCTTATTAACCAACATTCTCATTTAATTAATATTTATTAATTAATTGATCCATCTTTTCAAACTATGAGAATTCTCAAATTCCTAAGTCTTATTTTCCCATTTCTAATTTCTAATTTACTAATTTCCATTTGTGTGGAATTATGCATTTTCAATTCAAAATTCCACCCAGTCTTGACAGATGGCCATAATGTGTCATAGATTCTCTCTCGACACTTAGATATTATGTGTCATATTTGGCATATAGTTCTTCTTATGCATGACTATTATAAGCCACATTCATCATAGATTCTTGTCTAAAATTGGATTATTAGAAATAAATAATACTGACCGGGGGGGGGGGGGGGGGGGTTGAATCAGCCTTCAAGATTTATGTTCAATAGTTCACATCACATAACACTTTCTCATCTATCATAGCTAGCACACTTAACTACACAAAGTAAGATCTTTACTTATACCTTGCATAATTAGAAAACTCTGCTTAGTTGGCCTTCATGTGTTCATGTGCTTGACATAATATAAAATAGCTTATGGAATAATATCTACATAGTTGGCTCATCATAACTTTGTAGTTATCTCATAACCATAATAATTCCTAAGGCTGTACAATCCAATTCTCTGCTATACTATGTTAAATACTCGCACTGGTATTTTAATCATATCTCACACCATACTATCCATACACATTTGCACACTAGCACACATCATCGTGATATTTTCAATGAAGCTTTCCTCAAATGCACATGAGCTAACTCTCAACGAGTCATCTATACAATTAACATATGTTCTTTGTGTTGCTGCAAGCTATCTAACACTTAGACAATTTTCTAACTCTAAATGCATAAATGAAATGCTTAATATATGTTGCCATAAATGACAACCATCAAGACATCTATCTGACCATATTGAAAACATGGATATGATGTGTCATTGTAGTATGTAAAATGCTACAAAGAAGAAGCATAAGAAACTATACTACTTCCTACATCATTACATACACCTCAAAATATGGAAGTAAACATGAAAATAAGGATGACATGAAATAACAAGAGCTTAATCTACTCAAAATAGCACTAATGAAAACCTCACAAAATTACCAAGTAGTTATGATTCCATGTTGTGGGATGTGGTTTCTCACAAATCTTGCAGTATAACAATGGGCTAGATAGTGCTTGTGGAAATGAGGAGAGGGCTCTCCTTTTATAGGAAAATAGACGGTTGAGATTCAATGCAAGATGAAGGGCTAGGATCTCTCAGGATCAATGAGGTGTCCATGAGGTGGAGGCCAAGTGGACTCCATATGGATTATGATTTTTGACCATTCAAAGGGGGGAAGATGCTTGCACATGTGTGAGAAATATTTGATGTGATAGGTCAATGATAGGTGTAAGAGGTGTGGGAAGCATGGTCTCTTACACATGTGTGAGACACCTTGATTCTCATGTGAAGGGGACAGACATGCAAGAGGTGTGGAAGGCATGAGGGGTGTGGGAAGTGTGAGCATTCCTCACACATGTGTGAGGATTCCTCACACATGTGTAAGCACACACTTAGGATTAAAAGTGGATTAGCAAGGTGATTAGGAAAAGTAAGTAGGATTAGGAAGTGACTAGGCTTAGGAGCATGGGCTAGGTTAGGAAAGTGAGGTTGGGTGAGGGTTAAAGTTAGGAGCCATGTGCTCAAATAGGATTAAATTTAATATTTAATTCCAAGAGGGAAGGATTTAAATAAACCTTAGTTTATTTAAATCAAGGAAAGGCAAATATAATTAAGTAAATGTAAATTTATTTAATTAAAGGTAAGGTAATTAAATAAATAATAAATATTTATCTAATTGGTCATGAAAAGGGTATTTGGACAATTTTAGGTGTCTATGTTTTTCCCCTCTTTGATATAGCATTAGTAATTTTATATCAAAGAAAAATAAAATAAAGTGATTGGGAGGATAAGACTAGTAGCATGATGCCCCAGTCATGGAAGTATGAGGAAGGATGACGGAGGTGGAAGGGTATGCCCCCTTGAGAGGACATGCAGGTTAGGAGAACATAAATGTTCTCTTGAAATGGATGGGAGTAGAAAATGATAAGAATGATAAAGTTATGCTACAATGGTGTGAACAACCTAAGTTTGGTATTGTATTCAACACTATGCACCAAGGTATGAGGAACCAAGATGACAATGTGTGAAGTACATGTTAAAAAAGGTCTAATACAACCATATGACTTATGAAACAATGATATGGAAGACCATGATTCCTGGGGACAATAGGATGCAAAGACCATGATAAATGTATAAAATACTAATGCATACAAGTAACAAGCAATCATGCACAAAAAACCAAAAGCTAACCAACATTTTGCCCCTAGTCAAGCTAAAAACTGATTAATGGATTGATTGATGATGATTGATTAAGGATGACAAAGCTAACGATAAGCATAATGCACATCCAAGGATTGGGAAGGATTCATCTCATGATAATGTTTGAATATGGTCAATGGATTATCAGCTGATTGGGTCAAATTGATGAATTGATTAAGGATTGATGAACAATATTGCAAGATTAGATTGATTGCATAGTGAGATTTTTTTGATGTTTTTGATTTTATGGAGAGTTGGATGAATGGATGAAATTGAAATGCAAGTAGAAGAATGAACTTGGATGAGATTGGAAGAATGGGAGCATAATTGATTTTATGTGAAAGAATTAAAAGAAGGGAAAATTGATTGAAGTAGAAGATAAATGAATTTGATTGAAGTGAGTGGAAGAATTAGATTGAATGTGATATGAATGCATGTGGAATAGAATGGATTGGGACCAGTGACAAGGGAGAGCCAAGGTATGGTTAATGGAGGAAAAGCAATGTGAGTCAGTGGATGAAAGGAATGGTGAAAGGATACGAGGGGCCAAATGATATGGTAACGAAAAAATTGTGGAGCCAAGGACCATGTTTCAAAGGAGTCCAAATGCCCGATACCAAGGATAGGAAAATGGAAGGAAATATGGTGGGAAAGGATGCATGAAAATGGAAAGATGATACAAAGGCTAGCGTATGGAGGAAGAGAACACATGTGCTCTTCCAAAGCATGTATGAACATTTTGTTATTGTGCCTCTAATATGGATCACGAGCATTGGTATGAAAGTGGAATGAAGAAGGGATATGGTAGGGAGATTATGAAAAAGGGATAATGAAATGAAAGGTATGGATGAAATGTGGGATATGAAGTAGATGAAATAGAAGGGATGACCAAGATCAAGGACATATGAAAGAAAGATGGAAGTATATAGGAGTATGGATGGAAAATGGAGGAATGAACATGACAAGGACTAAGGGATGCAAGATATGGATAACATGTCAAGATCAAATACATGGAAGAATTATGGAAGTATGTAGGAAAATGTATGGGTAATGTGCAAGAGGTACATAAAGTGCATATGGATGGATGAAAGGAAAGTGAAAGTCAAGATTAAAGATGGAAAATGATGATGAATGAGTAGATGGAAGTATGGAAGATAGGTAAGGAAGAGTGGTATGGATGGAGCTTGCCCCTAGTGTAGAGTGCAAGTGGAAGAGGAAAAGTGAATGACGGGATAAGTGGCATTGCAAGGCAATGGATACATGATAGAGAAATGAAGGCAGGACTCAAGCATCTAGATATATGGATGGTATCCCTTGATATGTATTTCTCTTTCTTTATTATTTTCAAGGAATTTTGACTATTTTCTCATAGATGTTGATAGGATAGTGAATGGAGGATAAAGTGGATTGGGGGGTGGGAGGATAATGACCTATGAAAAAGTTTGAATTAAGGAGGTGGAGTGGGTGGGAGGAAGACATGGTTGATGGATGCAATGTTGGGAGACTTTTGAATGAGTGGATGAAGGAGGCAAAAAGATTTTCATTGGCACACACCTTAAGGGTGATGGAAAGGAGGAAATTGTGGAGGTTATGTAGGAGAAAATTTGGATTTTGGGATATAGGGACCCAAAATGGATGAAGGAGACGATGGATTTGGGATGGTGGATTTGGGTATATAAGGACCCAAAATGGATTTGGAAAATGGAAGCTGGGATGATTTATGCATGAGGGAAGCCTTTGGATTAGCATAATTGGATATCATTTGGAATCTTTCTTTGAGATTCATTGCTACATTAAGTAGCTTTGGATTCACAAAATTTTTGCATTTTTTATTTTTAGCCTTTGTGGCCTTTGAGTTCTATTTTGGATCATATTTCTCTTTCCTTGGACATGTAATTTAGAGGGGACATGTTGATCCTTGGATTTTTGTGGGTTTTTGACTTTATTCTTGTTTTCTTTGGCATTCAATTTGCTTCCATTGGCCATGGTATGGGTGTATGAAGGTAAATGGGGTGGAGAGCTTATGGATGGTGAATGTTATAAGGAATTCAAGGATGTGTGCCTTTGTTGATCTTTACTAGGAACATGAGGGGATGAAGTGGGAAACATGGATATGGTGGATGGATGTACATAAGGACCCAAAATGGAAGGAAGGGATGAAGGGTTTGGTTGTGGAACATAAGGACCCAAAATGGATGGAAGTGTGGAAGGAATGGGAATATGGATATAAGGTCCCAAAATGGACTTGGAATATGGATGATGGGAATAATTAGGTTTGGATGGAGGAATTTTGGATTTCAAAGGAGTGGAAGGCATACCCACATCTTGAGACATTATTTCTTCAATGGGATACTTATCATTTTCAACACAAGATGTGAGTCCATGTATATGGGGTTCATGAGTGGATTGGATAGGTGTGATAGGATTATGTGGAGGATTAGGATAATGAGGGGGATTATGAGGGATAATAGGGTTTGAGATGGAGTGGGATCATGAAAGGAAAATGAATGGGAGGTTTGATCTTGACTTAAAAGAGGATCATGTAGCGAAATGAGTGGAGCATGAGTAGGATAATGAGATGGACTGATTTGATCTTGACATGGAGGAGTATTAGTGGATGGAGTGGAAGGAACTTCTTCATGAAGTGGAGGATCTATGGATGCTAGCTCTTGAGATGGAGAAGAATCGGTAAGGTGTGCGGTACATGGAATGTCTTGATCTTGAGTAGGAAGAGGATTATGAGATGGACTAGGAGGGATAAATGGATCTTGAGGGATGAGGGAACAAGGGGATGGAGAAATGCTCAGATCTAGAGGAGAAGAGGACTCTATAATGTCATGCTTTGGAGGAAGGGCTTGAGATGGTATTGGGGGTATGAATTTGGGTGATTGGCTCCTTTCATCTTGTTCTTTACACTTAGCCAAGAGTGCTGCAAAAAACCCCTTATGAGGTGGGGATGATGTTTTTGGAGGATTAGGATTGTGTGAAGGTGGAAGTATGGGTAGGGGATTAGGATTATGGTTTTTGACAGTGGGCTCAAAGTATGGGGAATCACATGGAGGATTGGGGTTGGATGGGACATGAGGACTATGTTCTGTGAAACACGAGGGAGGAGGACATATCGCATGGAAGGTGGAATTTTTATGCTGATTTGCTAGGCTCAAGATAGAATTCTTTAGTTCCTCAATTTCTTTAGCCATGGCATTTCTACTTGAGGCATTATGTGGGCTATTAATGGAATTGTATGTGGTTGAAGGATAATGAGGTGGATTTCCCTTGTCAAAGGTAGAAGAATAATGAACATGAGATGGATGAGAGTTGGATATGAAGTGTTGAGGATGGATTTGATATGTAGGTTGAAAGGGAGGTATAAATCCATATTGTTGTTGAAGACCATCAACCATTTGATTAAGCAGATTCGGATCCATAAATGTTAGACAAAAGTGACGAAATATTCGATGATGGATGAAATATGAATTGGGACTAGGAGCAATTTTGGACTTTGTGTTGATTTGACTCGAAATTGGTTGGGTTTGATTTGATTTGATATTTATTTGAGTGGATGAAGGTTTGATTTGATTTAATAAGAGACCCTATGATATTGCAAACAAGTGAATGTGGGATTTGAGTTAAAGTTCGACGTTGATGACAATGCTCCTATGTACAAAGTAGAAGATTTGATGAAAAGTTGAATTAGAAGAAGGCGTGAATGAATGAAATTAGAAATATTGATTATGGATGAAGATGTAAATGGATTGAATTAAGAATTGATTATAAATGACTAAATTTGATAAGGAATTGGATGCGAAGGATGATGAGGTGAAGGACTAAATTAAGGATGAATTATGAGATTGGTTGAGGAAATTGGATCTTGACTTGGATTATGAATCATGACTACGATGAAGATTATGGATTTTATTAAATGATTAGGAAGACAAAGAAGTGATTTGGACAAATAGAGATGAATAAGACTTCAAGGAATGGTTTGAATGATGAAGACAAGAAATATGTGAGGGTGATGAATTTGATGGAAAGAAGAAGTAAGGTGGATTTGATGTGGACAACTTGACTAAGAGGACTTAAACTAGGACTTTTTTTTGTTGTTTTTGAGATTTTTTTGAACTTCTATGATTTTTTTGGATTTTTATGTTTTTTGATGTTTTTTGATTTTTATGTTTTATGATGTTTCAATAGATTCTCTTTCACTTTTAGCCATGTTGACTTATATGTGTCATACAATCCTACATTTGGCATATTGCATCATATTTGTCAAAGATTTTCCAAGGAATATTAATTCAAGTTACACGCTTGAATTGAGAAATTTCCATCTCCTCATTCATGTCCAACCTCTTGCATTTTGGCCATAAATTGAGCCATCTTGTACTCATTTTCTCCTTAGAACCCATTAGGCTTGAATCATGTTCTCTTGAATCATGCCCAAACCATGCTTCTAGTATTATTGATAGAATTCATCACATCACTTTGTCATTATCCTTTTTCTTTCAATTGTGTGTGCACTAAAGGCAATTGGAGATACATCAACAATGGAGAAGAAACAAGGACATGGGAATTACACTTGAAAATGGGGTTTTGTTGTTTTCAATCTCCTTATTTTCAATGATTTTCATAGTAGATTGAGTAGATTTAGCATATATTATTTGAGTTTGTGATTTCTCATAGTATGCTATCCTACCTATTTTCTAGTCCTACACACGTACAAAAAGTTGAAGACATGTGAGAGTTCTTTAAGAATTATAGAGGACAATGTGGAAATAGAGTACTCAATAGGTGGTTTTTAATGTTTGGATTCTATCTTTTACTAGGATAAAATGATTATGAGTGCAATTAGATAGTGACAATAGATAGTTTGATGATTACATCAGTGAGTGTGTGAGATTAGAGGTCACATGTGTAAAATGTTGTAAAGATTGTGAGCCGATAGTGACTTGTAATTGTGAAAAGATGTAATGTTTTTGTAATATCTTAATGAGGTCCTATTATAATTAATTGGAAAAGCCTCAAGGATGACTCAAGGAATTATTTTGAGAATATGGTGTAAAGGAAGGTTATTCTCCTTGTGATGAAGTGTGATATGTGAAGTATTTGGTAAATGCATGTAAGTGATCCAAGGGATTGTTGGATGCAAAGTTGGTGATATGGTATTGAGATTAGAAGAATTTTGGTTCGGTCAAGAGGACAAAAAGGGAGATGAGGTTATTTCATTTCTATTACCCTACAAGAAATAATATAGAGGCTAATTAGATAGTGAGTTTGATGGTCTTACCCTAAATCTTTTTGGACAGTGGGTCCTTTTTCCTTCTACAACTCCTAATAGGGTTGGCACAACTTCTAACAGGGTTGGGATTTCCTAACAGGGACTTATATGTACTGAGTGTATTTCATTGTCTCCTAACATAGTCCATCCTCTTACAAGCAATTTTCATATCTTGGTGGACTTTACTTTCTAATTGAAGGCAAAGTCACATTGATAAAATAATTTATAGTATCTACCTCTTGCTCTAAAATATCCCTAAGAGAAGGGCATGTATTAGGAGAAGAAGAAATGTCAAGCTTGCCATGTTGAAAATAAAAGGTATAATTAATCACATTGTATTTTTAATGAGGAAGAGAATAATCAACATTATCACCTAGAGGCTCATTTAAAATAGTGACATTATCAATGGAAGGAACATCTATATCAATAAAGTACACCATAGAAGAGGAATTTCCATTAGCTAAAGTGAAGTACATAAAGGTAGGAGGATAGAAAGAAGATATAACACCACCCTTAACCAATGTATCCCCGTAGTCAATTACTATATTAGGAGAAGGGAAAATATCAATATGCCACTCATCTCCATAAAGATGAAGGTTATATGCTAAAGCTAAGATGATAGAAGGGTGGTGTTTTATGTCAAATATAATGTAATGATGCCTAGAGAACAATTTAAATAGATTGTACACCATGAAAAAAGATGAGGGCATATAGAGTAGATATAATTAATCAATATATCATTGAGATGCATGAAATATCCATTGATTTTTTTTTTATTTTAAAGGCATGAAAAGTACATACTCAATGTTGTAAAATCTATGAAAAGAGATCTAGCTAAATACTACTAATGCAAACAAGACTAGATCTAGATTTACAAAGAAGCAATCTAGCTTAAGAATCAAAAAAATGAGGGAAAGTGTTGGGTTCACCAAAATAACGTAAAAAAACAATGCAAAGAAAGAATCTAACTCCAATAACAAAGGGTTGTGTGCAAAAAATATGATGCAAGAGCATCTTGGGTCTTGGTAAAATCTTGCATCAACCAAAAATATTTATTATTTTTCGTAAAGTAACTATTACTTCTTTTGGTTTCATGTTATGTGAAATTTTTATCATATTGAATACCTATCCTAAATCCTTATCCTAAGTGCGTAAAATCTTATGTTAAATGATTCTCAAGTTTTGTGCCATTCTTTGCAGTTCAATTTTTTAGTAATTTTCACCTTGCATAATGTGTTGATATGGTTGGCACAATTTCTATTGCCTACATGGAATAGTGTACTATTAGGAGCCAAATCCTAACTCACATATGAACTAATCATAAAGTGCACGAGATCTAATATTACCTTTGGCAAGGGTTTTTGTTTATTCCTCCAAAGTTGGACCTATAATGTAATTAAATACTTGAGCAGCTAACTTGTGGCTTAGCTGGCTATATAAGAAGACTATTAGATGTAGAAACATAATTGTTTGATAGTAGAGGAATAGGAGAAGCTGAGAGAGAAAATAGAATGCAAGCTTGGACTCTAATTTCATAATTTTATTGTATATGGCCATAACCCAAAAGGCCTCACAATTGAGCATGTTTTGTGATCATTAATAATTACACTAGTGTAGTTTCTTGTGATCTAGCCTCATCTTATCTTTGATTTGATTTTTTCTTTCGTGTGTAACTTTGAGTAGGGTATAATAGTAGGTTTAAGTTGAGTTAATTATTCTTGAATCTCCTATCACCCTACATTCGATGGTATTAGAGTAGAGTTGTTTCTTATAGATTAGACTATGGAGAACCTTATTAGATTGGTTTTAGGGTGGTAGATCTAAAATATAATCTATAACTTACTAAAGTTTAGGATCTTTCATGAACTATTGTCAAGATCGTTCATGGCAAAGGAAATATTGATAATGCTATAATAGATATGTTGAGGTAGATTGCAACTAGACTTGAAGCTGTAGAGACAACCCAAAGAAGAGTTGTACATCTTGAAGATGCTAGTGATGAAGAAGAGGCAACACCTAATCCTAACCCTAAGCCTAAAGTTGAAAAAGATGAAGAAAGACTTTTGAAAGTTTTTTCTAGAGCGAATGTTAGACTTTCTATTGAAGTTGCTTTATATGATGGAAGCCTTGAGACTAATGTAGTATTGGATTAGGTCTCTAAAATGGAAAAATACTTTTAGTATTAAGGTACTCCTAATAATAAGAAGGTTAAGGTTAAGATAGTAGTTACAAAGTTGAAATTTCATGCTTCTCTTTAGTAGGATCATTTGCAAACTGAAAGACATAAGAGAGAAAAAGAAAATATCAAAATGTGGATGAAGATGCTTGGAAATATGAAGAAGAAGTTCCTACTAGTAGACTACCAAGTTAGTTTGTTGAGGAAAATACAAAATTTAAGGCAAAAAAAATGAGCATGAAGGAATATATTGAGAAATTCTACAAGTTAAATATTAGATCTCAACATGTGGATGATGAAGTGGAGAAGGTGGCTAGATACCTGAATGGCCCAAGGACATGAATTCAAGATGAGATCAACTATTTTAAAATGGATAGTGTGGAGGAAGCATATCAATTTTACCTAAGGGTTGAAGAAAGATTGGCAGAGAAACACGATCAAAGAAAAATAGGGAGAGGTGACAAATTTTGGTGAAGAAGAGGTAGAACATATGGAGAAGGTACTAGATCTGACAATGTAGTGCAAGATAAAGGATGGAAGGATTAACCTTCTAGAAAAAGAGTTAATTACTCTAGAGGTAGCTATATTAGTTACTCTAGGAATAATAGTGGTGGAAAAAGAGAAGAGAAATCTTTGTTTAAAGGTACTTGTTACAAATGTGGAGAGGAAGATCATAGAGTAATTGAATGCACTAACTATTGGAGGTAATAGAAGAAATAATTTGGCTTGTGAAGAACTTGGTGAAACATCTAATGAATCTGAAAATGGTGAAAATTTGATTTTGAGAAGGGTCTTGTGGAATGAAGAAGCTAATGAGGAAGCTTTCTTGAGGAGAATTTTATTCAAAACCTGATGTAAGATCATTGGAAAATCATATAAGTTAATCATTGATAGTGGGAGTTATGATAGTTTGGAAGCTAAAGAGCTGGTTAACAAACTATAGTTATAGAGATTGAGACATCCTGAGACTCACCATGTTGCTTGGATCCAGAAAGAGTGTAAACTATGTGTAAGTGAACAATGCCTTGTTAGATTTGTAAATTGGGAATTATCATGTTGAATTCTTGTGTGATATTATGCATATGGATTTTTGTCATATTCTTTTTGGTAGACCTTGGAAGTATGACATACAAGCTTTGTGTGATGGTAGACTAAACCAATATACTATTCGAGTTAATGGGAAGAAAAAAATATTGTTGCTTTTGGTGGAAAAGTTTGATGGAAGTCACTATACCACAATGAGAGTGTTTTGGTTGAGGGTAATAAGTTTGCAAGATAAATGAAACATAATGTTTTCTATGCTTTGATTCCAAGAAAAATTGAGAAACAAGATGAGTTAGAAAATGCACCGAAGGTTGAACCTTTGTTGACTGAATTTCTTGACATCATTTCTAATAATGTACCCAATGGTTTGCATCCTATGATAAGTATAAGTGATTGCATAGATTTGATGCATAAAGATAGTTTTCTTAATAAAGCATGACATAGGTTGACACCTAATGAAAAGATTGAGCTGAATAGACAAGTGCAAGAATTTCTTAAGAAAGGTATGATGAGAGAAATTTTGAGTCCTTTGCAGTACCTGTTGTGCTAGCACCTAAGAAGAATAGAGAAAATAGTATGTGTGTTGACTCTAGAGTCATAAATAAGATAACAGTGAAGCACATATTTACTTTTCCTAAGATGGATGACATAGTGGATAGTTTAAATGGAGAAAAATATTTTACAAAGATTGATTTGAATAGTGGTTATCATCAAAGAAGGAGATGAATTGAAATCTTATTTTAAGACTAATGAAGGTTTGTATGAATGGTTGGTTATGTCCTTTGGCTTAACTAATGCACCTAGAACTTCCATGAGGCTGATGCATGAAGTTTTGAAGAAATTCTTGGATAAATTTGTGATTGTATATCTTGATGACATTTTGATATCTAGTAAGAGTAAGAAAGAACATCTTGAACACATCAGAAAAGTATTAAAAATGTTTTTAAAAAAAAAATGTTGATTAATTTAATGAAATGTTCATTCATGAAGGAAGAGCTTATATATCTTAGTATTGTAATTTTACTTAATGGCTTAAAGACGGTCTCTAAAAAGGTGAGAGTTATTCTTGATTGGCCCACACTAGAGAATGTGGAAGATGTAAGATCATTTCATGGATTGACAAGTTTTTATAGGAAGTTTATTAGAAATTCTAATTCTATTTGTAATTCTATGAATGAAATTATACGAAGAGATAAAAAGGATTTCAAATGGACACATGGAGTACAAAAGATTTTTGAGACATTCAAACAAAAGATTGAAAAATTCCCTACACTTTTTTTTCCTGATTTCAATAAAGTTTTTCAAGTTGAATGTGATGCTAATGGAAGTGAAATAGGAGCTTTTTAAGTTAAGAAGAAAGACATGGAGTTTTATTTAGTGAGAAGTTGAATGATGCTAAGAGAAAACATTTAGTTTATGATCAAGCATTCTATGCTATTGTTCAAGTTTTGAGAAAATGGAGACATTATCTAATACCTAAAGATTTTGTGTTGTACATTTACCATAAAGCTTTGTAGTATTTGGGAAGTTGGAATAAATTAAATCAGAGACATATGAAGTGGGTTTAGTTCTTGTAGAATTTTTCCTTTTCATTGAAACATAAAAGTGGGTAGTTGAACCAAGTGTTGAAAAAGAAGATTATTGAAGTATAGAAACCCATCATGGGAACAATCATTATTTGTCACTGATGTAAAAGCTTCTACCTACTCATAAGAAAATTGCTAACTTTGGTCAGAATGCTATCATTTGATTGATTGATGAATAGGATTTGAAAAGAAAGGATACCAAGAGTACCTAAAGAAGGTTGAGTTATATGGTGTATAAAAGAAGCATTAAGATCAATTAAGAATTTGATGATATAGTGTATTTTTTATCTACTTAAGGCTACAATGAGAGGATACTAAGGCAAAGACAAGAAGAAGACTATGCAAAAAGAATGTGTTTGCCAAGCCTGACTAAGAAAATGATGCAAGCCTAGCATTTAGTTCAGGGTGAGAAAAATTTAGTGTGTGCCAAGAAAAGAAAATTCAATATGTGTCAAGTTGAGAAACCTAGTGTTGATTGAGCATCATAAGTCAATTATTTTCGAGTGACAACATAAAGAGTTTGAATGAAGATTTGATGAATCCAATCTAACATAAGTTGATTTCTTGAATTATGTGAATCATGTTGACTACAAGCTTGATGAGCTAGTAGCACAAAACTCAAGATAGATTGTTTGAAGATGAATTTGATGAGGATTGTAAGAGAAGTTTTTAGAGGGAACATAATGGAAAGAAGGGAGAATTCAATGAATCTAATTAGCCTAACCCTACAATGGATGATTGTGATTAAGTGACAAATGATCAAAATTATCTATTTAAGGAGATAAAAGGCCAGAAGGAAAGTGTGAGTGAGAAAGAGAAGGAGTTTGGAGGTGTTGCTTCATATGGTGGCCGAAGGAATGAACCTATAGTTGGCACACTAAGCAAGAAGGCTTGAAGGGTGAACACACAATTAGAGATAAAGGGGAATGAATGCCAAGCTAAATGAAGTGCTGAATGAGAGATATGAATTTTGAAAGTGATATGTTTTGTTATTAGATCAAGCCCTATAGTTATTTTCTAGCAATAGTAGCAGTCTGGATAAATCCTTTGGATTAAGGTTTACCTAATAGTCATGAGTAAAACCTTTAACCATGTGACATTATAATGGAATGATGTAAATTCCTCTAACAAGGATCACTTTTAATAGGGTGATTAAAATCCTTTAATCAAGGTCACATTTAATAGTGTAAATTATATCCTTTAATAGGGTTCTCTCCTTATAGAGCTCACTTTAGAAGAGTGAAAATTGGTACCATGTTACTAGTGGTTTTTCCAAAATTGGGTTTCCACATTAAATCATTGTGTCAAATTGTGTAATTGAATATTTGGTATTTCATGTTTATATTTCTACAAAGTTTATTTGACCTAGGATAGTGATATACAAAGGTTTGAGACATTGGATGACCTAATCAATGTAGGCACACATATTTGCTGAGTACTAAAATTTTTTGTCTATACATTTGGACATTGGATAACTGATTCACCCTCCCCTCTTTTTTATTTTAAATTATTCCAACACAAAGTTGCTAATTCCTTGAGCCGAAGAAGAAATTTGTTGACATAAATGAGAGTTGAGGTACTTGGTTTTGATGACTTGAAGTGTTTATATGAGACTGATCTTAATTTTGCAGAAGCCATAGAAATCTTGTAAGGAATGAACAATAATGATAAGTGGACTAATTATTTCATTTAAGAGAATATTTTATTTAAGGGAGTTTGGTTGTGCATACCTAGGGGATCTATGAGGGATATCATAATGAAGGAGAATCATAGTGGTGAACTTGCTGGACATTTTGGGATTGATAAGACTATGAAACTAATTTTAGATAGATAATTTTGGCCACAAATTTATAAGGATGTACATAGAATGGTTAGAGGTTGTAGAATTTGTCAAACAAAAAAAGGAGCTAGTCAAAATGTGGCACTGTATTCACCTTTTCATATACCTGATAAGCCTTGGGAAGATGTTAGTATGGATTTTGTTCTTGGATTGCCTAAAACTTAGAGAGGTAATGCTTATATTTTAGTAGTATTGGCATATTTTCAAATGGCTCATTTGATGTAGTTGAGTTATTCTTCAAGAAAGTGGTAAGATTACATGGTTTTGCTAAGACTATTTTTTTTTGATAGGGATACTAAGTTTATTGGTTATTTTTGGAAGACACTTTGGAAGAAGATAAGTACATAATTGAAGTTTAGTTCTACATTTCACCTGCATACAAATGGACAAATTGAAGCTGTGAATCTAAGCTTGGGAAATTTGCTGATATGTTTGGTTGGAGCTAATCTTGTTAACTTCTAGTTGGGTTGTATTCACCTTTTCCTGTGCCTAATAAGCCTTGGAAAGATATTAGTATGGATTCTATTCTTGGATTGCCTAGAACTCAGAAAGGTAATGATTCTATTTTGGTAGTATTTGAAAGATTTTTAAAAATGGATCATGTCATACCTTGTTAGAAAACATCTGATGCATTACATGTAGTTGAGTTATTCTTCAAGGAAGTGGTAAGATTGCATGGTTTTCCTAAGACTATTATTTCAAATAGGAACACTAAGTTTAATGGTTATTTTTGGAAGATACTTTGGAAGAAGATGAATATAGAATTGAAGTTTAGTTCTTCATTTTACCCACAGATAGATTGACAAACTAAAGTTGTGAATAGAAGCTTGGGTAATTTGATAAGATTTTTGGTTGGAGATAATTTTGCTAATTGGGATTTAGTTTTGGCATAAGTAGAGTTTGCATATAATAATTTTGTGAATAGAAGCACTAAGAAGACACCATTTGAAATTGTTATTGGATTTCATCCTAAAAGGAACCACATAGCCGAGAGATTTTCCTACCTAGACAAGAAGAAGTGCTCAAGATGAGGATTTTGAAATTTTCATTAGGGCTTTAGATGATGAAGTGAATGGAAAATTGGAGAACAAAAATCTAAAATATAAATGAAGAGATGATAAAATGAAGTAACATATATCATTTGAATTTGGAGATGTGGTTATGATTCATTTGAAGAAGAGTAGATTTCTAGTTGGTATGTACAATAAGATGAAAATGAAGAAGTTTGGTCCTTGTAAGATTCTAAAGAAATTTGGTCCAGTGAAAATGCTTATAAAGTGGAATTATTAGAAGATATGGATATTTCACCCACATTCACTATTGCAGATATCTTTGAGTACTTTGAATCAGATAATGAGTTGGAAGGTAACCAAGATTATCCTAAGAAACATCAGGACAACATTGAGAGAATCCTAAATAGTAGAATAAGCAAGAGTATAAGAGGAAAAGACTACATGGGATACCTAGTTCAATGGAAAGATGAACTAGTTGAAGATAGTTCCTAGATTACACATGATGAGTTGGAAGTTTATGATTTGGGTTAGAATATGAGTAGTTCCTGATATGGACATAAGTTCTTTATTAACCCCAGGTGTCTGATGTAGGAACATCTTGGGTCTTGGAGCAATCTTGCATCAACAAAAAATATTTCTAATTTTTTTATACCATTTTTTAATTCATGAATTAGTCATTGATACTTTTCTTTTTTTTTATTATGTGTATTTATCATCATGTTGAGGAACTATCCTATATCCTTGTCCTAAGTGCATGAATTCTTATAGTGGATGATTCTTGAGTTTTGTGTTGCTCTTTGTAGTTCTATTTTCCTATTGTTTTCACCCTACATAATGTGTTAATCCAGTTGTCACAATTTATATTGCCCACATGGTATATTTTACTATTAGGAGCCAACTCCTAACTCATATATGAACCAAACAACAACTGTGTAAGATTTTATATGATTGTTGGTGTGGGTTTTTGTTTATTTCTTCAAGGTTGGACCTGTAATGTAATTAAATGCTTGACTTGTGTCTTAGCTGGCTATATAAGAAGCCTAGTTAGATGTGGAAACATAGTTATTTGATAGTAGAGGAATAGGAGAAGATGGGAGAGAAAATAGAATGTGAGCTTGGACTCTAATTTCATAATTTCATTGTATATGGCCATAACTCGGAAGGCCTCACAATTGGGCATTTTTTTGATCTTTAATAATTACACTAGTGTAGTTACCTATGATCTAGCCTCATGCACATCATGTTTTCTCTAATATCAATGTTAATTTCATGAGTAACTCTAAGTAGGGTATGCTAGTAGGTTTGAGTTGAGTAAATCTTTCTTGAATCTCCTATCACCGTGCATCAAAATCTATCACACTCCTATATACTACTATACTTGAGAGAATCCATGATGAAGAGCATCCCAAGAGGCAGCCTATAGCTTCCTATTTATGATGTGAAATGATACAATATACTATGGTGGCTCTCAAATGAACCCAGTTAAGCAACCCTTGTAAGGTGCACCATAGAATGGAAAATTCAAAGGAGTAGACAACAAAGAGTAAATGGATAATTCAAAGGAGTAGACAAAAAGGAGTAGACAAGTATAGGAGTAAGACAAAAAAGAGTTACAAACCCCTAATTAGACTATGTAAGATGCGTTAGTGCATAAAGGAAATATAAGATAAGAATGCAAGTAAAATAAGTGAGTGCAAATGTGTTCAAGAGTGTCAGTAAACAAAATGATAATATAACAATAAAGAAAAAACATGAGATATGAGAGAGCCTCCTTTTAAAGAGAGATGAATGCCAAGGAATAAGAGGAAAAAATCTATGGTGGAGAATAAGTCTCATGTTGACTTTGGTGCACTAGAATCTCCAAGAGACAAGATCAACAATTATGTTTAAGAGGCAAAATATGTGTAGAGGAGAAAGGAGATTCCACCAACCTTGAAAAGTATTCCCTCACATGTGTAGACAAAATGATTTTTATTTTATTTTTGAAATAAGAGTAATCCTATTTTAATTTGCACACATAGAATAAAGGGGGTTTGTTTAATTAAAAGGGAGCATGTTCTTCTAATTAAATAAAGACTTAGGATAAGGTGGTCAAGCCAAAAGTTATAATTGAATAAATTATAAAATGAGGATTTGATCAAAGATAAGTTATTGATAAATAATTTAAAATTGATAGAAAGGGGGCTCACATTCTAGATGACCATTTTTGGGTGATTACATTTTCCTCTCTTTGACTAATGTATGAGTGATTTGCAAACACATTAAGTCAAAGAATGGTGATGTCAAGATAGCTAATAGGAAGTTGGCTCTAAACCTAATAGATTTAAGCATAGAGAGATAGATAGGATGAATTAGAACCCATAACAATAATATAAGAACCAATAAGTCCAAGATAGATGGTAAAGTTAAGATGAATCAGAACCATAATGATAAGATGAGAATGGATACAAAGTAGATAGATCAAGAGTTTACCTCAAGGAAAGTAGAAAACAAATAGATAGAAAAATCAATTAGTCAGATAGATGTAGGTATTCCTACCCCTTTAGGATCAAAATCAAAATAAGGTAGAGGGAATGCAAAAACAAGATAGATATGATCAAGTCAAGATAAGATACAATCCATGATGATAGATAAGAGATTAAGATAAAAGGTTGACCACCAAACATTGATAATATGCCACAATTTGACTAAGTTTGACTAAGAAAGATAAAAGCATAAGAGTCTAGTCAAAGTAAGAAGAATAAAGATTAAAGATAGATAGAAATGATGATTAGAAAAATGGAAATAATATAGGAGGAAGAAATGACAATTACCTTAGAAAGATTAAGAAAATTAAGCTTCAAAAAGTCAGTCGATTGCATAGAAGAAGGAAAAAAATTAAATTGTGTTTTTCATAATAAAGATTAATCTAGACTTCAATTTTGATCCTAAAAATGGATCCAAGACATCAAATTTAGGTAATGGTGCAATTTTTGCAGAAATATGAGACTTCAAAAAATTAGGTCAAAATGATAGATATGATGACAGGCTTAATAAGAAAAGAAAATATGATGAGATGAAAAGATCCAAAGAATATGAAGAAACAATCATTAAGAATAAAGAATTTGAACATAGTTGACTGACACATTCATGAAAAATGAAGGCGATTCTCTTCAAACTGTATGCAAACTTTAATGAAGCTCTAAAATGAAAGCTAACACAAAAATGTGAAGGTTCAAATCAAGGGTCAATTAAGTAGGTCCTTGTTTTTATCATCAAGTCAAATGTGGGAACCTATCATAAGATTCAAAGACATGGAGGCCAAGATGAATCACGAGCAAAGTTTAATATTGCAAGATTAAACCTGTACCAAGACATAAGCATCAAGATAACCATGAGTGTGGTCTTGTGTGAGAAACATAGTGAATAGACAAGGACACACCTTTGAAAATCTTAAGTGTCAATAGGGTCAAAGAAAGATGCTCAAGACACCTAAGATCCACAATGTACAACGACAAATAGAAATCAATGAAAAACATGCCCCATGCCCCTAATCCTTTTAGGTCAATGTCATCCTTGAGAAACTAAGGAGGGAACTCTCAACAAATAAATCAGAATAGATAACACATAAAGAAAATAAATCAAGAAAGACTCAATCATTTTTAGTTGAAATCTGTATGTTGAAGTTAAACTATTGTCTTCCTAGGATTCATGTCTGCAAGGGATAAATATTGCATCATCCTAGATTGTAGACCAAATGTCAACTCAAGGTAAGGTATTTGATATGTGTTAAGAACCACTTGATGCCAAGGAAAGTGATGAAAAAATTGCTTGAAACATTGCCAAAGAAACACAAACACAACTATGAGACCCAATAAGCTATATAATTTGTGATCCCTAGACTTACATAAGGATCAATTTTAAAGTAGGGAAGGAAAAACATATATGAGATGGATTAAGTTTAGAGTACAAAGTGATATGCTGACAGACCTAAGTGTGAGGGTCTCAAGTAACATCTATTTCTAGGTTTTCACCACTTGGCAAGACTTTTTAAATTTTTTTATAGTTATAATATTTTTGGATTTTTGAGATATTTGATTTTTTTGGTGATACATGATCAAAGTTCTTATTGCAAGGTTTTCACTAAGATCATTTTTCAAAGATTTTTTTAGAATTTTTTCAAAACCATATATCAATATTTTTTTAACTTTTTAAAAGATCATAAAGTTGTTGAAAACTACAATTGAGACAATTGTTATGTTGTAATTGATGTCAAAAATTATTGGTAAGATAGTTTCTATTTGAGTAGAGTTCCATATCAAGATGATTGGTGAAGAGGATTAGAGAAGGACATAACAAAAGGACCTAGAGGAAAGATTGAGTTATGAGGAATTATAATGGGAACTTTATCAGTTAGACATTGACAAGATAAAATGATTGTTAATCATAACCTAACTAGAGAATATAGTTGTACTAAAGCCAAGAATAAGTGATCAAAGAAAGACCAAATGCATAGGCTTGATTGAGCAAAAGAGAAGAAGATTAAGGAACTTGAAGCTTATGTTGAGTGATGCTAGAGTTGACTGAGTGAGAGTATAAGCTGATAAAATATAGTATTGATCATGCATCAACATTGATCAAGTATCATAAAATATACTAGACATAATAGTTAGTAGTGACTTAGTAATTCAGTGATGACTGATTGTCAGAATCCAGTGTTGGTCGAGGGACAACATTTGATAGAATATGAGGAAATCTTGATTTCCAACCAACACAATTGAGTTCTTGGAATATGGAAAGCATGTTGAAGATAAGGATGGATGAGATGGATTATTTAATTCAAGGGAAATCACATTTGAGCATTTTTATGCATGAATTCAAGGAGAAGTTTGGAGAAGTTTCTAGAAGAGAAAATAGGAGACAAAATGATGGAAGGACTCATTGAATATGACCTAACTCTAAGATTCTACGGTGATGTTTAAGTGGAAAAATATTAGAATTACCTATTGAACAAGGTATAAGGGCTAAACTTTGGAGAGGTTAATAGAGCTGGTGAAGACCTTAACAAGGTTGGAGTAGTTTTTGATTTTGTTGATTGGAAAACTTGAGAAGAAGGTTGAACAATGAATCATTGTGGTGAAGAGTGATTTCTTGAAGGATTCCAAGTAAATAAGTGATGGAGATGTTAATGGAGGCTAGCCTATGAGTCAACTCTTGGACCAGACCGTGATCTATATTTTTAAACAGAGTTGTACTTGTCAGATTAACCTGTTGTTACTTTCTAACCATTGTATCCATGTTGAAATCCTTTCATCAAGGTTGACCTACTAGTCACATGTAAATCCTTTAATTAAGGTGGAATTCTAATAGAATTTTCTTAAGCCCTCTAACAAGGCCACTCCTAATAGGGTGATTAAATCCTTTAAAAAGATCACATTTAACAATGTGTTTTGTAACCTTTAACAAGGTTAGCTCCTAACATGGCTTACTTCAAAAGAGCAAAAAATTGGTGACATGTTACCAGTGGTTTTTCCCAAATTAGGTTTCCACATTAAATCCTATTGTAATTCTTGTGTGGATGTTTTTGATTAGATAAATAGGTTTTATAGGGATCCTAAAACCCAAAAGTAATTACATAACTATGGCTTATAATGAGCAATTAAAGTCCAACCAAACAAAGATAGGTCTCTTGACTGATAATAAGCATAAAGTCCAGCCTAAAACAAAGGCCAACAAAAAGGCTAGTAGAACATCCAAACAAAAAGCCAGAACAAGCAAAAACCAACAAAAACAATGAACATCTAACAATAAAAGACATAACAGGAAAATTACTCTTTTGTCTTCCTCTCGAGCTCTTGCATAGTCTGAACAACTTCATAGGCTTCATGGGTATCCTCTACCATCTGCTCATGGCTCTTCTATGCAATTATTGTGTATATGTTATCTAAGATGTTTTATTGTTAATGTTTTACATTCTACAAGACTACTAGGAAAGTGGACTACAAGTTTATGTTACTGATTATTTTCTATAGAGACTAGGCTAGTAAATTTTTAGATCTAAAGAATTTGAAGTGATTAAAAGTTGAATTGGTACATTTGGACCTGAGGACAAATGATTCATCCTCCCTCTTAGTTATTTATCATTCTAAAAATTGATATGAATACTTTTGTGCTTGTAGAGAAAAGTTTGAAGGTACTTGAAGCTAAAGATCAAGATGTATAAAAGGAGGTTCCAAGGTTGAACAGGGAGAAGTTCCCTACATGGAAGAGTTTGATGAAGTTACATCTAGTAGGAATTGGGATGCACTTCAGAGTATCTTTGAAGGAGACACAAATTTTTTGAGAGAAAAATAAGAAATTTTGAGAGGAAACTTTGATGATATGAGAATGATAGAAGGTGAGACCATTGCTCAATACTATGGACAATTCAAAGAAGTGGTAAGTGCAATACAAGAACTAAGATGTATTCCTGGTTTCAAATCTCAATTGGTTCTTAGTAAGAATCTGCTTTCAAATCTCAATTGGTTCTTAATAAGAAAGAAAAAAGAAAGTGTGTGAAAAGTGATAGTGATGTCTCTAATGATGACCCTGATAAAATTGAAGCATTGATGGCTAGAAGACTTCCAAGAGGTCTTGGAAAATACAAAGTTAAACTTCCTATAATATGTTTTTCATGTAACCAATTTGGTCATATTATTGCAAGATGTCTTGACAAAGAAGACAAGAATGAGAGAAGGGAAAACAAGTACAAAGGCAAAAGAGATGACTAAGACATTAGGAGAAACATAGACTACAAAGACAAAGGTAAGAAATCTTGTTATATAGTTGAAGAAGAAAATGATAATGAGTCTAATAGTAATGATGAAGAAGTTGTTTATGTTTCTATGAAAAAATATTTTGATGAAGATGAAAAAACTACATTAATTTTATATGTAAGTAAAGGTGATAGATGGATAATTGATAGTGGCTACTCACATTACATAATTGGTGATAAAAGTAAGTTTGCAACCATTGAACAATAAAAAGGTAGTTGTGTTAAGTTTGTTAATGATGCACCATGCCTTATGAAAGGTAAAGGATCAATATATTTGTTTGATAAGATCAAGTGTGACAATGTTTATTGGGTTGAAGGACTTAACTATATTTTTTTGAGTGTTTCACAGTAGAAAAAATTAGGGTATAGAGTTGATTTTCATCATAGGAAGGCCAAAATATGTGAGGTTACTAGAAAACTAATTGGATATGGATAACATACAAGAGGAAACTTATTCTATCTAGATTTATCTGATGAGACATGCTTGTTTTCACAATATGATGATATATGGCTATGGCATAAGAGATTGTTTCATGTGAACTTTTATAATTTGATAAGAATTAGTAAGATGAAAAGAGTAAAAGGATTGACAAGATTAAAGAAACTTGATAATGCTATGTGTAAACAATGTTAATTGAGAAAAATGACAAAGTATAGTTTCAAGAGCAAGACCTATATATCTAATGATATTTTAGAACTAGTTATAATAACCTTTTTGGACCTATTAGAGTGCAAATCTACTGTGAAGATAAATATTTCATTCTATTTATTGATGACTATTCTAGAATGATGAATATAATGTTTCTTAAAGAAAAATATGATGCTTATCAATTGTTTAAGTGGCATTTGGAAAGAGTTGAAAAGGAAATAGGAAAAACTTTGAATTGCTTGAGATCTGATAGAGGAGGAGAGTTTATCTCTAATGAATTCAACATATTCTACAATTATAAGAGAATCAAAATGCAGATGTCATCACCAAGGACCCCTTGCCAAAATGGAATAGCTAAAAAGAGGAATAGATCAATCATGAATTGTTCTAGAACACTGACAATGGAGAAGAATGTATCATAGAAATACTAGAGAGAAGATGTAAGTACAAAAATATGTACTTTGAATTTATTACAAGTCAAGAAAGGTACAAAAATTATACCCTTTGAGTTATGGTATAGGTATGCACCTAATGTGAAATATTTTAAAGTCTTTGGATGAAAATGTCATATACTGAAGGACAATAGAAATGGAAAACTTAATGCCAGAAGTGATGAAGGCACATTCTTTGGATATTCCACTAAGAGAAAATCTTACAAGTGTTTGAACTCTAACACTACCAAAGTTGTGGAAAGTGTAAATGTGAAAGTTGATGAATATATAGGAAGGAATGAATTTGAATGAAAAATAGAACCTAAAGGCTACAACACATTCATATATGTCAATGAAGGTGTTACTTGAACCTCACATGAGTTAGAGAACAAGTTTACTGAGATACATTAAAATGTGTATGTTAAGCTGCAGGAGTAGGCTACTAAGCAAAAGACTGTAGGTGCCAAGCATAGTAGAATAATACTGAGATACATGAAGAAGATATCGAACATTAGGAAGACAATCCTGAGCAACAAGAACCTAAATTATAACCAAAAATAAAATTAAAAAATGAACTTGAAATAAATTTTCAAGATGAACCTGTACAAGAAGAAAGAAGAAAAAAAACCTACACTAGCAAAGTATGTGAGAAGACATCATGAAACTGAACAAATAATTGGGAATAAAAACTTTAGAGATATGACAAGGAAAATACTTATAAGTGATATATTTTTACTTTGTGATTTTGAGCTTAAATTAGTAAAGGATGATTTGGACAATGAAGATTGGATTCAAGAAATGAATGAAGAAATTGAACAAATAGAGAAGAACAAAACCCAACCATTGATAGCTAAACCAAAGTACAACAATTTTATTGGAACCAAGTGGGTATTCAGGAACAAACTAAATGAGAAAGGGGAAGTCACAAGGAACAAATCTAGATTGGTATGCAAAGGATATGCATAAGGAGAAGGTATTGACTATGAAAAAATATTTTCCCTAGTTGTAAGATTGGAAGGAGTTAGAACATTATTTGCATATTCTACTTGTAAAGGATTTAAAGTATATAAAATGGATGTTAAATCTACACTTCTAAATGGAATGCTAGAAGAAGAGGTTTACATTGAACAAATAGAAGGATATTTTGATCCCAACAAGAATAAAATGGTATGTAAACTTCACAAAGCGCTACATGGATTGAAATAAGCTCCTCGAGCATGGTATAAAAGGGTGCACAATTATTTGATAAAGATTGGTTTTGCTAGAACTAATGATAAGAATAATTTATACTTGAAAATTGAAGGTGGTAAAGGGATAATATTGGCTAAAATATTTCTTGATGATATCATATTTGGAGGAAAAGATGCATTATGTAAATCTTTTGTAGATGAGATGTTGAAGGAATTTACAATGTTTGTGTTTGGAGAAATCAAATTCTTTGCTGGTTTACAATTATGCTAGATGAAGAAAGGTATATACATTACTCAATGACAAGACATTAAGGAGATAACAAAAACTATTGGGATAGAAGAATCAAGATCAATCAACACTCCTATGGCTTCTGGACATAAGCTATCTAAGAAAGATGATTCTACTGATATGAACTAGACATTGTATAGATCAATGATTGGGAAACTAAAATATGTTGTTCACAATAGACTTGATATTGCAATAGAATTTTGAATTGGTGCAATATTTTCTATAAATTCTAAGGAGAATCCTATGATGATAGTGAAAATGATACTAAGATATCTGAAAAAAATAGAGGATTATGACTTACATTAAACAAGAATGAAAAAATTGAACTGAAAGTGCACACATATGCAAATTGGGCAAGAAATGTTGATGAGAGAAAGAGTACAAGTGGTGGATCTTTCTTTCTAGGAAAGATATTAGTTTCATGGACAAGCAAGAAGAAAAACTACATTCCACAATCAACAGCTGAAGCTGAATATGTGGTAGGAGCAATTAGTTATTCTAATATTGTATGGATCAAGCAATTTTTGAATGGGATGAAGGAAGAGATCATTGATCCCATTGTTATTTATTGTGGCAAAACAAGTGCAATTAATATATCAAAGAAACCTATAATGCACACAAAGACCAAGAATATTTATATCAAGTATCATCACTTGAGAGAGTTAGTTCAAGATAAAGAAGTGATATTGTAATATGTGAACACCAAAAAGAAAGTAGCTGATTTTTTACTAAGGCTTTACCTAAGGATGCACAAGAGTATCTAGGAGGTGTATTAGGGGTGATTCCTCTAGCTAAGGCTATTTATGATAATATGGATCTACATCAAATATGTTGATAAAAATATCTTACAAGTTGATGCACTAAGTCATACTTTAGGAGTTTCCTAAAGTAGTGAAGTGAGAAGAACAAAAATTTGTATCGGTCATAAAAATAGATGAGAGATGGTGAATAATATTCAAAAGTACTAACATGAAGATATTTGATGGCCTATATTTTCACTAAACTTAAAATTTTGATCTCTTATGAAAATCAAGAAGATGCATGGTTTTTCATCACTAGGGTTTCATAAGTTGTTGTCAATTTCCAAGAGAAATCCATAACTTCATTTTTCAAGAGAAATCCATAACTTCATTTTTCTTAGACTATATGGTTTTTTCAAAGTCATTAGGGTTTTGGTTTGCTAATCTAAAAAAGGACATGCTAAAAATTTGGTTATACATATAAATGTCTTTATCCCTAAGTTTATCTTCTAAATTCATGTGCTATAAGGTTATAGTATTAAATGTTTTAAGTAACAAAGTTGTGAAAACCTTTTAATTTTTGTCTCTTTGCATTATTTTTTCTGACCATTTTGATGGTGGCGAGCTTGCTATGCAGTCAATTAGAAGGTTTACACTACATCTTGAGTAATAAGGATAACAATTAAGCTGAGGCTGCAAAGTGGAGAAAAGAAATGGTCATGGCATCAAAAGGTTAAGTTGTGAGTTAAAGTTCATGGATATGAATCTATGAAGGGAATAACTATTAGCTTGAGAGTAGTGTTCACTTCATTCTGAGGGTTAAGGATGATAGGTTGTTGATATTGTGAAGCAGAGAAGCAGTTAAGATAAAGGTTTTGCGACATTGTTGGCATGATAGATGTTATGTTCTAAATCTTGGAGATCCATAGATGTACATAAAAATGGGTTTTGTCACTTCAAAAGGTTAAAAGGTAAATGAGGATAACAAGTAGTGATGAAGAGATAAGCGGTCATCATATCTTCATGAGGTTCAAGCTGAGGTAAAGTTTTAAAGGTGAGATGTGGCAATGAGGGCAAGGTAGCTATTTAAGGTTATAAATCATTGGGTCATTGCAATTAGTGACATGGATAATTGAATGGTTATAAAGCTGCAAAATGGTTGTGGTGGCCATGACCATGACTTCATGGGTTACATTCAAACAACATAATTTTAAGTTTCAATGGATTGATAAGGCATGATTTAATGGTTAATGCCACATCTCCATGGTACTAAATGTTAAGCTCTTAACCAATGTGATGTTACATAGAAGGTTATTAAGTGCATTTATTTTCTTTGCAAGTCTATATGGTGAACATAATTGTATGGTGGTGAAGTAGAGATGAATGGGTAACACAACATCTTAGGGTGAAGTTGGTAGTTTAACATGTGAGCAATGAAGTAACAAGAAGGTTATTGTAACAATCTACACTCCCAAGAAATACTTCATATAAACAATCATGCTCATCTTAAATTCCTTCTTCATTTCACCAAAAAATGCTTTAGCTACTTCATCATCATCTCCAAAGATTATATCATCCCCAAACACTTCAACAATTAGTAAACCATTCTCCATTTCCTTCAAATATAATGACTATCTATAGTACCTTCAACAAATCCCAAATTTGTTAAATATTTATCCAACCTCACATACCAAGCTCTAGGTGCTTGTTTCAATCCATATTCTTCAACTTAGAAAATATATCTCCTTCTTTTGTCAAAGGAAGACCTTTAGGCTACTCAATGTAGACTTCTTCTTCAAGTTCTCTATTTAGAAATACATATTTGACATCCATCTGATACACTTTGAATTTCTTGTTAGCCGCATAATCTAAAAATATTCTAACTGCCTCTATTCTAGCAACAAGTGCAAATATTTCCCCATAATCTATACCTTCTTGCTGTGACTAACCTTTAAATACTAGTCTTTCTTTGTTTCTCACAACGTCACCTTGTTACTAGCTTCATCTACACTCTTAGGTTCTACTTTTGAAATAAAACATATATCTTCTCTTTATACCTTGTTACTTGTCATCACTACTTTGTCAGTGCTAAAAATAATCTAATCAACAAGATGATTCTTTATCAAATTCTTATTAGGCGTCACTCTCTCAACTCTTACTTCAACTCTAGGTTTTCTCCTTAGTTCTTCTCTATATTCCAAAATCTATATCTCATTCTACAAATCTATGTTAGTCTCATAAAACAACTCAAAATTCTCTTGGTTAGCCTTTGGATTAGTCTCTTCATTAGAATTATAATCAAGCATTCTTTCTTGAAATCCAAACTTCTAATCAACTTTAACATTTTTTCTCTCAAAAATAGTCTTAGTTCTTTGATTGAAACATCTGTATGATTTAATTTTCAATTAATTACGAAGAAACATACCTTCATCACTTCTTGCATTAAACTTACCATTGTCATCTTCTCTCTTAATGTAACACTTACTTCCAAAGATTACTTAACTGAAGGTGCATGTCAAAACCAAAGCTCATAAGGGGTCTTACTAGTACCTTTTCTAATTTTTATTGTGCTATATATATACTATTGTATTAACTACTTCTCTCCAGAATATTTTTGAAACATTATTCTTAAATATCATAGCTCTTGCTGCCTCTATTATTAATATGTTTCTCCTTTCAACTATCTTAGGGGTTGAAAGCTGTCTTTTAATGTTATTTACTTCAAAAAAAATGTTAGACTCATTAGAAGTAAACTCTCCATCTCTATCATATCTTAACAATTTAATCCTTGATTCAGATTCATTTTTAACTCTATTCTTAAACACCTTAAACTTTTCAAATGCTTTAGATTTCTCTGTAATAAATGCTACCAACATAATTCTAGTAAGATCATCAACAAGAATCATGAAATACCTTTCACCATAGAATTCTCTTGTCTTTGTAGGACCACTCAAGTATGTATGTACTTGTATGCGTGAAAATGTGGCCTATGCTAACACACACACTTCAACACGGTCCTTATTTGCGGATTCATCGCGGAATGAACATTGAATTGTACATCCAAAATTTGCCTTGCAAAGCGACCTGTTGCCTTCTATCTAAAGGGATTTTGCCTGTTAATATCCTCAGAATCGAGGTGTAGGCAACCAGACCCTCTAAGAACGAAGGATTTGACAATGGAATTAAGCTAAGAATGAGTATACAGATTAATCTAAGAAAATCAAAGATGCAATGTAATCTAAGAACAAATGAAGCAAACTAGATTAAGCATATGCATGATTAAACTAAAATGAGATTAAACTAAAAATGAGAATGTATGCAAGAAATGTAAGTAAATATGAGCATGAATTTCAACAGCAATTCGATAGCAAATCAATTCATCCTCCTCCAAATGAAGAGATGAGGGTCTCTTAAATAGAGTTTCCTGTAATCCATCAACGGTTGAGATCGATTCAGATCAACGGTTAGGATTGAAGATGAGTTTCAGTCATAAAGGGAGATCCCCAAGTTAAAGGGAGTTAACAGACTTAATTTGAGATAAATAAGGAGTTAACTGTTTTAAATTTGAGTAGAAAAAGGAGTTAACTGTGTTAACTCATTTTTTATCAATAGTGAACTGGAAATTCCCCTTTTTTGAACTGAAGAGAGATTTTTGTTGAGATATTTAATTTAATAAAATGAAATATGCTCTCATAATTACTTTTTCTATTTAATTAAATAATCTTTAATTAATTAGAGACACTTTTGTTTAATTAAATAACTTCATTTAATTAATTAGGAATGTCTTCGCATTTAATTAAATAACTTTGTTTAATTATTTAGAAGTAAGTACTCCATTTAATTAAATAATTTCTTTTAATTAATTAGAAATACCTTTCTCATTTAATTAAATAATTACATTTAATTAATTAAGATAGGCGTATTTATTAAATTAAATAAATTTAATTCCATAATACATTAGCCTTAGGATATAATTTAATTTAATTAAAGTATAAATACTCAATAATTAAATTAAATATTAATCAAGTAGGTTTAATGCAACTAATATGAGTACGTACTATAGGAATTAAATAAGAAATATGATGAATGCAGATTAGGGTTTTTCTGCATCTGACAATTAAGTCAAGTAATGAATAGCAGAATGAGAATTGCCTATTAGAATAGGGCTTTGAAATTATCAGAAATAGACTAGAATTGGTATAATGGCAATGAGTCAATTTTGGGGTATTACAGTACTATCTCCAACTTTGTTGATGTAGTAAACTTCTTGCTCAGAAAATAAGTTTTCTTCTAGTTTTCCATAACACATTCCTTGCATACTATTGTGGTTTCACAATGCATGCCCCATTTTACTGGGAAATGGGGACCCCCTACTTCTTTTTTTGGCTTTCTAAAACCCTAGTCCAGGGTCCAGGTCTTTTTGAGGTTTTATTTGGCGTCCTAGTTCATGTCTAGGTCTTGACTTGAAAACCCAGTTGTCAAAAATTAAAGTTTTGAAGAGAGCACCAAAGGTGCGGGGGGTCTATATAACCCCCCCCCTCCTCCTTCCTACTTTCTCTTTTGACTTCCATTCACATCTTCTAGGTCTGTCAAACCACTGCTTTGCATCAGTAGAGATGCACCCCTCCACCTTTAATACCCCCACAAAAAGCAAGCAAACACATTGTTAAAACACCAAAAAATAGGTATGCATTAGCACACCTGCCCAGGTGTGCTGATGTGCAATTGTTTTTTACATTTTGAAAAACTTAACAAAAAAAAACAACATGCATTTTGGGTGTGAAATAACACACCTAATTAGGTGCACTACTGCGCACCCCCTAAAGTATATACATGTGCCCAAGAAAAAATGAGATGCACATCAGCGCACCCCATAATGGAAATTTTCTTTTAAAAGGGTGCACCAAGCGCACCTATCAGGTGTGTGAGGTGCGCCATTTTTTTTGCATTTTAGGGTAAACTAGGGTTATGAGGTGTTTTTAGGAAATCCAATTTTAGGGTTTTGGTTTGAGTTAGTACTAGGGTGTCGTTAATCCATTTTTCTTCAATTCTGAGCTAATGGACGTGCTTTTTGTGTAGATTCAATGGCATCTTCATCATCCTCCTTTGCTAAGAAAATGGTTCTAAAGTTAGTAGTGTTTAGGTTTCGAGGTGTACCAATGAAATCACTATTGCAGGATGAGTACTCTAAGATCTGAGACACCAAGTTAGGTCACACAGATTTGGGTGCATTCCTAACATTGTACAAAAAACTGACATAAAGGTTTCCTATGGTATTCACCTTGATCCAATCAGGGCTAGTTAATGTAGCTTCACATCCAGTTTTAGTATAGCCTTCAAAATTAATCATGACACTAGTAGAAAGATATGTTCCTGAAGAAAGGGTTGTCAAGAGCATAACTAGAGAGATCATCCTAGATCTTCGACCCAACAATATAGAGAAGATATTCCATTTACCAAGGGCAGATCAGTTTATTCGATTGACTTATCACCAAGCTAAGAGATGGTATAGGGAACATGTGGAGGAAGCCTATGACATTATACAGTCATCATACCTCATTGAGAAGACTCCTCTAGGGAAGAAGGCATGAAAGGTAGATATGACACAAGGCTATGTGAAGGATGATATTGGATATTCAATCATTCTTTTGAGCAGAGTCATGGGTTTTCCTGCTTTGGGACATTTGAACATATGGATGATCAATTTCATTGAGACTATCAAGACAACAAAGATGCCAATTGACTGAGTCTCCATTCTCAGTGAGAACTTGGGTGAGCAGTTGATGGCAGTGAAGAAAAATAGGAACTTTTACATGAAATCATACTTGGTGTACTTGTTAGCCACAAGGGTGACAAATTACCCTGGGCTCTATAAGAAGGGTAGCATGTAGGATGTAGACACATGGCCTTACATTGTGTATTCTCAGCTAGTAAAGAAGAAGCTTTCAAAGAAAATCAAGGAATATATGATTGTGAATGATGCTTTCATATTCACAATAATTTGATTCATAAAAGGGGATTATGTAAAGAGGATATCCGAAGAGGCAGCTGTACAGATATTAGAAGTCAGAGCTTACTATATCCAGTTCTAAACATTTACATATTTGTGGGTACCAGGTACAAATTTCAACCCTAAGAAGCCCTTAAGGTATCCCAGTGACAAACTTATTCTTCTAGAGATCTCTTGACAACTCTTATCTACAAATGATAGAGTTAGAAAGCAACATAAAATATGTTGGACATGACCTATGCCTATACGACCTTTCAGAGTGGATCAGAGACAAGATATTCCATAGTTTGAGTGTGAATGGGATCAATATCCCTTGGATGAGTATAATTCCCCTCGGCCCTATTTTGATAACATCAGGAGATTGCAATACTTAGTGGGTAAAACATTTAACCATGAAGATGCCATTGAAGATCACTGGAAAAATGCAACAAATGACTACGATGTTTGCATCAAGGATTATTGTAGGATGATTTTGTCTCTAGAAAAGAAGAATTTGAAGATAAAGATTTCATTGAAGTTTGTGCAACAAGATAGAAATGATCTTCTTGACCCATTGTTCAATAGGGATAAGATTGGTGATAGACCTATAATGACTATCGAGATTGATAAAGAAGAGAACTCAAGCATTAATCATAGGGAAAGAAACATCATTAAATTGACAAATGATTGGATCAAGAGACCTTTCAAACTTGATCCAATCCCTAAAACAATGATCTTCCATGCTCAAGCTTTCCCAGCTAAAGGTTGAGGAGAAAAGGTCATAGTGCCTACATTTACAACCTAGTCACCAATAAGACTAGAAATGGTGCACCAACTTGATAGACTAGTTGGGTATTATCAAGTGCAGAAAGGTAAAGGTAAGGGAAAAAGGATGAGGAATTCCCCTCAACAAGCTGAGCCAAAAGAGGGAGAAATTCAAGCACCTCCACAACAGGGATAAGAAAATGTACAAGGGTCAAAAAATGTTGAAACTATAGAGACCCAAGATAATCCTCAAGTACCACCAGCTGAGCAAGGACAAGGAGGAGATGAAGTGGAAATACAAGAAATACCTTAGCAATAGGTATAAGCATCCCCCTTCACATCTAAGAAGAGAAGAAATATTAAGACTCTGGTAAAGAGGAGGCAAAGGTGATCAAGAAAGTGATTCCTTTCCCATCAGTCCCTGAACCTATTCCTAAAGAAGAAAAAGAAGAGGATGATGAGGATGAAGAGGATAATATACCTTTGAATTGGAGGACTCATCTCACAAGAGCTACAAAGTCATAAAGGAGAAGGAACTCCACCATCACACCTCTATCTATTCTCAAGCAACCCATCCAGACTACAACATCAAAAGATGAGATGCAATAGTGGATAGATGATAGGATGTGGATGGCACTGATGTCTTTTAGATATCAAATTTTTATTTCATGCAAATGGGTATTGAATTGATTAGGGATAAGATAAGGGACACTCCAACCAATCAATCTCAACAGGAGGATTGGAGTTAGTTGCCACTCAAACCGCAAAGACCTGAGGTGGTTCCATCATCCTTAGTACAAGTCATATTCTATGTGGATAAAGGTTCATTCACTCCCCTTCCTCCTAATAATGAAGAAGAACAAGTTCAAGTAGAAGAAAAGGAAGAGCCACAACAAGTATCCACCAAGGAAGTGCCAAAAGAAGGGCAAATAAGTGAGCAGCCTCAAAAAACTTCCCAAGACATCAAGGTTTGGACTGTGGACTCTACAAATACAGAGGTTCCTAGTGTAAACCTTTCACAGAAGGAGAAGACTCTAGAAAGGAGTGATAAGGGGAAGAGTATAGCTGAGAAAACTCCTTCATCCTTAAAAGGTAAGCCCCTGGTACAACATATCCCAAGGTGTTTGAGGAAAGAAGTAATAAGGAATAAAAGGTAGAAATTCACCACTAAGGAGGAGGATAGAATGGAATTAATTGAGGTTCTAAGGAAGCTTGATTCACCACCAAAGGATGCACAAGAATTAGCCTTCATTATGAGTGATCAGAGCTAGGACTTGTTTGCTCATGTGGCTATCCCTCCTCCACATTCAAATCTTGAGGAATTGATGCCATGAGATTATCAGATTAGGGAGGTCATGCATGGGAAGCCTACCTTGGATACCGCTAAGCTAATGGTTACAACACTATAGATACAAAGGTTCCTGGTGCAAACCTTTCACAGAAGGAGAAGACTCTAGAAAGGAGTGATAAGGGGAAGAGTATAGTTGAGCAAACTCCTTCATCCTCAAAGGGTAAGTCCCTAGTCCAACATATCCTAAGGTGGTTGAGGAAAGAAGTAATAAGGAATAAAAGGTAGCAATTCACCACTGGGGAGGAGGATAGAATGGAATTAATTGAGGTTCTAAGGAAGCCTGATTCACCACCAAAGGATGCACAAGCATTAGGCTTAATTATGAGTGATCAAAGCCAAGACTTGTTTGCTCATGTGGCTATCCCTCCTCCACATTCAAATGTTGAGGAATTGATGCCACAAGATTATCAGATTAGGGGGGTCATGCATGGGAAGCCTACCTTGGATACCACTAAGCTAATGGTTACAATAGGTATGAAGGAGGTATTCTGGAGCTTGAAGTACAATGGGGCAAAACTAATAACACTTCGGTGACAAAATGAAATCCTAAAGGGGTATTTAAGAAATTTTTTTGGCCCCTTGGATC
Organism: Cupressus sempervirens; assembly: GCA_028749045.1. Classification (NCBI taxonomy): domain Eukaryota; kingdom Viridiplantae; phylum Streptophyta; class Pinopsida; order Cupressales; family Cupressaceae; genus Cupressus; species Cupressus sempervirens. The sequence continues at coordinate 689,125,600 of CM053793.1, forward strand.
CCACAAACCTTGAGGAAACTTTGAACACAGTAATTGATAGAAGAAATAAGGGGGTGGTGCAATTAGACCCATTTTTGAGAGCTTGTCAGCAATGGCGATAAAGTTTTGAGGAGAAAGGTGTATTGATTATTCAAGGAAATATGAAGTTATTACATGTTATGTAGGAGAATGCAAACAAGCTAGTAGCCATTTTGAATCAAGATTTTGGTCTAATGGATGAAGTACATACCTGGGGAAAAGACTTGCAAGCATTGTAGTCTATTTAAGGGCAAAGGTATCAGATGTTGATGGATGTATATATAGCTAAAGAACTAGAAAAAATTGATGATTGGATAGAAAATATTGTGGATGGTAATAAAGTAATGGAGACATTACACGTGGAGATTCATAGGCTCAAGGACCAAGCCCAAGAGAAAATTTTGGAAGCTGAGAAGCATTATAGAGATGCTTGTTTAGATATCTTTGAGGATGATGCACGAGAGAAGTTAATACTAGTAGAGGTGGTAGTGGAGAAATTTTAGAGAACTTTTGAGGAGGCTACTAATGACGATGATATTAGGTAGGCTTTCAAGATGGAAGAGGCTTTGTTAGAGTTAGATGTAAAACTTAGAGATTTTGCGGAGACCTGTATTGAAGTTAACAACTACAGGAAGAAAGTGAAAGACAAATATGTAGCCTTATATTTTCCATATGCAGCCAAAGTCACTGAGATAATCAAGAAATTCAAGGCAAAATACCTAGACATAGCTCTAGTATAAAGGGGAATAAAACCTAGAAGCTAGAATTTCAATTTTGACACTTAGTGAAATTTTGCATTTTTTGGAGCCTACTTCCAAGGTATGCTACTATGCCAGGTGTGCTAGTGTGCATGTGTGCTTTTTTAGTATTTTCATGGAAGATTTTGAGGAATTCTGAGGTGCGCTGACAATTAACTGCCAATTCTAAATTTAGAGCTTTCCATGCATCATAAACACATTCTGATGACAATTTAACTCCTATAGATGCCTAGTGAAGATGGAGCTTCTATTTTTTCCACTTCTAGTCACTTCTACAACATCTGAAGGCTTTCTCTTTCTTATTCTTTCATGCTTTCTTTGTTTTATGACATGTAAAATTTCATGCATCCAATTAATGAAATAAAATGGATGGAGTCCTACTTGGCACCAGTTAGATAGTTAGTTTGTACATAAATAGATTTGTCTTATTAGTTTAGAAGCATATGATTGTATAAAGATATCTCTCACTCTCAACACAAATGAAGGAGAAGATTTCTTATAAATATGAGAATGTAATATGTAATCAGGGCTACTGTTATTTTGCAATAATATATGCTTTTGGAGCTTGCATTTGGAGTGTAGTGATTCTTTCCTAAGTGTGTTATATTTTGTGGATGTATGTTCATGGAATGTAATTGAGCCAAAAGTTTATTGCTTTATTTTTGGTTGAGTAATCTTTTAATTTTGGTGTTTTCTATGGGTCTACAAATTCCATTGATGCACTTAGTTCGAGAAGAGATCATCGTATTGTTCCTGCATAACTTTTTGTCTTGCATAAGTGCACTTTCCATGGCCTTGCAATTTGATGAAAATTGAAACATCTTATGGTTATTGAATTTCCATTGATGATTGCATTGGTGGAATTAAGGAAGCGTTGCTCCTATTTTCATTTGTTACCCACCGATCTTTTCAAAGGCTTAACTCGTAGACATGTTGTTATAGTAGCTTATGTCCATTAGGATTTACTTTCATGTTATTTGCTTATATTTGTTGTCACCTTATCTTTGTTATTTTTTTTATTAACCCCTTGGTTAAATTAGGAATTCATATAGTTGCATTCATCTTAAAATAGAAAAATATAAAAATATATTCTTTTATGTGGCTATTCTTTTTTGAGATAGCAAGCAGATCATACATCTTTTTCAAATCATTTTAGAACCAACAAAGGCCTCCTCATGAACATTCACATTTATCTTCAACTGAGTGGATTCCAGTTGGTCGCAAGATCATCTAGAACTTTGGAGTTGATCTTCGGATTAGCTTTTCAAGAGAGGAGTTTGAAAGGATTCCTGTCATTAAGTATCATGCAAAACAACAACTCAACACATACCATGTTAATAGGCTTCATAATTTTAGGAAAATCTCAAACAGTAAGTGTACTACTCAATTTCATAATATTATCAAATTTTATGTGACTGAAACTCTTATGTCATAACCAGTTATTATCAACCTTACCAACTAAACATGTCATCTTAATAGGATTCAATTAAAAGACATTACCTCTTGATTTTGTAGTAGTACCAATAAACTTACCATCTTTATCCTTGATAATGCATATCCTTTCTGTGAACTGTAATTGATATCCCTTGTCAACTAATTTTCCAACACTCAAAAGATTATGTTTCAGACCATCAACAAAATAAACATCACCAATATTAGTTTTTCCATCAAGAGTAATAAATCATATTCCTTTTATGTGACAGGCCATATTGTTTCCAACTCTAGCAACTCCTCAATCACAATTGTTGAACTCGACAAAATTATTCTTGTCATCACCCATATAATGTGAACAACCACTGTCTATGACTCAATCATATTTCTTCTTTTTGAATTGTGACAGTAATGCATTTTCTTCTCTAATTTCATTTTTTCTAGGAATTTCTTGCTTAATTGTGAAAAATCCTATTTTATTACTTTCATTATCACTTCCACTCAAAAATATTTTCACACTAGCTTCTAGATCTTCATCTTTTAAATAAATACATTCTCTAGGGTTCCTACAATTGAAATTCCTTTTATACTTCTTTACTCTCTTAGGGCAGTTAGAAGCATAATGACCATTTTCATTACAAGTCCAACATTTAAATATTTTCTTTCCTTCATGTTCTCTTCTCACAAGTAGGGTACTTCCTTCAATCTTCATGTCTTCTTTAGATCTTCCTCTTTTGCTACAAGCATAATCTCCACTAGCACTCACACATTTTGTCAATGTAGGTTGAACACTCAATGCATTGAAAACAATCTCAACTCTAGGTAAATCTCCACTTTGTCTCAAACCTATCTCTACTGATTCCAATCTTCCAAGTAGAGTCTCTTTTGTGAAATTTTTTGTGCAAGGTATAACTTGTTCAATCATTTGTGCTATCTTCTTATATGCAGGTGTCAAAGTTTTCAAGATCTTCCATACAATTTTATCTTCTTCTTTCATTCCATCACAAGCCATAATTACTGTAACAACTTTTGATATTCTACCAAATAACTTCTTACAAATTTATCTTCCACCATTTTTTCTTCTTAAAAATAAACATATTCAATTTTGCAATCTAACCTTCTTAGAATCCTTATCAAATTCATAAGTAGATTCTAAATCTTTTCAAATCTTATATGGCAAATTAAAAGATTTTACCCTTATTGTACTCATTTTTAGGAAGTGCTATCAAAATTGCTTCCCTATAAAGCATATTACATATAAATAGATCTCTTTGACCTTCTGTACAAGTTTCAAGCTTATCTTCATCAACTATTTCCTTCTTATTTTTAGTGATCAACAAATATCTTGGACACATGCATAGTAGATGTGTCTTCATCTTCTCTTTACAACTGTCATAGTTGGTTCCATCAAACTTCAAACTTTATTATCTAAAGTGATTCACCATATATCTCCTTATGATGTTAATCTTTTCCTTTAAGAACCTGATTCTTTGATACCAATTGTTACAAATTAAATTCCACTAAGACAATAGGGAGGTGGGGGTGGATCAATTATCTAATTAAAACAAATCATATTAACCTTATTAACTAAAAAACATGTAATGAATAAATAAAACAACCATATCAAGATCATCATACACAATACCTCTAGTTTATTAACTAGGGAAACCCTTGATCAAAGGGAAAACCCTTGTGGTGGTGGTACTCCAAAAATGGTTTATTAATATATAAGTTCCTTGTAAGAGGATGGACAATGTAGGAGTCAATGAAATACATGTAGTGCATATCAACCCTTGTCAAGAGAATTTGAATATCTGTGAGGAGATTCAGACCTTATTAGGAGTTGTGAGAGGCAAAAGAACCCATTGTCCAAAAAGCTTCAAGGGAAAGACCATTGAACTTACTATCCAACTAGCCTTCATACTATCCTTTGCAAAATAATACCAAAACAACTTACCACTGCAACATCTTTTTCCAAATACTATCTCTTTGTCTTCTCACTCTTCCTTATCCACACCAAACACTTCTCTAATATCAATATGAGGTTCATTGGATCTCACATCCAAGTTTCCTCACTTGTATTGCACAATATATCTTACGATCACTTCCTACAATCAAATTTAACCACAAGGAGAAATAATTCCTTTATACCAAATCCTTAAACTAATTATTGAGTTGGTCTTGAGACTTTCTCAAATTACAATTAAGATAGGACCACATTAAGATAATAAAATACATGTTACATTACATCTTTTCATAATTGCATAAAACTGTCGGCTCATAGGCTTTACAATCCTTCACATGTACAACCTTGGCCTTAGTGCGATCAATCATACCATCATAATCATATCTTCTTCCTATGTCCAACTATGCTTAATCATATTCTATCTCTGTTAGAAGTTATAATCAAAACAACAATAAGGGCTTCTCAGAAACTCTTCCAAAATGTTTTCTTTAGTAAATATTGAATAACTCTCAATTGTCTTCATATTTCCACATACGATCTTTGCCATGTCATCATGACACTATGTAGAACATACCTTTGAGTACACATAGCCTCACCATGAATCCTCAAACCTCATGATCACAATATATGTATGTTGCCTTGTTAGTCTTCATAGAATCATTAGTATGTTGACATTAATGAAAAACATGGTCATTAATACAACACACAATTATGCTAAAAATCTCCCTAGTGCTCCAGTAATCCTAGGATACTACCTCATAAGAATATCATTAGAATCCATGCCAATAGAGACATGACACAAGAATTTCACATCTTATGCAAACTATCTAGCCCAAATTACCCATGTGCGAATGGACAAGAAAAGTCTATTAGAAAGGCTAGAGTTGTCGTTGCACCAAAAGATTGACCTATAAATTCCAGATACAACCAATAACCTTATAGAACCATAGGAGGTGGTTAAGTCATGTTACAAATCTTGCAAGGAATGCTCACCCATTGCCAACAATCCTCCTCCTAGTGTCACTCCCTGTGGCCTATGAGACTCAAACCTATGACCAAGGATAACTTTAAGAAACTTCTTCCAAGAAAAATATGTAAGATGCTAGAAAATTCAACATTAAATTTGCAAGAAAAAATTCTAATCAAGGGCAATTTTTTTGTTCAAAGTAAGGGAAAAAAAATAAAATTCTATTGGCAAACTTTTCCTTTCCATATCAAAATTTAATAAAAATTGTGGCAAATTTTTTTTAAAAAATTGGTATGCAAATAAGTGTAGGTGATTTTTTTCGGTCATAAACATTTTTGTAATGTCAAAGGCAAATTAATTATTTCATATAACACAAAATATTAATATAGTTGGCTAATATGTTAGTTTCCATAGAGAGATTATTTAATTTTTTAGTGAATTTATAGAGCCGCAAGTGGTCCATGGCCCACATGCCAAGTGTACACCACACAATGTAATTGTAGTATGCTAATCCATTGAGATTTAATTAATAATGTATCCCTTTTTATTGCCAACTTGGTTGTCATCACTTTTCATGTTATCATTTTTATGGGGAAATGAATTAATTTGGACCATCGATGTAAGATAACTAATACATTATAGGTCAATTTTCAACCTTTTATTTTGACCAAGCCCTTATAATTCTTGTTATATACTTTTTAAATGCCCAAATTCGTTGAAAGTTTGACAAATTTAGGTTTTCCCAATTTGGTCAAAATTTCAACCAACTTGGGTTCAAATAACAAAAAGAAAAAGAAAAAAAGTAAGTTTTTTATTTCGTCGCTAGAGGAGTTTTGGATGTTGTCTGTGTGCATCGTGGGATCTATTTGAGGTGAGGTTAGTTATTGTTTGAATAAATGTTTTATTGTAAGAATAGATGTAATTATCTAGATTTAAACTTCATCAGCCACATATATACATAGAGCCACTGAGATAAAGAATCACGTAGAGTCAAAATAAGGGTAGAAACCCTTTAAGTCTAAAAAGAATATGAATAGAGAATTGACGTAGTGCAAGGTAGGAGAATCCCCAAAGGAGATATCCTAACCCCCAAAATAACCACACAATAGAAACACAATAACAATGAAAGATCTGATATCAAATCACAACTCTTTATTCATAAAATAACTATTACATGCAATGTGTCACGCTGTAAGGCCTTACCAGTTATAGCCAAATATAATAGCAATTACAATAACAGTTCTGCAAGATCCCTCAAGATCCAACCCATACACTAGCTAGTCTAGATCCACACTCTAGTAGAAACCTCAAAGATCTCAACTTGTACTTGCAAGCCACCAAGCAACCTCCTTGTTTCTAAACTGCAACCACTATCTCTTCTTACAAACTCACAACTCCACAACAATCCTGCTATAAACTGCCTCACATTCGACGCTCTATCCATAGGCTCGAAAAAAATTGCTCCTTTGCTTCCTCCTTCTCTCCAAACTTCTACTAAGAAGAGATCACACCTTGAAGCTTGATTATAAATTCTCATATGCCTTGCTTAAATAAGTATTTACCACCCAAGATGTTACCAACACAACCAATGTGAGATAAAAGGTAAATGCAACTACCTTTCAACAAATATTTAATTCCTACCCAAATACAACTAAGCACCACCATGTGGCCCAACAAATATCAAATGCATGATTTAATAGAGTGTCCACAAACTTCTAGAATTCCACCTACACACCTTAATAAATGGAATGACAACCATTTTCATTTAATTTTCTATTTATGCCACCTATGCACCTTGAAAATAGAAATTCTTTTTTCCTCCTTTTTCCCTTTTTAATTTATTATTATTTTTCCTCTAATTTTTTCACTTTCTCTCTCCTCCAATATATATATATATATATATATATATATTTGATGCAAGATGCTCCTGCATCAGACTCCCCAGGTAGATAGAAAAGTGTGTCCCACAATTTGATGCCAAAAGAAAGAACTACAACTATCTTCATCTTCACCAAAGGTTTCCACCTCAACAAGGATAAGAGAACCAATCTACACATCATCCACACCTGCATCCATATGTTAAACACCAGAATCTCAACCATCCAATCAACATGCTCATTCCCAGGAACAAACTAAACATAATACTTCATCAACAAACCCTCATCAACATCATTAGCTAGTGAATCCACACCAACAACAAAAAACTCCATATCAACAACAATATGTAGATCTCCATCAACACATGCCAAAATCTCAACACCAACAATCTCATTGCTCACAAAAAGATGCTTTGCAACACATAACTCATTGCCAATAGAAACTGGATCATCCACGACCAAGTGCTCTGCAATCTCCATATCAAACTCAACAAATTGATCATGAAAACCAATCTCCATCCCAACATCAACAAGGATAGGAAAATATTCAGAAACAACCTCTAGTTGCTCTGCAGGTTCTATATCAGGCTCCAAAAACTGATCAACAAAATCAACCTCTTCCACCTCGACCTTGCTATGCCATCTTCTCTCATGAACAAGTCTCTTAATTGGCCAAACAAATCTCTTCTAGATTGGTAGACTCTAGCTCCACAAACATCTACATAATGCCTTCCTCATCCCGACCTTATCTTGATCAACTAAACTAGTTTCAAAACAAGAAACCACTTCCTTGGTTCGATCAGCCAAACTAGCTTCAAATTGAATAGACATCTTAGAAAAAATCATCTCCACCATATCACAAATATTCATAATCATCTCAGGGTCTAATCCTCTTGGAGCCATCTCCCATGATCTTCGTAAACCCTCTGCAACAAATCCTTCCCACGCTCCTTGTGACAACCTTAAATTGTTTGCAAGTCAAGTCGCAACCTGCCACTTTTAATGAACAATCAGGAACCACATCACAAGTCTAGGACCACAGATCTGCAATACACAAACTCTCTATGATCATGCCTCAACAAGATCAGTCTTACATCTTTGCATCCATTGATCCATCTACAAGCCCTCTGCAATTGCAAGTCAAAACCATGATTTTCAACCTCGCAACCAAGAGATCTAGGACTCTAGGAAGAAAATCTATCACTAGATCAAGATCAACTCAGATCTACTTCTCCAACCCAAGTCCTAGTGCAAACTGCCACAACTTCGACAATCTGTCTACATGCTTAGGAACAACTATGCTTTAATACAATTTGATGTAGTGCAAGGTAGGAGTATTGGTAAAGGAGATGTCTTAGTCCCCAAAAAATAACCACATAATGGAAACACAATAATAATGCATGGTCTGATATCAAATCTCAACTCTTTATTCATAAAATAACTATTACATGCAATGTGTCATGTTGTAAGGCCTTCCCAATTACAGCCAAATATAATAGCAATTACAATAATAGTTCTACAAGATCCCTCAAGATCCAACCCATACACTAGCTAGTCTAGATACACACTCTGGTAGAATCCTCCAAGATCTCAACTTGTGCTCACAAGCCACCAAGAAACCTCCTTGTTTCTAAATTGCAACCACTAGCTCTTCTCACAAACTCGCAACTCCACCACAATCCTACTGTAAACTACCTCACATTTGGTGCTCTATCTGTAGGGTTGGAAAAATTTACTCCTCTGCTTCCTCCTTCTCTCCAAGCTTCTACTAAGAAGAGATCACACATTGAAGCTTGATTATAAATGTTCATATGCCTTGCTTAAATAGGTATTTACCACCAAAGATGTTACCAACACAACCAATGTGGGATAAAAGGTAAATGCAACTACCTTTCAATAAATATTTAATTCCCACCCAAATACAACTAAGCACCACCATGTGGCCCAATAAATATTAAATGCATGATTTAATAAAGTGTCCATAAACTTCTAGAATTCCACTTACACACCTCAATAAATGGAATGACAACCATTTTCATTTAATTTTCTATTTAGGCCACCTATGCACCTCAAAAATAGAAATTCCTTTTTTTTCCCTCCTTTTTCCCTTTTTAAAATTTTAAAATTATTTTCCTCTAATTTTTGTCACTTTCTCTCTCCTCCATTTTTTTTAAATATAATTTTTTCTGATGCAAGATGCTCCTGCATCAAGAATCACCATTGAAATAGAATGCTACATTAGGCAAATAAGAGGACTATCCTTACATCTTAAGGTTGTATAAGCAAGGTGAATAATATTTGTCCACAATCATTAACATTATCAAACTGTCTCAAGGAATAAGAGCAGTGATATATTTACTATAGATTATCAATTTATATGTATGCTCTTCAAATTACTAATGTATCATATTAGATTAACAAAAACTTTATAGATAGTGGAGATACCTCCTACTCCAAGCACACTCAACTCACATGTGGTCATAGTAATAAAAATTTAGTGGCCAAGGTTCTCCCTTGCTGGAAATAGAGCATCTAATTGATCTTTGTGATCTACATTATCTAGAATGATCAACACACAAACAGATCTCAAACAAACTTTCAGAATCTCTTTGCCTCTATCTACATGTTGAAAATGTATGGTTTCAAGATCCATTTCCTTCAGAAGCTCCTTTTTTTTCTCATGCACTCGATTGTTCTTTGGAGATTCATGAACATTAGAAAGAAAAATTGACTTATTAAACATTAAACTTTTCTTGTTATAGAGATTTTTTGCAAGGGTAGTTTTCCCCAAACCACCCATTCCGTAGATTCCCACAATTTGTCCAAGCCCAATAGTAGATTGAACTGGAATACTGTCATGAATGTCTTTCTTAACTTCATCCAAGCCTAGGATTCTTGGCAACATCTAAAAAATTCTTCCCCAATTCATTTAACACATGATTCACAACATTCATCATGACCTCTTCCTCATTACTGAATAATCATCATGTAGAAAAGAGTAAAGATTTGAAAAGATAAAAACTATGAGGCAAGATTTTTATATAACCTTGTCAACCAACTTCTTAATTGACCTTTCAAAAAAAAATTAAAAATGACACTCATTGAATTGTTTGGTCTCGAGTATACTAGTATAGAAAAATGAATATGTAATTTTAAACACTTCTTCCTACAACTCATATGCTTGAGTCTATATGTGCCTTTGTATAGATTCTCTACACAACTTGTAGAAGTCCATCCACATGTTGTTCATGGCTATCTATCATTTATCATATAATCCTAATTAGAGGTTGTCATATGGTTTATTAACAGTTGTCATATTCATGATTTTAGAGACATCAATTTACTTTTATATTTTTAATTAATGTTAGGGGATTTCAAAAATATGATTTAAAACTTAATTTTATTAAATTTAATATACAAAGAGATCTTTTTTAAGGTGCTTATTACATCTTAGCACAACAAAAAAATTGATCCATATGCATACATATTCCAGAATCCAAATAATAAAACAATAAAACTCACTCAATCTATGCTAAGTGACTTACCTTGAGATCCTACATAAAAATAATGCAAACCAGGAAAAATGGGCAAAGTTTGCAAGAAATTTTGCAAAAATGTATCATAGCAGATATTTTTAGAAAGAAGCAAGCCATAACCTAGTTAAATTGGTCTAGTTATTGATTAGCTGGGTTAATCACAAATTCTCTTAGAACTGTCATCAAATTAGGTAAATTCCATAATCATGAGGCTCATTCCCTTGCAGAAGCCTTTGCCACAATGACATTACTTCTAAACCATACAAAGGATGTTGAAGTGGTTCCTAACCTTAAAACACTCTTATAAGCAATGGAAAAGAAAATGTAGATGCAATACATGACAAATTGTACAACTTGTAGTCCTCTTGATATTTGGACTATAAATTCTCAAAGAAACTTACAAGTGATTCCAATGTTATAGTACCTACTACAACACTTTCCTAGATTCTATCTAGTGGCTCCCATAATATCCTCTATGTTGTCTAGAAGTTGTTTATGTCATGTAGTCTCTTTCTAAAGCCACTCCTTCTCCTTCTGGTATATTGCCATAGACTCTCTCTTGTGCCTTCAATTTTGATTATCAATCTACTGAACTTCTTCCTCTACCATATCTAAAATCAACTTCACATTGTGTTGTAAATCTAGCATAGGTTTTTGGTCATCGATAGCTTTCAGTTCAGCATTTAAGTTTATAAGATTGGTCAACACCCTTACTTGCGGACCTCTCATGTCAAGAACTTTCTATACTATTTCAACACCATGTTCTTTCTTTTGAGCTAACAGTTCTTGAGGTTCATTTTCTTGTAAAACATTGGTTTTGTTGAACAATCCATTGAGAGGCATAAATGTTTGTCACAAAAATAGTGACTCTAGTCTTCTCTAGGAATTTCTCCATTATTGAGCTCAAAGTCATGCCTCTAACACTGTGACCCACCAATATTACCTGCACCCAAAAAATTAAAACCAGATGGAATTAAAATAGATCATTTATTGAGAGGAAAAAAGAAGAAGTGGTATAGAGATCATACTTTTTGGTGGGGAGGAAGAGAGTTGAACAACTTAATAAGTGGTTGATTTATGTTAGACCATGTTTGAATTTGATGGGCATCCATTGGGTGAATTCAATAGGAGGCAACATCTATTGCAGTTATATCATGGACTGCCTTTCTTAGGAGAAAGAGAATTTTGTACCAACACCAAGCTTCATGACATCCTCCATGAACCAACACAAAGTGTGTGTTTTCCTTTGCCACTACCTTTGCCTCCATCACTGATTTTCTTTAATGAACTAACTCTTTCACAAGAGTTGGTTATAAGAAAAGGGAGAATAAATACAATAGATATATGACATCATGCCATGTCATGTCAATAGAAGAAAATGATGAAACTCATCCATTTCACAAGTAAGTCAAAGAAAGTAGAAAGTAAAGGTTATTTGCATTGCAACTTGATTGAAAATAGTGACCACTAAGATGTGTCGTCATTTTGAAAGAGAGAGACCATTAAAAGGAAAGGGAACAAATACAATGGATATATTACAACATTTCATATGAATTGAAGAAAAAAGTCTTGAATGATGAGATATATCTAGATCACATTATCAAGTAAATCAAGAAATCAAAGATCATTTGCATTAAAAATATTGACTACCAACATGACTTATTATGGATACATCACATCATCTCACATTTCTTCATATTGAAGATAGGAATCACATTCAAAAATAACAACTTCAATGTTGTTTGAAACAACCATCTACTACCAACATGTGTCATCAATAGTCAACTATAAGAAAAGATGAACACATATAATATGACATGAATTAAAGGAAAAAAAGTTGAATGATGAAACATATCTATATGACATGATCAAGTGAATCAAACAAGTCAAAGATTACTAGCATTACAATTTGATTCCAAAATCATCATGGTAGCTAGATCAAACAAATTGAAAAGGAATTATTCTAATATGATATTTTCATGAATATAACCCCTCTTCAAAGATTCTATTATGAACCAATATGTTGACGACAACTTCAAATTTATCTTCATTGATTTTTAAAATCCTTAAACTCTCTATAAGCCAAAAAAATAGCTCTATATTATTAAGAACTTGGAGTACATGAAATTATCTATTTAATAGCTATGGATACCCTTTCCCAATAACATGTTCGTATATTCTTTCAATCTTTTTCTATTCCTTTTCACATATTTTGATTTACTTTTTCATGATCTAGTGGTATAAATGTTGTTATTCCAATATATAAATTTTTTTGTTAAAGATTAAATTAAATTAGTTATGTTAAATCATTTTAACTCTTTTTCATATACTATTGAGATGCTTGTCAAAGATAAGGAAGAACAAAGTAGTTTAGTCTTAAATTAGTTATGATAAAACATTTCAACTCTTCCCAAATGAGTTTATCATCCTTGGCCATCAAATAAACTGTGGGGACTCTTCCATATCTCTCCTAGCTAAACATGAAGTCTTATTGGATTAGAGAAGACTTCTTCATAAGTAATTTCACCAACTCAATATCCTATAGTTTCATTCAAATTTTCTCTCTTCCTCCTTAGAATTGTTAGTGTAGTTTTTTTTTTCCTAGTAGGTTATTTTTTCCCCCTATATTGCTAGGTATTTCCTACACTTTTAATAATCTCACTTAGGTTAATAAAGCATGTCTTATTAGGTGAATGGTTGCAAGGTGTCACCTTCCTACATGTGAGCATCCATTAGCTATCTTGGGAAGATACTTTTCTATCTTTAGTCTAATAGATGGTTGCTCCTCATTAGTTAGTGTTACCACCTCCTCCCTCTTCCTAGCCTATATAAGTATGCTACCTGGCTTGTATTTGCATCCTCTTAATGCTATTTTTTTTCTAGAATTTGAATTAATCTATTGGAGACTAACTTTGTGTTGCTATTTTGATTTTGTATCATTTGCATTCATAGTTTAGATATCTATTCTTTGCACTAGTTTTTTGGGTTATTAATCTTTTCAGATTCTAACATGGTATAAGAGCCATTTTAAGCGCAAGAATAGATCTTAGTTTCCTTATTTGAGAGATTTGAGGTTTGGGGGGGGGGGGGGGGGGGGGGGGGGGAACTAATAAATATTATTGTAGGTTTTGAAAAACACAATATGCTCTTCTCTCGCATCTTCATACAATCTTGAGAATCAGAAAAGTTTGACAAAAATGTTTTTAATCTCTCGAGTTTATACATTTATTTTATGAAATCTTGGTGATTGCAACATTTCTAGTTATACTGGAAACATTTTTGGTTGTTCCAATGCATCTAGGAGTCTTGAGAAAGTCATATTTTGGCTTTCATTTCACAAAGATCAAAGATCATCATACATGTTGTGAAACTAGGGTTTCAATCTCAAATCTGACAATCAACTTGCATATTTGGTGTTTTCAATCAATATTGTAGGTTCAATCATGCCACTAATTGACTTAGGTATCTAATTCAACCTTTTCATGATGTCTTTTGGTTGCTGGGGCTATTTTTTGTTGCTAAAGGCATTTGATTTACACTACAACTACATCTTCTATATATCAACAAGAAAAATTCTTTCTGGGTTTTGTTTTTAGCATTGAAAAACCATCTAGCTATCTTTTATTTTTTGCATGCAATCTGTATATTTTTTAGAATTGAGCATGGAAAGCTACATCCATACCCCTCTCGTTGGCAGTCACAGATTTGAATGCAGTTTTCAAATGCCTCGTTCTTACTCATACGGACTCCAATTTTGACGATTCTTATTATGATCTTGGCTATTTTTTGTGCTCTATCCACTAGTGTAGTCATTTTTTCATTTTCATACATAAAGTTTTCAGAAATTGTAGATTCTCAGTCATGACTTTGCATAGTTCTTGTCTTGGAAACTTCAGAGGATCATAACTTTCACATACAACCTCGTATTGAGGCGATTCATTTTTTGAAAGTGAATGATTTTTCGAGTGGATCGTAGTGGTGCTATTTTTTTCCTTTAGTATTATGCCCAAGTTTCACTTTCAACATATGCTCTTTGTGAGGATTTTGAAATGCATTAAAATCAAGACCACTTAGTATTTATTCCTAGTGGTAGTTGTAAATGCACTAAAAAAAGTACCAAATCATTTTTATTTTTATTTTTTTGGGGGGGGGGGGGGGGTTCTTTGATTGAGTAAAAAGGTGGGGGGCATTGTCATGGCCGAGTTTTCTTCTTTTTAGCATTTCTTCTCTGCACTTCTTCATCATGGATCAAACAAATATGCCCATCCTAACTCCATACAATTACTTTGAGTGGAAATCACGCATGACAATTCACTTAAGGAAACCTGGATTAAATAGGATAACTATGGGACTTGAAACTGAACTTGATAAAGATGAAGATAAGCCTATGTGGTTTAACAAATGTGATAAGGCATATGGAACATTGTGTTTGTCTATTTCTCCTGACTTGCTATTTCACATTGAGTCTTTGAATACACCAAATGAAATATGGACAGAGCTAGAAACACTATTTGCCACACAAGATTCAATGAGGGGTCATATGTTGGGAAATGAACTAATTAGTTTAAGTCCAGGAAATTTCAACACAATCCAGGATTTCTTCACTAAATTGAAATCACTAAGGCTGTAGTTAAAACAATGTGGAATTGAAAAGAAAGATGAACAATTGATTCTTAGTATTCTCTCTAAGCTAAGTTCAGAATATTCAATGTTTGTCTCTACCTTCTATGCTACTAAGGTTGCACTTGGTACTCAATTCACCATGCCATCTTTAGATGATTTTGCTATCAATCTCACTCAAGAACAGGACAAACTAATTCAGATGGGCACTCTTAAGTCCTCTAAGTCACATGTATTGGCTGCCAACCAAGGCACAAAACCACAAAAAGGACAAAGTAGTAACAACAATAGTAAGGATGAGAAACAAAATAATAGCGAGGAACAGAAGGATCAGATACCAATTACTTCAAAAGCAACTATTAATACCCCATCTTCCAAGGGCGATAAGCCTAAAAAAGAAAAGGTCAAATGTGCCTATTGTAAAAGACCCAGTCATGATGAACATAAATGTTTGAAGAAACAAATTGATCACTTGAAATACATTCTTGAGAAGAATAATATCAGCGTTCCCAAGTCTAACAAAGTTCTAATGAAGGGTCTAACAAGGCAAAAGAAAATAGCAAGGGGAAAGGAAAGGGTAAGGCCCTTGTTGTAGTTGCTTCCTTACCATCCACTTGGGTTCTTGATTCAAGTGCTTCACACCACATGGCTTCATCTAAGGAAGAAATTGCATCCTTGGAGCCATGTACTATGCCTTCTATTTTGATGGGTGATGACACTCTTGTTGAGGTGTGTGAGAGAGGTTCTTGATATATTTATTGATGACTTTTCTTGATATACTTGGGTGTACTTTCTCAAACATAATTTAGAGGAATTTGATCATTTTTAGGACTTCAATTTTTTTGTAGAGAAGCAATTTGGGAAAGCCATAAAAGTTTTGTGCATAGACAATGGTGGTGAGTATGTCAACCACTGGTTTGAAAGATTTTGCACTTTAGAGGGGATTGATTTACAACATTCAGTTCCATACAATCCTCAGTAGAATGGTGTTGCAGAATGGAAGAATAGATCCTTGAAGGAAATGAAAAACTATATGATTCATTCTAGATCTCTTACACCACAGTATTGGGTAGAGGCCATTAACTATTCTTGTTAGGAGCCTTGAAGGGAGTTACTCCTTTTGAATCTTGGAGCGGTTGAAAACCATCAGTTAAGCACTTTCGAGTTTTTGGTTGTCCTGCATGGGCCCATATTTTTGCAGAGAAATGCAAGGCCTTAGATCCACAGAGCATACCTTGCATATTTGTAGATTATCCTAATGGTGTGAAGGGTTATTGGTTGCTCAACCCTACTACACATGAGTTGTTCATTGAGAGGACTGTTCAATTTGAGGAGGAATCTTCAAGCTCACTTTCTATCACCTCTACAACTCCTTCTACTTTGACATTGGAGTCACTTGGAATATATGACAGATCTTTTGATGAGTCAGATTCACTTAAGCAATCTTCTACCTCCACTTCCGATGTAGAGAGTGATTCAGAGAACTCACCTCCTTCCTCTCCTAGTCATCATTTAGAGGTTAATGATTCCCCTCCAGATTCTCCATCTTTCGGTCCACTTTGGGCTAGACACACATTGCAGTCTATAGGTGATTGGGTTGGGGATCCATTAGCACTAGGCAAACTCATTCACAATTCCAGGATGCTCCACATGTATTCATTGCTACTACCTCAGATCCATAGTCCTTTCATGAGGCTTATGGTATTCCTGAGTGGGATAGAGCTATGTAGGAAGAGTATAGTTCCTTGATGAGGAACCACACTTGGATCTTGTCCCTTTTCCTAAAGGAAGAAAACTTGTTTGATGTAAGTGGATCTATTGAACAAAATTTGTAGCAAATGGGTTAGTTGACAAACACAAGGCATGCTTGGTCGCCAAAGGATTCTCCTAGGTTCCTGGGATTGACTACTCTAAGAATTTTGCACCAGTTGCTTGAATGAATTCCATTCGACTTGTTCTTGTCATTACTGCAACTAATCATTGGGAAGTACATCAGATGGATGTGTAGAGTGCTTTTCTTCATGGTGACCTTCATGAGGAGATCTACATGGAGTAGCCACAGGGCTTCCTTCAAGATTCTTCACTTGTGTGCCATCTTTGGAAGTTTCTCTATGGCCTCAAATAGGCTCCTTAGGCCTGGTATGCCAAGATGGACTCCTTCCTTCTATCAGTTGGGTTCACTCGGTGCCATTATGATCCTAATGTCTACATTCTGCAATAGGATGATTCACTTCTATTTTTGGTTTTGTATGTTGATGACTTGTTGATCACAAGAAGTTCTTCACCCACCATTAAGGCTGTTAAATTTTCCCTTTAGGATAGTTTTTTGATGATTGACTTGGGCTTGTTGCATTACTTTCTCTAGATTGAGATCTTTCAATCTCCTTCTAAGATCACCATCACATAGTCCAAGTATGCTCTAGATTTACTCTTGAGGTTTTATATGGCTAACTATAAGCTTGCTCCAACTCCCTTCCTTTCTAGAGTCAAACTTGAAGTTTCGTGTTCTTCTCCACTTGTTGGGAGTCTCATTTATCTGACTCATACAAGACCCGACCTCTCATATGCTATAGGCATGGTCTCTTGATTCATGCAGGAGCCTCATGAGCTACACTAGAAAGCAGCCAAGTGGATCCTTCACTACATTCAAGGTTCTCACAATTGTGGGATTCACTACACAATAGGTATTGAGCTTGATTTGGTGGGCTACACAGATTCAAATTGGGTAGGTGATTCTTAGAATTACAAGTCTACTTCAAGTTACAACTTCTCACTTGGTTTAGGTCCTATTTGTTGGTCGAGCAAAAAGTAGTGTGCTATTGCTCTGTCTTCTACTGAGGTTGAGTATCAGGGGGCTATAAATGCTGCCACTAAGGCCATTTGGCTTCAACATCTTCTCATTGAGTTTGGTATCCAGATTAGATGGCCATTAGTCATAATTTGTGACAACTAGAGTGCCATTCAAATCTCATGGAATTTAGTCCATCATTAGTGAACCAAACATGTAGAGATCCACATTTACTACATCTAGGAGCTCATCCATGGTCACATTATTGACCTTCACTATTGTCTAACTTCTAAGTTGGTTGCTGATATCTTCACCAAACCCTTCACTGAGAGAAAGTTCCTTCATTTGCAAGCTTTGTTGGGGGTGCAAGATGCTTCATCTTTTGGGGGGGCCTCTTCCTCTCATTCAAAGTCCTGACTTTTTTTGGGGGGTCTCTTTTCTCTCTCTTTTGGAGGAATTTTATGTACATGGGTACCTAATCAGGTTCTTCTTGTCGAGACCCATTTCCACATATATCTAAGCTTTTCTTATGGAGGGGTGTTAGTGCAATTTTTTATTTCCTAGTAGGTTATTTATTTTTCCCTATATTGCAAGGTTTTTCCTACACTTTTAATAATCTCTCTTAGGTTAATAAAGCATGTCTTATTAGGTGAATGGTTGAGAGGTGTCACCTTCCTACATGTGAGCATCCATTAGCTATCTTGGGAAGATACTTTGGTATCTTTAGTCTGATAGATGATTGCTCCTCATTGGTTGGTGTTGCTACCTTCTCCCTCGTCCTAGCCTATATAAGCATGCTACCTGGCTTGTATTTGCATTTCTTGTTTTTGCATCCTCTTAATGATATTTTGCTTCTAGCATTTGCATTAATCTTTTGGAGACTAACTCTGTGTTGTTATTTTGATTTTGTATCATTTGCATTCATAGTTTAGATATCTATTCTTTGCACTAGTTTGCTGGGTTATTAATCTTTTCAGATTCTAACAAGAATAAGGTTATGAATTGGGATTGCTCGCTAATCACCATGGAAGAAATGGATCTTTGTTTCATTTTCACACATTCTTCACTCTATCTGATAAAATCTCACTGGATCATAAAAGCTATTAGAAGTACTGGGTAGTAAAACATATACTTAAGAAACTGTAAGAATTTGGCTTAGGCCAGAATTCACCCAAGAACTAAAGAACTCAACACAAGCACACAGTAGACCAAAATAGAAAAAGTATGATCAGAATGACGATATTCATTCAATAACTGGATGAGAGTACACTAGGAGTGCCTGAATATAAAGGCATCAGGAGAGCTTCTAGAATGCATAGAAGTTAGTATCATGATATGTCATACAACTAGGCACATGTCCACTAGATATGGATTATCCTCCATTAAGCACGAGATTAAGTGCAATGATGTGAGGATAAGCCTACAATGGTGTAGCACACAAATTAGTGATGTAGACAACATGTGCTAAATGAGGAGTGTAGATAACTGTGTTGTCAACATGACAACTCAGTGAATGATACATACTCCTGTGTTGTAGACACCATGTGCATAATTAAAGTTGCATAACTCAATGAGAGTACACAAAATCCTAAGTGTCTCACCTATAATAATAATAAAATAATGCAAAATAATTAAATAATGCATTAACCTAAGTAAAACTTAAGTAATTGTAATAAGTAAATACTTATTTGCACCAACAGAAACCTATCAAGAAATATGCTTATATAGAACAAATAATTTTGTCCTCTTGTACATACATGTCTCACCTGCCTGCCTGAACAAAGTCCTTAAATGTTAGATGTGTATTTAACCAAGTCAAGGCTCAAAAAATCTAGACATAAATGTGGATTAAAGTGTTGATGCACTATCAAATCAAACTTCTTCTCTTCCTTCTTCAAGATTCCTAATTCACTTCTTAGTTCCTACTTCCCTCCAAGGCACAATGTTTCTCAATATGGTGACCCAAGACTTTAATGTATACTATATTGGTTTAAAAGAAGGATTTTACACTTGTTTTAGTCACCCAATTTTCCATCTAAAGGCCAACTATATACATATCAGATTTGCGGCCTTTATCCTACTTGTAGACTAAGTCTCTCCTAGTGACTTCTCTTCAAACAAGGATAAGTTTGTGGTTTGAAGGATTCTTAGGATGGACTTAGAAATTTTTGTTATAATCCTTACTTTTCTTTCAAACAACAATAATCAATTTCACTCCAGTAATAAAAGCAACTACAAATAACACTCTAACCTAGGTGATCAAATTAGGCTAGGGCTTGCTAGAACTACCTCCATTGGGTGAATAGAGATAATCTATTAGTTTTATGACCTCTTGTAGACTAAGAATGAATAGTTCCATCTAGAAAATATGACCCACAATCTTCCCTTGTTGATTACTTGTTCAAATAGTGCATTCTAAGGCTAAATACATAGTCATGTTTATCCTAAGGCATCAAGTTTGAAGTGGCTAATGAGATTTCCTCCCTGAGCCTTTTAAGTCTCAAAATGCATCCTAACTAATTTAATTTCACCAAAAGGCATCAATTTCCAAAGGTGAAATTGCAAGTTATGGCCATTTCTTGGCTTCAAACCCTTGAAATGAGGGTTTCAGACCCACAGTCAGAAAAATTGTTATAACTATCTCCAAAATCAATCAAATTCAACCAAATCAAATGAAAATTAAAGGTAACATGGGAATCTAACTTCACATGTGCATTATCTATCCGTACCAATTCATACAAAGCCATACAAAACAATTTTTCTCCAAAAAATAGGTTTTTCTCTTCATAAAATGTTGATTCTTTTGTACAACTTGATGATCAATTATGAAATGGACACAATGAGTCTTAAATATTGTCATTGAATAAGTTCAAAATAAATTTTTATGGTTATGAACATTGGGAGGCCAAAAAGATATTTTTGACAACTTTTCCAAAATTGCATTTTTGCATATTTGCAATTTCTTGTCAAATATGACAACTTTTTGCATTTTGATCCTAATGGACACCAATTGATCCCAAACCTTTAAGAATGACAGTAAATGAATTTCTAAGGTGAAAAAATCTTGTTTTCTATTATTGAACACCAAAACACTCAAAAACCAAGAAAACTCAACCTAGTGGACTCTCTTGGCTTATAAAGTGACCACAAAGAACCTTGACCACACAAAATGGATGATGTTAACACATTACATCCTTATTACATCACAATAAAAGAAAACCAAAAATCTTCAAGAGAATACTTATTTACTTACATATCCATAATATGTTTAACATATTTGAAACTATTTTTTTGGGGGGGTATATTTGTTAAATTTTGTTTGTAATGATCGTAACATTTAAACATTGTGCCTTACTTTTGTTTGGAAGAATTGGCACGATGTTTGGAAAAAATGTGGAAATTATATCTATAATTATTAAAATATTATTTCAAAGTAAAGTTGAAGATAATAAACATTTTGTGTGTCATACAATTCCTATATTTGGAGGACATTGAAAGCTAATAAATAATTAATTTGTATTGACAATATTATTAACATATACCACTTTTGGGCATGCAACGATTTGAAAATAGATTTTACATCACTCTAAGGACATTAGTAAATAATAGTGCATATCCATTTTATAATTTAACATACACATACTTTATAATATTTGGTAGGTAAACAATAGTCTTCATTAGATGTTTTAGTGATGAAGTTTAGAAACCAGTGAAATTAAAAATATTTAAGAAGTTACATCTTCAAGAAGAATTAGGAATGAAGTGACACAAAGGAGGATATTAACAAAGAGCATTGCAAGCAGAAAACTTTTCATTGATTATAATATGGGTGAATTTGAGTGAGGTGATCAAATTTTTCTTTCAAAACCATATGTGCATATATAAACATTAAGTACAACATGTTCAAATTATTTATAGATATACACATAAATGAGACCAAATTTTTTTTTCAAAACCATATTTGGAGGTATATACATTAAGTACAAAATGTCCAATATTTTTGTAGATTACATATTAATTACACCAAAATTTTCTTTCAAAACTATGTGTAGATATAAACATTAAGTACAACATTTCCAATATTTTTGCAGATATACACATTAATTACACCAAATTTTTCTTTCAAAATATGATATATTTTTCTATGAAGAAAGACCACACATGGAAATACGAACCTAGAACAAAATAACGAGACAATTGCTAGATTATGGTCCTAGTTTTGAAGAAAAGTTGATAAATGTAATTGTCCTTGCAAAAAGTCTAAGGGCTTAAAGAATCGAAGAATTCTAATCACAATAACCTAGAGTCATTGTAGGCAACATGCTCATGTTGGAGGGGGCCATGATTTTTGTCAATTGGTGAATGTGGATTTCCAACTGGAGGAACATGGAGGTGTGAATATCCAAGCTAGGGATAACGTTCCCATGGAAGAAGATGATAATGTGCCAGAGGACATGATTTAAGAAAATCGTATTGGTGTAGTTGATCAAGATGATCACAAAGATAGTACTAATGCATCTGATAATGATGATGATGATGATTTTGATATATCTATACTTGAGAAGGCATATCAGCCCCATACTGAGGCTCCCAAACAACTCTTCTCTCTACTATAGTATTGTTGGTGAACTTGAAGGTTATGAATGGTTTATCCAATGTAGCAATGTCCCGTATGCTAAGGTCTGTCACTTTTTCCATCTTCAATGTTAGCATACTATTCATTATATTAACAATTCATATTTGTTGTTGTAGGTTGATAGGTGAGTTTTTGTTACCACCATAAAACATTTGCCTCATTCATACCAAGAATTATCTACTATTATGAATCAAATTGGGATGAAGTATCAAACAATGCATGCATGTCCCAATAATCACATTCTATATCATAAACAACATGAATTTGCAATAGAATGCCTTGATTTTCATATTAGTAGATATCAGTTAGATCAAATAGCAAAAAAAGTACATCACAAGGTTCTTCAATACATTCTCATTATTCCACATCTTGAATGATTATTTGGGTGCACTAGCTTGACACAATTTATGGATTACCGTGCACGCAATAGAAGTCAAGATGACATTATGTGAATGCTTGTTAATGGTTCTACATTTAAAGACATAAAAAAATATGACCACACTTTAAAGAAGAACCTCGTAATCTCAAATTTTCATTGGCAATGGATGGTGTCAATCCATTTGGAGATATGAGATTTTTTTACTTAGTGTGGCCTATTTTTGTTATTAACAATAACGTTCCTCTTTAGATGTACATAAAGAGGGAGCACATAATATTGTCAATGATTGTACCAAGTATTTTTTTATTTAGTAGTTATCTAAATTAATTAATTAATTGTGCATCAAAATGGTCATAATAATTATATAATATTTATGTTCATTCAATTACTATGTAAGTACCAAGTTAAAGATATGAATGTGTATATTGAGCCTCTTATTAACAAGTTGTTGAAGTTATGGAATGAGGTCACTATGTATGACATCTCTAGACCAATAACACAAAGACAATTTCAATTCTATACAATGCTTCTATGGACAATACATGATGCCCCTAGACTAACTCATTTTTGTGGTATGTTATATTGTTAAGGTCACATATTTTTTGTATGTTAGAGTGCTTACACATTATTGTTGTATGTTTAAATTGCACATGGTAATTGTACATGATCTTTTAGGTTTTTAGACAAAAAAAAAATTTGCATGTCTAGTTTGTGGTCCGAAGATGAAATCTCGTCATTCAAGAAGTTTAGGAAAGTAGGTGTTTGATGAGTTCAGATACTTTCTTCACAATAATCATAAGTATCAAATTACTAAAAAATATTTTTTTAATGGTCAAGAAGAGACAACATCAAGGCCTTGAAGAATGACACCTCATCTATAGAAGTTGGAATACGATCAACTAAATCATCGAGGTAATGTTTATCTAATAATTTTTGTTTGAAATTTATATTTTGATATTGTCTTTTATTTAGTAATGATGTAATTGATTCTCGTAAAAGTCATCAAAAAATCAATGAACAACTTCTTAGAGGAATAAAAAGTTATCCTACTCAATTTAGTAGGTTACTGTATTATAAGGATCTCTCAATCGTGCATTTGTAGGTTATCCTACCTCTATCTATCTCATACTAGTTTTACAATAGTATTAAACAAGTTATTTATTATCTTGAAAAATACATGAGGTTAGAAGTCTTATTTCTTAGATTTGTTGTACATATATTATATTTATGACTTGCTTTAGTTTTAATGTAATTTATTGTATATTTTTATCTAAAATCTTATTTATATATTCTTGCATGTTAAATATCTTTTAGGTGGTTATCATCTAAAGAAATTGACAAAAAAAATATAAAATATTGGAAGAAAAAAATTCCATGGATTATGTCTGAAATGCAAAAGTGTTTTCCTTCAACTTTTTTTAATGCTCAAGAACAGTACCTCATACATCAAATTGACGAGATTGAATAATGTAGACCTGTACAAACTAGGTCAATGTGGATGGTTGAGAGACACTTGAAATTTATGAAGGGCTTGTTGTGAAAAAGAGCACATCCTAAGGGTTCTATGGTAGAGGGGTATATGGTATACCAGACCATAGTGTACATTAGTGAATATCTTCTCAAGTTTGCATCAAAGATCCATGTAGATCGTATTTGGGATCCCAACTCCATTAAGAGATTCAAAGGGGAGTACTTGATGGGGAAATTGAGATTGAGAAAAGTGAGAAGTGATTATAAGATGTTATTGTAGTTAATTAATTATTATCCATCATCAATATAATTTTTTAAAAATTGGTCTAGTTATTTTTTTATAGTTGGTCATGAGTGGGATGCACTGCATTTGTTTATTGCAAATAATTTTGATTGGATGATGGTATGGATTCAACTGTCTCAAGAAAATAGTCACTCATTAATATGAAATGGTGTTGCATCATTGGTTAAAGAAGCTCATCATAATGGAGATCCCAATGTTACGCTAATGGTATTTGATCTAGCATATAGCTTAAGAGATAGAAAGGTTTATATAAGACTACTAAGAAAGGTGTATATAAGATTACTAATCATGACTCATCAGTTTAATATCAACTCATAGATCGATGTAAATAATCTTGATATGTTTGAATAATTGTAGATCAAACATTACAAAGCTATGTACTACCATGGCTATAAATTGAACATAAAAAAGTTAAAAACAATGAAGAAAACTTGTGATTTTGGGATAAGTTCATTCTTCAAGGTTACCAATATTTCATCTAAAAATGACATGCATTCTCAACATTCTAAAAATTGATACTCTAACATTTTGGATGATATACCTAAGTATGACTTTAATTCATTCAAATTAGTTCTATTTTTCGTCAAATGGTATAGGTTGTTACTGAATTGAAATGATCTTGATAGGATTGTTATTGAACATGATAGTGGGTTTAAAATGATTACTACAAAGTTATTTGAGCTAGTTGGAGATGAGTCCTATGTTCTTCCAAGCTAATGTGAGTAAGTGTTTTTACTTTGACATTTCACATAAAAAGAGCTGGTTATTTGTTGTTAGACATGATCCAAGAGGAAGGTCAGCAAAGTATAATGTAATGGAAAAAGAAGATACTGAAGAATCAAAAGATGAAGTAAATGATGATCAAGAATGAGTGTTACACAATGATGAAGAAGAATAAAATGATGATGATTTTGGTGATGTTGATGATGATGGTGATGATAATGACAATCATGATTATGGTGATGAATATGGTGATGATCAAGGTGATGATGGTCATGTGATGATGGTCTTGATAGTGGTGATGAAGAAGATGATGATGACGATGACGATGGTGGTGGTGATGACGATGATCAAACTAACAAGTATGATGATGGTGGTGATGATGATGCCGATGATGATGACATGGATGAAGATGATGATCAATGACATGATCAATAAAATGTATGTTGAGGTATGATCAATGTCAAGTATGATGGAGTGATTTATTCATAAAAAAATATTTGACTTGTATGTTTTTTATAATTAAGTTATTATGTCTTGAACTCTATCGTCATGGAGTATATACAATAATTTTTCATTGCTACCACACATAAAGTAGAGGTAAGAAATTAAAAATATACAACGACTTCAATAAATGCATCATGTAATTTTTGTCTTCTACGTAATTTGTTGCATATATATCATGTAATTTTTGGCTAACTTAAGACAAATGATTTACATATGTAGGCTATTTAACACCTTTGACTAGGAACATGAATAGTGACATGGATCGATAGGTATAACTCAATAAACCCTATAGATACAATTTTTTATTTGCAAATCTTCTCTTTACCATCATAATCAACTTTAGTCCTAGTGTGTCTCTCATTTTATGGATTGCAAGTATCACCAAATAGGCATTTGTTTGATTTTTCTTCCTGAAGTGAGAAAAATGCAAGAATAGAAGACAAAAGTGAGACTTCTATTAGGTCTATTACTTTTATTTCATTTATAATTGCTAAGAATTATTAATATTTGTCAAAGGGCGAGATGGATCCACCAGAAGACAAAGTCGCGAATGTTCCTCAAATAGCTTCTTTGTCAAAGGTAAACCTCAATTATTGTAATTGTACAAATTATATAGAAATAAATTTCATTTATTATGTTCTTTTCTTTATGGATTCGGAGTTGTTTTGATATAATTTTATTGATATTGATGTCACAACTTGATACTTATTGATAGGGAAAAGCAAAAATGAGAGCACATCAAATGTGATTTCAAATTGAAGTGTCATTTTTAGATGACATTGCATGTAGCACTAACCCCATTTTCATGGATATTTAGCTTATAAAAATATATAGTAATGAAATTCTTAACCTTGTCCTCAAAAATAACAAAATCGAGGAGACAAGGTCACTCAAAGATGAATTCATATGTAGAGTCAATTCTTTGAAGGTAAGCAGTAATTAATCTTAAGTAATAATAAAAGTTCAATAGATTTTTATATTTTATACTATCTTATGGATCATGGTCTAAAATATTATGTTTTCTTCTTACAGGATTTTGTGACACCTGTGAGACCATGTGGTCAATATGGTGAGGATTTTAGCACACAAACTTCATGTAAGTATCCTTAAACCTTTAACCATTCATTTAACCTTTGGGATGCTTCTAGCTAGTATCAAATTTGATCTTTATCCATTGTAAATGTCTTTGCTAAAAATATATTCTTCAGCTCATGATAAACTATGGATGCCTCCTTCAGTCACCACTCCAATATTGTGGGCTGCATTGTCAACAACAAGGAGCTTGCATACATTTTCTATACCAAGTACAACTAGTAAAACCTTATTTTTCTATATTTTGTTATGTGCTAATCATGCATTATTTTTTTTGTTGGGTGGATTTTGTACTCATGGATCTATTTTGTGCTCTAATAGATACACCTATAGTTGATAGAAGAACAAAGACCACTATTAGTGAAGCTCAACCATTTCCTAGATCAGCCTATGTTACTAGTACTGGTTCATTTATAGGGTCATTGTTGTTGAACAAGAAAATTATGTTTCCATTAAAATTACCAAAGTTTCTAGGTGCTTTAAATTTATTATTATTATTTATAGTGTAACTGTAGTTTAGTTATACATAACTTGTTTTGGACTAATAATCCTATGCTGATTTTGTAAGAAATGGTGTTTTCTATGATACTCTTTTTGAAATGATATTGAAGGTATTTGGACCCACCATATGTAAAAGGTATGTATTTTCATATCATTGCTACAATTTTTTTTTTCTTCCATTTATTATACTATATTAAAGTTACTGATCTAATAATTTTATTTTTTCAAAAAAGGTGGAATAAATAGGGTCCTGGATTAACAAATAAGCTTATTACATCTTTTGAGGACCTCTTTGGAAAAAATATTTTTGACAGTGCCCTACTTTTAAAAGAGCATCTAAATATATAATGATTGTGAGGGACGAATATAGAAGGGCTCTAAAGATTAATCCAAAGTAGGAGCATCCTCCTAAGATTCCACTGATGGAGTGGAATGAAATAATAGAAGATGCAAAAGAGAAAACAATACAAGATAAAGGAATTGAACTAGAAGAGGGAAAAAGAAGGTATGTCATGATAGTATTAAATAGAATGCAACCATGCACTAATTAGTGATCTTTGTAAATATATAGTCTAACATGTTTAAAACTTTTCATAGACTACATGACACATCAAAAGCTACATAAGCGAGAGTATAAAAGATTGGCCAACACAAACTTGGCTCTAGTGGCTATATGAAACTTCACTTTTAACTTGTAAGTAACAACAATGGAATTTCATATTAAAAAATTATATAATGTTGCAAAGAAAAAAGTACAGGGCATAAAATTCAATGTAGAGCCCGCAGATGAAGACAAAAAAATTGCCTTAAAGCAAGGCTATAAAGTCGTGGTTGTATGCCTACACCAAGAATCTGGTGCATGAGATTAGACATAGGTAAATTGGTCAAATGAAAATTAAATCAGATTGAATAGTTGAGAAATTTCATGTTTGGTGTTAATTTAGAACATAAATTGACTATTTATGTTTTATATATCAAATTATGATAACAATGTGCATAACATTTCACTATAGCCTTCAAATCGTATCACAAAACCAATGTGTGATGAAGGCCATGATGTGCATCATAGTGGTGGGGTATTAATTTTCTATTGGAAATTAATTATGCAATTATGAATAGAATTTAAAATCTTCAATTTCAATTTTTCATATAACCTTTTTTTGAATATTTTAGAGCATGTTGAACATTATGGTGAATGAGTGGAGCATGTTCGAAGTGTTCAACATGTTGCGGTGGCGGTCAATCAAATTTTATTGTACATGATGTGGCATTGTCAGGTAAGAAAAATGCATGTTATGTTCTACTAGTTAATGAAATACTTGTAATAGTAAAAAAAAAGAAAAAGAAAATGCCAATTTAACCCATTTACTTGTTATTTCAATAGAGCCCCCTTTAGTGCACTAGCCTCATGCTCCTCAAAACAGGAGGAGGCATCATAATTTAACATTACATGTGCCACAAGAGGAGGAGAATGGGGAAGATATTGATGCTCCTATAAGCCTTTTCCTTAAGAAAGCTAAGATTATTGATTTTTATGTCATGTTAATGAATATTGTTATGTGTTAATGGAGTCTTGATTAGTATTGCATATTAATTATTTTATATCATATTAATGAATGTTATGCAATTGTATTGATTGAATGTTATAGTTCATAAATGGATGGATGAATGAATGAAGTATGTAATTAGATGTTAATGGGAAATTTAGATTGATGTTAGGGGGAGGGGGGTTAGGCAAGTTGAGCTTCCACCTTCACATGGTTGGCCTTGTTAGGTAGAGAATATTAAAGTATTCTTGAAACCAAGTGAAGCTCAAACTAACATACCTTCATTAACTAATCAATTTCATTCATTGTAGGTCTTTGCTTATAAGTGCATTTTGAATGTGTCATTGTCAGGAAACTATGAAATAACAAACTGGAAAGCCCAATAAACAACTTGTCTGGCATGATTGAGCTTCATTTTGTGTAAGTATTCTCTTATTGAATGCATCAAATTTGCTTGGATCCTCTTGTAGATATCAAGTATGCAATTTGATAGTGAGATTAAATCCTTTGTATATGAAAATTATGACATTGAGAAATATCATATATTTTTTCTTTCATTTTACAATGGTTCTCTTTATTGGTGTTATGGTAATTGCTATAGTTACAGCTAGATTAAATCGAACCACCTTCAAGGATTGATGGAACATATTAGGAACATTGAAAATCTAATAGGTAAGATTTATTGGTATTTACTTAACTTTGACTGATATGGTGTCACAATGTGCATGAACTTCCAACTTACAAAATGAAACTTGAACTTGCAAGTTTAAACTATTACTTCCACATAAGGATGCAATTAGAAAATCCAATCGGACTATACTAGATGTACTCTTGGTATCTACTCCACTAATGGGTTTGTGACAAAGCTTATTTATGTGTGTTTTTAGTGTTGTAATGTCCCCTTTTTATCATAGTGTTTAGTGGAATCTCTATTAGCTAGTAGTTATTAAATAAATTCTTGTTAGCCGTTAAGTTAGATTGGAGTCATTTATTTGTGCAACTTGAAACTTTTTTGTCTTAATTTTTTGTAATTGGACTTACATAGAATCACTTTGTGTTTATAAACATTTCAAGGTAGTATATTAGGTTACAAGAGACTTATCCTAAATCATATTCTTGCGAACTACTTTCGTAACTCTAATAAAAAGTTTCAAAAATATTAGGAATGGAACCAACAAGTACGGGATGATGCGTTCCACTAATAACTTGATAAGTGTTACTAGAATGATTTGTTTTCATTGATGATCTTTGATTAAATCTTAATAGTTCAAGTAATCATCCCAAAAATGTGTTTTTGAATGTTGGAACGAATGTTATTTCATACACCAAACACACACATAGATTGACCTAACTTGCTTTAAAAAAGTGTGATTAGCACTTGGCAAGAATATAAATTTTGGTTATAAGATATTTGAGCTCATAAATTAACAATAAAAATAATCTAGAATCTAGAATTATTTTTCTCTAATGGGCTTGAGAGGAATATGACAAATTGATTTACTTGGACCTAGGAACTTGATGTAACACAAGGTAGGTCACTTACTTCAACCCTATCTCTCCTAGGATTTTCTTAGGTTTTTCTCAGCCTAATAGGGTTATTTACTTAACCCTAACCTCTAGAGGACCTTTGATCTATCCGCCCACAAACCTCCTACCAAGGTACACCAATGAATGGCTCAAATTCTTTCTCCAAAGGTACTCTTCCTAGGCACCTTCATTTACCAATTTGCAACCAAATGGGCTATTTCTCTTTCCTACTTGGGCTAAGTATCTCCACAAGTAATATTTTACCTCCCATAGGCTCCTGCTACCATTCTGAACAAGTTTTTAACACTCATTTTTCCCCCAAGGTTAAAATTGCCAAAACATACCTAATTAATTAGACCTCTTAGTTAGGCTAATCAAGCTATATATTATAATTTCCTTTAACAAGGTGGTAATTTTTTTAAATATTTGAGTACCTATTTGGAAGACCTCAAGGATTTTTGAGGTTTTATTTTCTCATGACATCTGTATAATGGAAAGAAAGATTTTAGCCCAATTTCTAGGGTTTCAAACAAGAAGTTGTAGCATCACCTAGTG
Source organism: Cupressus sempervirens (assembly GCA_028749045.1). Taxonomy (NCBI): domain Eukaryota; kingdom Viridiplantae; phylum Streptophyta; class Pinopsida; order Cupressales; family Cupressaceae; genus Cupressus; species Cupressus sempervirens. The sequence goes on from CM053793.1 coordinate 689,156,799, forward strand.
TCACTTCAAAAAGGCATCAAATTTGATCTTGGGGAGGCCTTCTTTTGCAAAAAGAATCATTTCTCATCCCCCTACCTTCTCCAAATTTGTTTTGAACTCTCATCTACATTCAAACCCCCAAACTTTTCATATCAACACCATGATTCCCTAGGCAAGAATCCCAAACTTGCTTAGGGCATCATTATAAAATTAGCTAACTCCATTTGCAGGACCTAAGCTTTATGGTACATTATATACAATGTGTCATGTCCCATTTCCCTCAGTTCCATGATGATTCCATGGTGGGAACTCATGGGAGAGTCATCTTTGTGTGGACTGCCTGGGCATGACCAACACACATGATGATTTCAAAACAATTTCCAAAACCTTAACAGATGAACACTTGAAGGAAATTTTACTAAAGAAAAAATCATATTAAAAACATGTAATAACTTAATCCAAAGAAAAGCTAGATTTTTTTGTAGCAATGGAGTGGAGCGGGGAGGAATTTTGAATAGGATTTTGAGTGGGAATACTGCCAAGCTAGGGAAGGGCAACCAATTTGCGGGCCTCGAGTAGGACAAGGATGAGGGAAAGGGGGATGCAACAAAAGATGGGGACCCATGTGCTTTGTAGCCACACCTAGGAGAAAATATTATCTCTATTTTGTTACCAAGGACATCAGGAGGAGGGGCCCCAAGGGCCTGGGGGAGATGGAATAATCTATTTGGAATCAAACCACCATGTAAATCCTCTTTCCCTAAGATCATTGATAAATCTGATAAGGGTATTTTTGCCTTAGAAGTTCCCACTAAAATTATTGACCATAACATTCTAGGTATGGTTGCTACCCTGGTGGGAAAATTTATTGGCCCTCAACCAAATATTGATATGGTAAGCATTTTCGCTAGAAACAAATAGGAGTTGAAAGGTCAAGTTGAAGTAACAACTATGGCAAAAGGATTTATGTCTTTTGAGTTCTCATGCCCAGAAGATTACTCCAGGATTCTTTGTGCAGGTAACAAGACCATGGGAAAATCTACACTAATAATTCAAAAGTGGACTTCCAACATAGACCTGAATAATGATTTTCTAACCTGGGCCCTAGTCTGGATTTGGCTGTCAGAACTTCCCTTGGAATACTAGCATGAAGATGTTTTTGATAGCATCACCAATTCTTTTGGGGAACTACTATCTATTGATCATGTCACTGCAGCCAAGAAAAGACTCACGTATGCTAGAATCTGCATGGGAGTGGTTGAAGGATAGGATATGCCTCAAGTGATCGAGTTTTAGTCTCATCTGGGTAGACGGGTGCAACAGATCGAATATGAGAATGTTCTTTTTGCCTACTTCCACTGCAAAAAAGTAGGACATAAAGAAAAGGCTTGCCCAATATTCAAAGAAAAGGAAAAGGCCCATAAAGCTCAAAACAAACAAGTGAAGAACAAGGACAACCAACACAAATCCCTAAACCAAGTTGATGCACCCAGAAAGGTGTGGAAGGAAAAAGCTATAGAAGGAAAGGTCCTAGGGGGAGAAGCCATTGGAGAAAATGATAAGAGGGAACCCCCATTGGAACATAACACTCTGGAAGGAAATAAAGAATCAAAGGAGGCACGAAAAAGGCTTCATTGCCAAATAGCAACAAGATCCTGATAGATGTTGAGCCAAGTCCCAAAATCACCTCATAGGAGAATGGAGGGAAGGATGTGGCTGGTAATATAATGGGTGTAGGGAAGAAGCTCTTTGAGGAAACCATAGAGATGGATACCAATGATGCCTCTTATGTTCCAGATTCTCAAGATGGGACTCTTGTGAAGGTGCTGGGATAACCTCTTTCATATGATTCCAAATATAGCACAAAGGGGTCTCCCCTTCAATGGGCAATAGATTCCTTGAAAGGGTCTTGGCCCCCACTCCTGGTCACTTTTCCCATTTGGGGGCCCTTCTTGATAGCTGTAAGAAAGTAAATGAGAATCCAATACCAATCAATCATAAGAAAAAGAAAAATAGCAAGGACCCTTTGCTAGTCTCGCCTGTAGCCACAAGGAGCAAGGTCAAAGCTGATACTGGAAGCAAATATAGTACCCCAGGTAGGAAGAACAAGAATTAAATAAGAAAGGAAGAAATAAAGAGGAATATTCTAGATGGGACCCAAAGAACCATCCAGGAATCCTGCAACCAAAATAAAGCATGAAGATCATTTCTTGAAACATTCGTGGACTCAATGGAACCCACAAATAGGAAATTGTTAGGAATATGATTAGGGATCATAGGCCAGATTTATTTTTAATTCTAGAAACTAAAATGAAGAAGGAGAAAGTTGAAAAGATTTACTTTGGTAAAGGAACGAGAAACACAACTACTAACTTAGATGGAGCTTCAGGTGGCTTGCTAACAATATGGAAGGAAGACTTTGAAGCCAACATCATCTTTGATGAATGTAATATTTTGCTCATGAATTTTTTTAATCCTAAGACTCAAGATAGATGGTTTCTTTTGAATATCTATGCCCCTAATACTAAGAATAGAAAAAGAATTTTTGGGATTTTTTTTTTTTGATTTGGTAGCCCAAATAGGTGAATCAAAGGGCATTGTTATGGGATTTCAATACCCCTCTCTTGGCATCTAAGAAGATGGGTGGGTTACCACCTAATGTGGATAGTAGGCAACACTTCACTGACTTGATAAGGAACTTGGCCTTGGTGGATGTTGATCTCAGGGGATGTAAATTTACCTGGTTCAATAGGAGAATTGGTCTGAAGTACATCCAAGTGAGATTGGATAGAGCCCTTTCAAATTTGGATTGGATGTGTCAATTTCAGTGCAAGCTTTCGTCTTTGGTGCATCTTGGATCAGACCACTCACCTATCTCTCTTACTATTGACAAAGTTAATAGAAAGAAGGATTTCCCCTTAGATTTGAGAAGGTGCGGTCGGTGCACCCAGGCTTGTTTGAAAAAATCAAGGAGTGGTGGGGTATAGAGGTTGATGAAACAACCATGTACAAGGTTGCCAAGAAACTTAGATTCATTAAGTCAGAATTTTGAAAATGGAACAAATTGGACTTTGGCAATATTTTTCATACTAAAGAAAGGATTGTGGAGGAACTTGTTGACGTGCATGAAGAGATCCAAACCTGGGATTATGATGATATTAAGATGAATTATGAAAAGGAAATCCTTGCTAATCTTCACAACATAGTTGGGAAGGAGGAAATGTTTTGGAGGCAGCAGTTTAGGTTAGTTTGGCTAAAGGAAGGGGACAAAAAATCAAGATTCTTCCACCTATCCACTATGAAACACAGGGCTACCAATAGAATTTGTGAGATTAAAAAGGCGAATGACACTATCAGGGAAGATAATGAGATAGTAGAGCATGATATCAGGTACTTCTCTTCAATCCTTACTAAAGACCTTAACTTGGTAGAAGAGGACTAGAATGTTAAACACCATCCTCAATGTTATTAGTGATGCTTAGAATCGGGCCTTAGTGGCTATCCCAAAGCTTGAAGAAATTAAAGAGGCAGTTTTTGCTCTGCCTGTTAAGAAATCTCCCACCTTTTTCTTCTAGATGTATTGGGAAATTATTCAATTTGATCTTATTAAAGCTATTCAAGAATTTTTTGGTGCCAAGAACCTATTGAAAGAAATCAATGCTACTTTTTTGGTTTTGATCCCTAAAGTCACTAATGTGGATTCTTTTGGCTCTTTCAGACAAATTAGCCTCTACAATTATTTTTATAATATTTTTGCAAAAGTCCTAACTTATAGAGTTATCAAATTACTTTCGAAGATTATTGCACCTCAACAACCGGGTTTTGTCCCTGGTAGACAAATTCTAGACTCCATTATTGAGGTTCATGAAGTTATTCATTCCCTCAAAGTTGGTAACCATGAGGGTTTTCTGATCAAACTTGATCTGTCTAAGGCCTATGATAGGGTGGACTAGGGTTTTTTGGATAGGATTCTTGAAGCTTTTGGTTTCAAAGCCAGATTGAGAATGATTATATCTCAATTGGTTTCCACCCCTTCCTTTGTAGTCATGGTTAATGGGACCCCTTCTAAATTCTTCAAATCCTCTATAGGCCTTTGTCAGGGTGATCATTTATCCCCTATCCTCTTCATCATTCCAGCCAAAGGTTTGGGCAGGCTCATACATTTCAAAAGAAGTAGAGGAGATTTAGTGGGCCTGAAACCTTCTTCTAGTCCCTTGGTTTTCACTCACCAGTAATTCGTGGATGATACCATTTTGGGGGGTGAGGCCTTGGTTAGAGAAGGTAGGATTGTGAAAAAAATCCTCAACACTTATTCTAAGGCCTCTGGGTAGCACATCAACTAGGACAAGAGTTCAGTGTTCTTCTTCAACACACCTTTAGACAAACAAAAGAAAATTGCTGGCATTTTGGGTTGTAATATTAGGGCCCTCCCTTCCATTTATTTGGGCCTCCCCTTGGGGACTAAACCTCTTCATAGCTTTTGGGACAATCTCATTGACAGATTCAATAGAAAGCTAGCAGGATGGAAAGGCATCTCTTAGTCAGGCAGGCAAAGTGTTGTTGATTAAATCCACCTTGCAGAACTTACCCACTTATGCTCTTAGCCTCTTCTCTATCGCTTCTAAGGTGGCTAATCATTTGGAAGCTATTCAAAGGAATTTCATGTGGTCAAGCACCGATGTGAACAAGAAATACCCTCTGGTGGCATGGGAGAACATCTGCAGACCAAACAAAAAAGTGGGACTGGGGATTAGAAAGTTGAAACAGTTCAACTATGCTCTTCAAGTGAAACAGATTTGGAGACTCTTCAATACCAATGGTGAATGGAGGGATATATTGAGGTTAAATTATGTTGCTAATATCAATCTCAAACATTTCATCAATAGGGATCCTGACCCTAGGGGTTCTAACATTTGGAATGGCCTCCTCAGGACGAAGAGCTTAACCTTTGAGAAAGCAAAATGGCAACTAGGTAATGGTGAAGATATTTCTTTCTAGCATGATGACTGGCTTAGATCTAGACCTCTTTGGTACATAGAGCCTTTTATCAAATGGGCTAATGTTTGTATTGAAAGATTTGGGAGCAAGATGAGTGACTACATGATCCATAATGAGTGGATTGATCTTGCTAAGATGTTCGAGGAGCTCAAGCTGCTAATGGACATGATTAGGCATATTCCTTTGTCACACAACAAAGATTCCATTATATGGGTGGAGACTGTTAGTGACATTTATACTGTGGCCTTTGGCTTATGAGATTTTGCAAAGCTTTGACCCTACCCCTGTGTGGACCAAAGCTTGATATGTGGGGCTCATCCCAAAAATTAATATTTTCTTTCGGATTATGCTCCAAAACCATATTCTTATGGTGGTAAACCTCACCAAGAGGGAAAATATGATGACTAACAAATGCATTTTATGCAAAAATCATTGTAAGAGTGTTGAGAATATTTTTATCCATTGTCCTTTCATTAGCACTATCTGGTCTCTTTTCCTATCTTTTTTCAACATGTCTAAGTGCTTCCCTTCCAACATTTTGGGTCTCTTTGAACAATGGAACCTTGGGATGTTAGGGAGTGACACCATGGCTTTCTGGAACTAGACCTTACCATATGTGTGTTGGGGGGTTTGGAAAGAGCGGAACAACAAAATTTTCATGGATAAGGAAATAAAGGTAGACATTGTTCTCCATAAATGTTTGTATGTCTTGATGGGAAACTACACCAATATCAAAGGTCCTATCCCCTCTCTTGGTACAAATAGTAGGGACAGTAACAAGAGGGATGGATGCAGATGGACTCTTCTGCTTGAGGGATGACATAAGGCTAATTTTTATGGGGTGGCCAAAGGCAACCCAAGAAAGGTTGGGATGGGAGGCATCATAAAAAATGCTTTTGGTAAAGGGATTGCAGTGGTTGCTGCCCCCCATGGAATACAAACTAATCATTATGTGGAGGCTATTGTGGCTCACCATACTATTAAATTGGCAAAAGAAATGGGAGTGAAATATCTCTAGCTTGAAGGAGATTCAAAAAATATTATTGATTTCCTAAATGAGAAGAACAAGCCAACATGGATGACTGAGAATATCATTGATGAATGCATCCAACATTTCAAGACCTTTGAAAAAACCAATGTGGCACATGAGTACTAGGAAGCCAACCAAGTGGCAGACAAACTAGCTAATTGGGCAGTCAAGTACAATGAAGTAGCTAAGTGGATGGATGGTTATAATATCCCATTATAAATTAATGAGTTGATCAAAAGGGAAAGGATCTTGGATAGATTGGGTATCATAAAAAGTCCATTATGATTGCTAATGAGTTACGAGGAGTGATCAGAAATATAATGTGTAAATTTATTATGATTGTTAGTGATGTATGGGGAATGTGCAAAAATGTGATGTGGAAGTATGATAGCACTTGTACTTCTCACATCAACCATATCTATCAACTTACTTCAAACATCGATTACGAGCAAAAAATTCATAAGGCAAAAAAAGGTCCAAGAAAACGAGCGCCAAAGTTTTTCTAGACTTGAAGAGCTTCAATACTAGATATAGAGCTTGCACTGAAGAATATATCATGGTAGGGGAAAGACATAGGAGGGGACCAAAGGAAAAATCCTAGAAATGGCATAGATGTTCCAAGGTGTGGAACATTCTAGAAAAAGGGGAAATCACGAATTTCATTGAATGACTCCATGGTTGGAAACCCTCCACTACCAAGACTATGGTTAAGAGATGGAATGAGGGAATAGTTAAAATTGATGGGGTGTATTTCACAGTGATGGAGGATGTCATTTCTACTGTTATTGGCATTCCCATCTTGGGAAAGAAATTCTACAGAGACAGAAAAATCTTGGGGCAAGTGGTGGTGGAATTAACAAATGATCAAGAGGGAAAAAAGGCATCGGTGAAGAGAGGAACTCATTATCTTCCAAGCTCCATCAAGCCACTGTGGAGGTTCGTGCTACAAGTTATCATTAAATATATAACCCTCGACACTAGATTTGATCGCCTTTGCAAGTACCACTTTAGGTATGGGGCAAAGATTTCAATCCCCTTCTAACTCTACTCTTGTATGAATGAGAACATTAATGATTATCAAGAGAAGCATACTAGGAATCTAATGCTCCATGAGGGGTTGCTACTGTTAATCTATGAATTCTTTAAAGCTAGGACAATGGGAAAACAAATAAAGAATAGGAAGGAGAGCAAGAAGGGTAGAGGGGACATCGAAGAGTCGAAAGAGGACTATTTGCCTTCTGATACAGAGGACAGCCTTGAGATGCATATTGAATCAAAGAGGGATGATTCCCCACAAAGTGGCTCTATTAAACGAACCATCAAAATGGAAAGGAACGAGAAAAATACTTTCCTCGAACCCAACTTGACTCCTGCTCAGATAGGGACTATAAGAAAGTGCAGAAGGAGACGAGGATCTTAAAGAAGGGGAGGGTTTGGAGAGGAAGAGGGGCAAGAGAATCATCACCATCAAAATGCCGACAAAAAAAGAGGATGATTTCTAGACATCCAGGGGCTAGAAAAGAAAACTCTTTGAGGCCAAGGAGGATAAATAGGGGGTGGAGAAGGAGGGGGTGGAAGGGGACCTCAATCAGAGTGATAGGGAGGAATAGGAGCAAGGCTATAAGGAATTCAAAACTAGCAAATATAGATGCTCGATCATGGGAAAGGATACGAATGTGTTGTGGCAGAATTTTGACACATCTTTTGCTAAAATGGTGATCAATAGAGAGTTGATCAGAACTCTGGTCAACAAGAGTGAAGAGGGAAAAATCCAAATAGAAGAGTTGATCGACCCTGTCCTGGTTATTTTTAGCGACACCACTAAGGAAAACCTAGAAATGGATGTCCTCAACAATGCCAAAACTAGTGTGGTGGACAGCTTTCGCACCACCAAGTGGATTTTTCATGAAATCCAAGAGCTCAAATATAGGGTGAGCAGCCTGGAAAGTGAGAACTACAACTTGAAAAATAGGATATCAGAGGAAGGAAAAAACATGGACAACAAAGTAGAGGAGGTCAAGAATAGGGTTCAATTGATGGAGAGCTCAATTCAAATTATAGTGGAACAAAGCTATAATATTCTCAAAGAGGCCAATGAGAATATTAAGCCGCTCATTAACAAAATGAAGGAGAAAGAATTGACAAGGAGGAGGATCTTGCCCCCCACAATGCAAAGGATAGGACCACTGATGATAGCTAGAGGAAACACACTAGATCCAACTTGAGGAAGAAGGACACCCTGGAACCTGACCAGGAACTCTCAGACATGAAGGAGGAGGCGGGTAGATTATCGGAGTTGGAAACCAATGCAACAAAAATGTTGAGAGATATCTCCTGAGTGCCCTAGCTTTTCTTGGCTAGTCCTAGTTTTTTGTCTTGACTCCCTGGCTTTTTACTAATTTTATACTTTAGTATGGGGAGCTATTTTGGTTGGATGCTTTTAGTTTCTTTTGATACTTTAAACCTTTTTTTTTTTTCAGATCTATTTATTGTTTGGGTATCAGGGACCTATTAAAACCTATTTTCCTTAATCAAAAACTTAATCCAAAGAAAAAATTCAATGTTCAATCCATTATCTCAAACTTGCATTGTAAAATCCAAAATTTGTTAAAGGGAAATGTAACAAAACATTTGTATTCAAATGTGAGAATGAACTCTTCCAACATCCAACCAGTAGATTTGTCTTCTTCTAAGTCTTATAGGACATCCCAACTTGAATGATTGCTTCATTAAAATCTTCATGAGTTACCTAAAACAATAAATATAGCCAAGTTGCATACTATTACTGTCTAAATATAGCTCATTTGAATCAAATTTATGGTTTTCTATTGAATAAAATACCTACTTCCTCAAGAAAGAGATATGTTTCCCCTCCAAGCAAAGGATCCCAACTTTTGGGCAATAATGTGATTGTCTTCCAATGGTAATTCTCTAATCATGGTCAAATTAGGGTCATTCTGATGCAGAGTACACAACAAGAGCTTCTTTCCAATCCAAACCTTTGATATGGATCAATGTGCTGATGCACTAACCACACAAACTTGTACCTTTCTTTCTCTTAGATTCCTACTTCACTATTTCGCTCCTACTTCCTCACAAGGCACTATAAGTTTCAATATGTTGACTCAAGGCTTAAGGCTTCCAATACTAGTTCAAAAGAAGAATTTTATACTTGTTTCAATCACCAAACTTTTCATCAAAAGGTTAAACTACACCAATATATTGAAAATTTGTGGCTTTTTGGCATTCTTATAGACTAGGTCTCTCCTAGAAAATTCTTTCCAAACAAGGTTAACATTGTGGCTTCAATACTTCTTGACATGGACTTAATATGTTCAAATACAACTCTTACTTTTCTCCAAACACTAACTATTAGTTTCACTCTAGCAATACAATGCAACTACAACAACACTTTAGCCTAGGAGATCAAATTAAGCTAAAGCTTGCTATAATTCCCTCAACTAGGTGCATGAAAAAAATCTATTGATTTTGTGACCTCCAACAGACTAAGGTTGAACTATTCCATCAGGAAAATCTGATCCACTATCTTCTTTCATTGATCACTTGCTCAAACAACGCATTCTAAGGCTAAATACATAGTTATATTTAGCCTAGGCATCAAGTTTGAAGTGGAAAACAAGATTTTCCTGTTCTAATCCTTTGGAGTCTTAAATTACACCCTACCTACTTACATTTCACTGAAGGACATCAATTTCCAATAGTGAAATTGCAAGTTAAGGCCAATTCTTGGCTCCAAACCCATGAATTGAGGGTTTCAGACCTGCAATCAAAGAAAATGTTGTAACTATCTCCAAACTTAATCAAATTCAACCAAACCTAGTGAAAATGAAAGCTAACAAAGATTTCTAACTTCACATGTGCATTATCAGTCATCACCAATCTGTATAGGGTCGTACAAGACAAGATTTCTCTAGAAAATAGATTTTTCCTTCATAAAAATGTTGATTTTTTTGTACAACTTGATGATATGGTATGAGAGAGATACAATAAGTCTTAAATACCTTCATCCAATTGGTTCAAACCAAATCTTGATGGTTATGAACATTGGGAGGTTAAAAGGGACTTCTATGACAACATTTCAAAAAGTGCATTTTTGCACTTTTGCAATTTCTTGCTAAACATGACAACTTTATGCATTTTTGTCCTAATTGATGCCAAATGATCCCAAACCTTTAGGAATGGTAGGAAATGTATATTCTAAATTACTAATTTAGATAACTTTTATGAGTTTAAAAGTTCTAAATTATCGATTTACCCCTCCCTCCTCTCATTATGCTCTTCAAAGTTAGGTTATGTTTTAAGAATTCATCATAGGTTTAATTAGAGTTTTCATTCCCCATTGAGTACATATTGAACGAAAATCCTTATTGGCGTATCCTGAAAAATCTAATTTGTCAATGCAATGCAAGGAAATGCTATTGTGTGAGTACTCTAGCATTAGAGCTAAGTTTGCAGGTGCATTCCTTCATGGGTGAGGTGGTGCTCTTATTCTTTCAAATTTGCTTTATGTTATTTGACACATTTATGAATTTATTTAATTTCTTGCACATTCATTTAGGAATGGAACAAGTGGAATTAGATGTCTAATGGTTCTCACTAAAGTGTTTAAATTTATATCGCAGATCCTTGGAGTTACTTGATTCGAAAACAAGGGAATAAGTTTATGGGATGGTAGGAGCACAACACAAAGGTGGTTGTGTAACTACATACGATACTTGAAAAACTCCTAGTGCAAGCTTCCAAGGTGTGTTCAAATGATTTTCAAATCAATAAAATTTCCTTAATCCCACATATGGATGTCGCCTATATAGTTGATGGTTCCCAGTTAGTCATGACAAATTTGTTGTATCTCATGTGATATCACTACTAGATGAGTATTCTTCTTCATTTTATAATTATCCAATTAGGTCTGTTGTTGGAATTTTTGGACTTTCAGTCTAAAACTCTCCAAACAACCCGACAAACAAATAGTAATACCTGAAGATAAATATCCAAATTAATCATTGACCAGGCTGTCATCAGTGATTACTTTGGATATTTATCTTTAGATATTATTTTTGAAACAAATCATATTCATCAAAAGCTCAACCAATGTTGATCACCATTGGTTGATATTTTGACCAAAGCATCGACTAGGATGTCGTCATGGGTTTGGCCTCTTGGTCGATTGAGGGAGCCATTTTGACCAACTTTGGTCAAACTTTCAACCAAAGCATCAACCATGATGTTGTTGTCACTTTAGCATCCAAGTCAATCGAGGGGGGCATTTCGACCAATTTTGGTTGAAAGTTTGACAAACCTTCTTGCAAATAAGGAAGGCCATTTTTGACCAAATTTTGTGTCAACATTTCAACGTTAACAAGGATTGGTTGAAGTATCAAAGAGAAAAATAGTGACAAGACAATTTGTAGAACATTCAACCAACATGAGTAGAAAATTTGACCAATTTTCATCAAAAATCAGGCCAATTCTATTAGTGACTCTAACCAATATTCATCCATTCTAGTATTCAGCAATTTCATCTTTCTTTCACATTTTGCTAGTGTGTTTATTGCTTACTCAAATTCTCTATTATGTAGTATGAATGTATCAATTTTGGCTAACAACATTGAAAGACATGGTGTTATCCCCTAGAATTGAAACCTCAATACCATTGTAAGAAAACTTAATGCACTAATGATATGTAGAGGGCAATACTTGCATGTCATGTTGTTAGAATACATAGTCCACTAATATAACTGAGAGGATGGGTGAATTAGCTATCCAACTAATATCACAATTAACACCTTTAAACAATCTTAACCATATGAGTAATATAAACTGAAACCACAACAAAATACTCATACACAATAACACCAGATATGTTAACTAGGGAAATGTCATGTCCCCTTTTCAAATAATAAAAAAATAATAATCTTTGCTAAGGCAGGCAGGCCCAAGAAAGTGAAGTTTCGGAAAAAGGGGGTTAATCTTTGGAAATCGTTGAATTAATAAATGAAAATTATTATTAAAATATGTTTCATTAACCTCTCTTGGACGTGAGTTACAATTATGCCCTCTTTTAAGGGGTTTTGGAGGCATTTTGGGCTCATTCCAGAACTTGATTTTCGCTCATTCTTTGTTATTCTTCAGAGGCTGCCAAACCTGTGGAGAAGGAGACCCAAGAACGGGAGTTTGCAGGTTTCCAGGGAGACCCAAGAACGGGAGTTTGCAGGTTTCCAGGAAGGCTAAGGACGGGAGTTTGAAGCCATTCCATGTGCATGCTCATACAGAGTTTGCCTTTGTGCTAAATAGTGTAGATTTGGGGGTTTTTGGGTGTGTTTTTTGCATGACTTTGGTGTTTTCAGTTGAGCATTTCATATCAGTTTTGGTTGCTGCTGTATTTCAGACTTTAAGCTGTTAAAATAGAGCTGAATATATGTATTGAGACGTGATTAAACTTCTGAGATAGTTTATTAGTGTTTTTGTGGTGTTTTCGGGCATTTTTGTGTAAATTTCGGGAGCCCGATGAGCATAGTTTTTGTCCTACATTTTTGAGCTATTGTGTAAAGGCTATACGGATCTGGAAATATCAATTTGTAGGCTATTATGCTGCTGAAAGTTCTGTAAAAATTTCCATTTTCAGATTTATTAATAATTTGTGAAGTTCTGAAGATTTTAGCACTATTTTCAGCATACCCGATTTGGGGTTTCTTGAGAAATTTGGTGGATCTTTGTGATATCAGTTGTTTGATTTTGAAAATCTGATTAGAGGTGTGAAATACCATATCAAATCAGAAAAGGGGACATTTCAGTGGTATCAGAGCCATGATCTTGCCAGCCTGAGGGTTTGTAGAAGTTTGCAGGTCAGTTTTGACAACTACCCAGATCTTGCATTTCAGTTTTGAGAACTACCCAAATCTTGCATGTCATAATTTATGATTGCATGTTGCTTCTAATCAGCTACATGTCAAAATTTATGGTTGCATGCTACTTCTAATCATTTTCATGTTAGTTCTTGGTGAATTTGGTGGTTGTAGAAGTTTGCATTTCAGTTTTGACAAGTACCCAGATCTTGCATGTCATAATTTGGTGGTTGCATGTTGCTTCTAATCAGTTGCATGTCCAAATCTATGGTTTCATGCTAATTCTAATCATTTGCATGTTAGTTCTTGGTGAATTTGGTGGTTGTAGAAGTTTGCATGTCAGTTTTGACAACTACCCAGATCTTGCATGTCAGTTTTGACAACTACCCAGATCTTGCATGTCATTATTTGGTGGTTGCATGTTGCTTCTAATCAGTTGCATGTCCAAATCTATGGTTGCATGCTACATCTAATCATTTGCATGTTAGTTCTTGGTGTTTGAAGAAGTTATATCCTATTAGGGTTACACTCTACTTTATCCAGAATGGACAGGTATAGTACAGAGTCTCAGAGGGAACGATCTTGGAAAATTGATAGCCAGAGTCAAAATAGTAGAAAGGATGGTTATTTAGACATTCGAGATAAACTTATGAAAATAAGCCATGACATGTCTAAACAGTTGGTTAAGCACCACCGTATAAATGACATGTTATCTGACCCAGCTAAGGTGGATAAGTTGACTGGATTTCTATTTGGCAAATTTTCTCACAGGACAGATGACACAATTCCCAAGAACTTGCATGAGGAGTTTGAGAAACTAGCTGATAGCCAGGTAGAGGTCTCAGATTCTACTCTGCCACAGGAGGTGGTGGGAAAGGATATCACACAGATTGATAGTAACAGTCAACTTGATACTCAAATTGAGACAATTGTTTACAGGTCATCAAAGGGTGATGCCACAGGTATTCAAGATGGTATAGTTACAACAGGCAGTGACTACAGTGTAGTGGGTTCAGATGATGGTTATGAGGATGTTGTTGTGCAGGATGGTGAGATACCTGGTAGAGATGAGCAGACATTGAACATTCATGACTTTGCTGAGAAAGAGTACCAGGCACAGTTAGATGCTTCATCACATGAGGTTGAGGCTAGTAGTACTTCACATGATTTGTCCAGCCAACTAAAGGTGAACAAAGATAGTATTGTGACTTCATTATCTCATCATGACAGGTATGTGGAGTTAGTTGGTATTGGTCATATTACTCAGGTGAGGAGTTTGCTTGAGTTACCAGCTGATTCTAGTTTACAAATATGGACTCAAGATTGTTATATTGGCATTTGGGATTCAGTTGACAGGAGATCTTTAACACTTTTTGGTAGCAGTGTTTGTTTGGATGCTATCATGGATTTGATTAGCAGATTGCACAATGTTGTCTTTTCTTGTGCTAGCAGCTTGTCCAATGTTGGTATTAGTTTTTATACACCGATGTTGGGCTTTGTTCATATATCTAGTCGACCATACTTGCTGGAATGTGTTGATGATATTTCATATTTGGCAGTGTGTATAGATGAGTCCCAAGATCATATTGGCATTGATGACATCCAGGAGGATGCAGTGGGCAGTTTTGAAGACTTAGTTTCCTTGGGTATAGAGGAGTTGGACAGCAATGCTAATGTTTTTGATACTCCGTATGTTGATATGAGCTTTAGATTTGATTCACAGGATATGGATGGTAATACTCTAGAGACTAGTAACTTTGAGGACACTCCTTCAGACAGTGCATCAGAGGAGGTTTGTAGGAGACAGTCAAGCCAGTGCCATCATGTGTCTAATCAGTTGAGAGTTAGTGACCAAGACATTGCTATCACTTGCCAACATTTCGATGCTGCTCGTCAGTTGTTAGCAGTTTATGGATGGGGTTCTCCTACTAGTGATGAGTAGGGAGGAAGTTATCTTTCCTTGATAGAGATCCACTCTTTATGGGAGGCTATTCGGATTTTGAGACAAAATTATATGCAGTTGGTAGCCGACAGAGATTATCTTATGGAGTGGGGCAGTACAACATATGATGCATTGTTGGCCAAGGAAGATGAGGTGAGTGAGCTTACTGAGCAGCTTGAGGTGACTTCTGAGATTCTTGAGAGTACACAGTTGGCTTTCAAGGAGTCACAGTTTCATTTGGCTAAGGTGACCATGGAGTTAGAGCGACTACAGTCTTTACCTGATTCTATACAGTCACAAGCTATGGTGTTTGGTGATCTGAGGATGTCCATGGCCAAGATTGTCAGAGACAGTGGAGATGGGGATGCATCCATTCTTGATATTAACATTGGCATATCAGGTTCATTCCCACTAGAGTCAGGTTCAGTTGAGTTGGGTGTTGTAGCAGATTGTTGTATGCCTGACATGGTGGTGGCCTCTAGTATTGATGGCACAGAGACTAGAGATGTATCAAAGATCAGTGATGTTGGTAAGTCGACAGTTGGCATGGTTCTTGCTAGTAATACTACTCCCTTGGTGATATCTTCGGAGGTAGTAGTCAGTTCCAACATGGTTAATGATCAATTGCAGTTAGTTTCATCTGGATTACAGTCTGAGCCACTGACTGAGATTGGCACATTCTATCGACATTACACTATGAGGTACGCTCATCAATCTACCTTTGATGACCATGTTGATGAGATAATGATACAGAGATGTACTTTGGTTCCTAGTGCTTATCATCAGTTATGGGGCAATTTGATGCCTCAAGATGAGAGTTGTGATGGGCATGACATGGTGATAGGTTCTGCAGTTGACAGCTTGATAATATGTGACTTAGAGCAGGAGTTTGGGAGTGATGCTTCAGTGGGTGTTGTTATTGATTCTACTCCTTTGGCTATGACATCTCCTGACTTAGCTAGTGATCAGTCACAGTGGGTTGTATCACTTGTTCATGGTGAGCTGTTGACTGAGGTTGGTTTTTTTAATCAACATTATATTGCAGGGTATGAACATCAGTTAGCATTTGATCCTTGTTTTGAGGAGTTGATGGCAGGAAAATTTGGTTTGGATTCCATTTCTTACTCTTTATCTTGTAATGTCTTTTCACCATCAGCAGTGCATGGGAGTTATGGTTATGAGATAGTGGCCGGTGATTTGCAGAGTTGTGTTAACTGCAGGAGTTGTATAGTGTGTGGATTCTCCATACTTGGTACAGTTTCATTCGAGAGCATTCACCATTGTTGCAGAGTTGGATTGTACATTCTGTAAAGGCCAGTGGGATGCGTTGATGGTATTTACTGTGTTGGTAGTTTGATTTGTCCACTTTACTTGGGCTCTGATGTTCTAAGAGTTTGTGTCTCATGGGTTTTTGACTATGGTAGTGGTGATTTTGGAGTTTGGTTGAGCTATAATTGTCAGTTTGATTATGGATTCCTCTTGGTCATATTGCAAAGGATATTGCAGGAGCTTGTGTTAATTGGTAGTAGTATAGTTCATGACTACATTTGGGATCCAGGTGGATTGATTGGTTTATTGTTCAGCCATTGCTTGAGGACAAGCAATGTTTGGGAGGGGAGGACTTGTCATGTCCCCTTTTCAAATAATAAAAAAATAATAATCTTTGCTAAGGCAGGCAGGCCCAAGAAAGTGAAGTTTCGAAAAAAGGGGGTTAATCTTTGGAAACCGTTGGATTAATAAATGAAAATTATTATTAAAATATGTTTCATTAACCTCTCTTGGACGTGAGTTACAATTATGCCCTCTTTTAAGGGGTTTTGGAGGCATTTTGGGCTCATTCCAGAACTTGATTTTCGCTCATTCTTTGTTATTCTTCAGAGGCTGCCAAACCTGTGGAGAAGGAGACCCAAGAACGGGAGTTTGCAGGTTTCCAGGGAGACCCAAGAACGGGAGTTTGCAGGTTTCCAGGAAGGCTAAGGATGGGAGTTTGAAGCCATTCCATGTGCATGCTCATACAGAGTTTGCCTTTGTGCTAAACAGTGTAGATTTGGGGGTTTTTGGGTGTGTTTTTTGCATGACTTTGGTGTTTTCAGTTGAGCATTTCATATCAATTTTGGTTGCTGCTGTATTTCAGACTTTAAGCTGTTAAAATAGAGCTGAATATATGTATTGGGACGTGATTAAACTTCTGAGATAGTTTATTAGTGTTTTTGTGGTGTTTCCGGGCATTTTTGTGTTAATTTCGGGAGCCCGATGAGCATAGTTTTTGTCCTACATTTTTGAGCTGTTGTGTAAAGGCTATACGGATATGGAAATGTCAATTTGTAGGCTGTTATGCTGCTGAAAGTTCTGTAAAAATTTCCATTTTCAGATTTGTTAATAATTTGTGAAGTTGTGAAGCTTTTAGCACTATTTTCAGCATACCCGATTTGGGGTTTCTTGAGAAATTTGGTGGATCTTTACCCCAAATCGGGTATGCTAAAAATAGTGCTAAAAGCTTCACAACTTCACAAATTATTAACAAATCTGAAAATGGAAATTTTTACAGAACTTTTAGCAGCATAACAGCCTACAAATTGACATTTCCATATCCGTATAGCCTTTACACAACAGCTCAAAAATGTAGGACAAAAACTATGCTCATCGGGCTCCCGAAATTAACACAAAAATGCCCGGAAACACCACAAAAACACTAATAAACTATCTCAGAAGTTTAATCACGTCCCAATACATATATTCAGCTCTATTTTAACAGCTTAAAGTCTGAAATACAGCAGCAACCAAAACTGATATGAAATGCTCAACTGAAAACACCAAACTCATGCAAAAAACACACCCAAAAACCCCCAAATCTACACTGTTTAGCACAAAGGCAAACTCTGTATGAGCATGCACATGGAATGGCTTCAAACTCTCGTCCTTAGCCTTCCTGGAAACCTGCAAACTCCCGTTCTTGGATCTCCCTGGAAACCTGCAAACTCCCGTTCTTGGGTCTCCTTCTGCACAGGTTTGGCAGCCTCTGAAGAATAACAAAGAATGAGCGAAAATCAAGTTCTGGAATGAGCCCAAAATGCCTCCAAAACCCCTTAAAAGAGGGCATAATTGTAACTCACGTCCAAGAGAGGTTAATGAAACATATTTTAATAATAATTTTCATTTATTAATCCAACGGTTTCCAAAGATTAACCCCCTTTTTCCGAAACTTCACTTTCTTGGGCCTGCCTGCCTTAGCAAAGATTATTATTTTTTTATTATTTGAAAAGGGGACATGACAGGAAACCCTTGATCAAAGGGAAAACCCTAGTGGGGATAGTACCCCCGAGATGATTACTAATATAAATATGCTTTGTTAGAGGATACACCCTATTAGGAGTATGTTACAACATTTAGTACATATGAGTCCCTATTAGGAGTTATGTCAACCCTGTTAGGAGTTGTAGAAGATAGTTGGACCCACTGCCCAAATAGCTTTAAGGGCAAGACTAATGAACCCATTGTACAAATAATCTATGTATTATTCCTTGCACAATAATAGAATTGAAATGTACTTTGTTCCCCTATCTTTGTCTTGTCAACAGGACTTCTACTCCTTCAAATTTTGTAACTAGATCTCAAATCTTGCATCCAATAATCCCTTGGATTACTTACACACATTCAGTAAGCACTCTACTCCTTTTTGTACTTTGCCAACTTTACTTTGCATCCCACTTGATACAAGTATATCCACACTTTACAAATAAGGAAAACTACTTTCCTTTATACCATATCTTCATAATAATTACTTGAGTTAACCTTGAGGCTTTTCCAATTAATTAAAATAAGATAATTAATTAAATTACAATTAAAATAGCATTGTTGGCTCATAGTCTATACAAAACTTCACACGTGCGATACTAAGGCTTGCACACTTATTGACATCATCATTTGACTGTCCTCTAGCACTGCCTAACTATGCATCTCTTCATTACATTTGATATGTAAGATAGCCAACAAACATCAGGAACTGCTTTCCCAATACTCTATCTTTGAACTACTCTCTATAAATCAGGTACAACTTTTGTACACCATCGACTAAGACTATGCGCACTTAACCATGTCATCAAGACATTGTGTCATACATGTCCATAACTATGCACGACTAGACAATCAAACCATTGTCCATACCATTAAGATCTTTGTTTGATACTCAACCAGTCTTTACATAAACAATGTTATGTTGACATCAATGACAAACATAGTCATGAATGCAACATATCAATACTCTCCAATGCTCAGGACACACCCCAAAGTAGTATTATCAGCATCCATGCTAACAATTTCCCCCTTTGGCATTGATGGAAACATAGATGAAAAGCATCTAAGTTCCAAGAATACCAAGTAGTACTATGTTGATGCTTTTATCCTCATCTGATGCATACTCTCCCTCATTCTTTAGGAGATTTTTTTCATGCATATTCTCTCTCATTGACATCAATGTCAAAGACCTCAATCTCAATGTACCAATTTTTAACTACCAATTGTTAATTAGTTGCTCCAAGTCATCAACCAGCTCAAGTAAACAAAGACATTGTTCAATATCACATACTAAATACCAAAAGTCCTCAATGACTCAGTACATACCAGATACTCCCTCATATGGGAAACATCATCATTCAGTCCAGTCAAATAATAGTGTTATCTACCACTAGACTGATGCACCATCTGCATCACCTACTCAGAAGTAGGCAAGGGCATAACCCCAAGCATACCTCTCAAGTACTCAAATTTATCTTTAGAAAAAGGCTTCGTAAAGATATCTGCAATTTGATCCTTGGTACTTACATACTCTAACCTGATTTATTTTTCTATTGCTTTCTCTCTCAACACATGATACTTAATAGATATATGCTTAGTCTTAGAATGCAATACAAGATTCTTAGACATACTCATTGTACTTGTGTTATCACACTAAATGATAACAGGTTCTTCAATCTCAATTCTAATATTCTGCAACATTTGCTTCATCCACATAACTTGATTACAGTTGTTTGCTGCTGCAACATACTCTGCCTCAACTATACTCTAAGAAATGCAATCATGTTTCTTACTTAACCAAGAAACCAATCTTCCTCCAAGAAATAATGCTCCACCACTAGTTCTTTTTTTGTCATCCATACTACTTGCCCAATTAGCATCAGTATATGCACAAAGTATGAAATCGCTTGATCTGTCATACCAAATACCATTAGTCAGATGTCCCTTTCAGATATCTGAATATTTCTCTTTACTGCAACAAAATGATATTCCTTAGGATTAGCTTGGAATCTAGATACAATCCCAACTGTGTTTGCTATATCTAGTCTGGTGTGAGTTAGATACTACAAACCTCCAATCATGGATCTATACTTCTTCTGCTCCATTGCAGGTGTCTCATCTTTGTTGGATAACTTGTGACTAGTTATCATAGGTATACCAACAAGTTTACACCTTTCCAAGCCAAACCTTTTTAACAAATCTTTTAGGTACTTATCTTGTGAAATGAATATACCATCATCATTCTTCACAATATGCAAACCTAGGAAAAACTTCATTTCTCCTATCATGCTCATTTCAAATTCATTCTTCATCTCCTCAACAAATTTATCACTAGCTTCATCATTACCTCCAGAAATGATGTCATCAACAAATATTACAATAATCAATAAACCATCTTCAATTTCTTTTAGATACTGTCTGTTGTACCTTTAGCAAATCCAAGCTTTGTCAAGCAATTGTTTAACCTTGCATACTAAGTTCTAGGTGCTTGCTTTAGACCATAAAGAGATTTATTTAATCTACATACCATGTCTTTATCTTTTGATGAAGGAAAACCTTTAGGTTTCTCAATATAAACCTCTTCTTCTAGTTCTTCATTTAGAAAGGTTGATTTAACATTCATCTAATAAACCTTGAATTTTGTGTTCATTGCATAAGCTAGGAACATCCTTACAACTTCCATTCTTGCTACTAGTGCATATGTTTCCTCATAATCAATGCCTTCTTACTATGAATAATATTTACAAACAAGTCTAGCCTTGTTTCTCACAACTTCTCCTTGCTCATTCATTTTATTCCTGAAAACCCATTTTCTTCCCATCACATTCTTGTCTTTTGGTCTAGGAACTAGCTCCCATGTGTCATTCTTCACTATCTAATCCAATTCTTCCTCCATTGCTTGGATCCAATGATTATCTTTGACTGCTTCATCTGCACACTTAGGTTCAACTTGAGATATCAAATATATCTCCTCATTTACTATTTTTCTTGTCATTGTGCCTTTATCTTTACATCTAATTATCTGCTCAAGCAAGTTATTCCTTCTCAAATTCATGTTAGGGGTAGGAGTTAACATCTCAACTCTTATCTCTTATCTAGGTTCAGAACTTTGTTATCCTCTATGCTCAATATTTAGCACATCATTCTACAAGCCATTATTAGTCTTAAACAAAACTTCAACATTTTGTCTAACAATTCCAGAGTTATTCTCTTCTTCATTTGAATTATAATCTACCATCTTTTCTTTAATTCCAAACTTTTCATCAATCCTTACATTTGCACATTCAAATATTTTCTTAGTTCTATAGTTGAAGCATTTGTAAGCCTTACTTATCAATGAATAGCCAAGAAACATACCTTCATTGCTTCTTGGATCAAACTTACCAATATCATCATCTCTCTTAATATAACATTTGTTCCCAGATATCCTGAAATATTTGACTAGTGGTGAATGTCCAAACTATAGTTCATAAAGTGTCTTGTCCATACCTTTTATAATATGTACTCTATTCAGAGTATATACTATTGTATTAACTGCTTTTCTCTCCAAAATGTCTTAGAAACATCATTCTCAAATAACATCACTTTAGTTGCCTCTGTTATAGACTTATTGCTTCTCTCGACAATCCCATTTTGCTCAGGTGTTCTAGGTGCAAATAGTTGTCTTTTGATTCCATTTTCTTCACAAAATATGTTAAATTCTCTAGAGGTGAATTCTCCTCTATAAGATCTCAAACACTTAATTTTAATACCAAATTCATTTAAACTCTATTCTTAAATATCTTAAACTTCTCAAAAGCTTCAAATTTCTCTTTATGAAATGCTACCCACATCATTCTAGTGAAATCATCAACGAAAATCATAAAATACATTTCACCATAGAATTTTCTTGTTCTAGAAGGACTGCTTAGATCTGTGTGAATGATCTCCAGCTTCTCTGTGGTAGTGAACTTCTTGCTAGGGAATGATACTTTCTTCTACTTAGCCAAAATACATTCCTTACACACAACATTACTAGGCTTAACAATCTTAGGCAAGTCTTGACTACAAAAGTGCTACTAATCTTCACAATATTATCAAAGTTTTTGTGACAAAATCTTCTATGCCACAATCAACTATTATCCATTTTAGCTACCAAGCATATCAGCTTAGTAGGATTCAATTGAAATACATTACCTCTAGATCTAATGTCAGTTCCCATCATCTTACCTTTTCTATCTTTGATAGTGTAGGCCTTCTTAGTAAACTGCAAGAGATAACCCTTGTCCACCAATTGTCCAACTCTACAAGTTATGCTTCAATCCATTAACAAAATAGACATCATTAGTGTTAGTTTTACCATCAAGAATAATGGATCCAATTATTGTTATATGACAGGCTGCATTGTTACCAACTCTAGCAATATCTCCATCATGATTCTTGAACTTAACAAACTTATTCATATCACCATTCATGTGATGTGAACAACCACTGTCAATTATCCAATTAGACTTCTTTTCTAGTTGGGTAACTAGAGCTCTTTCTTCTCTAATTTCTCTATCAATATCATCTTCATTAATAGCCTTAAATCCTAATTCATCATCACTTTCACTTTGACCTTTGTCATCAAATTTTGAATCTTCATTTGCATACAAATGGTTTCTATCTCTATCTCTTCTAGGGTTAAACATTCCCTTATACGTTTTCTCTCTTTTAGGACATTTAGGTGCATAATGACCAAATTTATTACAAGTCCAACATTTAAAGATTTTCTTACCATCTTTTTCTCTTCTCAGCAAAAGGTTTATTCCTTCCTCAATCTTCTTGTCTTCATCAGCTCTACTTTTGCAAGCAAAATCCCCACGAGTGCTTGCACTCCTTGTTAAATTAGGTTGATTGTTTAGGGCACTAAAGGTCATTTCAACTCTTGCAAGTTCACTAGACTATCTTAGATCTGCTTCTTCTAATTCTAATCTTCCAAGTAATGTTTCCTTAATGAAATCCTTAGTGCAGGGCATCACTAGTTGTATCATCTGAGCTATTAGTTTGAATGGCGGTGTCAAACTTTTCAAGATGACTTCCTCATCTTCCTTGGTTTCACCATGAGACCGAATACTTGCAACCATTTCTGATATTCTGCCAATATAAATTTTTACATTTTCATCTTCCATCATTCTAGCATCTTGAAATGCACATATCCAATTCTGTAATCTTATTCTTTTTACATGATCATCACCTTCAAAAGTAGATTCCAATGCTTTCCAAATTTCATGAGATATTACAAGTGACTTTACTTGACTGTAGTCATTCTCTGCAAGAGCTGTCAGTAGGGCTTATGTTGCTCTCATGTTACACATGAATAAATCTCTCCCTTCTTCACTGCATCCTTCAAGCTTTTTTTCCTCAACAATGGTCTTCTAACTTTTTGTCAAGATCCAATATCCTAGACCAATGTACAACAGATGATTCTTCATCTTCTCCTTCCAACTATCATAGTTGTCCCCATCAAATCTTGGACTATCCTTCCTAAACATATTCACCATTGATCTCCCAAAGCTATTAAGCTTATTCTTCAAAGGACCTGAAGCTTTGATACCAATTGTTAGAATATATGGCCCACTTGATACAAGTATATCCACACTTTACAAATAAGGAAAACAACTTTCCTTTATACCATATCTTTATAATAATTCTTTGAGTTGGCCTTGAGGCTTTCCCAATTAATTAAAATAAGATAATTAATTAAATTACAATTATAATAGCATTGTCGGCTCACAATCTATACAAAACTTCATACGAGTGATATTAAGGCTTGCACACTTGTTGATGTCATCATTTTGACTACCCTCTATCACTACCTAGTTGCGCATATCTCCATTACATCTCAGATATAAGATAGCCAACAAACATTAGGAACTACTTTCCCAATACTATGTCTCTAAGCTACTCTTTGTAAATCAAGTACAACTTTCGTACATCGTTGACTCAGACTCTGCACACATAACCATGTCATCAAGAAATTGTGTTGTACATGTCCATAACTATGCACAACGAAACAATCAAACCATTGTCCATACCATCAAGATATTTGTTTGATACTCAACTAGTCTTTACAAAAACAATGTTATGTTGACATCAATGACAAACATAGTCATGAATGCAACATATCAATACCTTCCAATGCTCAGGATATTCCCCAAATTAGTATCATCAACATTCATGATAACACATGTATACAAGGTCTTTCTAGTAAGATGTCATACATAAGAAGTAGGTCTAGTACTTGAAAAACCACATCTTCTCAACATGACCCACCTGAATAGGAAGTACTAAAAAACCTTTAGCAGATCTTTCCTCTTCGTGATAAGCTTTAATTGTAATCTTTTCTCCAGGGATCAATAGCATGTTCATAAAAATCCAATTGTTTCATCATATCATATGTACAAATGTTTAATCTTGCACCTCAATCTATCAACATGCACTTGACACAGGTGTTGCGGATCTTGACTTCAATGTGCAAAGCTAGATTATGTGGATGGTTGATTGATGTATTGTCCTCCTCAAAAGAGGAGAGGTGGAGTGGTGCAGAAAGGTGACTAACCATGTTTTGGAACCAATCAAAGTCAATTTCCTTAGGAACATTTGTCACAAGTAATATTTTCACTATGATCTCCCTATGAATGGAAGAAAGCTCCAACAACTCAAACATAGAAATCTGAGCTAGAGAGTTGCAATTGGTTCAATGGACTATAATTGGTCTTGGTAGAGTTGGATGAGTGTTTGGAATTTCTTGAATGCTTAGGTGTTGATAGTTTAGAAAGGCCAATGCCCTTGAGTGTGAGCTTGGGTTGACTACATGTTACAACATTTAGTTATTCGACATGTGTATGCATCAAGGAACCAATTTATTTAAGGACAATCTTAGGTTGTGGACTTTCAATCTTAAATTCATGTGAATAAGTAGAAGAAGAACCAACACCTTTGAGGACAATCTTCTTAGGTAATTCATCAAAGTATGAGTTGCAATTGTCTTCTTCCCCTTAATCCTAATCATGTTGATGTTCTCATAAGATGGCTCAAGCATGTATATCACATTGTCACTATTAGTGTAGGTGTAGTTAAGGTTATCATCCCTACCTTTCTTTTTAGATTGTTCCCCTTATTCATACTTAGCTAGGGGTTCAAAGTAAACCTTGTGATTGACATTAGTCTTATGTCCATCCACCTCAACTTTGTTACTATCAATTAGGTCTTGAATGAGGTCCTTAAGTCTCATACAATTATCAATTTTATGAACCATATACCTGTGATAGTGGCAATAATGGTCAGCATTCAACCATTTAGGTCTAACTTAAGATTCATAAGGTTTTGAGTTATCTTGAAACATGATGATCTTGTTTGATATTAATGTCTTCAACACCATCTCAAGCAACTCTCCCACAGCTGTAAAAGTACATTTAGGCTTGGATGCCCATGTTGGTTTATTCTTGCTATTGTCATTGGTTTTGCTTGGAGTCTCTTTTTGTCTTGCATCTTGAATGCTACTAGCCAAGCCAAAAATGGGCTCTTTTGTCTTTACAGTGGGTGTATCAACTACACCATCAACCACTACATGCTTGTTCTTTTTCCAAGATTTTCTTTTATCTTTTCCATTATTGTTTTGATTATTATTGTTGGATTTATTTGTGTTCAAAGTAAGCTCACCCTTCTTAACCAAAATGTACTCAATGCAGAGAGCATTTTCTATCATCATGTCAAAGGTTGGAAAGATTTGTTTTCTACAACCAAAGAGTAATTTGGGAACAAGGTTATTGAAAAAAATATTAATCTTCTATGATTCATGTATTTGTCAAGGGTAACGTGAATGAAGCCTCCTCCATTGTTGAAGAAAGGTAACAAATGACTCTCAGAGACGTTTGATGTTGCAAAGATCTAGCATAGTGACTGTGTTGAATGTTATAGGAGTGTTGTTGGATGAACTATTGCACTAGTTGATGAAAGATCAGAATGGAAAAGATAGTTTAGTAAACCATTCCATAGCTTTCCAATAAGACTCCTATGAAAAAGTCTCATGAGATATGTAGCCTTGTGCAGGAACTCCATACTAAGTGCACAAAAATCCCTAACTTGGTCTTGAGGATCATTATTGCCATCATCCTTGTCATTTTTAGGAAGTTAAACTTTAGGAGGAAAAGGAGGCATGTATAGGTCTTTGTCAAAGAAAGTGGACATATAGTCTCAAATGAAAATGATGCCTTAGGTTGTTCCTTCTCCTTCTCAAGTTGAATCACATCTTTCTCATTTCTTCCTCTTGTTTTCTTAGGATGTCAAGGGGCGATGGTTCCTCTTCTACAATCAATTCTTCAACATTTAAGTTGTGTTAGCTTCACTCCTTGAGAGATTAGATGCATACGGTATATGTCCTTGTCTTGATTCAAAGTCAAATTCATAAGCTTTTGCAAGGTCTTGTCTTGCTAAATGTGTAAAATGTCTTCCTTAGTGATCTCTACATTTGAATTATCATCTTGGGATGCATGTTGTGGGGCATGTCTAGTATGTTGAGGGGTACATTGTGAACCATGTCTAAAAGTGTTGCGATTAAAGTTAGGCATCTAACTCTATATCCTAAATATTCTTAATTATTTTGTCCAAAATGTTTGTCTCATAATCGCTTCAAGAGTTCATCTAGCTTTCTATTTCTCTGTCATTGGTAAAGTCAAAGAAATAGCATCTTTGGACATAGGTGAAGAAGAGGATGACTTGCTAAATATATTAGCAAAGGGATTAAACCACCAAGATTTTGATTGTTCTATAGATGTCTTGTCAAAGGTAGCCTCGGGTTGCTTTCCTTGGCAAATCTAATATCTAGTTTGCACTGGCATGAAAGAAGATGCAAGAAGCTAATAAGAAAAATAGAATAGACTTGAGTTCCAAACAAGGTAAACAAAATGTATACTTGTCTAAAGTGATGATGTCAAAAGAGAAATGATAACTTGCCACAAGATGTCCAAACCGAGCCCTGAATTCTCAAGGTACGACACTTGTGAAAAAGCAAAGATAAGATAAAAATAACAAAAAGAGATGATAAGAAAAAGATGTGGATGAGTGATACAATCTACTAACCAAGGCTTGTAGTTAAGTAATTCAAGCTCTGTTTTCAGCTAAAGGAAACTCTTAACTTGTTGGAATAAACCAAAATTAGAAAAGACCAAGTATGGGTAGACATAAAGCAATTATGAACCAGTGTCAATCAAAGAGACGTGGAATAGTAGTTGTACTATGAAGCTCTAAAGAGCAAGAGACAAAACAAAAATAATTCAATAAATCACTAGAAGGCATGTGATAGAACTCTCAAGAGCAATAGGACTAGTAAATTGAAGTGACAAATCGCCAGAAGAAAAGCGATAACCTGGACAAGGGGCAAGCAATAGAACCCTATATCATGAGATAAATCTCAAAAACTATAAGCGACCAAAGGATCTTGAAATGCAATTTGCTCAAAAGTTTGAGTCAAAAATGTGTGATTGGACTCGTTGTTATGATAGTTTGACAATGTGTGACAATTTGACAATGTTTAAACTCAATTTCAGCAACTAGTTGTTATTCAAGATCACTCACTTCAGAAAACATTGTGATGCAAAAGTAGTCTTCAAACAATCTCATGAGGGACAAAGCAACCTTGCAAGATAAAAACACCTTTGAAGTCTCAACAGCATAATTCCTAGCTACTGCCAATGTGTATGTTCAAGTGATTTATGCAAGTCCAGCAAAATCCAAAGACGCATAAAGAAATTTATACCTACAGGAAATTGCTAGTATCAAAACCTTTTCCCACTAAGTATCTCACGAGTATTAATGTGTTGGAGAGTGAGTGGCCCATAGGTCCAAAGATGTCTCATTCACATTTGTGTAATGTGGAGCAAAAATGATGAGTGTAAAATCTTCAGTTGATCTGAGTAGTCCACTTTGATAAATCCTTTAACAAAGATTACAATAATTTCGAGAGAGAAAAGGTGGTGTCTAACTTAAGGTTCTTAGTAAGGGTTTCGTTCACAACATCCCCCTTGCCCCACGACCTAGAGCACTTAGATGTGGTGGTCTCACAAGCAAGATTAAGACCTCAAGGGCCCAAGGCACAAATAAGCATACACAAATTAGTAGGCCCACAAGTGGTCCCACTAATTGGATAGAAATATTACGTTCACCGATACTTTGGTCTCAATGAGAGCCTTCTTTTTTTATATTGTGTCAAATTAACTACGTTCACTTTTTCCTACTTGAGTTGTTCCCATGATATTTTCCCTCAATGATGTGCCCTCTAAAGGATCTAAACACAAATGTATGACAAGTAAAGGTCTAGATTTTTTATTTTCATCAAAGAGGGAAAGAGCATACTCTCGTACTTCACAAGTTTCTACCAAAAATAACAAACACTTGGTTTATTAAAATCACTAAAAAGCAACGTTCTCTCGACTCATTTTATATGATTCAAACCAAAGGGCCTAGCTTTTTTATTGTCTTAGAAACACAAGAGCATACTTCCCTACCAATGGAAAGAACCCCTATTTGTAAACTTTTAATGTGCCTAATAAAGTGAAATAAAATCTAACACAAGCGGAACGTTTACTTGAACCTATGAGGCAACCTACAAAACAATTGCATTGGTAGTCTAGCAATGCAACCCTTGACAAGCAAACCTACAAGTTAGGGCATAAAATATCATAAATGAATGCACTAAAACCTGCAAAACAACTTGATTAGACCACATAAGCTATTGTGAAAAATTAGAAATGCAAAATGCATAAATGATAAGAGATTAAGCTACTAAAGCCAAAAAATGCAAGCTGTAAAATCTTGGTGATGAAGCAAACTTCACCAAGGTATCATACAATGAACTTCTAGAAGCCAGGCAACAAAACTTACTAAGGTGACATAAGTTTGGAACTCAGACAATAGGCATGTAAAAGTCAAGCAATGAACCTGCAAAAACAGGGCAACAAACTATGGACAATAGTAAGTCGCCTACAAACCAGAGAAATATTGCACACATAACAAAATTATATCTTACAATATTTCAAATCCGAGTGCAAAAATAGCAGTCTTATAACAATTAAAATAAAAAATGCAAGACAACATAGCTACAAACTTGTTTCTAGTCCTATGGTGGGCGCCAAAAATGTGACCACTTCTGTAAAATCTTTGATTTGAGAGATCCAATGGACATGGAGTCCCAAATGGTGCCTTATAGCTTCCTATCTATGACGTGCAAGAATCAAGTGCCTATGGATGGTGGCTCTCAAATGAACCCAATAAAGCGGATCCTTGCAAAGTGCACCATAGAATGAAAGATCCAAAGATAGCAAGCAATGAGAGTACTAGTATCCATTATCCTCAAGATGAATGCAAAGCTAAACTAAAATGAAATGCAAAAGTACAAGTAAAGAAAATCTAAGCTAACAAGATGAAGGATTACTATTCCATTCTAATTAGACTAGATGTGCTAAGCTAGAATAATGATGCAAAGTATTCAAGGCAAATGATAAAGCGACATCATAACAATAGCATAAACTCTAGATCTCTAAAGAGTGAAGAGAGAACATCATTTTAAAGAGAATTGAAAATGAGTGAATAGTCAAGCTTAAGAGGGAAAAGAGTGAGCAAAGGTGGGGATTGAGTCTCGATTGATCCATGTGCTCATTAAGAGGCATAAGATGTGGCTTAGATTAAGAGGCAAAACAATGAGTTGTTGGGGTAAAAAGTCAAATACTCTATCTCATTGGAAATTGCACTCAATGTGGAGATTTTGATTTTATTTTATTTTTAATTTCCTTTTTCATGTGCAAATAAGAATAAAGGGAACATGTTCTTTTGATCAATTAAACTTATGCTGAAGTGGCCAAACTTAAAGATATAATCAAATAAATGATTACATGATGATTTGGTCAAAATGTTTTTTTAATAATTACACAAATTTGATTTATTGCATATTGAGGTCTAGTATATAGATTAAAAATACTCAGAAAGGGACTTCTAGTTTACTAGACCAAAATTGAGTGATTACAACAATAGGACACTAGTGGCCATGCTATTAGGAGGATGAGTGGTGGTAGAGGAAAATGTGACATTAAAAGACAAATTCACCAGTCTCTATAAAAGCAAGCTTAGAGAATCTCATCTAATGTCATATCCATATGCTTTGCATAAAAATATTTTTTCTATTTGTTGTAAAATACTCTATATTAGCCAAAGTAGCCAACTCACTTGCAAAACCTTGATTACCACAAACATATTATCAAACACTGCATTGCTATCGTTATAGGTATCAAAATGGACTCCATTCTTATTGGTTTGAGCAATGCTATGATTTAGGCAAGCACTCCTACTTAGCATAAACAAAAAATAGAAAAATACAACTTAAATGCTCACTTCCATGTTCAAAAAGTAGATATATTATTAGATTTGAAAGTAAAACCCTAATATGGTAAGTAATGGTGTGTTAAGTTTTTTTTTTTTAAATTAATGAAGCAAAATGGTATAAAAGGAGAATGATATGGGAAAAGGATGTTAATCTCAAAAACACAAATTTAAACACTTTATAAAATTGTAAAACCCTAAAAGGAATGTTAGGATGTGTAGAACAAGTCATATTCGTCATGATGAAAAAGGAAATAATGTCGCCTTGGAATATATCTTGAGCTAATTAAATTTATGCAATCAAATAAGCACAATCAACCTAAGTTAACTAATACATCATAAATTGATATTTACAATTTGGAAAAAATAAATTGGATTGCTAGCTCTATAGCTTGCAACCAGAAAAATATCAAACTATGATATTTAGCTCAACATCTAATGAGTGAAGACAAAATAGATGAGAGTATAAAATGTTTTATGTTGAACTTAGAAACAATGCCTTGATCAATGAGTTGCTAAAAAGCCTATGATGGATCTCATATTTGTTAAAGGACAAGCTCACAAGTCTAAGATTGACTTACATTTGTATATCTATGTTTAAGTTCCAAATTATTCTTGGCAATCAATGGTTTCAACTTCGCAATTTCGCCTGATATGTGAATTGTTACTTTGTACTTCTTATATATGTAGGGATTTCACAATATTATG
This sequence comes from Cupressus sempervirens, assembly GCA_028749045.1. Classification (NCBI taxonomy): domain Eukaryota; kingdom Viridiplantae; phylum Streptophyta; class Pinopsida; order Cupressales; family Cupressaceae; genus Cupressus; species Cupressus sempervirens. The sequence continues at coordinate 689,188,009 of CM053793.1, forward strand.
ACATACAAGGGGTTTGGGGCAATTTTCTTATGACGGATGTCAAGTCTTCTAATATTCTTCATTCCACCTATGCTCCCATTTTGGTTGATATTGATGCTTCAAGTGGCTACTAGTGGAGATTAAACTAATGATTCCAAAGGGCTCTTGGATTCAACCTCTAGATTTATGAAGGTATTCCCTTTAGATGTAGAAGATGCTTCAAGACTAGGTGTGTTGCTGCTAAATGTGACTTAGGGAAAGTCAATTCAAATGAGCCCACTTCTAGGTGGAAAGGTGTCTCCTTACAACATTACATAGTATTTAAGAAATCTACTTAGGTAGTTAGGCAAGATCGTTTCATCAACAATCCTAAGGAGCCAATTTTGGGTTCTATTGGCTCTGCTCCCCTAATTTTTGGAGTTGCTCCTAATTTATCTTATGTGGATGTTGTCAATGGTATTGTTGCTTCAAATAGTGTTCATGTTTTGTCTCAATCAAAGTTGGTGGATCTAATACAATTCCTTCTACTAGATTTGTTCTTGTTGCAAATATTGATAGGGTCCTTGATGGTGCATCTACTAGTGTTGTCTCTATGTGTATTCCTACTCCAAGGATATGTTTGGCACTGGCTTTGTTGGTTCTATTGGCTCTTCACAATGTATTGGCCTCTCCTCAAGGGTTTCAATGTTGGATTCGTCGGCTTGGCAAGCTAAAGCTACCAAGTTGGAAGAAGGCTAGATTACGGTCAAAGGAAAACATTCTAAGAAGACTTCTTCTTTTGACATGACCCTTTGATTCCACAAGAAATGATCCAAAGAGAACTCCTAATGTTGGACGATTGTTCTTTGGTTGGGGGACATTTTGTTTCTGCCTTACATGAGTTTCCTCTTTGTATGCCTACTCTTTCTTAATTGTTGGTTTATTCCCTTTTGAGGCTTGGTTGTGGAGGGTCACCTACTGATTTCTCATTCTCTTTTGTAGTTGACTCCCCCTTTTCTTGGTTTTGTGTTGACTTGTCTATTTCTATATCATTATGTAGTTTTTCTTTAATATCTTTCATTTTGGGTTTCAAGTCCCTCTTAAAACCTATTTTGTATAGGGTTTCAAGTACCTTCAAAAACTATTTTTCACTTAATCAAAAACATACTTTAAAGGGCTTTCAATCAGTCATAAGGAGATAAGTCCTCCCATACCAACTCCTCAAAACTAAACAATATTGAAAACAAGGGACAGGTGTCTAACTATAAAATTTTCTCTTCTTATACCAAGCCATAATGTGTAATAATTGATTACTAAATTGCCAAGAATGCTTGTTTACAAGATGAACACTTGATTGAACTTGACAACTCGAATGAAATGTCTTTATATACTAGCACATTGCATTAGATCACGTGTAACATGTGTCTTGTTGGTAAGCAGGGTCAGCCAAATTTAATTTTAATTTAATTGAAAGTCAAGTTCATAACCATAGACTTGTCCTACAATGGGGTGATGGTCAAATCCAAATTGCAAATCACTAAAGTGAGGTCAGTGCATAGACGGTGTTGTCTACGGTGCCATGAGAATACACCCTGTTAGAGTGTAAATATAATACAGTAAAACAAAGCACACTCGTAACGGGTGTATTTAAGTTGCTCCATAGCCGGAAACATGCATAGATGGGCGAATATTAGGTGAATAATTGAAATGTTTTGAGAAATCATAAATAGATAGTGTTGGGCTAGTTGTATAGGGTGTGTATAAAGAGATTGAAAAAATAAGCTAAGGGGAATTCGCCCACCTTCACACACGACTATAATTATAACGTGTATTAGGTACAACCAAATATGAAAGGACATGGGTGTGCCAATTCACTATTATAATATTTTACATCAAATAAACAAACCACGAACAGAGAAATGCAATTAGTATCCAGACACTATGAGATGGAAGAAACAAAACTAATTATTCCTTAAACATACAAAACAACATGCAAAAAAGTTACATAGAGCATCTTTCCCAGCACATCAGGGTCATAATCAAGAATAAAGCAAGCTAAAATCGTGCAGTTTTTTCCAATCCACCTGAAATAAAAAACCCTGCAGATGCTCATTATCATCAAAACCTATTATTGGTCATCCAACACAAGGAAAGCTGTAGACCATTGCCATGAATTAAATGCAATGTCATGTATCACGGTCAGTGAAACAAGATAGATATCCACCAATAAGAACAGTAACATTGGATGGCAATAGGATATAAACGTAAAAAAAGGGCAGTAATATGAATACATAAACATAACATTGCAGTGCAAATAATTGATGTGTAAAAACAACAGAAATGCTTTCCAAGAAACTCAAAGCAGCACACATCGAGGATTGAAAACAATATAACACTAGCAAGCACTTAGGGCCAAAGTAAATTGAAAATTAAAGAGTAAATTTTTTTCCTTTGCTCCTATTGCAAATTCTGACGTGCCATATTATGTTTAAACTGTAGAATTGACCTGTACTCACATCAGCACCACAATGATTTGCCATGCATTGTTATATGAAATGCACATGGTGGCAATCAGAAACCTTCTTAGATGCAACATAGATTCCATTGGAACCTTATAATGATCAAACCTTTAATAAATCCAAATCTAAAAACAATTTTCCATATGCAAATTTGTTGTATTTGAGTTCTTTGTTGTGTTTTCCTGTTAAAATTAGGCTTGATATCTGAGTTCTGTCATGATTGCCTATTATGTGATTCTGTTTGCTCAAAATTAAAGTGGTGTGGTACTAACTACGGTTGCTGAGATCATTTTTACCAGCCAGCCAACTAACTGCTTTAATGGACACCATATGTAAATAGGATTGACCCAGAAAACACAAGTTTGATGTATTTTTTCACACTTCACTAAAACTATTATCGTCACAATGGTTCATTTTTTCCATGCTCTTTTATACCCTAAACATAACATCAAAGGAGGCACTTTTGGAAACTGAGCAATACGTAAGGCATACAACGTGTCACATGTAGACGATTAAGATAAAAATTATGCAAAGCCATATCACCAGAATACAATAAATTTAAGCACTTGCACAATTCTCCCATGTACCAAACCTTGAGCTGAAACTCCCTCCGCCACTCTGATGTGCATATTCGGCTACTGTACTCCGAGCACAGCTGTCCCAGGTTTTTGCCAATAACATTAATGACATTGGTTGTGGGAGAGTCCGTACAGCTGTATGGAACTTTGCTTTTGCTCGAGAAGATAGGTCCTCATACTCATTACTGTCAGGAAATAAACATTATTAGATCAGTATAGCTAACCATAAGAATACAAGAGCCAAAAAGTTAGCAAGTACACAGCTAAAACTTACAAAGCCTTTCAATTACTACCCACTCACAATGATTCAACTGGAGCCTTGTCTAAAAGCACAGGAGAACAATTTGGATAATTTGCTGGAATAAGCAGACGTAATGGTGAAATGGGTGTCTGTCATCACACAAAACATAGAATAGAAAAAAAAGTGTCAAGATCTATAGCTTGTTATAAACTAAGATTGCATTCCCAACACAAAAAATAATAAGAACTTTCGCCACATCAGAAAGTATGGGCCAAAATTGTATGAAAAAATTCTACAGACATTCAATTTCCAAAGAATGTCTTATAGTAAAAACTGATATTCAAGGTAACAAAAGTATAATAAACTAATTTTGTGCTTCCAAAGCACGATAATAAAAAAAACTCAATAACAAGAAGCTGAACACACCATCAAAGATGATCTATAGCGTGACTTCATGTTTGGACTCAAAGCTATTGCATTATAGGAACACTTTACAACGATTCCATCTTTCCCTTCAGCAGCAGCTGCAGCTGCAGCTGCATCGTTGTCATCTTCACTTACATTGGCTACAGTATCTATCAACTGTTGATTTATTTCTCGTAATTCATCTTGCAGGGCATGGCTCATCTGGAAAAATAAGAATAAAAAGAAAAGCCACATGAGACAGGACCAATTCGTGCAATATTAGTTCATGCATACTAAATACGGTGTTTTCTAGTTTAATATATAATTTCTGAAATTAAAGCCAGACCTAGCATGAAAATATTCTCTCCATCATTATTATTATTTATAGAAAAATACAAAATTCAAGAAGTATTCTTCAGTAAGGTATTTCACTTGTGTGCATATTTGCGCATTTCCTCAAATGCATTGCCTCTCTATTAGAGACTAGACTAGGTCATCCACTCCATTAACATAACACCAGTTAAGCATAGACCATGAACCAAAATGATAATTAAACATGAATATACTACAATAGGATGGGTGCAGCACTGCTGATTAAAACGAAGCTTCAAGCATACACTTGCACGCGTGTTGTAAGCATGCACCAGCAACAAGTTTCAGCCTCCAATTGTTTTAAACTTTTAGTGATTGCAAAAGTCTAGAAGGGCTGTATGGGACAGGAAAGCATAACACAAGTATACACTTGCAGACGTGTTGTAAGCATGCAACAGCAACAAGTTTCAGCCTCCAATTGTTTTAAACTTTTAGTGATTGCAAAAGTCTAGAAGGGTTGTATGGGTCAGGAAAGCATAACACAAGAAGCGTGATAAAGCACATAATACATCTATAATTTGGAGACATTTGTTTGGAGTGCTTCTGAGAAAAGGCTCCATTAATTTTCTTTTTGGTAGCATTTCAGATCATAGTCCGTGACCCGACATTAGGATGAGAAATACTGGCAAATAAATCATTAGCATGAAACTTTTTCCATTGTTTTGATTCATTTTCCAATGTTTATCATCCTGATGATGGATCATGGCTTCATGGAGGATGATCTCAAATGTTGATGCATGAAACAAATAACACAGTTTATTTCAGAAGCTCTCTACAAAAATTTGGCTGTTGTTCTTGCTTGTCTTCCTTGTTTGGCTGTGGTCATAGTTTTTTTCTGGTTTCTTCTGCTTTATTTCCTCAGGCACCATTTGGTGCCCTTGCTGTGAGCTGGTCCCTTCTTGTAATTTTGGCAGTCCCTTTGACCCATTTAGTGGTCATTTGTAGGACATTAATAATTTTATCTTATCTAAATAATTTAGAGGACTTAAAACTTGATATTTCTAAATGACACTCGAGAATTTAGAAGATCATTTCCAGAAACTGAAAAATTAATTTGGGGGAATAGAAGTAACACCAAACTGACACGTACAATACAGCTTCAGGCTAACTTTAGGATATGGAAAAAATACAAAGAATGTTCCCACGTCTCTTTAACTTACCTTCATTCTGGGCCTCTTGATTCTAGAAGTTGCCGTTGATTCCATTTCTGGCGACTCCTGATTATTATGCTGCTGAAGACTATTGATTACACTCCCTCCTGACGATACAGTACTCACAGGCATAGAACTCATACAACGGACAGTTTTCTTTGAAGTACCACTGTCCTCTTGTGACACCAGATTCCTTGCTTGCTGTCGACACTTTGTCATAGCAACCAGATCCTCCCCAACAGCTGCTCTGGAACCGTTACCCGGTGCAGATCCTGCCATCCTATCATTCAAGCTTACTACTGATCTTATGTCATTAACGGCTGAGGCAAAGGCCTTTGGTGAAATTGAGTTCATCTGTAAATTCAATCAAAAAGAGGCAAATTAGACAACTTGTCATTATAGACAAATCTCAACATGAAAGTAGTGAACCAAAATCAGGTGTATTTCCCCTTTATAAGTACCATGACTGCTGAGAATGCCCAGATCATAAATCATAAATCATATATCATAAATAAAATAAACATTTTAAACAAAAAAACATAATAGGGTTCTAATTTCACTTTGTGTCTTTCAAAATACAAGCTATAATTGCAATGTTTCTGAAACTAGATTTGTAATCATTTCTATTTCTAACTACCGAAGCATACAAGCCTTCAGACTCTCACAGAGTAAATCCTTGAAGAACAGAAAAATAAAGCAAAGAGACTTTCCATTAAGTATTACTGTTACGGTGCAGCATCCTGATACTAATCTTGATTCCCTGACTACCGTTCTTTTATTCAAGTGGATTCTCCAAATATAAGTCCAGCCATACTTCCAAGCCCATTCTCATGGCCTGGGTAAGGCCAACTCCAGTTTTATGATGTGCTGCCAAAAAAACTTCAGAGGTCCTGTTGTGATATTTTCACACCATCACCCCATTATAAATCGGGGACAATTTGTACCCCTTCTTTTTGCCCTTCCACTCCTGTAGTTTGGGTTTGGTGAGTCAGTTTTGCAGGTTGTCTAAGATAGCAAGGAAAGAGTGCAAGCCCTAGTTGGAGGGGTAAAGTTTTAAATCAGTAAGCCTTAGAGTTTAGCTGAGGAAGCCTTGATGTCATGAAGAGGATGGATGATCGGATTGAGAGAGTGATAACCAAAGGCTAAATCAGACATCATATTGACTGCATGAAAAGAGGATCCATTCAAGTCCAATTCAAGATCTTGTTTCCAGCTAAGGCATTAGGCAAAAACTTGAAACCAAAAAAATGGCAAAGTCTAAGTAAAGAGGAGTAGGATTGTGAGCATGTAGAATTCTGGTCAGAGTTCCTCTGAGTTGAGGAATTCCACCACGGAAATTCCTCTATATCAGGCATTGTTTGCAAATTTTGCGAGTACTTTCTGAATTGCTTAGTACTTGCAACTGTTTTGCTGGATGAGTACTAACAAATTTAACTCTCACATTTTTTTTAGATGTAAAAAAAACGTAGATAAAAATGTAAATGCAGGTAAAATGTTGGTCAAGCTGCACTTTTCACATGTTGCTAGAGCTATAAAACTACGCATTCTCTATGGAGATGTCAATTTCTAATTTAATACATTTTGTAATTGGAATTTACAAAGAGAATGCTTCTTTAAGAAATTTTAATATTTAGTACTTTCAAAGTTGCTGAGTTTTTGTCAAGTTGAAAATTTTGGGCTTGCCAAGTCTGAGCCTTTGAACTATGATTTCAGGAATCTCTGCCTTCACAAAGACTAGAAAACTTGATAAAGTTTAAGTCCTTGGGTTTGGGAAAGGATCAAATTTGAAAGACATGGGTGACGTTCGAAGAACTTGAAAGCTTGAGGAAAGTTTTTAGTATCAAGTATTCTGGACGGAATTCCTCTAACCAAGGACATTCCTCAACTTTAAGAATTTCCGTCCAACAAGATGGCCTTAATTTTGATAGTAACTAAAGTGCCTTAGCGTAAATCGAGAGTCAAGGTGATGAAGGGGCTAACTTGGGAGAGTTTTCATGTTAGAAAGAAAAAGTTTTGATGAATGCTGGAGTTCTGGTCAGAATTAGAGGAATTCCGCCAACTCTGACACGAGGAATTCCGCTAAGGAAATTCCTCTATTTCTGGAATCTCTGCACAGCTTAAAGTCTTCACTTTTTGATGCTATTTGAAGTTTCAGAGAGGAGAATAGAGTTAAGAGAACTAAATGGGCAAAGTGTTGGGGTTGGAAACAATTTTTTTGAAACAAGTTACAACTGCAAAACAGGGTCAAAATTCCATCCATGAACTCCTTAGATTTTGAAAATTCTGCCCTTGCAATATGGTCAATGTAATGTCCTCATTTTTAGCAGGTTCCTGCAGTTGGCTTGGTCAATTCACCATCGCGGCCCTCGTGAGCTGACAGTGGAATTTGAGGGTCTCAGTGGGGTTATAGGCTTTTTAGCAGCCTAAGGTGTGTTTTGGCTCCATTTGAGGGACTTACTAATTATAGTGAGTCAAACTATTGGTTCTGATGAGCTCAATTGAGTTAGAGGACTTGGATGATGCTCTCAGTTTTTAAGTCGAGCTTCTGGTTTGGGCTCCAAGAATCTTGGTTGGAGCATCTATTCATAGTAAGTCACCCTGTCAAGTTCATTCATCGTCTTTCATCATTAGGATCACTTTGGTGTTGTAAGATTTCGATTATGATGCTTTTTCAGTTGTTTTCACAAGACGGGTGAATTATTATTATTCATCTAAATACGCTGAGGTTGCTATTTTTGTTGGTGTTGTTTGTTGGTCACCTCAGTATCATAGCTCGTTGGAACCGGGGCAAAAAGTTTTAAATTGTGGGAACAAGAAACAATGGCCTTGCGTGTCAAAATTTTAAGTTATGGTGCAAAAGTCATTTTCAAGAGCCAAAAGCAATTAATAAATTATATTAATGGCACTTTATTATATTTAATGTTGTGTAGAGTAAGCTTCTTAAGTGGAGTTTTTTTGGGAAACTAGTGTCATTTGGAAATTATAAATATGAGGACATTTGATGAGAAAAGGATCCGATTATTTGATTATCTTATTTTGCTTTGTCATCTTTGTGATGTTCCTAAAGTCTGATTTTTCTATGCCCTTGCTGAAGTATACAGGTTTGTTTTTGAGAAGTTCATTGTAATTCACAACTGAGGTATTGTGCATTAGTTTTTTTAGAATTGTTCTTTATCTCCATTGTTGTATACATTGCGGTTGGGAGATAATGTGTTGGAAATTTGGAATTTGGCATCTCCTCATACTGTTATTATTGTTGTTGAGAAGCGGTTGGGTGCTGGTTAATTTGGAGTTGGTTGAGCACCCATTTATGTTTGCTGCTAGGTGTTATTTTCTATCTGCACTTTGGGAGCGGCGTTTTATATCTAAACGTTGCTCCCAAAGTGCAGATAGAAAACTAGTGCAAAGAATAAATATCTAAACTATGAATGCAAATGATACAAAATCAAAATAGCAAGACAGAGTTCTCTCCAAGAGAAAAATGCAAATGCTAGAAGCAAAATAGCATTAAGAGGATGCAAAAACAAGAGATGCAAATACAAGCCAGGTAGCATGCTTATATAGGCTAGGAAGAGAGAGGAGGTGGCAACACCAACCAATGAGGAGCAACCATCTATCAGACTAAAGATAGCAAAGTATCTTCCCAAAATAGCTAATGGATGCTCACATGTAGGAAGGTGACACCTCACAACCAGTCACCTAATAAGACATGCTTTATTAACCTAAGCGAGATTATTAAAAGTGTAGGAAAAACCTAGCAATACAAGAAAAATAAAAAACTACACTAACACCCTCCCATAAGCGAAGCTTAGGTGGATGTAGAAATGGGTCCCGGCAAGTCAAGCCTGATGAGGTACCCATGTACATAAGATTTCCCAAACGAGAGAGAAAAGAGACCCCCAAAAAAAAGTCAGGACTAAGAGTGAGAGGAAGAGGCCCCCCCAAAGATGAAGCATCCCGCACCCCCAGCAAAGCTCGCAAATGAAGGAACTTGCTCTCAGTGAAGGGTTTGGTGAAGATATCAGCAACTTGCTCAGAAGTCGAACAATAGCGAAGGTCAATGACATGACCATGGATGAGCTCTCGGATGTAGTGCATGTGGACCTCTATGTGTTTGGTCCGCTAATGATGAACCAGATTCCGTGACATCTGAATGGCACTCTAGTTGTCACAAAATATGACTGATGGCCGTCTAATCTAGATACCAAACTCAGTGAGAAGATGTTGAACCCAAATGGCCTCAGTGGCGGCATTTAAAGCCCCCCGATACTTAGCCTCTGTAGAAGACAGAGCAATAGCAGACTGCTTTTTGCTCGACCAACAAACAGGACCTGACCCAACTGAGAAGCTATACCCTGAAGTAGACTTGCGATTCTCAAAATCACCTGCCCAATCTAAATCTGTGTAGCCCACCAAATCAAGCTCAATACCTACTGTGTAGTCAATCCCAGGAACTTGGGAGAATCCTTTGGTGACCAAGCGAGCCTTGTGTTTGTCAACTGACCCATCTGCTGCAAATTTTGTCCGATAGATCCACTTACATCGAACAAGTTTTCTTCCTTTAGGAAGAGGGACAAGATCCCAAGTGTGGTTCCTCATCAAGGAACTATATTCTTCCTGCATAGTTGTATCCCACTCAGGAATACCAGAAGCCTCATGAAAGGACTGTGGATCTGAGCCAGTAGCAATGAAGACATGTGGAGCATCCTGGAATTGTGAACAAGTTCGCCTAGTGTCTGATGGATCCCCAACCCAATCACCTGCAGACTGCAAGGTCTATCTAGCCCAAAGTGGACAGGAAGATGGAGAATTTGGGGGGGAATCATTAACCTCTGAATGATGACTAGGAGAAGAAGGAGGTGAGTTCTCTGAATCACTTTCTGCATCAAAAGTAGAGATAGAAGACTGTTCAGGTGAATCTGACTCATCTGAGGATCTGTCATGTATTCCAAGTGACTCTAATGTCAAGGTAGAAGGAGTTGGAGAAGTGATAGAAAGCGAGCTTGAAGATCCCTCCTCAAACTGAACACTCCTCTCAACGAATAACTCATGTGTAGTAGGGTGGAGCAACCGATAACCCTTCACACCATCAGGATAACCTACAAATATGCAAGGTCTGCTTTGTGGATCCAAGGCCTTACGTTTCTCTGTAGGAATGTGGGCCCATGCAGGGGAGCCAAAAACTCAAAAGTGCTTAACTGATGGTTTTCGACCGCTCCAAGCTTCAAAAGGAGTAACTCCATTCAAGGCTCGGTGAGGAACACGGTTCTGGATATAACAAGCACAATTAATGGCTTATGCCCAATACTGTGGTGCAAGAGATCTAGAGTGAATCATACAATTTGCCATTTCCTTCAAGGATCTATTCTTCCATTCTGCAACACCATTTTGTTAAGGATTGTATGGAACTGAATGCTGTAAATCAATCCCCTCTGAAGTGCAAAATCTTTCAAACCGATGGTTGACATACTCACCACCATTGTCTGTGCGCAAAACCTTGATGACTTTCCCAGAGTGCTTTTCTACAAAAAATTTTAAGTCTTGAAAATGATCAAATACCTCTGACTTCTATTTGAGAAAGTACACCCATGTATATCAAGAAAGGTCATCAATGAATGTGACGACATATCAGGCCCTGCTGAAAGAAGGATGTTGAAATGGACCAGCCAAATCACTGTGAGCTAACTCTACTATCTGTGAAGCTCTCCATGCCTTACTTTTGTCAAACTTTTCCTTAGGATGCTTATCAAGAATGCAACCTTGGCAAACACCTCCTGAGAATTGAACCGAAGGCAACCCTGTAACCATGCTCTGCTGGTTGAGCTGATGCAAATAGCGGAAGTTAAGATGGCCAAACCGCTCATGCCATAATTTACTCACATCATTAGAGTGAGTGAGCAAAACAGATGGAGGAGGATTAGGAACAAAGTGAGAAAACAGATAGAGTCGTGATTGATGATCTGCTCTCCCAACTGCAACTACAGAATCACTATGCAACTCACGTATCTCCACTGAATCAGGAGTGAACTCAACTCGCTTGCCTAAACCTATGTGAGTGATCTAGTATATTGATAGGAGATTAGTTGATAATGAGGGTACACAAAGAACATCATGGAATGTGCCATCCCCCACATCAACAGACCCTCTCCCACACACTTCAACAGGAGTGTTATCACCCATCAAAATAGAAGGCATAGTACATGGCTCCAAGGATGCAAGTTCTTCCTTAGATGAAGCCATGTGGTGCGGAGCACCCGAATCAAGAACCCAAGTGGATGGTGAAGAAGCAATTGCAACAAGATCCTTGCCCTTTCCTTTCCCATTGTTGTTTTCTTTTGCCTTGTTAGACCCTTCATTAGAACTTTCTTTGATAGACTCAGGTACACTAATATTATTCTTCTCAAGAATGTATGTCAAGTGATCAATTTGTTTCTTCAAACATTTATGTTCATCATGACCGGGTCTTTTACAATAGGCACATTTAACCTTTTCTTTCTTAGGCTTATCACCCTTAGAGGATGAGGTATCAATAGTTGCTTTTGAAGCAATTGGTATCTGATCCTTCTTTTCCTCACTATTATTTTGTTTCTCATCCTTACTATTGTTGTTACTGCTTTTTCCTTTTTGTTCTTTTGTGCCTTGGTTGGCAGCTAAGGCATGTGACTTAGAGGACTTAAGAGTGCCCATCTGGATTCGCTTGTCCTGTTCTCGAGTGAGATTGATAGCAAAATCATCTAGAGATGACATGGTGAATTGAGTACCAAGTGCACCCTTAGTAGCATAGAAGGTAGAGACAAACACAATATTTTGAACTTAGCTTAGAGACAATACTAAGAATCAGTCGTTCATCTTTCTTTTCAATTCCACATTGTTTTAACTGCAGCCTTAGTGATTTCAATTTGGTGAAGAAATCTTGGATTGTGTTGAAATTGCCTGGACTTAAACTAATTAATTCATTTTCCAACATATGACCCGTCATTGAATCTTGTCCATATTTCATTTGGTGTATCCAAAGACTCAATGTGAAATAGCAAGTCAGGAGAAACAGACAAACACAATGTTCCATATGTCTCATCACATTTGTTAAACCACTTAGGCTTATCTTCATCTTTATCAGGTTCAATTTCAAGTCCCATAGTTATCCTATTTAATCCAGCTTTCCTTAAGTGAATTGTCATGCGTGATTTCCACTCAAAGTAATTGTATGGAGTTAGGATGGGCATATTTGTTTGATCCATGATAAAGAAATGCTAAAAAGAAGAGAACCCAGCCACGATAATGCCCCCCCCCCCTTTTTTACTCAATCAAAGAACCCCCCCAAAAGAAATATGATTTGGCACTTTATTTTAGTGCATTTACAACTACCACTAAAAAGAATTACTTAGTGGTCTTGATTTCAATGCATTACAAACCCTCATGAAGAGCATATGTTGAAAGTGAAACTTAGGCACAATAATCAAGGGAACAAATAGCACCATTGTGATCTACTCGATAAATCATGCACTTTCAAAAAAAGAATCGCCTCGATACGAAGTCTATGAGAAAGTTATGATCCTCCAAAGTTTCCAAAACGAGAACTGTGCACAGTTACGGCCAAGAATCTGCAATTTGTGAAAAATTTATGCATGAAAATCAAAAAACAACTCCACTAGTGGATAGAGCACAAAAAAATAGCCAAGGTCATAACAAGAATCATTGGAATTGGAGTCCGTATGAACAAGAACGAAGCATTTGAAAATTGCATTCAAATCTGCGACTGCCAAAGGAGAGGGGTACGGCTGTATCTTTCCGCGCCCAATTCTGCAAAATATGTAGATTGCATGCAAAAACTAAAAAATACCCAGATGAATTTTCGAGGCTGTGAACAAAACTCAAAAAGCGTTTTTCTTACTAATGTATAGAAGATGTAGCTGTAGTGTAAGTTAGACGCCTTTAACAATAAATAATGGTTCCAAAAACCAAGAAACGACCCTAGCAACCAAAAAATGGCATGCAAATGTTGAATTAGCTTCCTAAGTCCATCAATGGCATGCTGGAACATGCAATACTGATTGAAAACTTCAAATATGCATGTTGGTTGTCAAATTTGAGATTGAAACCCCAGAAATTAAAAACGTTTTTGATTCTCAAGATCATCCAAAGATGCAAGAGAAAAGCATACTTCGTTTTTCAAAAAACTACAATAAGATTTATTAGCCCCCCACGAATCTCTCAAATAAAGAAACTAAAATCTACTCTTGCACATAGAAAAGCTCTGATACCATGTTAGAATCTGAAAAGATTAATAACCCAGAAAACTAGTGCAAAGAATAAATATCTAAACTATGAATGCAAATGATACAAAATCAAAATAGCAACACAGAGTTAGTCTCCAAGAGAGAAATGCAAATGCTAGAAGCAAAATAGCATTAAAAGGATGCAAAAACAAGAGATGCAAATACAAGCCAGGTAGCATGCTTATATAGGCTAGGAAGAGAGAGGAGGTGGCAACACCAACCAATGAGGAGCAACCATCTATTGGACTAAAGGTAGCAAAGTATCTTCCCAAGATAGCTAATGGATGCTCACATGTAAGAAGGTGACACCTCACAACCATTCACCTAATAAGAGATGCTTTATTAACCTAAAAGAGATTATTAAAAGTGTAGGAAAAACCTAGCAATATAGGAAAAATAAAAAACTACACTAACATATATATCTGCAATTGCATTTGTTTGTTAGAGAATTCTTTTGCTGCTGCTAGACTTCATTTCAAAGAGTTTCAAGGCATCTCTTACTTGTAAGTTCATGGATTGTAACTTCTAATTTTTCTGAGTATTGTTGAGTATTGTTGATTTAGATAATAGGGGATATTTTATGAACTGGGTTGTTGGTATTTTGTGAAAATACTCACTATCTAAGTTGATATTAAAATCTAAAATTTTCAACTGTATATTCCCTATGTAATATCCAAATATTTGAATTGAAATTATTATTGTAATATCTTCTATTTTTCTGCTATATTGTTGTATCATAAATTGCGAAGCCTCAAAAACAAAAAACAAAAAAAAAAATCATTTCTTTGACATAGATTGTTTGAGAGTTAGTAGGGCTCATTACAGTGGTATCAAAGCTGGCTTGCAAAGTGTTTGACGAAATGTCAAACAACTGAATTATAAAAGAATTTGTTGTTTGACGAAGTTATAACCGGTTGGGATTATTGCAATGGTATTAGAGCGGTTTCTTGCCATCTTGTGGGGTGGGAAAGTTATTTTATTTCAGATTCGTTGTTGCTTTTGGAGCGACCAACACTCTAGCATTTTCTAGCCATGGATAGACAAAGGAGGGCTACCAGTTCTAAAAGTCAATGCAATAATGAGAAAGTTAGCACAAAAATGAATGCTTTGCAGGAAAGTATGGAGAAAGTTAAGCTTCATCAACCAAAGGATGGTGGAGAGCTTGTCAAAGCCAGAGATAGTTGAGAGGGTACCAAGGTATATGGTTTCTGCCTTTAGAAGGTCGGCGAGGAGGCTTGAGTTTTCCCCAACAAGTGTCCATGATGCAGATGTACCTATATTTAGTACGACACATGCTAGTCCTATCCACGGTGTTGATGCTAGACTTATTTCACAAGGACATCTGGTTGCGTCAGTGGCAGTGGAGGATAGCGGCACTGAGCTTCAACAGGTTGAGGCTCCTAGAGTTGTTGCAATCGATGCAGAGACAACTAATGCAGTTGTTACTACAGATGTTTCAGGCTCTCTCGAGGACAGGATTATTATTGGAGATTTGTATGTGAGCTATCCTAGAGTTGCTCCAGTGCAGGAGGCAGTTGCTTCCTCGGGTGGGACTGATGCATGTATGGAGTCACCTAGCTGTGATGTTGGTGATTTGAATGTTACAACAGAGTCAATAGATGTGGGTGCATGATCTAGTGTTATTGATTCACAACCTAGCATAGAGCCATGTGTGTAGGAGTAGGTGACGACAGTTGAAGCTCTATCAAGTGGTGGGGATGCAAATAGTATGAACACCTCTGATGATTTGTTTGATGATGCTATGAGTTGTATTGGGTATGACACCCCTTGTCAGATATTGGGTGATGAATCCAAGGAGTTTTTGGATATGAGTTGTATTGGGTGTGACACCCCTTGTCAAATATTGGGTGATGACTCTGAGGAGTTTTTTGATGGGTCCCAGGATCGATTTTTACAGGATCTTACTCTTGAGGTGGAAGCTAAGACAGGCGAGGAGATTGATACTACGAGGGCTTCCATTTATTCGGATGAGGAGTTTGTTGAGGTACATAGTGGTTGTATCGCAAATGTAGAGTTGTGCGAGGATGATAGCACACGTATGAGCAATCTTGTGGTGGGCAGTTCTAATTTAGTTTCCTATCACAGTGCAGTTAGTGAAACAGAGAGCTTGCATAGGAGTCAAGGGTTACAAAGGCATCGCCAACACTCTAGCATTTTCTAACCATGGACAAACATAAGAGGACTAACAGTTCTAAAAGTCGGTGCAGTAATGAGGAAGTTACCATGAAAATGGATGCTTTGCAGGAGAGTATGGAGAAACTTACGCTTCATCAACCAAAGGATGGTGAAGAGCTTGTCAAAGCCAGAGATAGTTGAGAGGGTAACAAGGTATATGGTTTATGCCTTTAGAAGGTCGGCGAAAAGGAGGCTTGAGTTTTCCCCAACAGGTGTCCATGATGCAGATGTACCTATATTTAGTACGGCACCTGCTAGTCCTATCCACAGTGTTGATGCTAGACTTATTTCACAGGGACATGTGGTTGTGTCAGTGGCAATGGAGGATACCAGCACTGAGCTTCAGCAGGTTGAGGCTCCTAGAGTTGTTGCAATTGGTGCAGAGACAACTGATGCAGTTGTTAATACAAAGGCTTCAGGCTTTCTCGAGGATAGGATTATTATTGGAGTTTTGTATGTGAGCTATCATAGAGTTGCTCCAATGCAGGAGGCACCTACTCCCTCGGGTGGGACTGATGCATGTATGGAGTCACCTAGCTGTGATGTTGGTGATTTGGATGTTACAACGAAGTCAGTAGATGTGGGTTTATGCTCTCGCGTTATTGATTCACAACCTGGCATAGAGCCATGTGTGCAGGGGCAGGTGACGACAGTTGAAGCTTTATCAGGTGGTAGGGATGCAAATAGTATGGACACCTCTGATGATTTGTTTGATAATGCTATGAGTTGTATTGGGTATGACACCCCTTGTCAGATATTGAGTGATGACTGCAAGGAGTTTTTGGATATGAGTTGTATTGGGTATGACACCCCTTGTCAAATATTGGGTGATGACTCTGGGGAGTTTTTGGATGGGTCCCAAGATCGATTTTTATAGGATCTTACTCTTGAGGTGGAAGCTGAGACAGGCAAGGAGATTGATATTGCGAGGGCTTCCATTTATTCGAATGAGGAGTTTGTTGAGGTACATAGGTACATAGTGGTTGTATCACAAATATAGAGTTGCGCGAGGATGATAGAACACGTATGAGCAATCTTGTGGTGGGCAGTTTTAATTTAGTTTCCTATCACAGTGCAATCAATGAAACAAAGAGCTTGCATAGGAGTCGGGGGTTACAGAGGCATCATGTGACTTGTCAGCTAAAGGTGAGTGACAGTGACATTTCTTTAGCTTTTGAGCTTACGATGCTATCCGTCAGATGCTAGCTACATTGGGTTGGGGTGCTCCTATGTCAGATGAGCATAGTGATAGTAGTTTTTCCCTAGTAGAAGTTCATGCGCTTCAAGAGGCTATCAGGATTTTGAAGCATAGTTACTCTCAGTTGGTTGCTGACAAGGATTACCTTCTGGAGTGGGGTAGCACCTACTATGAGACGTTAGGAAAAGAGGAGGAGGTGGTTGAGCTCACCCAGGAGCTTGAGGTGATTATGGACTCTCTTCAGTATACTTAGTTGGCTCTTCAAGAATCACAGTCATAGTTGGATGAGGTTGCCATGGAGTTAGAGTGGGTACAGTCGACACCAGCCCTAGACTCTGTACTGTTACATATTGTGGTTGTTGGCGAGTTTGCTTCCACAGTTGGCGATGAGAGACATGATGATGTGAAAGACACATCCATCCAGGATATGGGTGCAGTAGGTAGGATGAGGTGAGAGTATCAGTAGAGTCAAGCTCTCATGTTGATTTGTTGTCTTTTACTGTAAGCGAATCTATTTCTTCATCTCATACAGCTAATAGGATTGGATAGTTGGCAGTGCCACATTTTCAGAGAGATCATTTGTGGGTCACGAGGGAGCAAGTTGATGCTTCCAGATATAATTTCTACTGCACAAAGTCTTTCATGGAGTATCTTCTGGAGAGTTCGGATGTGCAGGAGGATTCATATAGGGTGTCTGAGGGTACTCTCATCCGAGGCTCTCGTGCTATTTAGAGGTTGGTGGGAAAGATTGTAGAGACTTTGTCTACTATGCTTCCCACAGGGATTTCGAGGTTGGGTTTGCTGAGAGGGTTGTCCAAGATCCTTCCCGACCATTAGTTTAGAGTCAGAGATTGGATTCGTCTTTTGATTCCTAATTTGATGATGATGAGACCTTGACAGAGATTGGGAGTTTTTATCGGCATTACACTATGAGGAGTGCTCATCACTTTTCTTTTGACCCACAAGTAGAGGACTTAGTTTCACGTCGATGTGGGTTAGCTCCAGTTTCATAATATCCATTATGGGATGTGTTAGCACCATCTTTTGCAGATGGGATTGACAGAAACAAGTTAGACCCCTTGCAATATCTACACACTCGAGACTGGTTGGAGTTGGTGGTAGTGTTTTAGTTACTTATGGTTGTTACCATCTCCACAATGCAATTGAGTGTGAGTATCAATTTGATGGGGACTTAGGTGTGGACAGAGTTGGTATTTCAGTTGGATTGAGTTCCGATGGGTTGTTATCACCATCAGTGTCTACGATCAATTTCTAGGTGACTCTGTCATTCATATCAGTTATTTGGGTGTTGATGCTACAGGAGTTGCTTGTACACTACAGGGATAGTACACAGTCCTACCCTTGGGATCCAAGTGGACTGTGATGTTCATTTGTTCTAGGATTGCTTGGGGACAAGCAATCTTAGGGAGGGAGAACTGTAATGTCCCCATTTATAGAAAATTCCTACAGTTGGCTTGGTCAGTTCACCATCGTGACCCTCATGAGTTGTTAGTGGGATTTGAAGGTCTTAGTTGTGGGGTTATAGGCTTTTCAGCAGCCTAGGGTGTGTTTTGGCTCCATTTGAGGGACTTACTATTTATAGTAAGTCAAACTGTTGGTTCCGATGAGCTCAGTTGAGTTAGAGGAGTTGGGTGATACTCTCAATTTTTATGTTGGGCTTCCGGTTTGGGCTCCAAGAATCTTGGGGGGAGCATCTATTTATAATAAGTCACCTTGTCAGGTTCATTTATCGTCTTTCATCATCAGGATAACTTTGGTATTGTAAGATTTCAATTTTGATACTTCTTCAGTTGTTTTCACAGGACAGGTGAATTATTATTATTATTCATCTAAATACGCTGAGGTTGCTATCTTTGTTGATGTTGTTTGCTGGTCACCTCAGTATCATAACTCATTGGAACCGGGATGAAAAGTTTTAAATTGTGGGAACAAGAAACAATGGCCTTGCATGTTAGAATTTTAAGTTATGGTGAAAAAGATCATTTTTTGGAGCCAAAAGCAATTAATTAATTATATTAATGGCACTTTATTATATTTAATGTTCTGTAGACTAAGCTTCTTAAGTGGAGTTCTTTTGGGAAATTGGTGTCATTTGGAGATTATAAATATGAAGACATTTGATGAGAAAAGGATTTGATTATTTGATTATCTTATTTTGTTTTGTTGTATTTGTGACGTTTCTAAAGTCTGATTTTTCTATGCCCTTGCTGAAGTATAAGGGTTTGTTCTAGAGAAGTTCATTGTAATTCACAACTGAGATATTGTGAATTAGTTTTCTAAGAATTGTTCTTTATCTCCATTGTTGTATACACTGTGGTTGGGAGATATTGTGGTGTTGGTAATTCGGAAGTTGGCGTCTTCTTATCCTATTATTACTGTTGTTGAGAAGCGGTTGGTCGCTGGTTAATTTGGAGTTGGTTGAGCACCCATTTACATTTGCTGCTAGACGTTATTTTCTATCTGCACTTTGGGAACAATGTTTTATATATCTGCAGTTGCATTTGTTTGTTGGAGAATTCTTTCACTACTGCTAGACTTCATTTCAAAGGGTTTCAAGGCATGTCTTACCTCTACGTTCATGGATTGTAACTTCTAATTTTTTTGCGTATTGTTGATTTAGATAATAGGGGATATTTTATCAACTAGGTTGTTGGTGTTTTGTGAAAATACTTAGTATCTAAGTTGATATTAAAATCTGCAATTTTCAGTTGTATATTCCCTATGTAATATCCAAATATTTGAGTTGAAATTATTATTGTAATATCTTTTATTTTTCTGCTATATTGTATCATAAATGGCAAAACCTCAAAAACAAAAACAAAAAATAAATCATTTAGAAATCATTTCTTTGGCACAGATTGTTTGAGAGCTAGCAAGGCTCATTACAATGGCATCAAAGCTTGCTTGGAAAGTGTTTGACAAAATGTCAAACAACTGAATTATAAAAGAATTTGTTGTTTGATGAAGTTATAACCGGTTGGGGTTATTGCAATCAAATCTGGATTGAATTCTATGATCAGATGTTGTGAAAGGAAGAAAATACATTAAGAGGACCGTATCATGGCAATATAGTAAAATTGTAGTCAAACACAAGGTTGTAGTAAAAAAATGTTAAGGTAACAAAATTTGCAAGTTGAAATTGGAAAAGCACAAAGCTAAACAATTGGCGGAATTCTTCTGATTAGAGGAATTCCATCCTTGAGATTCATTTAAAGAATTAAAATTGAAAGTTCCACCCCCTTTGTAATGCAGAACTTTGCTCATTAATTGATCATGGGGATAGTTTAATGTTTAAAAGGTGATTGATGCCTTCCATTGAAAACAAAATCCAACTTAAAAGGCTAAAAAAAACTTGGTGGAATTCCTCCCAAAGTTATCCTCCAAATATAGGCGGCTCTGAATTTTAAATTTGAAAACCTTTTGGGGCTTTTCTTCAAGTCACTGCTAGAGGAAAAAGAAGGCAAATTTTATCCACCCAAAAGGCCAAGGTCGGCTCTCTAGGAGTTCATGCCCCTTGGCCCCCCTAAGTCGCCTATGATAGATAAATAGATGTAGATAAATGAATTTTTAACATCCACAAGGCTCGACTTAGATGATCTCAAGGCTTGACTTAGATAACACATTGATTTTGGCTCTGCACATAAAGGGCAGAAAATTTGAAACCTCAGGCAGCAAATTCACTCAGAATCAACAGCAAATCTTTCAATGTGGCAGCGGTCCTGGTCTTTGTGAAGGCAGCAATTTTATTTGGCAGCTATGAATTCAGCAGGAAAAGGGTGGTGAATCGTTCCTTTAGTCAGGCTCTGAATTGCTTCAAGGTGTGCTGAAGGTAACAAGTTAATTACAAAATCATTATGATGCTGTAACACAAAATTCATTGAAAGATCCACTTTTAGGGATTTTATTTCAGATTGTAATAACAATATCATTTTACCAAAATCAGGGATAAAGGAGGAAAAATAAAAGTTGAAATCTGGGCCTGATGTCTTAGAAATTTGCTTTATGTTTCCAGATTTCCATATGATTTTTATTTCGAAATTTGCAATTGGGAAAGATCTTAAACTTGAGAAAATAACTTTACCTCCTTGGTTTGGTTTTGACTATCACACAAACTTTCAGATTTTCTTTATGTCTTCTTATCAATTTTGTAGGCTTGATGCATTTTTCCCCTCTTGTTTGCAGAAGAAATTGTTCAAGGAGATGTCGGGCAAGAGGAGATGCACATGATTTCAAAAACTGCAACTGGATAGACAGGAAGGAAGGCTCATGCTCAAGGACTCGGTGAGAAGGAGAATTCATATCAAGATTGTCAAAGAAAATTCAAATCAAGATCAAGAAAGAATCCAAGCTTGCCTTGAAAGACCGAACCAGATGAAGACATCATCAAGGAATTTGAAGATCAAGATCAAGATCACAATTGCCATCGAATTAAAACCAAGTTTACAAGTTCAAGGGAAAATTCAAGTCGGGCCATGAGAAGACTCAAAAGATGAAGCAATTTGGGAATATGAACCATCACAATCATCCTCAAGGAGTTGACAGCTTCGGAAGAGTAAATAAAAAATTACACATGTTGAGTATCAAGAAAATTATCTCTTTGAGGATGATGAGGTGACACCTGTTGTCTTCTCAAATTAGAGATTTCCAAATTAAAGAACAATCAACCAAATCATCCCAAGAGTCCTATTTTCTCATTGGCCATCAAAGGCTTCATCATTTTCTCAATGGCCTATAAATCGGTGCTCTCATGTAATTCGGTGCTCTCATGTAATTGGCTGATAATTTGTCAACCCTGATTAGGCTTTGTAGGGATGAATCCTACCCCTTGGTCTTCAATCGATCTTGGCCCTTCATTGTATTTGAACATCTATAAAAGGCCAAGGCCTTCTCATTTATAAATTCATTAGCCTAAAAGATTGTATTATATTTAGATTAGAGCAGGCTAGCTAGGGGAGAGACTTGATCAAATTGTTGCTATAATGCTATCAAAGTGATTAATAATTCACTATTAGTCTTCATAGGGGATTACGTAATGCTGTTTTTAAGTATGGCATAGTTTCCTCAATCTTTTATTGGGAGTAGATTTATTTTCATGTTGAAGTAGTTTAGTTGAATGAAAGTAATTGTGAATGTTTACTTTCTTGACTCGAACAAAATTGGGCCACTAGCCTCTTGCTGATTGTAAGCGCGTCTTGTGTGGTTAGCCAATGAAAGTACTTGACTTCAATTGATGTTCAACCTTTAGTTTGCATCCATCTAATGGGATTGAAGAGAAAATATTAATGTGAAAACTATTTGAGTGTAATGTCCCCATCTCTTTAGCCTCTCAATAGATTTCTTAGCCTTTCGTCCTTTGAAGGCTAAGTGGAAATAATTAAATTGATTTCTTATAAAGTCATTAAATAATTTAAAAATTAAAAGAGATGACTTTATATTTAATTTAATATTAGGGAATCGTCAAGAAGCACAGCTCATCTGTTGTTGGAAAGGAGGAAGCTTCCAGAATAGTGCGATAAGATTACACTTATAATTCTTCTAGAAGGTGGGGGGGGCAGGAATAATATAAATAGAGGAGAGAGCCTCATGGGAAGGCATCCGGATTTGTTATTGACATTTGCCTATGTATTTGTGGAGCCAAGGGCCTGCAGATAATCAATTTGTCTTTGGGAACGAAAACTCCCAATGATAGCAATTTTGAGGGTGTGAAACATCACCTGAATTATTGCCGATTGGAGATGGTATTACAGTCACTTCATTGTGCCGAATTTGTGGCCATGGGCCAGGTGTGAAGAGGAAGAATAAGTAGGGCATTTGCTACAGGAGCTTGTTGCAGGAACACTGTATTATCTTGTTATTAGGGCATAATACCATAATACCTCGAGATATTGATTGCATTGTCAATAGAGACTCAAAGCGACTTCAAAAACCAGGTTTCTCTTGTTTATTCATGCATATTATATGCTACTACTGTAGGTGTCAGTCTTTATCAGAATTAAGCATTTATTTATATATATGATACCAGAGTTTGGATTTGATATTAGTTTGTATTCAGATCTTGTAAAGATGTCTTGGTTGTAGATGCATCCTTTTCTCTTAGTGCATTAACAGGTGAAAGGAAGGATTATATTCATTGCGCATCTTGTAACCATTTATTACCAGTAGAAAATTAGGGTAATTTGTGATCAATTTGAGCAAAGCTCATTACATTGAGCATTCCTTGCACTAGTTGGGTGGAGTCATTGATCAAGCTACATCTAGTAGACTCCAAGTTTATCCATGATTCTTAGCATTCATAATTAGAAATAGAAGTAACAATAGAAGTTCAATTGAAGAGGAAAGTTGGAAGATAACAAACTATATTTTCATTGCACATTGTGAAGCTAATCTTTAGAAGTGCAAGTAGTTATCCATTGATTGAATAAGGTAAGTCTCCTAAGTGATTCCTAGAAAATCAATTATTTCACTGAACCAGTGTCCACAATTGAAAGAACCTTCAAGTTATTTTGTGATCTTACTTTGCAAGCTTAGCATGAGAGATGACCTTATATCAAGAGAGAGTTGAGTGTTTGATATTTCATCTCGAAACATTGAGTATTTGATTATGCATATTGTAGTGGTATAAAACTCATATTAACGAGTACCTATTGCTTCCAACGACATCAATCCGTATCAATCTAGCTCCCCCACGCATGTTTCCAATGGTCCAAGGTAACCTAGGCAAGTTAGATGTAGCACCATCCAAGCATACACAAACCTTATGCCATCTCCATCGTCAACATTGCCAAGATTCCAACCTATAGATCACATGATTAAGGTTCACTCACAAAACAAAATATAGACAATCTTACCACTTTCATCCTTACCGAGTGGACCCTCCCAAATCACTCCAAGGATTCCTTTTTGTTTTATATCTTAGGGTTGTGTATTATATGGTGTAGGGTAAAACCACATGATCTAGATTAGACCTTTACAGCTAATGTCATGCATTGTAACTCTTAGGTGAAGATTCACGTGGAAGCTCAACCATCTCAACTTCCACAACTTTGTAACATCATATATGTTAATATATTTACAGACATACATATTTATTAATATATTACAGAAATACATATTCATGTATTCCAGTTCCCAACAAATCATACAAAGGGTAAGGATAGTGAGGAAGATGGATAACCATACATCTACTCCAGAGGATTCAAGTAGGGAAGGTGTTGGGTGGATATTTTGCAACCGACAGTTTTGGGTAAAATCCAGTCGCAAAATAGGATGATTAGCCACAACGTCTGAGACAGAGTCTCTCCTACCTTAAAGGGAAGGCTCCCCCTTCTCACCATTCCTTGGATCAACTCAAGGCAAGCAAGAAGTTGAGAGATTTTGTAAAGGGGTGTTACGAATATTCTTTCCTCTTAGGTTTTGATGGAGCCCAAAAATTCAAAATTTTAGGCATCCATTCAAGCACATTTATGAGAATCAGCGTTCATAATAAAAGTGATGCATTTGAAGATGATGATGATTATGTTTACATGCTGATGGAGTCTTGAAAAGATGGAGAAGCTCTTTGGTCTTGAATGCTTAAGAAAGTTGTTTTGATAGATGACTTATTGTGTAGAAAAAAGCGAAGTGCTGTATAAATTAGTCTTTTGGAAATCATGATTTAGAGGCTATGTTTCTATCTAAATTAGTGCTGTATATGGCTGTTGTTAGTGTATGTTGAGTGGGAGATTATAATTTATTGATTCCCTGGTTTAGATAGAAACATTCGATGAAAGTTTGCTATCTGTGGCATGCTTAAGTGTCAAAACAACATCTTCGGACACAGAGCAATATGTGTTACCTAAGCAAGAGCATGTGTTTCCTGCTTAGGGCCGACAAGAATAGAAGAGTTATGAGAAGGTTCAATATTCTCTAAAGAACTTAGAAGACAGTCTACAATAGAGAAGAGAATATCTCATCCTACAGTTTTCCTGAAGCACAAGAAAAAATATTTGAAGTATCTATTAAATACTTGTCAAGACAAGTATTAAGAGGAAATAACTTGGTCTGTCAGAATCTAGGCATTAGACTTTGTTTAGATTTTAACGTCATTAAGCAAAGATTTCAATTGTTCCAATGAAATTGCTGTGAATGACCCTGAAACTAAATACTACAAGAATTATGATAAAGGCAAAGTCACAATTGTCGCTTTGTTTTAGCAAGCTACCACGGTAACATTCCAACGTGGATTTCTCTTGTTGAGCTATTCCAATTTGCTAGAATTCGTTATATGATAAAGATAATATGAAATATGACGTTGAGGACGATGCCAATTATCAAAGAACCCTTGTCACGCCATATGGGATTTTGATGGCCAATATCTTATGTTGTTTTGCTTTTGTGCAGGTTGAGAGCTCGCAATCAAAGAGAGGGCATGGGTGGCAGACGTGTGAGAAACTAGTAAGAATCCTGGAGGACGCATCACAGAAGGCAGCCAGACTTATAATCGCAGTAAAAGTCTATGCGGATAGGGGCATGTGTCCATTGGAAGGAAGAATACGAGCAGTAGATGCACGTGTGATTTTCAGGAAACAGTGCAAATGTGTTAAAGACGAAGATACTGAATAAAGTATGAAACTTGGTGGCATCTTCAGAAGCCTTCGCATTCCCAAATCTTGCATCATCTGGAGGATAGATTGCAAGTAGAAATATTGATTATGTGTTGTGTTGAGGCATTGAAGTTTCAAACAGTTTCTTTTCATTAACAAAATAAAGAACATTACAACTTATCGGTGATTAATGGATCAAAATTATTTTTCAGTTTTTTGTTAAGTTATGAAAAGGTGCGGTGAAAAGATATATTTATTCCTCACGCACCTTTTGGTGTTTTATAAATAGGAGATGTAAGACTGAAAACGGGGTAAGGCGAATACGATATCCATATTCATTCCTATTTTTTAAAAAAACAAAAATTCTATCCTCTGTCTTATGAAATATTACACTTTTTCATCGGCAAAGGAGTAACTTGTTGAACCAAGCCTGTGGATGGCGGATTTTTGAGTCAATCTCATTCGATCTTGATATATTTGCTGTGGATAGATCATCCTTAGGGAGTGTCTCTACTTATAAATTTTCCGGCATAATCTGTAAGCGCATTTATTTCTATTTGCATTAGAGTTTAACTTGTTATTAAATTTGTCCTTTATAAATGTCTTTTATTTATATTTTATAAATATTTTAATATTCAGACAAGTGGATTGGATCGTTATTGCATTTTAAATTCAATAAACATAAATATTGTGAAATAATTTATTGTTTCCATATTCATGTCTAATTTGTCTCTGTAAGAGTTAAAATGCATTTTAGACTTATTTAAAATTGCATTTAAATAATTGATCCATCGCGTCTGATTATTAAAATTGTTTATAATTCGAATATATTAGATTTTATAAAGTTGTACGTTTCAATCGATAATTTTGACTCTATTGCCCATCTAATTAAGCACTGGTCTTTTGCTCTTAATTCATAATCCATATGCTAGCAAATGTCTTACTTCTTTCCTTTGAGGAATAAATATATTCATCTGTCATTTTAATTTATATCTATACTTTATTTAGAACGTTATCTCAATCATTTACTTTTGTTCTCAGTTCACAAATCACAAGTTTAAAGTTTTTCTATATTTCTTGCCACTTGGAAAACGTTTATTGTGTTCACATTCTAATTGATCTGTTTCAAGTGTCTTGGATTTAAGTGTTTCGTCCAAGATTAGGTACACTCGCCTCGGTTTTGCAGAGCCGGAAGTGCAGAGAATTTGAACTGTGTTGTTTAGTTCCGTTAAGTTGGCCTTAACCGGTTGGATATCCCAACATTGAGCAGGCAAGGCTTGTAGGATTCCAATCTGCAATTTTTGGAACCAACAGATTGGCGACTCTACTGGAGAAATGTCGCAAGTAAGGTTTACTTACTCCAGGACCAGTTTAGAGTTTCATTTAGGCAGAAGCCTAGTGGTGAGATTTCTGATTTCGTCTTCTTTCACTTAGATATAGATACATTAGTAAGTTTTCTTTTGTTTCCATTTGTCGTTTATAATTTTCAGATTCCAACATTCAGATTTTTAATCATCATTGTGATAAAATCTACAAATCTTTTCTAAAAATTTCAAAGTTGTGTTTTGGCTAAAATTTTCATTTTATTTAATTCACATAAAATCAGCAACTAAAAGGAGATCCCTTTTCTTACTTTCAGCAAATAGTTTTTCAAGTTATTGGCATAGAGCTCTGCTGGATAAAGAACCCAAATTTTCATTTCTTTGTGTTTAAAAGAAATTGGTGACTCTATTGTATATTGGGATCAGCATTTGTTTAATTTTGCAAGTGTATGTGGGGTAGAAGATCGGTAAATCCCCAGCCTAAAAGACTTGTACAACTCACTTTTGAAAAGAAGCCAAAAAATAAGAAAGGTAAAAATCAAAAGGCAAAGATGTTTTATACAGGACATAGAAATTTTCAGGAAAGAGCTAATAAACAACCTGAAGTTTGTGAATCAAGCCATAATAGCCCAGAAAATGAAGAAGAAAACCCGTTCTTTCACATTCCTAGAATTGATGAAGAGCCTCAATGTGAAATAACTCGTATAGAAGACGATGATGAACAAGAACAAATAATGCAGTGGGGTATGATAATAAAGAAAATGGCTGAAACTACGAATGGAAATAACGCAATATTGGCAAAAGCATTAAAAATGCAGCCGGATGATATCCTAGCAAAAATAGGAATGTCAAAAGACCTTATTACTTCCCCACCTAAACCTTCTAATGAACAAAGATCAGATAGGTGGAGGGAAGAAAAATCAGATCAAAATACTCCGCCTAGGTATAACCCACCTCACAGAAAGAATTTGGAGGCACAATATGCTACTAATCATGATAATCCGCTCTATGAGAATAGAAGAGAGAGAAATCAAGATGACAATTTTAATAAATATAATAATCAGCGAGCATGGAACAATGGACAAAATAATAGAAGAATTCAGCAAAATAGCGGGAATATTAGACAGCTTTATGGGGCAAATCAGAATAACAATAATCAAAACCTTCAAGGATATGTGGCTCAAAACCAAGGCAATAGAAACCAAGTGATGCGGCAACCTATGGCAATTGAACGCTATAGGCAGCTTGATTTCAATGGGATTCAAGGATATCCGAATCCTATTTCAAATGATTTGAGGAATGCCATCCCAAAATTTTCAAGAAATGGAATTGAATCAGCTGAAAGACATGTTATCAACCTGAAAAGTGTGATTGAAGATTTTGAAGAAGAACATGAGGATGTGTTCATGAAATTATTTGTTCAATCATTAACTGATGATGCTGCGGAATGGTATAGAAGTTTGCCAGATAGATCAATTTCTGGCTGGTGTAATTTTGCAGATCAATTTATTGAGCAATTCGGGGATCACGCTGATACATCTTTCACGTCACATGAATTGACTAACATTAAGAAGAACTCAAATGAATCAGTGTCAGAGTTTAACAAAAGATTTAATAAAGTCCTCAACAGAATCCCAAGAGAAACTAGGCCCGTAGATTCATTCTTGATTGATTTTTATTTAAGTGCCTTTGATAGCAAAACTCACTATGAAATAAGATCTCATAGACCTTCTTCACTGCCCCAAGCTTTCAAAGTTGCCATGACCATTGAGAACGATAGGAAAGCGGCAGGAAGAGTTAATAAGAAGGATGATTCAAAATTGTATAATCCAAAAAATCCTAAGAAGGATGAATTCAAAGAAATAATGGATATGTTAAAAGAAATAAAAGTCAAACAAGGTAGAAGTGAGAGGCCACCTTTTAATAGAAATGACAGAGTAAGATTACATGATATGCCTTATAACACAAACTGGAAGGATGGAAAACCGGAGGGACCAACTCATACTAAAGATAACCCTAATCCTTTGAAGAAAGTGAATATTGTTGATGATGGCCCATGGTGTGATGCGTGCAGGCTGCCCCACGATCCTAATCATTGTATCGTTGCACAAGCTATTTTTGAAGAAAGAAATCAAAGTGAGGAGCAACCCGTAGTCAACACAATATCATCTGAACCAATATGGGGAAGAGATGAAGATGATTCTGAGGATGAAGATCATAATGCTGATTATTATTATGGGGGCTCTAACCAGCAGCAATGAACTCAACAAATCTTTTCAGATGAGGAAAACAATCCTACCTTTCATAGATTAAAACCAGAGGAAAGAAGAACCTGTACTATCGCAGCAGTTGAGCATGCTAAACATACATATCAAAGAAGGAATAAAGGAAATAATGCTGATCAAGGGACTCCTGCTGGTATATTTGTAAGGAATCAGCAGCAGATTGAAGCATCTAAGAAGTCTGAAAATCAAGCTAAAACCAAACAAAAGGAAGGTAATCAAACTCATAAAATTACCAAGCAACTAGTTGTGCAAATTAATGGTAAGAAAATATCTGATTGTCATAGTTTTATGAGTCGTGTTTTATCTCAGTTAAAGATTACTGTGCCTCTAATGGATATGATGAAATTTTCTGATTACAGGCAGGAAACTGTGAAGATATTGTCTAGTGTGCAAGATATTGACAATAAGGATGATGTTAAAAATAATGATGAAACACCTATTGTGTATTTAAGAACAACATTAACTAAGAGGACAAATCAAGTAGACCTGTTCTATTTAACATTATTGATAAACAATAAATTGGTAAAAAATTGTATGATTGGTTCTGGCGCAGCAGTCAATATTATGTCTGTTGATGTAATGAAAGAAATAGGACTTAAAGTTGATACTCCTTTTGGAAAATGTTATGCCATGGATAACAGATCTGTACCTGTAGTTGGAATAATTAAAAATGTTGAATTTCGTTTTCCATCATTTCCGCATATATCATATAGAACTGACATTACAGTAGTTGAAATATCAGCAAGTTATGGTATGTTGTTATCTAGGCAATGGTCAAATTTGGTTGGAGGTCATGTGCAATTAGATATGTCTTATGCTACCATACCTATGGGAGGCAAGGAAATATGAATCGAAAGGGAACCCCAGTCATACTACTTGGTTGAAGATTACATTTCGGATCCCGAGGTTAACTTTTGTCATACGGACATGGACAACTTCCAAGTAAGTATAACCAAACCTACTTCTAAGATTGTTGATCCATTTTCAATTTATGTAAAAGAAAATTGTAATGATATTTGGCAAATGTTTTTTGATGGCGCATGTAGTAAGGAAGAAAATAGGGCTGGCATTATTTTTGTTTCGCCATCAGATAAAACTTTTAAATTTTCTTTCTTACTGAATTTTGAATGCACTAATAATATTGCTGAGTATGAGGCGTTAGTCATTGGTCTTGGTATTGCTAAAATATATAGGATTAAAATGCTCACTGTTTTAGGGGATTCAGATTTAATTGTTTCGCAAATTAGGCATAAATTTTCAACTAGGAACCCGAGATTAAAACAATATCGGAATTATGTATGGGATTTGATAGAATTCTCTGATGCCTTTTCAATCAAATGGGTCGATAGATCAACCAATTACCTAGCTGATATAATGGCTAATCTGGCTATTAGGCAAATGGATATTCCATTTGATGAAGTTATTCAGGTTGAAATGAAAAATAGACCTTCTATACCAGACAATGTTCAAAACTGGCAAGTTTTTGAGGACGATAATGATATCATTAAATTTTTGACTTGCCAAGAAGATTATGAATATCAATTTATTGATTGGAATGGGTACATAGAAGAAGAAGACGGTAAGGAAACATTGTTTGGAAAGGAAATAATGCAATTAAAAACCAATAAAATACCAAAAGGTCTTGTTTCTTTAGAGCAAATCTTTGATGAAAAGGAAAGTCCAAAAAATAGCAAATCTACCAGGATCCAAAATGAAATTGAGGAAATAAATTTGGGAAGTGAAAGTTCTCCCAAAAAGGTTTACATAGGAAAGAAATTGTCAACAAAAATAAGGGCTGACCTAATTGCTTTATTAAGAAAATATAGACATGTCTTCGCTTGGAGCTATGATAAGCTTAAAGCGTATAGGGAAGATTTGTTTCAGCATGAAATACCTTTGAAACCTGATACCAAACCATTTAGACAAAGACAACGTCCGATATATCCAACATTAGCTCCAAAAATGAAAGATGAACTCATCAAATTAAGAGACGCCGGAATTATAAAACCTATAAGGCATTCTACATGGGTTTCGAATTTAGTCCCAGTTAGAAAAAAGAATGGAGATATACGGTTATGTATAGATTTTAGAAATTTGAATATATCTTCCCTTAAGGACAATTATGCATTACCTAACATGGAGATTTTATTACAAAAGGTAACCGGTAATGAATTACTATCTATGATGGATGGATTCTCGAGTTATAATCAAGTCAAAGTGAAAGAATCTGAACAGTATAAGACTGCTTTTACCACACCTTGGGGTACCTATGTCTATGCTAGGATGCCTTTTGGGTTAACAAATGCAGGCGCTACCTTTCAAAGGGCAATGGATGTTGCTTTCGATGGATTGATTGACTTGATTATGGTTGTCTACCAAGATGACCTTACTGCTTATTCAAAGAAAGCAAAAGACCATTGTAAGCATTTAGAAAAGATCTTCATAAGGGCCCTTGAATTTGGAATCTCTTTGAAACCTAAAAAGTGTCAATTCGGGGTAACCGAAGGAAAATTGTTAGGTCATATCGTCTCCAAGGAAGGGGTTAGAATTGATCCTGAACGGGTAGCAGCCATTGATAACATTCAGATACCTAAAACGACTAAGGGAATCCAATCTTTCTTTGGGCAAATAAATTTTGTGAGAAGGTTCGTCTCTAATTTTGCTGAAATTGTTAAACCTATTGCTAAGATGCTTAAGAAGGGTGCTAAAATTGCTTGGGATAGTGAGGCTGTAGGGGCATTCTCTAAGATAAAACAAGCTATAAAAGAAGCCCCGGTTCTAAAATCCCCTGATTTTAAGAAGCCGTTCCAATTATTTTCATTTGCCTCTTACCATACCATAGCCGCGGTCATGCTACAAAAGAACAATGAAGGATACGAGCAACCAATTGCGTTCTTTAGCAAGAGTTTACAAGCAACTGAATTGAATTATGATATAAATGAAAAACAGGCTTATGCTTTGGTTAAAGCAATTAAATCTTTTCGACCTTGTTTAGTAGGGGCTGAAGTTATCGCCTATGTGCCAAATGCTGCCATTAAAGACATATTCAGACAATCTGAAACTACTGGAAGACGATGTCGTTGGATAAATCAAATCCAAGAATTCAATGTGGACATTCAGATTACCAAATTAGTTAGAGGGAAGGGTCTAGCTAAGCTTATGGCTGAGTCAAATTTAGAGGCTGTGCAGGTCAACCAAATTAATGAGGAACATGCTAATGTTAGTATTGGGAGATGCCCTTGGTACGCTGATATAGTGTATTATTTGCAGCATACTAAATGTAGAGATAATTTGAATGAGAATCAAAAAAGGACCATTAAATTGCAAGCTGCAAAATATGTTTTAATTCAGGGTGATTTGTATTGGAAAAATCAAGATGGGATTTTACTGTTTTGTTTAGATATTGCGCAATCAGAAGTTATTCTCAAGGAAATGCATGAAGGAGTTTGTGGGGGTCATTTTTCGGCAAAGACTACAGCTCATAAGATATTGCGAGCAGGTTACTATTGGCCTCAGCTTTTCAAGGATTGCCATACATATATTCGAAAATGAGAAGCTTGTCAGAAATTCTCTGGTAAATTAAAATATGATGGCGCTCTCCCATTAAGGACAATGCAGGCGGAAGAGCCATTCCAAATGTGGGGGATTGATTTTATAGAAGAGATCACTGAAAAATCAAGAGGTGGACATAGCTGGATTTTAGTAGCCACTGATTACTTTACCAAATGGGTGGAAGCTATACCTACTCGACAGTCAACAAGTAAAGTGGTTATTAAATTTCTTATGGAAAATATCTTGACTAGATTCGGAGTCCCACAAAAAATCGTAGCAAATAATGGTATGTGTTTTAGATCTAACGAATTTGTTGAGTTTTGCAAAAAGTATGGTGTTGCAATTTCGTACTCATCTCCGTATCACCCCCAAGGTAATGGACAAGCGGAATCTAGCAACAAAAATATTTTGAAGATCATCAGAAGAATGCTAGAAAATAATAAACGTGCTTGGGATTCAAAGCTAAATTTGGCGTTATGGGCGGACAAAATCACGGTAAAGAAGTCAACAAGATTTTCTCCATTTAATCTTGTTTATGGTAAAGAGGCCACGCTTCCCTTAAATAACTTGTTACCTGTTTACAAATTTGTTACTGAAGAGCAATTAGAAGATGTTAATTTTATGGAAAATACGTTAAATGCTTTGATTGAGCTAGATGAGGTAAGAAGAGTAGCCCAGGAACAAAATATAAATAAGCAGCAGCACGTCAAGTTTATTCATGATAAAAAAATCTTCTAACCGATCTTTTAAGGCAGGGGATTGGGTTTTAAAATGGAATGCTAGGGATCAGGACAAAGGAAAGCATGGTAAGTTCAAGGCATTATGGCTCGGACCCTTCATAGTCTTTTGATAAAGCAGGAGAACAATCTTACTTTTTGCAAGATACAAATGGTCATATTCAGGATTTCCCAGTTCATGGACAGTATCTCAAACCATTTTTTCAGTAAGCTTGAAAGGGAAGTTATTTTGCTTTTCTCTTATTATTCTTGTTCCTCCTTTCTTTTGTTTCATTTCATTTTTTAGATTTTTATGTGCGAATCCGCAAACTGATTTCTTTTAGTTTATTGGCAGGTCTGCTCCTCCAGAGATAGCTAAGATCTCGCTATGCTCACAAGGATCATATGTCCCCAAAAAGAGCCACTAATGGAGCCCAAAAATTCAAAATTTTAGGCATCCATTCAAGCACATTTATGAGTATCAGCGTTCATAATAAAAGTGATGCATTTGAAGATGATGATGATTATGTTTACATGCTGATGGAGTCTTGAAAAGATGGAGAAGCTCTTTGGTCTTTAATGCTTAAGAAAGTTGTTTTGATAGATGACTTATTGTGTAGAAAAAAGCGAAGTGCTGTATAAATTAGTCTTTTGGAAATCATGATTTAGAGGCTATGTTTCTATCTAAATTAGTGCTGTATATGGCTGTTGTTAGTGTATGTTGAGCGGGAGATTATAATTTATTGATTACCTGGTTTAGATAGAAACATTCGATGAAAGTTTGCTATCTGTGGCATGCTTAAGTGTCAAAACAACATCTTCGGACACAGAGCAACATGTGTTACCTGAGCAAGAGCATGTGTTTCCTGCTTAGGGCCGACAAGAATAGAAGAGTTATGAGAAGGTTCAATATTCTCTAAAGAACTTAGAAGACAGTCTACAATAGAGAAGAGAATATCTCATCCTACAGTTTTCCTGAAGCACAAGAAAAAATATTTGAAGTGTCTATTAAATACTTGTCAAGACAAGTATTAAGAGGAAATAACTTGGTCTGTCAGAATCCAGGCATTAGACTTTGTTTAGATTTTAACGTCATTAAGCAAAGATTTCAATTGTTCCAATGAAATTGCCGTGAATGACCCTAAAACTAAATACTACAAGAAATATGATAAAGGCAGAGTCACAATTGTCGCTTTGTTTCAGCAAGCTACCACGGTAACATTCCAACGTGGATTTCTCTTGTTGAGCTATTCCAATTTGCTAGAATTCATTATATGATGAAGATAATATGAAATATGACGTTGAGGACGATGCAAATTATTAGAGAACCCTTGTCACGCCATATGGGATTTTGATAGTCAATATCTTATGTTGTTTTGCTTTTGTGCAGGTTGAGAGCTCGCGATCAAAGAGAGGGCATGGGTGGCAGACGTGTGAGAAACCAGTAAGAATCCTGGAGGATGCATCACAGAAGGCAGCCAGACTTATAATCGCAGTAAAAGTCTATGCGGATAGGGGCATCTGTCCATTGGAAGGAAGAATACGAGCAGTAGATGCACGTGTGATTTCCGAGAAACAGTGCGAATGTGTTAAAGACGAAGATCCTGAATAAAGTATGAAACTTGGTGGCGTCTTTAGAAGCCTTCGCATTCCCAAATCTTGCATCATCTGGAGGATAGATTGCAGGCAGAAATATTGATTATGTGCTGTGTCGAGGCATTGAAGTTTCAAACGGTTTATTTTCATTAACAAAATAAAGAACATTACAACTTATCAATGATTAATGGATCAGAATTATTTTTCAGTTTTTTGTTAAGTTATGAAAAGGTGCGGTGAAAAGATATATCTATTCCTCACGCACCTTTTGGTGTTTTATAAATAGGAGATGTAAGACTCAAAACGGGGTAAGGCGAATACGATATCCATATTCATTCCTATTTTTAAAAAAAAACAAAAATTCTATCCTCTATCTTATGAAATATTACACTTTCTCATCGGCAAAGGAGTAACTTGTTGAACCAAGCCTGTGGATGGCGGATTTTTGAGTCAATCTAATTCGGTCCTGATATATTTGCTGTGGATAGATCATCCTTAGGGAGTGCCTCTACTTATAAATTTTCCGGCATAATCTGTAAGCGCATTTATTTCTATTTGCATTAGAGTTTAACTTGTTATTAAATTGTGTCCTTTATAAATGTCTTTTATTTATATTTTATAAATATTTTAATATTCAGACAAGTGGATTGGATCGTTATTGCATTTTAAATTCGATAAACATATATATTGTGAAATAATTTATTGTTTCCATATTCATGTCTAATTTGTCTCTATAAGAGTTAAAATTGTTAGTGTAGTTTTTTATTTTTCCTATTTTGCTAGGTTTTTACTACACTTTTAATAATCTCGCTTAGGTTAATAAAGCATGTCTTATTAGGTGAATGGTTGTGAGGTGTCACCTTCCTACATGTGAGCATCCATTAGCTATCTTGGGAAGATACCTTGCTATCTTTAGTCCAATAGATGGTTGCTCTTCATTGGTTGGTGTTGCCACCTCCTCCCTCTTCCTAACCTATATAAGCATGCTACCTGGCTTCTATTTGCATATCTCTTGTTTTTGCACCCTCTTAATGCTATTTTGTTTCCAGCATTTGCATTACTCTCTTGGAGACTAACTCTATGATGCTATTTTGATTTTGTATCATTTGCATTCATAGTTTAGATATTTACTCTTTGCACTAGTTTTCTGAGTTAGTTATCTTATCAGATTCTAACATGGTATCAGAGCTTTTCTATGTGCAAGAGTAGATTTTAGTTTCCTTATTTGAGAGATTCGGGGGGGGCTAATAAACTTTATTGTAGTTTTTTGAAAAACAAAGTATGCTCTTCTCTTGCATCTTTGGATGATCTTGAGAATCAGAAAAGTTTTGACAAAAACAATTTTTCTTTGAGATTTCAATCTCAAATCTGACAACCAACTTGCATATTTGGAGTTTTCAATCAGTATTGTAGGTTCCAGCATGCCATTGATGGACTTAGGAAGCTGATCCAACATTTGCATGTCATATTCTGGTTGCTGGGGTCGTTTTTTTATTTTTGGAGCCGTTTTTTACTGTTAAAAGCGTCTAATTTACACTACAGCAACATCTTCTGTACATCAAAAAGAAAAACACTTTCTAGGTTTTGTTCGCAGCCCCAAAAAACCATCTGGATATCTTTTAAATTTTGCATGCAAGCTATATATTTTGCAGAATCGAGCATGCAAAGCTACAGCCATACCCCTCTCCGTTGGCAATCACAGATTTGAATGCAGTTTTCAAATGTCTTGTTTTTGCTCACACGGACTCTGATTTTGATGATTCTTGTTATGAACTTGGCTTTTTTTTTGTGCTCTATCCACTAGTGGAGTTGTTTTTTGATTTTCATGCATGAATTCTTCAGAAATTGCAAATTCTCAGCCGTGACTGTGCACAGTTCTCGTTTTGGAAACTTCGGAGGATCATAACTTTCTCATACGACCTCGTATCGAGGCGATTCTTTTTTTGAAAGTGCATGATTTTTCGAGTAGATCGCAGTGGTGATGTTTTTTTCCTTGATTATTGTTCCCAAATTTCACTTTTAGCATATGCTCTTCATGAGGAGGCCCTGTTGGTTTTTCTTCCGTAACTTGAGCATACGGACGTATTTTTTCGATCCGAAAAATGCATCGGAAAGCTGGTTCTGAGACGGAGATGATGGTACAGGTTTTTTTTATTTTTGCTACAGTCTGGTTGCCTATTTTGGCAGTCAAAGCTAGATGTTCTATTTTGCCTTCCGGGAGCCATATCTCGCTCATTCAGACTCTTTTCTGGGCTCGCCAGATATCGTTGGAAAGCTGGTTCTATGAGTTATTCAATTGCCGAGGTCTTTTATCCAGATTCTGCTTCAGGTTCTTTCTCCTTCGAGTTTTGCACTTTCGCACTTTAGCGGATTACTTGGATTCTACATGTCTTGGAATCTCTTCTTCTGTTCTTTTGGCTCACTCTTCTTTCTGACTTCTGAGCATTGTATGCTTCTGTTCTGTTGCATTCCTTTTTCTGTAAATGCACTGAGATAAAGTGCCTGCTTTTGCATATCTGGGATCTTGTACACCTTGTGTTTGTTTGTACTCACACTCAGTTATAAAGTGCCATGGGGGGTCATGATGTTTTGCCATTTTGTGCTCATCCACCTTTGTCAAGTGAATTTTTCTTCCACGACATTAGCCCATGCAGTGTGTCGGTGACACCGCCCTTTATCCTATGCTTGTACTTCTATTGCACTATTGGTGTTCCTGATTCTTCTTCTTGCAGATGTTTTTGGCATTGCATTTCAGTGTTCCTGTCACCCCTCTCCCTGTTCAACATTATGGGGGGGTTCACCTGTTGGCTCTATTGCTTCCTTTGTTCGGTTGAGTGATCTACGTATTCAGTTTTTGTTCCTATGTACTAGGCGGATGCAGTGGCTAGGCACCTATGCATTTCGGTGAGATGGTTCATCTACTATATAGACACTCATTCATTCCTACCTTTGGAGGTCACCTCTTCGATTGATCAGATCTTCAGACTTTGTCTTCTCTACCTGGTCATGCACTATTTCAGTGGGGGTTCCAGCAGTTTCTTTTGACAGTGTTTGCAGCTTCATGCTTCGGAGATGCTTCATGCTCTTTTTTGTTCCTCTCTTTGGGACATTTCCTAGATTGGAGGCTTAGTTTCCTTCATCTAGTTCTTTTTCTTGTATTGGGTACCTGATCAGGCCTTGTTGCCGGGACCCATTTTCCTGCTTTCATAGCTTTGCTAGGTTAGCTTCCTCCCAAGCTTCGCTTATGGGGGGTGTTAGTGTAGTTTTTTATTTTTCCTATTTTGCTAGGTTTTTACTACACTTTTAATAATCTCACTTAGGTTAATAAACCATGTCTTATTAGGTGAATGGTTGTGAGGTGTCACCTTCCTACATGTGAACATCCATTAGCTATCTTGGGAAGATACCTTGCTATCTTTAGTCCAATAGATGGTTGCTCCTCATTGGTTGGTGTTGCCACCTCCTCCCTCTTCCTAGCCTATATAAGCATGCTACCTGGCTTGTATTTGCATATCTCTTGTTTTTGCACCCTCTTAATGCTATTTTGCTTCCAGCATTTGCATTACTCTCTTGGAGACTAACTCTATGATGCTATTTTGATTTTGTATCATTTGCATTCATAGTTTAGATATTTACTCTTTGCACTAGTTTTCTGGGTTATTAATCTTATCAGATTCTAACAAAAATGCATTTTAGACTTATTTAAAATTGCATTTAAATAATTGATCCATCGCGTCTAATTATTAAAATTGTTTATAATTCGAATATATTAGATTTTATAAAGTTGTACATTTCAATTGATAATTTTGACTCTATTGCCCATCTAATTAAGCATTGGTCTTTTGCTCTTAATTCATAATCCATATGTTGGCAAATGTCTTACTTCTTTCCTTTGAGGAATAAATATATTCATCTGTCATTTTAATTTATATCTATACTTTATTTAGAACATTATCTCAATCATTTACTTTTGTTCTCAATTCACAAATCACAAGTTTAAAGTTTTTCTATATTTCTTGCCACTTGGAAAACGTTTATTGTGTTCACATTCTAATTGATATGTTTCAAGTGTCTTGGATTTAAGTGTTTCGTCCAAGATTAGGTACACCCGCCTCGGTTTTGCAGAGCCGAAAGTGCAGGGAATTTGAACTGTGTTGTTTAGTTCCGTTAAGTTGGCCTTAACCGGTTGGATATCCCAACATCGAGCAGGCAAGGCTCGTAGGATTCCAATCTGCGGTTTTGGGGACCAACAGCTTTCAGGAAAGAATCTACTTACCCGTGGAGCGAGTAATGGCAAGATGAAACCTCAAAGTACACTTCTATCTAAAGTTGTAAACAGTGATACCGATAAACCAACACTAACTCAAAGGCTAGTTGAAAGCATACCAGTTTGGTTCTAAGTCCTATTTTAACCTATTCTATAAGAATAACCTCCACCATTTGGGCACAAGGTTTCCAGGAGTAGGGAATTCTAACTATTTTTTGTGAATTTGAGATAGTAATACAAGCTACAGTCAAAGCTCCTAGTCTATGTATTGCCACAACCGCTCCCAATCAAAGCTTTGGCTCCGATTGCTTCTTAAATCACTATGCTCTTTTATTGAACACACAATAATACCATGATTCAAAGACAATAGGCAAAAATCATAGTCAAAGCTTTTAATTTGTTCTATCACAATTGCTTCCAGTCAAAGCTTCAAATTCAATTGCTTTTTTTATTCACTTTTCTCCCAAATTCGTACTATACAATCAAAATTATGCTTGCACAAGTTTGGCAAAGCTTTCTTGTATACAACAAAAGATAATTTTTAACATGGAGGGGGCACTCTTTTATATAGGCAAAGGAGTTGAGAAAAAAGTGGAGGAAAAAGTGGGAGCAACTCAACCAACATTGACTCGGTCGAACTAAACGAGAAATTATTGGGTTACATGCAATTGCACATGCAACTCGCATTACCTGTAATTACACATTTTCATGCAATACATCCGTTTCAATTACAAACATGAAAGAAAAAGAGGAAAGATGTAAAAGAATTGAAACAATCCTAGGGATTGTTCTGAAGGGCCTTGTACTTGGCGATGCAATCCCAGATGATAACACGATTGGGAGTTCCTATATTTTGTGCCACTGCATTCACCTTGATAACCACGACGTTGCGTCTTTTGATAACCTCTTACTCTCTTTGATGAATTGTCCATTGTCATTTGAAAACTTGATGTGATCAAACTTTTCCTCGTTCAAGTTGTCGTGAATTCTCCTTTTGTAGATTAGCACAAACTAGAGTCTAACACTCTGAAAACCCTCTCGATGGTGTCCAAATGTAAACTTGAAACAACTTTCCATCAGCACCTTCAATTTTTTTTTCATTTTTTTTTGAAGTGTTTAGCGCATGGGAATGCGTGCAAATGAGAACTTTTGGTTTTAAAAGTGTGACCTTTAGTCAAAAATGGGTTCTCTAGATGTCATTACACGTAAAGTGAATTATATAATGGAAAATGAGATGCATGCGGATGCGGATGGAGAATGAGTTTACATATAAGTGAGGATGACAGATGAGATGAAATGCATAATGACAAGGGAAGTGGAATAACATGTATTTGCTCATGGAGGTGTAAGTGCATATGGAAGGAATGAATGCAATGTAACTTGAGGTGAAGTGAACTTTATAGACGCCTTTGAGGAAAAGTCAAATCAAAGTACATGGGAAAACATGCATACGACATTTGACTTTTCAAAAAGTGATTTTAAGTCAAAAAATGGGTTTTGGAGATGCAATTACATGTAAAAGACTTTTCATGTAATCATGACATGCGATTGGTTGCGGAAAGTGAGATGAGTGAAAATGGAAGTGGAAAATGAGATAACATGCATGTGCGGATGATGGATGGAAATAAATGTAATCGCATGTGAAGAATGAGATGTGAAGTGTTGTAACATGGAAAGATGGAAATGGAATGAAATGATGCTCTTGCATGAAATAGAAAGTGGAGTGAAGTGAAACATGACCAAGTTCTTGAAAAAGAACTTGCAATTTTTCCAAAAGATGAAAAACAAAAAACAAAAAACAAAACAATGTAAAATAAACACATGCCTTTGGTCTTAAACTCAAACACGTCAAAAAGTAAGTTGCTTTCAAGTGCAAATTCGAATTTGGAATTTGGGAAAATTCCAAAAGTGTGAAAATGAGAGTTTCCATCATTTTTAGAGAAAAAATACACTTTTCATGGCATACATTCGGACAAATGTGCAACTTCAAGCTAAAATATGCATGGAAATAGCAAGATAAGCTAAAATTGAGGAGCACATTTGAAAAAGTCCACTTACTTGGAGATCAAAGAGCCAAAATAGCAATAATCATAGATTTTGAAGACCAATTCTCCTCCAAATCTAGATTCTCAAACAATAATTTGAATGATTTTGTACTTGCACTCAACAAATATTAATGAGCAATGAAGGGTCGCATTTGACATGAAAATGTCAAATATATGGTCTCCAAAGACAAAATCATGTATTAAAACTCAAAAATGACCCCTCTTGATCAAAGGTATGGGCTGGAAATGTCAGTTTTTGAGTTTTTTGAAAAAGAACATGACTTTTTTATGCAAAAGTCTGGGCCGTTTTTGCAAAAATGTGGCCAAAAAATGTATGTTTTTGAGTCATTTTGACTTGTGAATGCAAAAACGACTTCCCCAAATGCTAATACATGGATCCAAATGCAAAAAAGTGACTTCAAAATGCATAAAAGTGGATTAAAATCCCTATTTTCTGGGCATTTTTAGAAAAAACGTGATTCATAGAAGGAATGAAACAATAACATTTTGACTTCCAAACACCAAAACGTAAGCAAAGATGCAATGCAAACCACTAAAAATGCCAAATTGATTCCTCTTGCTAAAACGTGAGCTAAAAAAGAAGACTTTTGGTGACTTTCTCAAAAACGTACCCTTGAAAGGAGTTAAAATAATGTTTTTTGGCAAGAAAAATTCACATACATTGTTTGGAAACCCATGGATTGGTAAAAACGACCATATTGGAGAAGATTTCAAGAAAAACCATGAAGGAAATCAATCAAAATCTTCAAAAACGGGTTCTTGAGAGTTCTTTGAATGTGTTTTTCTCCAAAACAGGTTTTAGAAGGGCAAGAACATGAGATTTCATGCAAAACACACATTTTTATGGTCATGAGATTTCATGCAAAACACACCTTTCTATGGTCAATGCATATTTTAAAAACATGCTAAGATGCAAAACTCACCTTTTGGAGGTGAAAGCATATATTAAAAACTCACTTTTAGCATAAAACTCGCCCTTTTGATGTGGATGCATGTTTTAAGTGAAAACTCAACTTTTTGGTGCAATGGCATAGTTAAGTTACAGAGCTCACATTGTTTATGTCATTACACATTTCAAGTGAGCTTATATGCAATGGCATCAAAAAGGTCCACTTTTGATGACTTAATACTTCTAAGTTGAAATTTACATGCAATCATGAAAAAGATCCACTTTTGATGACTTTAAGTGATTTAATTAGCACATGTCAATTTCAATTCATTAAAATACTACTTAAATGGGACATAAATTATATTTACACATCATATTATCAATATAACATGTAAATATCATTTAAGAAGTAATATTTACTAGAGCATTTGATTTAAATGCTAAAAGTTGAATTGAACTATATAGTTAATATAGTGACTTAAGTGAAAAATCAAAAGGTAACCTCAACTTAAAAATATAACATAAAATGCACTATAGTTACTTTTAAGTGAAAATTGAATTGATAAAGTAACTTAAAACATTACATAAAGTGAATTTAAGTTATATTTTTCGTAAAGTGAATGTCAAATTAAAAATATAACATGACATTTTTAATTCATGTTGTTGCATCAAACATGTCCACTTTTTGGGCACTAAAATGGTCATATCTTTTGATTGCCAACTCCAATTAAGCCCTAAAATAAATCAAATCAAAGGGAAAACCAAAAGCAATTACTTGAGCAAAACCAAAGGATTAAAAACTAAGAGAGACACACTCAAAAACGAGGAAAATAACGCTAAAAAACGAAAGACTTGACAAAAACCTTCAATAAAATAATTCATTATATCAATTGGAGTCGTTTGATTGATCAATACAAACCAATTAAATAATGGAATAAGCTTGGAGAAATACGAAACTAGCTTGGAAAAGTTTCGTACTGTTACCTACATTTTGTGGAGACAAAATGCAGGACAACAAAAGGCACATAGTAGTAGATATATATTTTCTAGTTCTATTACCCCTTCTTTGCATCTTCCTCTAATTGCATGACACGACATCGATATGAGATGACAAGACATAGACATAGCTAAAGGAAGATAGCCAACCATAAATAAGCCTCAAGAGTTTTATTTTTTCCTTTCTAGACAAATTTTCCTTCCTAAGTATCCTTCTTAATCAATATTTATCACCTCTAGTTTTATACATGTCTTTCTTGTACATGTCACATCTAGTTCTCACAGTTTATAGTGTTTTACAAATATCCCTTGGGATCTGGATAATTCCTAGGATTATTAAGAGTTAAGTTGAATCGGGAATGGTGAATCTCATAAATTCAAGTTTTTGCCAGCCCGAACCTAGGCAGACCCACAGTCCAAAACAAGGACCCTACCTAACCCGTAGCGAACCCACAACGAACCCAAGAGGACCCGTCGCGAACCCAGAGGACCTGAAGCAAACCCGAGAGAACCCATGATGAACCTAGGAGGATCCACGGGTTTCTCTTGTTTTTCTGTATATATAATGCATATATATATATATATATATATATATTTATTTATTTATTTATATGCATATATACTCATGAACCCGAATTCGTTCTAGAAACCAAATCAGTAACCTAGTATATTTTTTCGTAAAATTCAATTAGAAAATTTATTAAATTAAAAATTTACATCTTGAAAGACAAATGCATGGTCTTAAAGCCAAAAAGCATGTGGAAAACACATTTTAACTAGCATTTTACCTGCATAGACATTTTAACCCATGGGTTTTTGTGTCTTAAAAAACACAAGAGTTAAACTTGTGAGTACTCACCTAGTAAAAAAAAATGCGTACTCGGCAACTTGGCGAGTACCAGAGAGTTTGCAAACTATGGTTTCAATAATTGAAACTTTTGACATTAGTTTTAAGTTTTATATTTCAATCATCAAATGGATTCTCTAAGTCATCAAAAACAACATCATTATCATTGACATTAGATGATTCACAAACAATGCCAATGCCACTTTCACTTACACTAATTGTGTTCTTGCTATCCATGTCCTCAAATGCAAAAAGATGGGAAATAATAATGTTCAAATCCGCATGCTCTAGCTCTATACCCACATCTTCAAATCCCTGTAGTTTTTCAATATTCATTTTACTTGTGTGAAAGGAGATGCAAGTTGTGAAGCACGTATACTAAGTTCTCCACTCTTTTGATTGCAATCTATTACACTTCCCTGAGTGGATGAAATAATGTGTTCCAATTTCTTTCTGATGCCAGTGGACTTCAAAAAAATTTATAAAATCAATGTAACATCAAGATTTCTTATAACTACTTTTAACTTTTAACTAACTGAACTGTTTTCATTTTATTCCCAATCAAATTTCATAATCAGCTGAAAATAAGTCTAGTCTAAATTGTTGAGATTAAATTTAAACTAAAAATTGAAATTATACCTAATCAATTTACTGATATTCAAACTTAAT
Source organism: Cupressus sempervirens (assembly GCA_028749045.1). Classification (NCBI taxonomy): domain Eukaryota; kingdom Viridiplantae; phylum Streptophyta; class Pinopsida; order Cupressales; family Cupressaceae; genus Cupressus; species Cupressus sempervirens. Next base: position 689,232,711 of record CM053793.1, read on the forward strand.
CTAAATGTTGAAATTTAATTCTAGGCTAAACACTGGAATGGAAGAATGCATTTAACATGCTACAAAAACTAACAAGTATCTATTCCAAAGAAAAATCTTTCAGCTAAAAAAAAAAACTAAGTCTTAAGATAAGAAACATACTGATTTACTTGAGAGACTTTTTCCAATTAATTGTTCAAGCTTGACTTTGGTGAGAGGAGAAGCATTATCATTGGCTTAACCTCCCAACCGCGGACCTTTTACTTATCCCCACATGTTCTAATTTAATAGAACGGCCCCCCCTACCCTGAGGTCGAGCATGGGACGTTCATTGATCCAGCCATCGGAGTATTCAGGTGGGTTGAGGTCCCAATAGCTATTCGAATGAATAATTGAAGCATCAGGACAACAACGTGATCCATTTGTTGTGGCAAGTCTGCCTATTATCGCCTTGGCTAAGGATTTCAGAAGTGGGTTTAGAAACTCAATCTCCACCACTCAGCTTGACAACTACTTTTCAAAGTAAAAACCGCATGAGCTAAATGTATTTAAATCTGTTTATGTAATTTTTAAGTTACTGATTTCCTTCTTGTTTTCAATTGATAACAGGTTCATTAACTCCTTATCACCATTTTTCGGGCCATCGGTCAGTGACTCACTAGTACATGAACCTACATTTGTTATTGTAAGAAATGCACCTACATCACCTTTTCTGGCATTGACCAAATGATTTTCTTGATGATCTTTTATAGTTATCTGTTATTGACTCACTTTTTCAGAGTTTAAATGAGAGTTTAAAAGATGCTCTTTATCAGACTTTAATCACAAGGAACAGGCATACGTTTTAATTCATTCAAACAGTTGGATATTATTGACCTTTGACTTACACAGCAGAGAATTTAATCTTTATGCTACTTACATGGATAGATATCACAAGCCTTAAGAAGGACTAAGACTATTCAAGTAATTACAGAGAGGAATTCGAATCGCTATAATTGTAATAAGAAAGACATAACAAAAGAGATATCAGCTTTTGATGCCGACTCAGCTAGACGTGGTAATAGAAAAGAGATTTTAATAAATCACAACTATTCCTTACGTGACACAGCTATGAAGATGGTTGCTCTTTCTATAATCAAACTTCCTTTCCAAACTTCCGCGGCTTCCAAGATGTAATGTTACAATCACAAAGGCTACATAGGTTCTGCCATCTACTTAGAAACTCAAGAGGTAATGTTGGGAGTTTGTATGGAGTCGGGTTCATATGTTAAAGGTTCTGAAACTAAATAGAATGATAGACGTGAGCAAGGCAATGAGTGGGTAATTGCGGGATGGATGTGAGTCGGCTAACCAAGGTTGCCCAATAGACGACAAGGCCAGTCTATTTATCTTTTTGAACCTGGCCTTACGGCTTCCTCCATTACAAGATCATTTTCGACTTATGAAATTGAAAAGAAAGAATAGGAAAAAGAAAACGAAAAGAGGAAAGATGAAGGGTCAATTTTAATTATATTATTTTATGTTATTTTATTGTCTTTGTTAGGTTTATAAATAAGGTGGCATAAGGTGGCTATGTTTGATTAGAAAAATTTAATGTAAAGGTGTCATTTTATGTTTATATATTTATAATCTTAATTAAGAGAGTAAAATAATATCAAATGATATTATTATTTGATAAATTTATTTAAGGTAATAATTTTTTTGTTTATATTTATTATTTAATTAATTTTTAGCTTTAGTTCTAGCTCATGTGGATTCACCAAGAAAATTTGTTGTCAAGCCCTAATAAACTTGCCAAGGCGGTTTTAGGTCAAACCTGTCATTTCTAATGACTGAATCTTATGACCATCCCATTTTGATGACCTCATTTCGTAATGCTTCCCCTCTTTCTCCAATCTTCCTCCTACAACCTTTAAGAACAACAATCTCGCCAAAACATCCTTTCATGTTTCATAATTTGTTATATAATATCGTTAGGAAAATTCATCATAAATACTAACTGATTCATAAGAAAATAAACTGTCTTCATTTTCACATAATTACAACTGCTAACTTTAACTGACTCAATTTCACATGATCGATGCAACGGCTAAAGATAACTGCTTCACTTTCACATGAATGAGAATAAGTAAAACAACGACTATAACGTTAATTGACTCAATTTCACATGATCAATGCAATGGCTAAAGATAACTGCTTCAATTTCACATGAACAAGAATAAGTAAAACAACGGCTATAACTTTAACTAACTCAATTTCAAATGATTGATGCAACGGCTAAAGATAACTGCTTCAACTTCACATGAACAAGAATAAGTAAAACAACGGCTATAACTACCATGATAAAACAATGACTAATTTCAACTGAGCACGAGAAATTATTTTGGTTCATCGGCTATAATAGCTTAAAAAAAAGTTTGAGGCAAAAATTGGGATGTAACAATCAGTGACCAGGTCTCTGGATTCACCTTGGGTTTGCTCGAGTTCATCCTGGATTCACCCCAAGCCAATTGGAGCTCCTTGGAATAACCTCAGGCTAGACGGTAGAGTAATAAACTCGGACTGGTACTGGGTTTGAACCAAACAAGTATCAAGCACTCTAGGGGGTGAACCCTGTAAGTATTTTGAAAACTTGGATTATGATCTAGACACAACCAAACTGGTTGCTTTCTCGTGCATTTTGGGCAAGTAAATATTGACCCTCCCCTAAACTTAAACCATTTCAGTTTAGCGAGTTCTCCATCACTCACGATTCTTCAAATTGAATTGGGTTTCTGAAAGACCTTTCCCCTAGTAATCCATTTCCTTTTGTCTCGTCTCCAATGTTAAGGATTCGATCAATCACGAGTGACATGATATTGAGGAAACTGAAATCTTGTGCTCTGTTGGATTTGCAATTGAAAGAAATCCTTTGGCTAGAAAAGGTTTGAGGGTTCGGTTGTTCGCCAATGAAAGTGGTAAGTGAGTTGGGTTTAGAATGTCGTGAGACAATTCGGTTCCTATCTACTGCTGGTGTTGAAAGGAGAATTACGAAGAGCCCCCCTCCAAACTTCCCAAACATATAATTGTATCCAATTCCAAAATTTGGGAAAACTGAAATCTCAAGTTTTGATGGGTTTGACGTTGCAATAAATGCTTTCTCGTGCATTTTGAACAGAAAAAGCTTGACCCTCCACCAAACTTACAAGCATAAAATTTCAAAATTTTGAAGAAACTGAAATCTTGTGCTCTGGGATTTGCAATTGCAAGAAATCCTTTGGCGAGAAAAGTTTTGACCCTCCAAACTTCCCAAACATATAATTGTATAAAATTCCAAAATTTGGGGAAACTGAAATCTCAAGTTTTGATGGGTTTGATGTTGCAACAAAATCCTCTCAACATTTGTGGAGGGTACTTGTCAAATGAATTTTGAATTACTTCAATTTCCACTTTTAGGTGTTTATTTCCTGCTAAAAATAGCTATATAGGTAGCATCATCAGAATTTAAAAAATCAGTTTGGTAGCTTCAGATTTCTTCTCTGAGTTTACTTTTGGCTTAAATTAAACATCACTTACATAGTGGTGTCATGTGAATTTATTGTGCATGTTTCCTTAATTCAATTTAACACTAAGATTCTATAATTTCATGTGTTGTGCATTAGATTCTGACTAAATTGAACTAAAAACTTGTACATAGCATTTCTATGTTTAAAAGGACGTCTTTCTATTTTACTACTTGTATAGCTTGGTAGTACATAGTATGAGTGTAAAACAGTCATAGTTGTGGAAATCCTCATATCTTGTTCATTGTTGTTGTCATTGTCTTCTTTTAGCCATATCAATCGACTAAGAATTAATTGACAATTATAAGTGATACGATTGAATTGAATTGAATTTACACTGCAACTTATAATCAAAAAGATGCAACAAGTATGAGTCATGGAAATTCATCAAAAACCATTACATTCTCCATTGAAATCAAAACAATTTATCTTACAATTGAGAAATTGGAAGAGCGCCATGCAACAAGTTGAAATAAACATGAATCTACTGTATCTACAATGATTTTTTTTTAATTTCTCCAGGTCTTACAACAATGTCTCCTTTTCCTATCCTACTTCTAGTCTAAGGAGCAATAGCTCTTTACTTCTACGAGCTAATTGTCTATGAATCTATCTATGAATTACAAATGAGAAGGTAGGGCCTTTTACAAAGCTCCTTCTACAACTAAGCAGCAAAGATTGATTTGAAATCAAGGGCCATGATTACAAGACGAAACCCTAATTAGTGTTTTAGTATTACTAACAATAGCTTATGTGTCATAAAGTAGTGGGGCTACATAGATGAATAAGAGGACAAGTTGTATACCAGCAAGAAAGTCAGCCAAGTAGACCAATAACGGGGAAAGATTTCAACTATGTTATTAAAAGCCCTTTTGCCCAAAATAGCCTATGCTTGCTTCCTTTCTCTAAATGCAATGAATATGGGCATGTCAATTTGAATGCCTTTAATTAACTAGTGAAGATGATTGGGTGCCATGTTAGCACGATAGGCGCCATGTAAATTTGGTAACTCATCACAGGCAATAGTTTCTAACTGCATTATTTTGTGGCCGAGGTCCTAACTTTGATTGACTCTTCTAGAACTATCTCTCCTTGATCACTTTCTTCCTTCCATGTATTTTCATGGGAATTCACCTTGAAATGGATTGGACTCCCTTGTTGATGATTCTATCATTCTGGAGTTTCTAACACAAAATTGTCTTGGTTTTCCAGAAGAAATTCAAGATAATACATTCTTCTTTTTGCATTTGTAATTTAGCATTGATCTTTGAGGTCTTCAATCTTAAATGCCTTGAGCTAAATTGTCTGGAACTAGAAATCCAGAATTTAATGTCAAGAATTAGAACACCTTGAACTAGATTTCTCATGTTGTCCTTGTACTTCCTTTGACTAAATTTCTTCATCCTAAATCTTTCTTGCACTAATTTATTTCATCCTCTAACTTGACACAATGCTATATTTCATCGAAATATCACCTTAGACATTAAATTTAAATCCTCATGTCATTTCTCCACCTTGGGCACATATGAGATCTAGAGAGGGAATTTCCACTTGACTACCTTGGTCAAATTTCAACGTGATCCATGATTTGAGTACTTAAGCAAATATTAGGAGAGGAAGAATTTCTCCATACTTACCAAACTTTTAGTTTTCCCCATTTCCATCTTGGGTGCATTCTAGAGGATGTCAAGAAATTTTCCTTGCCTTACTCAAAAATCCTAAATGCCTTGTCATCTTGAGCACATTTGAGCAAAGGAGGAATTTTGGATTAATGAAAAAATCCTTGGTCATAGTGAATTTCCTCTCTTTGGTGCATTTTGGGGGTGAAGGAGGATTTTTTCTTTGAATTCCTTGCATGTGGGAAATTAGCATTTCTGAGCTTGGAGAAGGAATTCTCTTGTACTTAGCCATTTGTTTTTGTATTCTTCTATGCTCTTCCACTTTGGGCACATTTTAAGAGTCAAGGGATTTTCATATACTTAGCCATTTTTTATCTTTCCTTGTTCTCTCCAACTTGGGCACATATTAGACAGAGGAGGAATATTCCAACACTTGGCCATTTTTTTAATGTTTTCATGCTCTTTCACTTTGGGCGCATTGGAGGAGTCAAGGAATTTTCTTATGCTTAGCCATTTTATTATATTTCCTTGTCCTCTCCAACTTGCATGTAAACTAGACATGAATGAGGAACTTTCCAACACTTAGCTGATTTTTTTAACATTTTCATACTCTTTCACTTTGGGCACGCTTGAGCAGTCAAGGAATTTTTTTATACTTAGCCATTTTTTTTTTCTTTGCTTGTTCTCTCCAGCTAGGATGCATATTAGAGGTGGAGGAGGAATTTCCCAACATAGAGCCATTTTCTTAATATTTTCATGTTCTTTCACTTTAAGTGCTATTGAGTAGTCAAGGAATTTCCTTAGCCATTTCTTGATCCATCATTCCCTCCAACTTGGGCGCATATTAGACATGGGGAAGGAATTTTCCATTTTGAAGAAATTCTTTGGACTAGGAAAATTCCCCCTCATGGGTGCAAATGGAGCATGGGGAGGAATTTTTCCATTTTCAAGAAATTCCTTGATCTCTAGGAATTCCACTCTTGGGCAGGAATGGAGAATGATTTTTCCATTTTGAACAAATTCCTTGCACTTTAGGAATTCTCCCTCTTTGGCGCAAATGGAGCATGGAAAAAGATTTTTCCATTTTAAAGAAATTTCATGGACTTTGGGAATTCCCTCTCCTAAGTGCACTTTGAGGGTGGAAGATTTTCTCCACACTTAGCCAAATTTGGGTCATCTGCCTTAGCTGTTCATTTTTCCGAATTTAAAGTTAGATAGTATCTACTTATTCCTTGTTAGTGCTCATCAATTGCCAAAGATAGACCTTGCCAAAAATAGACGTACAAAAAACATTAAGTTTGTTCAAACACAAAATTAGACCAATTCGGGACACAATGAAATTCACTAAAAATACAATGCTAAAAATAGTAAGTTGTTCCAAGCTCAGAATTAGACCATTCCAAGGCATAGTGAAACTTACTAGGAATAGACAACTAAAAATAGTAAGTTCTTCCAAACTCAAAATTAGGTCATTCTAAGATGTAGAGGAACTTACTAAAAATCAATATTTTCAAAATACAAACTACATTGAAATGATCAAGATTTCACTTACATTCTCTCTGAAAAATCAATTCCTTTTCACACTTGACCAAATTATATATTTTTCACAAACTTTCCCTTTTCAGAACCAAAGGCAAATGACAACCAATTCCATACTTAGCATGAATCATCTATATATTTCAAAGGACGGGAGAAGACACTAACCATAAAAGACTTAGCTTATTCAGCAAAATAAGGGGGTCCCCATTTGCAATGGAGCAATGCATGAAAAGGTCACAACAAAGTCAAATTACAATATTGATATCAAGATTCAACTATGTAGATTTTGTTTAGCGCATAGGTTAATTAAGAAATGCACACAAACAATGAACATGGACAGCAGAACAACTTAGATTATTCGTATATGCTAGAACATTACATTATGCTTCATAAGATAAGATGATTTACAATGATCCCAGACGGAGTATAAATACTATCCGCCAAACCTTCCCGAAGGAGTCCATCGACCACAAACATTATGTTCGCTACAAACTATTTACCCGTCGGCTACAAAACCTTTACCGACGACGTCGGCTACAGAATACAAAAACACCGACGACAATCAAGTCGACTGACAGTTTCTACCGACAACATCATCCCCCCCAAAAAAAAAAGTCGTCTCCGGACGACAATTACAAAATATCTAAGACAAAATATATTAACGGACTGATTACAACAAGATAAATCTGCTTCTGACACATCACTTTCACCTTCGTTCCATGCCTGTAGCCTCTGCTAACACAATACTGCCTCCTTAATGAAGCTGACCTTGATAGCCACCTGTGCTGTTTTTTCTGTTTTCAACTCCTCAGTACCCTGAGCCAAGTGTCGCTGCACTGCCTCCAACTAGATGATCAGCTCCTCCCGAGCTCTCTATGCATCCACCAAGATAGCCTCTTGGCCAACAACTACTCCCAGTGCCTCTGGTACACAGACACTCCATGCCTGCAACAGCTTCAAGTCTTCTCAACTGGTCACACTTCATGACTGATGTTCGCAACGACTGGGGACCCCGCGGGGGCGCTGCGCCTCGACAACGGCGCCAAATGTTTGTCGTCGGTAGAAATTGTGTATCGGCCGACGGGTCCCTTCGGAAAGGAAATTGTGTATCAACCGACGAGTCCCTTCGGAAAAGAAATTGTATATCAGCCGACGGGTCCCTTCGAGAAGGAAATTGTGTATCAGCCGATGGGTCCCTTCGGAAAGGTTTTCATTATGTAGCAGACATAATGTATCTGGCCGACGGGTACCTTCGAGAAAGTTCTTCGAAAAGTATTTATAACCCCTTCGGGAAGCATTGTAATCATGATATCATACCATCGAAGTATAATGTACTGTGGGCATATGCGAATAATAATAAGAATTCTACTGGTTGCTGTTCATGTTCGTATTCTTTGTCTGTGTGCGTTTCTTAATTAATCCATACGGTAAACATTTGGCGCTGTTGCCCGATGGACCTGGTACGCAGGCAAGCGGATATGAATTAAATGCCGAATCAATTGAACAAAGATAAGAGTAGGCTGAAGGAAAAAGATGACATACGCGTTGCGCAAGAAAATTTACTTTTGGTTCAGCAGACAGAGCGTCGAAGGAGATTTCAAAAAATTGCCGACGGAACCAAGAGCACGGAAGGATTTTTGAAGGAGACTCAACAACGGCTTGAGTTGGTGGAAGAAGCGAGGGAGGAGTTTCTGAACCTGCATACGCCACGAGAAGAGAATCCTGACGGAAGGAGATCGACTCGCATGGCTCAGAGTTGAGCGTGGAGTGACCTCTTCGTCCGAGATATACTTCCGAAACGAATGGCTTCGGTTGACGAACCCTCTTCTTCACCAAACAGCGCGGGTGTTGAAAACAGCACGGAAGCAAAAAACAACACGGGTATTGAAAACAGCGAGGAAGCAGAAAACAACGCGAGTGTTGAAAACAGCACGGGTGTAGAAAACAGCGCGGGTGTGCAGAACAGCGCGGGTGTTCAAAACAGCGCAGGAGCTCAGAACAGCGCGGGTGCTCAAAACAGCGCGGGAGTACAAAATAGCGCAGGTACACAACAAAACCTCCAACATACAGTGATAATGGCAGGTCCAAAGGAAAAGTTGCCTAAATTTGATGGTGATGAAGCAACTGATCCCATTCGACATTGTAAAACATGTGAAACAATCTAGAGGGCAAATGGCATAATAGATACAAACGAATGGATCCGAAATTTCCCGCTACCCTACGGGGTGTTGCGATTGATTGGTTTACTGATGCTGATCCACAGAAATTAAATAGTTGGGATAATATTAAGAAGGAGTTCATCGCAGAATTTCAACTTTTGCGTGATGATAATGAAATTGTAGCTGAGATATTCAATACCAAGCAAAAGAAGAATGAAACAGTACGGGTCTTCGCCAGGAGATTGAAGGACTTAATCAGTAAAATGGAGAATAAGCCGGCAGATGGACTCCAGAAAAGATGGTTCATTGAAGGCCTTCACCCGAAGCTGCGGAAAAAGATGAAGATCGTGCCACCATCGACATACATTGAAGCGTACAATCGGGCAATGAACCTCAAAAGTGACCAAAAGACAAAGAAGAAAAAGAAGACCAGCTCATCAGATTCAGATAATGATGACCCTTCAGGAGAAGATAGCAGCAACGATGACGAGGGCAGCAACAAGAAGGTCCGTGCCCTCCAGAAGGACATGATGCGGATGATGAAGGAATTCAAAAACATGAACAAGGAGACTAAGGGTAATGATCTATGGTGCACGGAGTGTAAGAAAGAAGGCCATACGAAGGGATCCTGCCCAAAAGATCAATTTTGTGAAATTTGCCAGATCCTCGAACACTCGATAAAGGAATGCCATTTCAATTTAAAAACAAGGACACCGCAGCAAGTGTTCCTGTCACAGGAGGCATCCCCATCAGGAGGGAACGGGAACACCAGTACGGAAGGTGCCACATCAGGCGGATATAGAAACAACCGGCACGGTCCAAACAACAACAGCAATAACAACAATGGTGGCAACAACAACAATGGAGAAAGGAGTCGAATTCAGTACAATGCGAATAGTCAGCTGATAGTTCAATGTTACGCATGCAATCTGTGGGGTCACTTCGCCCGAGAGTGCACAACGGCGAACACACCGAAGTTGCTATGCCGATGGTGTGGACCTGGTGATCATGAAGATGCTAGGTGTCCGAAGTCGGGAGTAAACTTGATCACCGTCAGGACGGACGAAGAAGAGGTTTTGGCCATCACACGGCAGCAAGCGAAAGTGTACCCTGACCCGGCGGAAGAAAAGAAGAGACTGGAGGAAGCACGGGTAGAGATCCAGAAAGCAACACAGGCAGAAACGGCACACCTGAAGGACACGCCGAGTACTTCCGTACGGAACTGTGCAGAACAGAACATTGTACGGCAAATATTGCAAGCCGAGATACCCATCAGGATAAGTGATCTGTTGCTCACTATGCCTCAGCTCCGATCGGCACTCACAAACATCGTTCCCGCTGCTCAACTACCAGGAGAACATGGAAGGAAGCAAGAAAGTGGAGTAAGTACAGTGGACAAAAAGGAGAAGGAAAGTGGCGCAAGTGCAGAAGATTCGATGTTGCTAGCCCTCTCATCCGGACGCCATCTGGCAATCGTCGAAATGGGAATTCTCGGGACTGTATTGACGGAAACAATTGTGGACGGAGGGTCCGGTGTCAATGTGTTGTCTAAAGACACCTGGAAAAGATTAGGACAACCGACATTATGGCCGCCTACATTCCAACTGTTAACAGCCGATCAACATGGAATCAAGCCATTGGGAGTCCTGACAGCACAACCAGTGATGATTGGAACACAACCATTCCTGTTGGACTTTGTCGTGATCCCACTGAAGCGGAAAGGATATGATGCCATTCTGGGCCGGGGGTGGCTGATAGAAGCCAAGGCGAAGCACGATTGGAAGAAAAATACTTTATCACTTGAAAGCAAAGGCCGGAAGTATGTCATTGATCTACACACTCAGATGGTTGGAGAAGCTCTATCGTCGGATTCTGAAGGAGAAGACGATGAGAGGAGACAGAGTATGGAACCCGATCAGAAGGGAGTCCTACGATTGGAAGGAGATGATGATCTAGATTCAGTAAATGGTCTTTACCATTGGCAGATAGAGGATTACGAGCTCTTTCCAAGTTGTAATATGCTAAGGATTGACAAAGGTAAGAAAGAAGGAAATGAATGTCCGAAGGAATACAGAGAAGCCGAAGGAGAAAATGAATGTCCGAAGGAACACAAAGAAGCCGAAAGAGGAAATGAATGTCCGAAGGAACACAGAGAAGCCGACGGAAGAAATGAATGTGGAGAAGCCGAAGGAGGAAATGAATGTTCGAAGCAACACAGAAAAGCTGAAGAAGGAAACGCGGGTATGACTGAAGCTGAAAAACAGAACATACAGTACGAACCCAAAAGAAGGAAAGATTCTACTATACGACTGCGTCGGAAGAAAGTATTACGTCGAACCACAAATATAGCAGAAAGGTGCCAGCAGCAAGGAAGACACACGATACGGTCTGCACAGGCAACAAAGAGGAAGGGTTCAATAAAAGTTGTAGCAGTATAGAGTGAATGTGTTATTGACGGACAAAAGGGGCAGCTGACGGAGTCCACGGTAACGAGCTTCAAGAACAAACTGGGCAATATGGAGATGACACAGAACAAGCGTAGCAGGTTTCAACTCGGACAGTGGGTATTGAAGTACGACGGCCGGAATGAGATCAAACCAGGCAAGTTCAAGGTTAAGTGGGTCGGGCCGTATCAGATTCGGGAAGTAGGGGACAATGGAGCAATCAAATTATGGACTTTGGATAGACACGAAGTGCCTCAGGCGGTGAATGGGTCGAAGTTGAAGATATATCACGAGCGGAAGACTTCTGCGTTAGAAAATGGCCTTCGGGAGACCCCTTCGTCATTGCAGACCAACAGTGACGACGATCGAAGGGTAAACTGACTTTGCTATTCTGTCTTAAAATTTAATTAAAAAATAATAATAATAAAAAACAAAAAAAGGAAAAAAAAAAAAAAAAAAAGAGAGGGAGAGAAAAGGTACCGTATGGTTTAGTATCGTACGGATTTCATTGCCAGGGTACGGATTTCATTGCCCGGGTACGGATTTCATCGCCCGTACGGATTTCATCACCACCGTACGGATTTCACAGTAAAGGGGCGCTGTACAGTTTCTACAAACACCGTACGGATTTCTCAGAGGATGGACTCTTTCATACGATTTCCAGAAAAAAGAGCACCGTACGGTTTTTAAGGGAGAGTACCGTACGGTATTCAGTATATGTAGGAAGGAGCAGCACCGTACGGATTTCACAGTAAAGAAGGAATATTGTACGATTTTTAATATCTGAAGGTGGGTGTACGTTTTCCAGTTCACATCTAAAGAATGGTGTACGGTTTTTGCAGTATGGTTTTTTTAAGACAAGGTACGGGTTTCAAATTTGAAGTACAGTTTTAAGGCAATGTATGGTTTCCACCTTCAAAGTTGTTGTACGGTTTTTCTATGCCTCAGAAGATTAACGTACAGTTTCTGGAGCCAAAATTTGTTAATTTTCATTGTACGGATTTTTCAAGACTGGGTGGGATATTGCAGTACGGCTTTTTCAAGAGGATTGGAATCCAGATTGTGTCAAGTTGGAAGCCGTACGGATTTCATCACAGAAGTGTGACGAGGTTTTCTAACAAAAAAAAAAAACGACGACAGAATCAAGTTGTTCAGAATGAGTGACAGATGATGCCAAAGGGAAGGGGACGCATCCGTGGTTGCCAGAAAGAGTGCAGAATCGGCAGATAATGACAAAAATGGTGTGTTCTGTGCATTTCTATGTGGGTTGCGAAGTCCTAATTTGGTCTTGGCGTCAAGGGGCAGCGTTGCCCCCTGGACCCCCAGTCGTTGCGGATATTAGTCATGGGAGTCTGACCAGTTGCAAAGACTTGGAGCTGCTGCAAGCATAGAGTGTCTATGTATCAAAGGCACTGAGAGTAGGTGTTGGCTGTGAGGCTGTCTTGGTGGATGCGTAGAAAGCTCGGGAGGAGTTGATCATCCAGTTGGAGGCAATGCAGCGACACTTAGCTCAAGGTACCGAGGAGTTGGAAGCAGAGGAAGCAGCACAGGTGGCTATCAAGGTCAGCTTGAGGAGTCAGTATTGTGTTAGCAAAGGCTATAGATGCAACGGGATGAATGTGAAAGTGATATGGTAGATCAATATTATTGTATTAGTTGTTTGAGTTTTGTTCTGTAGTCGTCAAGAGACGACTTTTCTTTTTGGGGGGGATGATGTCATCGGTAGAAATTGTGTATCGACCGACGGGTCCCTTCGGAAAGGAAATTGTGTATCAGCCGACGGGTCCCTTCAGAAAGGAAATTGTGTATCAGCCGACGGGTCCCTTTGGGAAGGAAATTGTGTATCAGCCGATGGGTCCCTTCGAAAAGGTTTTTATTATGTAGCGGACATAATGTATCTGGCCGACGGGTACCTTCGGGAAAGTTCTTCGGAAAGTATTTATAACTCCTTCGGGAAGCATTGTAATCATGCTATCATACCATCGAAGTATAATGTACTGTGGGCATATGCGAATAATAATAAGAATTCTGCTGGTTGCTGTTCATGTTCGTATTCTTTGTCTGTGTGCGTTTCTTAATTAATCCATACGGTAAACAATGTTTACCGCATAGATTAATTAAGAAATGCACACAGACAATGAACACGAACAACAAAACTCCTTAGATTATTCGCATATGCCAGAACATTACATTATGCTTCATAAGATAAAATGATTTACAATGATCCCAGACAGGGTATAAATACTATCCGCCGAACCTTCCCGAAGGAGTCTGTCGGCCACAAACATTATGTCCGTTACAAACTATTTACCCATCGGCTACAAAATCTTTACTGACGACATCAGCTACAGAATAAAAAAACACCGACGACAGATTTCAAGTCAAACTCACTGACCCATGATTCATGAGTGAGGTTCACAAGAACCCATCTCTCATGAGAATGAATGGTCCACCTAGGCAATCATTGCATCTAGGTGATGCTCAAGGAGCGTAAGCATTGGGCCTTCCTAGGAAGTCACCTATCCGAGTACTACTCCAACTCAAGCGCCAATTAAACATGGAATTTCCTCCCAGGTTAAACCCACTTATCTTGCAATAACAAATTCACAGTAAAGGGCTGCTATAGAAGCCACCACTGAATTATAATCCCTGGGCAGTAAGAGAGAGCTGCTGGGCTCAAACAAATAGGCACAGACAAGAGCCACCCAAACAACAAAGCAATGAAGCTTGGATGAAATCTCCGAGCAGAATTGGTTAATGCTAGATAGGGATTTTTATCCACCAGTCAGCTATGAGGATCATATGTTTTCGTCCTCAAATCTCCAATGGCAAACAAACAGGATGATTAATCTGTTTTGAGGAGTAATATCACAAGAACTGGATGATGCCATTTAAAGTTGACTTAAATTTAAATAGGCAATTGAGTTATCACTTTTCCCTCCAGAATAGAAAATCAAATCTTCTTTGTCTCTTCAAGAAGCCCTGCATGCACACCCATTGGCCAACAACACTTAAAGGAATAAAACTTAATTACAGAGTACCCAAAGGGCCCTAAAATCTGGGTGCACATACAATAGGATATGCCAAATTATTAAGTCATTTCCTACTTATTTCAAGCCTAAGTGAATTAGAAAACAATATTATGGAACATCCAGTAATCTTATGGAAAAAGGGGACATGACACTTCATTTTTTCCCAGATATCTTATGGAAAAAGGGCAGATCACACTTCATTTTTCCACACCTGTTATGGAGGAAGGGAACATGACACTTCATTTTTCCACAGAAATCCATCCACGACTCCGTGTCCTCGATGTGAGACAATGAAATTTTGAGTCTTTCAAGGCCCCTGAAATGTGCTACGTTCAAATCTTATGGAGAAAGGGAACATGACTTCACTTTTTCACAGAAATCCATGCACAAACCATGTCCACCATGTGAAGACGGTGAAATTTTGGGTCTTTAAAGGCCCCGGACAATGTGCTAAATCAGCAGTTGCCTTTGTCATTGAAATATCTGGGATATATATATAGTCAACACCAGCATATGTTGAGATCACTTAATATAAGCACTAATCAGAGATATTCTGTGGACAATGCATGGACATTTAAGTCAATTTTCCTATGAACTTGCACCTGATGCTCTGAGATCATGTAAGAAACACTTTATGGTCCCCTCTCTCTATCATTGCAGCGGTCATAGACAATAAGTGACTAAAAATATTCACAGGAAAATCAGAGTTATCCATGTTAAAAGTTCTTCACAGCCACGTCATAGTAGCTCACCAACTACACCCCTCATATGGATCAATAGTTTGCTCTGTATCTTGATGAAAAGATGTTAGGATACAACTGATCACTACTTTGGATACCACATGAAGGGGGGGTGCACTTTGCAGACTACTTTTTGTCAATTTTGCTATGTTTTACTGTTTTCTAGATCAATTCCCCAATTAGCACAATTTCTAAAGTACTTTCCGTGAGGTGAGTATAAAATGCATTTAAATGTACTAGATGGATTAACTGTAAACCCTGTGCCTTTTCTGAAAATAGCTTGTAATACATAAATTTCCTATATTTTGAACAATAGTACAATAAATATTAAAATTCCGTCCCTTCAAAATTTTCTGGTGCTATTGTGCATAAGATATTTTCACCCACATACTACAATGATTTTGTAGTTTATGTCAAATGATCTTGTCTACATCAAATTAATAAGATATTATCACATTTGTACATTATTCATATTTAAATTAATACTTACTGTTTTTGGCACCTGTTCAGATGGCAGTGTATGAATAGTGCAAGTTGATGGTTTCAGTGTGCGAGTGGGTAGTGATTCAGGGTTCACGTATGGCACTACGGAAAAGAATAAATTTCCTCTAGGTATGGGTATGGCTGTGTGTGCACGCACTTATAATATATTATAATATATTTATGAAAATTGACAATATAGATTATATTTAATAATTATCAATAATTACAATATATATATATATATATATTACTCCTTTAAAGTTTTATTTTGCTGGAGATTTCTCATAGTGATTTCACAGGCAGAGATGTTTGAAATATTAAAACCAGCATAGGACATGCAAGACAGTGCCATCCAATGAAATGTCCTATATTTATATATTTACAATCACAGATAGGAGTATTCATAATCCCGTGGAAGGCCCTAAAAACCAACCATCTGTATTCTCAATGTATACCTCTTGATGGCAAAGAAGCAGGTGCCCATGGTAAAAATAGTTAGGTGGAAATTCAATTCTTTCTGATAGCAAGCTACCAAATGTTGTATGTGAGAAAAGCTCGCTGTATTATAGTTTGTTCAGCCTTTATTCCATTCCATGGTCAAATGAACTTCCTTTACTTGAAAGCTCTACCCCATAATATTTGGTTGATGATTTTTGTCCAAGCTTTGGCATCCTGGATGTCATGTATGCATTCATTAGCCTATTCCTGCTTCCACTCCCATTTGGTTTGGGAATGAGACCCAGTAGACGTAAAACCAGTGACTTAGCATATAGTTGAAGACATTTTCCTAGCCATGTTGTCTGTCTATTGACACAACTAATTATGGCCTTGAGTGGTAGAAATATACAGTATATTTTTTCTCAGGTGCTCTAATTGGCCAATTGAGATAAATGCATTTATGTTATTGAGTTTCACTGAGCCCAGTTCATAATAGACTGCAATAATGTCAATTCAATTTGTTTGAGCCTTTCCAAACATCCATTCTTAAATGCAATGGTTTGACCAACTGTTGTTGAAACTAAAAATAAAATTGAAAAGAGTTTATCCAGAATCAGGATGACTCTACAGAAATAATTTGGGACACACAGTCAAACCACCTTGATCTTTCGGCATTCTTTCAAATGCTACTGATGCCTGTTCTATTGGGAGTTGATCATTATCATCCCAAAATAAAACAATTATATTCACTTTATCTTCATCAAAATTATAGTATTCATTAATGCTCTACTACTAGACTGAAATAGCATTTTCCAACGGGTGGCTACTGCATTTAAATTGGTGGCAACAATGTATCAATTCATTGTTCTTGAACGAAATATATCAATTCATTGTTCTTGAACGAATTATGCAGACAGAGCTAAAGTCTTATGCCATAGCAAAAATTAACAATCATTTCTTCAGACAGCCTTCGGGCTACATTACTGTCAGCCAACTGCACATTTATCTTCTCATTAGCTATATTAATGACACATCCTCATGCAATTATTTCATCAGCCCCCAATTAACTAGGACAGAAGAAAATTATTACTTTCAAGTTTGAAGTTCAAGGATATAGAAGTCCAGCACAACCAGCCTCAAATAGCATAGCAGAAAAATCTTGATCAACATACAAGGAAGCCAATATTTTCAAAAAGGACTTTACTACAATTTATAAGTTATGTAGGGCATCTTGTGGAGGATTGCTTCATGCTTGTCCGCTTGGCTCGTCTTTATTCAGATAATGGTTGGCCAGCTGAAACTGTGCACTTTTCATCTATATCATCTTAATGGCTATACATAGAAAGTAAAATGCTAAATGCTATTTCTAACCTCTTCTCATACTCACCCTGGGATCACCTACCGACAAAGTTACATCAATAATAAATCCTAAAATGCATCCCATGTCTGTTATTCTTCAAACATGGGAGCATGTAAGAAAATCACTATTAAAAGAGAGCAATTTGAAACATATCCCGTGATTTTATATTGGAATATAATTGCCCTTAATAGACCAGACATGGATAATATTTATGCTTCAAAGATTGTGGGACTGATGTATCAATGACAACATGAATAGTGATTCTATATAGGTTGTAAATTGATACTAATTTTCACAGGTATCAATAGACGTGTAGGAGTACTAATGTATCAACTGTTAAACAGAAAAGTACACTGTGCCTGTTGACATCTTTCTCTCCCAGTAAAGGGTGAGAAAAAGACAAAAATGAATAATGTTAATTTCCATGAACGGTCAAATTAGCTGAATGGGGCTTGAGAGTGCATTAAGTTACAATGGAAAATTAACTGAAAAGTTCAACAGTAAAATAACATAAATCCAATTATAGGGGTTAAGCACCAAACCATATGATCTAACCATATGACTAAAAATAGCCCTGTGAAAAAATTATGCCAATATAACTCATGTTTATGCTTCTTTTTTAAGTTATATAATTCACATTCTCCCAAAAAAAGGCACTGAATATGTTCCCAGCAAAAAATTTTACACATGCATACCACTTTTATCAACCGCTTGAAAGGAGGTTCCTTTGTGCTTAACTTGTCTTCCATAAGAAGTCCAGATGAGACATTTTGGTGTCCGTCCTGGTTAACAATATTCTGAGCAGGGCTAGAAGAAAAATCAGCTAACAGAGGTGAAGCAGAAATTCCTGGTGTGCCAATGGCAAGAGACTGAGAATGGTTCAGTGCATTTGCTGTTTGCTGAAGGCCCTGACTGCTTCCAATATTTGTAATTGCAGATGATTGCTTCTCAGCATCTTCCATGGGTGAAGGTGCTGGCAGGGGGGAGGGTGAAGGTGCCGTAAATGGTGAAGTTACAGATTGAATGGGAGTTCCATGCTTGGGAATAGAAAGTGTTGATGCAATTAGACCTTGTGGATCTAATTGTGGAGAGGATTGCTGTGAGACTTGAGGAGAAACAGCTGGAAGTTGAGGTGAGGAAACAGAATGCGATGACCCTGTCTTAAACTGCGGCTGCTGCTGTTGATAAACTGGACGCTGGTTTAATGTATGATGTTGTTGCATGAACGATTGCGGTTTAATAGAAGGAGATGGTTTCGGCTTTAATTCATTATTCAATTCATTTACTTGTTGAAACTGTGGCATTTGTTGTAGCTGCATATGAGCAGCTTGCTGCTGCTTCTGTTGCTGAAACTGCTGCTGCTGGTTTTGAGGATGTTGCTGCTGGAATTGCTGTTGCTGACTTTGCGGATGTTGCTGGAACTGCTGCTGTTGCTGCTGAATTTGCATTTGCCGAATATTCTTAAATTGCTGTGCATGGAAAATTTCTTGTGGTTTCATTGTTTGGTGATGATGTTGCAGAGTATTTGCATTCAATTGCAAAGGGTTTAAATCATTTTGTTGTAAAGGATTGTTTCCAGACTGCTGTAAAGAGCTCAAGCTATTTTGCTGAAGAGTAATATTATTTTGCTGAAGACCATTAATATTATTATTACTATTCTGTTGGAAGGAAGTCTGCAGAGCACCTATACCATTTCCATTTGTTGAATTTAGACTGGCCCCAGATTGCATTGTAGTTCGATTGTTTTGCAATGTTGTTTGTGCACCAGATTGCTGCAACTGTGGCATGGAACCATGCTGAACAGGTGCAACAGTGTTTGGTTGCATTGGTGTTGCTGAAGCCTGTAAGTTCAGCTGTTGAAGCTGATTTGAATGCTTCTCCTGCTGCTGCAACTGAGGCATTAAAGATTGTGGCTGTTGTGGCATAGAATGTAAATGGTTGCCAGATTGAGGGAGGAATTGTTGATGTCCCTGTTGTTGTTGCAGAGCAGGCTTTCCCGGCTTAAATGAGTTCAGAACACTTTGGATTTGCTTCTCAACAGCATCAATCTTGTCTTCTGGAAAATTATGAGGAATATTGTGCTTTGGAACTTGAAAATATTGCATCATGCGATGAACTTTCACTCTATACAGCTTTAGCTTCTCAAGTTGATCAGCTGCCATAGGCTGGTAAAATAATAATGTTTAAGAATTGATGCCGGTTTGAATGATTTGCCCATGCCATCAGACCATTGATTAAATTATACCATGGAAAAAGTGAGTTGAAAGAAAAAGTAAATCTACCTGCTGACATTTAATAGTAAGCCTGTGGAGCAATTCTCTTAGGTCAGGAAAATACATATCCTTCAGCTTTTGCAGCTGCAAAACAATTGCATCACTCTATCTATAAGATCATTGCTAGAAAGAGAAGTTTTCAGCTTAATAGACTAAAAGGAATGCAGAACACGAATAATTAAATGTACAAATTAGAATAAGATAACAACTATAGAATCATGGATAATGGACATATCATAACAAAGGAAACATATCACAAAAACTCCTTTTGGATCTCCTTTCTTCTTTAATAAACTAGCTTCATTGGTTCTGATATGAGTTAGCCTACTAGGTTACAAATCAATTCACGGGGCCTAAATCCTTTCACTTATCTTTCAAACTGGTATTCAAACTCTAGAATTATACCTTAGCAATCATTTTAAACTCTATCCCAGGTGAAATGAAATGTGCACAATATTGAAAATAGATGAATAGCTGGAGAGAAAGGAGATTGCAAAGATCGTACCTTCTGATAGATCTTCTCCTGCCAATCCATAATGTTTTGTTGTCCAGTTTGACCTGATGACTCCACTGATGCTGGAAAATCCCACAGTTTCTAAATATGTAAGTCCACCAAAGCTTTCTATTTTGGAAAAATATTAAAATGAAGACTGAAGCTATACCTTTGTTCAATACTACATTAAGAGCAACATGTGCAATAGATAGACAATAAAGCTGAGAAGATGACCATAATGTGTCATAAATCCCAGTTACAATTCAATGAGAATATAATAAGATACTTGTAATAAACCATAGAAGAGGTAGATGAATTTTACTTGTAGGGACATCTGACAGCCTCTGGGTTTGGGCTTGTAGTAGCTGTTTTTGCTGTTCAACAGAACTTTGCTGCTGCTGCTGCTGTTGTTGTAATAAGCCACCAGTTGTGTGAAGCCTTTGCTGGAGATCTTGCTGAACTGAGTTCGACTGTGGTAACAATGATGTTTGCTGTTGCAACTGCTGAGGTTGATGTTGGAGCTGGGAGAGAAGTTGTGGTTGTTGCTGCAACTGCTGTGATTGTTGTTGTAATAATGATGGTGATGGCTGCTGTGGTTGCTGATATGGAGAAGCTTTGGATTGTATAATCTGTTGGAGTTGTTGCTGTTGCTGTTGTTGTTGTTGCTGCTGCTGTTGTTGTTGCTGTTGTTGCTGTTGCTGTTGCTGTTGTTGTTGCTGTTGCTGTGTCTGCATATTTGAAACATTGAAAATTGATGGTTGCTGTTGCTGAATAATGGATGGCTGCTGTTGTAAAACAGATTGTTGGTGCCTGAGGACAGACTGCTGGTGCTGCTGCTGAAGGAAAGACTGAGATGTTTGCTGTAGGCTCGATTGCTGAGCAGGTTGAAGAACAGAGGGCTGAGACTGTCGTATTAAAGACTGCTGAGTTGTTTGAAGAGGAGGTGCCTGACCTGATTGCAAGATAGATTGTTGAGAAGCCAGCTGGGTTTGTTGCTGCTGCTGGAGGATGGATGTTGGAATCTGTTGCTGTTGAAGATTATCTTTCATCAGAACCTGCTGTTGTTGAGGGTGTTGCAAATGTTGCTGCGAGTGTTGCAATGGTTGCTGATAAAGAAGCTGGTGTTGGGACTGTTGCTGTTGATGTTGCGGTACTACCTGCTGCTGTCTTGATTGCAACTGCCGCACACCTAAAGGCATGCCATTGTGAGGCAAAGCCTGACCTGGCGAGTTATTGGGTGCACTTTGAGTACCAAAACCAAGTCCACTTGTACTTTGGGATAGGTTTGGCATAGAAGACAATGAGGATGGTAAGTTAGCTGAGTTTTGCAGTCCACTTGCACTCATGGTAACTTTCTGATTCTGTGGTAGTGATGATTGTTGTGTTGGGGGCTGTCCAGGCAGTGGAATGCCATTGCTACCTACAATAGTTGGCACGTGTGATGGATTTCTTATCTGTGTCTGCATCAGAAGACCTGCTTCATTGTTGAAAACAAACAAAAAAAGCACTTCTCTGTCAAAAGACTCATTTAAACACTCAGATTAAAATATAAAAGAAATATTTTAAGTGAAGTTATTATTATAAAAAAATGACAATATAAATTATCTTTAACAAATAATGCAGTCCTTTTATTAGAAATTAGCATTTTCTAAGCCTGTGCCCACCAGGATCCATAGGCTTCTGGTTGCCACTGGAAGAACCACCTGCCAGGGAGTTTCCATCTCGAGAAACATGATTTCTTAATGATAGCATCTTGAGAGAGATTTTTCGTAGATAGTCTTGCTGCATAAGATAGAGGGAAAACATTATCCTCCAGAGAAAGGGCAAAAAGAACTCCACATATTTTATTCCGTTTAAAAACATGGATATTTCTCAAGTTACAGAAAAATAATAGAAACCATATCACTTGAAAGGGATTATGCAATGAAAACTTCATCTTGCTGTAACAAGTGTGTGCATATAGATATTTTTAAGAATCATAGCTATGTTGCCTTCCTGATTTTTTATAAGATTTCAAAACATCAAATTGATTCAAGAATTTAAAGATTCACATGGAGAAAAAGCTCAAAAAAGTGTAAGAAATCTCGATAAAAATGCCATTTATTGCAAGAAGATGATGGATACTTGAAGAACTGGATCGTTTCTGAGGGTTAAGAGTTTAAACTTTGAAGTGCTGATTAAGTTTTTCCAAATTCAACAAACTAATTATATTTAGTTAAAAAGGATAAATTAAGGGATACTGGGATTTGAAAATAGTTAAATAACACAGATAAGCGCACACATGAACACATACGATTATCAGCTCTATCTTTTTCCTAACTTGATCAAACATTTCAAGGATTTGAGTCACATGTTTTATATTCTCTTCCCAACATGGTAAATTGAAATAAACAATTGCTATATAATTATTTCGCAGTAACCATAATTACATTGCAGTGACCAATCACATGGAATTTCAAAACTCAAAAAAGAAATGTTCAATGATAACATAGATTCTAAGGAAATTCATGCAGAATTAATTATATTGGAAAATCTTTCAACCTCCCACAACGCCATTTGGGATCATGTGAAGGATGTAGAAGACTGTGTTCATTGCTTACTGTTTAAGGATAAAATGCCAATAACTGTAACAAATTGTGTACACATATCAATGGGATAAATGTGTAGGGAACCCACCTGATCCACAGCAGCAGCATAAATCTTCTCTTCAAATCGCAAAGCAATCTTTTTGAGCTCATTCATGCCATCAGGACCTGTAAATGGCATATGTCTTTGGAGCGTGTCCATTCTGCACAGAAACAATTTCTGTTAGAAAACCCCTTCCATGGTTTCTTGAGGCAAACTAACCAATTCCAAGCATTTGCTTTCGAAAACTGGGACAAATTAATATCTTTAATTAAGATCACATGGTTTTGATAAGTTAAGGCCTGAAGGTGCCATGAAAGGGAAAGCACGTATTATGAAGAAATGACAAGGATGGCTAATCAGTTTGCCCACAAACTACTTCTACAATACAAGAATCTTTGCCCCTGCAAATGGTGTTAGTAGAACAGTGAAGAAAAACTGATGAACTGCTAAATGAAGCCATCCATAGCAAAGAAGAATGAAACTGAAGTTTGATAGGCTGCCAAACATAATCTTGGCTGTGGAAGTGTTTAGAAGCAAAGATGGAAGGGTTTAAGCATTTTTTTGCTTAGATCATGAAAACTCATCTAATAAATTAGTATTAAATTTTCAATTAAAATGCTCTACTCCAAGATCTCTTCCTCACCATCTCTAATGTGCGGCCAAAAATAGAACTGGAAAGGGTTCAAAGTTAATTATTGGTTCTATTTTTCAAAATGGGCTTCAAAATTGAATGCCAAATATGGTTATTCAGGATATCTCCTATTGAAAGATCTTGCATTATCATGGCTTTTATCTGTATTATAAGAGGTAACAATGTTGCAGGCATTTTAGTAAAAGAAGGGGCTGGTGTAAGGTCTAGAATTGGGTATGAAATTATAAAACAGAAGATTTCAAGCACATCCAGCATTTATCAGTGTTAGAGACAATTTACTTAGTTCTTGGAATACATGTCTCCATCAGGACACCGCCTCTTAATTAATCAAATTTAGGCTTTGAAATGTAAAATTTTGGAAGATACCATTCATGCTAAAAAGGTATCTAAGACATTTAATACAATCCGGAGCTAAGGCTCTTAGAGTAGAAACTTTCCTGTGAAATGGAGGCAATCATGTATTGAGATAGCGACCATGGTAGCAGTGCAAGCGTTGTTCTAGAGATGGATGTTATTTAAATCACAAGATTTATATTTTTTATTTTTTGGGCATTTCGAGTTAAACTTGTTGGAGTTATCTGAGAATGTAATTTTTTTCTTCTTTAGCCTCCTTGGTTAACTGGGATTTTAGATAACGTTGTCAGAGTTGCATTTGTCAACTGTCATTCAAATTTTAGATTTTGTGGCTCTCTTCAGTGGCATTCCTAAGTGATGATGATTGTTACTTTTTCTCTGTATTTCTGTCTGTCAATTTGTCAATAAATCTTTAAAACTCTCCCAAAGAAATTACTTTAGGGTCTTGGACTAATTTTTTTTCTTTAATATGGGGACTTCCTAAGTAAATTCTGGGTTATGTTCTTTCGTTTTCTAGATCAATATATGCTCCAATTTGTTGTGATTCAAAGGAAAAATAGAAATAACCATAATGAAAACTAAAAGTTAAATTTGCTCAAAAGGTAATGCAAAAGTTTGATTCCAAAGAGACAAATCAAACTTATTCTAAGAAGATCACCCTCAACCATTCTAATCAGTTGTCAAAGGCTAAGGCTTGGGGTAAAGGAAAATACCTCCTGAAATTTGATTCCAAAGAGAGAAATCCTAAGAAAATCATCCTTGACCATTCGAAACAGTTAGCAAAGGCTAATACACAGGGTGAAGGAAAATACCTACTGAAAATAAATTTGCACAAAAGGTCATGCAGAAATTTGATCCCAACGAGACAAAAACCATACTTACTTCTAAGATCACACTCAGCTACTCTAACATGCTGATGAAAGTTAAGACTCTGGTAAACACCTGAAATAAATGTCATTTCTAGAATGTCCATGGATGGCTCTAATAATTCACTTAGGTAGAGCCGAGAAAAACTCAAAAGTATGGCCTATTCATGGGATCTCTAGATTCTCAAAGTATGGTCCTATTCATGGGATCTCTAGATCTCACTCCTCTTCCCAAGATATTTCTAAGTCAAATGGGAACTCCCATTGTTTACCACACAAGGTAAACGTAGATTTATTGTATTCAGAGACTAGAAAGTGACACAACATAAGATAGTATTGTATTCATATAAACAGAACATACAATAACGAATACAACCATAATGATGATCCATAGTTCAATAGGATGACATACATATATATTCCGAAGGTGCGACTCAACCGTCACACAACCTTTCAGGTACTAACTAATCTCATTGGCTTTGCTATACCTTTGCTGATAACATCATCCACCCCAAAAAGAAGAGTTGTCTCCGGACAGCAAAATGGACACCACTAAGTACATCACAACATGACTAGGCAAGAGGGTGCAACTGTGCTCGTAACTCATGCACCTGTTGGGTCCATGTCTTCAGATCCGCCTCAGCCTACATCTGAATCTCTAAAGTTGTCTTCATCATCTCTATTATATTCCCAAGCTCTAGCTCTTTTGCTTCTGACTCCTTTTGCAGCTAACTGTTTGCTTGCTTTGCTTCTTCAAGCTAAGATAAGAATGTTGTCCTCTCTAATTCCTTTTTATGTTTAACT
The DNA here is from genome assembly GCA_028749045.1 of Cupressus sempervirens. Taxonomy (NCBI): domain Eukaryota; kingdom Viridiplantae; phylum Streptophyta; class Pinopsida; order Cupressales; family Cupressaceae; genus Cupressus; species Cupressus sempervirens. The sequence goes on from CM053793.1 coordinate 689,258,116, forward strand.
ACCTCCAATTGGGCTTTGACTGTTGCTCATACTGACTCCCAAGCGGATTGTTGTGTAGCTAAACTTGCTTCTACTGCCACTAATTGGGTAGCCGTCTCCTCCCGAGCCTTCTCTACTGCTACCTGATCTACCTGACTCCTCCATTAAATATAGTAGGCATCTCGATACACCTGCACTATCTCTCGAGAAAGATTCTCTACTCGGCTCTCTACCATTGGCTCTCTAGCAATCCACTCCTGTCGCATCTCCAGAGTCTCTATATTAGGCCATCCCCGTGCCTCAAAGCATACTATAAATGCAATCAGACAACTGACTCGCATAAAGGATAGAACATACTCTAGCTACTGCACAATTGTCTCTAGTGCACGTGCATGCACAGAAATCACCACTTGGCGATCTCGAGTCACCATATCAGCCAAGTATGCCTATATATCCTCCCCCATGTCTGTCAATGATCCTAATGCGGGTTGCTCCTGTGTTCCCATTGCTATCTCAACTGCCTCTAACATCCTCTCGGCAGTGCTATCCATCGGAGGTGGAGGTGGTAGCTCATTTGTACCGATGGGATGACTCTCTTCCTCCTACGAAACTATAGGGTCCACCTCTTGGGGAACTTCCCTCATAGGTGAGAGAATACTAGATACCCGCGCTACTGGCATTATGTTAAACCTTCGACTCAAATTGATGCAAGAGCATCTTGCATCAGAAAATTAAGTGGGAAATAATTTTGTTTTTGTTTGTTTTTCAAAAAAAAAAATAGAAGAAAAAAATTAAAATTTAAAAAAAAAATTGTGGAGAGAGAAAGTGACGAAAATTAGAAGAAAAATAATAAATAAATAAATAAAATTGGAGAAAAGAGGGAAAAAGGCATCTAATAAGTGGCATTATTAAATGTAACTTGTGGCTTGAGGGTGTATTTAATGTGACTTGCTAGGCCAACTTGTGGCTTATGCATGTAAGGGTTTGTTTTAATTTGTAATGGGCTAGGCCAACTTGCGGCTTAGTTGGGTATAAGTAGGGGATCTTGTGGAGTCTTTTAAGCATTCATTTAATGGAATGAGTTATAGAGAGTGTGGGATCCAGCTTGGAGAAAAGCATGGAAGATGGAGTGGCTGAGTGAGCGAAGTTTTTCAGAATGTGTGGATAGAGCACCGTATGTGAGGCAGTTTACACTTGAATCTTGGATAAAGTTTGAGAAGGGTTCGTAGTTGAGGCTTGGGAAACAAGAAGATTGCTTGGTGGGCTTGCAAGCACAAGTTTAGATCTTCCTTGGAGGTTTCTACCAGAGTGTGGATCTAGACTAGCTAGTGTTTGGGTTGGATCTTGAGGGACTTTGTAGAATTACTATTTATGTATTTGGTCGTAACTTGGAAGGCCTTACAACCAGGCATGTTGATGTAAATCTTATGATGAGAATTGGCATTATCTTGAATCTAAATGTCTGTGTTATTGTTATTCTTCCGCTGTGTGCTTCTTTGTTGGGAGCTAGGACATCTCCTTTAGGGATTCTCCTACCTCACACTGCGTCATAGATAAGCACTCAATTCTTGTGTTGTACTTGCCCTACTATTATCCTCACTAGTTGGCCTAGCCAATAATGCAACATCTACGGTGACTATAGTGCCTGAACCAACTACATCCAATCGAACCTGTGGTGCCCTCGGGCTCTTAGGTGTCTCCTCCTACACAAGTATCTCCATCACCCCCTCATGTGTCTCCATCACGTCTTCCGATAAGGCTGTAGGTGGCAATGTATGAGACTCTATTTGTGATGTAACCACTGCCTCCATAACGATTGTAGGCTCTAAGATTCCTACGGGTGTTGGTTAGGCTACTACTGTAAGGGGAGTCATGACTATGGGCTGCCTAAACTGTCCAAATCTAGGAATGTGCACACTTGCGGGAGCCAAATGAGATGTCGTAGGGAGGGCAAGCCGTGGAAATAGTAGCAGTGTCGTGATTACTTCAACCTCCTCATCGTCTTCCACCTACATGTTATCCTCATCCTCTTCATCTTTCTCACTTGTATCTTTGGTTAACGTGTCCTACCTACTGCTATCTATGTTCCCGTGTTCTAAGCCTACGTCTAATTCTTGTCTAAGTCACTTCTATCCAACTATGGCCTTTTGCCCACCCGGTGTATCTAAATGCTTCCACTGCATAATGGGGGGCTCACATGGAACGAGTGGGCCAAGTTTGACCTCCAGCTTGTCAATGGGGATCATTCATGTCATAGCATCGAGGAACAATCCAATGGCGTAATAGGGAATATAAAATGTCATGTTACAACTTCATGAATTCGCACATACATTCCACAAGTACTACTGCCCAATCGTACACCTTCGCATCCATGATTTCATTCATCATCGCTACCTACGACAAAAGAAATATTTGATGCAAGGCTTGATCCCGTGAGCCTGCTCTTAACGAAATCCATCAGGCAACACCACTCTCCCTCGTGAATGTTGGATTTTTTCAATCTTCTGCCTTTAAAAGTTTCCATCAACACTTCTTTCTCTATCTGAGATAGTTTGCCGCACACCAACTCTATCAAACAAACCTTTATCTCCCGACTCTATTTCTTGAGCTTTCCATCAATCTTCTTGCCTCCCTGTGCATGTCTAGGTATACCAAATACCCTCGTAAAGTCTGCTGCCCTAAAAGAAATTACCAAGTCCCATACCAAATAGGAAAACGCGCTTATTCCAGAAAACCTATCATAAGTGTCTATCATCGTTCGCAAAAGGTCCTCGTACTCTTGAATGCAGAAGACCGACATTCGGATTGCCCATTCCACTTGTGCCTTCCTTATACTGGCTTTTACCAAGTGATCCTTCAGGGTATCTTGCCACCATTTCCTACACTCCAAACCATTCAGACCTTCGAAGGGTATGTTCTAAGGCGTGAGATGCACTATCACAGCAGTATGTGCCTACAGTTTGACCTTTTTGCCCAACCTCATGCCTCTTGCAACACGGATGCTTGAGGGTAATGTCTACACTGCACATTCTTATTCATCCTCTTACTTGTAGCCAAATCCTCTTCCACCTTTTTCCAGGCTTTTTCCCAACCGACTGCATGATCACTCTTCTTAATTCTAAGGAACAGTTAGGCGAAACCATTACAGTTCAAAACTACCGTACTTTGAATACCTCTAAAGCACCACACAGTATTCAAGACCTACCAATCTTCTGCATGAGTATCAACTTCACATCTTTGAACAATATTTATTTCTTTTGATCATCCGTCCTAACCGAATGTGCTCCTAACTGATACTGTACAGGTGCCTTTTGTATTGGCCACATGGTACAGCAAACTCTTGTTATGTGATTTATGGTTGTACAGTCATGTATTCAACTTCACGATGGCTTCTCCCTAGCCATACAGTGTATGCTAGGGTCCATTCGATGCTTATTTCTTGAATCATTTGGAAGTGGTGAGAAATATAAAATAGAAACTGGGACTTATATCCACAATTAGCAAATGTCATACGGTTTATGGCATACATCCTTGCCTGGATACCATACAGTGTTTTCTTTTCTTTCTCCTTTGAATCCCCTATGGTATTTGCTCGTTTCCAATACCATATGATCTCCCACAGTATGTGCTAGTCTACAATACCGTATGGTCTTCCAGTATGTGCTTTCCTTCAGTACCGTACAGTCCCCCTGTTAGAAATTTGTTCAACGCTCTCCTTGAGATTCATGACAAGGGCTTAATCGCCTCGTGTACTATAAGTTGAGTGGTTGTATCAAGCATTGATAGATCGGTCGTTTGGTGCAATGGCAACCCCACTCTAGCAAGTGGTATCAAAGCTTGGTCACAAGTTTGAATCCTCAGACCCTCGGGTAACGCTAAGGGGGAGATTGTTAGAAATTTGTTCAACGCTCCCCTCGGGATTCGTGACAAGGGCTTAATCACCTCCTGTGTACTATAAGTTGAGTGGTTGTATCAAGTATTAAAAGATCGGTCTTTTGGTGCAACGGCAACCCCACTCTAACACACCCACTGTATGTGATTCATACGTCTGCACAGTATGGATTCTTCTTCGTCGTTCGTTGTGCACTCTCCATCGCTACATGATGACTCTATCATATCGTATAGTGTTTGCCTTTGCTTGCCCTATGTCCAAAAATTACCTAATTTTATAGCCTTGACCGTATGTTTATACGATATTTTCCATTAGCAGTATGTTGTGTCTTTCGAAGGATGGGCTATCGAGGATTGTTTATTTGTTTTTCCTTTCCTTATTCACATTCACATTTATTTATTACTATTTATTTATTTATTATTATTATTATTAAATATTCACATCCTACCTTAATCGTTCTTTCGGGTGTCATTATCTCCCTGAACTTCATTCCTCCGATGATAAATTTTTAACTTTGAACCATTTATTGGGTCGGCCACTTCCTTCTCGTCCAACGTCCACAGCTTGATCGCTTCGTTATCCCCAACTTCACGAATGTTATATGACCTGAACCCCTTCATCTTGAATTTACCGAGTTTGATCTCATTACGCCAATTACATTTTAGTACTAGTTGGCCTGGCATTAATTTGTTTTGTTTCAGATGTTTGTCATGCCAGACCTTGCGCCTAAGTTGTGAAATCTATGTAGCTCATTATGCATGTAGTCTTAGTTCGTCAAACTTATTTAGGTTGCATAGCCTCTCCTTGAGACTCTCCATGTCTCCCAACTTGCTCTCCATTTCTATTTGCAAGCTTGGTACCATGAACTCTACTGGTACCACGGCCTCTTAATCATACATTAACTAGAATGGGTTGTGTCCCATGGTGACCTTGTAGGAGGTACGGTATGCCCATAATGCCAATGGCAACTTCTCTTCCCAATCTTCGCCTTCAACACTACAAGATTGTCATGTCCCCTATTTTTTTAATAAAATTCAATAATATAATAAGTCAAAGAAATAATAAATTTTAAAGAGAGAACATAATATTATAATAATTATGTTGATAATAATATTATAATATTATTATAGTATTATAATAATATTATTAAATATATTATGATGATATTATTAAATATATTATGATAATATTATAATAATATCATGAAGGAATATCATAATAATAAAATTTAATATTATTAAAAAGGTGTTATAAGATAATATTAATCAAACATGATACCTTATTAATCAAAGGTAAAATATGATTATAAATATTAATAATTATAAACATAATCTAAATTATAAATATAATTATAATTAAACAATTATCAAACTAATGTTATTAATTACTCTTATTCGTTCATGTCTTTTGAGCATAATATGGACTTGGTATATAAGGAGATTAGATTTTAAAAGGAAGACATCAGAAAATATGATAGGAAATATATAGTAACTCTGGGAAATAGAATGGAAAAACATATGGAAAACTCTCAAAGATAAGGAATAATATTAAGGTTTTTATGTTAATGTCCCTATTTCTAAACAGGAGGAATTGGGGACATTGCAGTGGTATCAGAGCAGATTCCCCTGGTAACCTATGAAGTTTTGAAGTTCATGTTTGTGAAATAGATAGGAAATATATAGTAACTTTGGGAAATAGAATGGAAAAACATATGGAAAACTCTCAAAGATAAGGAATAATATTAAGGTTTTTATGTTAATGTCCCAATTTCTAAACATCAGAAAATATGATGGGAAATATATAGTAACTCTGGGAAATAGAATGGAAAAACATATGGAAAACTCTCAAAGATAAGGAATAATATTAAGGTTTTTATGTTAATGTCCCTATTTCAAAACAGGAGGAATTGGGGACATTACAGTGGTATCAAAGCAGATTCTCCTGGTAACCTATGAAGTTTTGAAGTTCATGTTTGTGAAAAATTCAGTTGGAGATAAATTTCCAGCTTTTGGTATTTTGAAGATCTGTCAGTCAGAGAAAGAATGATCTTTTGTTCAAATAAAACAGAGCAATTATCATAGAACACATCAATTAAAATAGTTCTTCGAAGAATATATGAATATGGGGGAGAAGTTTGGAAGTGTTTAGGCTATCAGACAAATGTCGGGGATATAGGAAAACAAACAAGACCATGTCTGAACAAGAGATGAATACCAAAAGAAACAAAAACCAACAACAGAAACTTATAGTGTCGTTTAGCATCAGATGAACTTATTATTGATACAAGATAAGCATCGATATTATATTAATTTATATGGTATTCAAACCTGTCATCTATGAAGGAACTATGAAGGAATGAATGTGTAGACAAGATATGAATGAAGCCACAGGAATATGAATAAAGATGTCAGTATGAAGAAATAGCAATGAAGACTAGATTTAAGAGCAGCAATATATTTAATGACATCGCTAATATACATCGGTGATATGTGCAAGAGAAAAGGCTATAATAATATTGGCCACCGAAATAATTAAATACAAAAAACAAATGACAGTAGTTCCCAAGTCATCACAGAATCATTCTTTATCGTCAACAAGAAGATGGCAGCATATTTTGTGAGGAGGCGATAACTATTATGAAAGTGAATACGGAAGAAATCTATGTTAAAGATAAAAATCATTATATGTGAATCTGCACAGAAACCTATAGGCGGAATATCGAGGTTATTCAGAAAAGACAATGATAGTTATTAAGGCAGGTGCGGATAAAAATATTGAATGACTTCAAAAAGGAACAGTCATTGGCAACAATGATATTTTCCCAAACACAGCAATCTCAATATATTCAAAACGATAAAGCCAAGCATCAAAGTGAAAGTTTGGATATTGTTTCAGAGAACATTTTGATGCTGATGCACAGGCAGTTTTAATATACAAACTATGGTATATGTTTGCAGTCTCAGAAAAGATCTACAGCAAATTCAATATTCAAAAGGCTAAACCATTTGCTAAATAAAATTAATTATTTCCAAAAGGTGCGATTAAAGTGTCGGCTTTTTTTGTTAAGAAATAATAAATCATGTGAAGAGTCATGAAACATGTTTTACTTCAGAAGATATGACTTTTGAATAGAAAGACATAATGTTCAGAAATAAAAGACATTTTTATATAGAATTCAGTTTAAAGAAAGTTGAAAAAATATAAGTGTGAAATATGCAGCATGTATAAAGAAAAGAATATAAGAAAAAGAGAAGTCAGAAGAGAAAGTCAGTGGTGAATGAAGAGAGTGAGAAAAAGGAGAGTGTTAGGAAATTAAAAAAGAATATAAAGTATAAAAGTGCAGGAGTATAGCAGATTGTAGAGATTAATAATGAATAAGCAAGTGGAGAAGTGAAGAAAGGAAGTATGAACAGTTTTGAACATCTGAGAGAAATAACGACATCAAAAATAAGAACTGGAGAGAAGGCTGAGATACAAAGGAAACCAGTATACGCAGAAAAGGAATTATTGTACATGCCGCATTCTGATTATTTGCAAATACTCGCACCTCAACAATGACTATTCAGAAACTCATCTTTGTGCAATGAAATATTAGTAATTTCAATACTTTATTTATGAAATGGTCAAAAGAATATAAGATGTGCGACAAGTCAGAAAGAAGGTAAGAGAAGCAAGCAACAATCAATGAGATATATTTAAATGAGTGTTCAGATCATGTAATCAGCAAGACAAGTATTCAAATAGAGAAGCAATTTGAAGGTAATCAGCAGAGATCATGCAAGCCTAGGAAGACAAGTATATTACAGAGACACTTAACATGCCAACCAACCAGGACAAATTAAACAGAGGTATCCAATATTATGGCAATATTTGAATGCTTGGATTCTTTAGAGAGAAACTCATAATACAATATGACTGAATTCTTTGGTGGGTTTCTTTAGAGAGAAACTACTAGTTTCTTTAGAGAGAAACTGCAGGAGACAATATATATATTGTAAGGATTAAACATATGCATATGTCACAGGGCCTTGGTAAAGGAGGGATCATTACCAAGTGATTAATCACAGATCCCTAAAGGCCTTAGGGTGAGATAAAGTCTCTCCTAAGGATTAAATAAAGAGGAATAGTCCTAAAGGGACATCCATATAGGCCTGGGATGGGATAAAGTCTCTCCCAAGGATCATAGAGATGAGTACATCCTAAAGGGATACTCATAGAGGCCTAGGACGAGATAAAGTCTCTCTTAAGGATTAAAGAGAGATGGAGACTCCTAAAGGGATATCCATAAGGACTTAGGACGAGATAAAGTCTCTCCTCAGGATTAGATAGAGACGGATACTCCTAAAGAGATATCCATAAGGACTTAGGACGAGATAAAGTCTCTCCTAAGGATTATAAAGAGGGATAATTCTAAAGGAATATCCACAAGGGCTTAGGACAAGATAAAGTCTCTCCTGAGGATTATCAGCACTCATCTTGGATCAAGTTAATATACAGTCGGGAGTACAAATATGTTGCAACACATCCAGATAAGTATCATTGAATTGTTTCGAGTATTTCAATTTAGTCTTCAATTTTTTATTTTCTTCTAGCTCTGACATGTTTATAGTTATAAATTTATTCTAGTAAGTTGTTGGTAATATTATCGTTCTAATCAAAGTGAAATTACTATTTCAGGATGCATCAATCAAATCGCAAGCAGAGAATATTGAATTGCTTGAGGACAAGCAATTTTGGGAAGAGTGGACTGTCATGTCCCCTATTTTTCTAATAAAATTCAATAATATAATAAGTCAAAGAAATAATAAATTTTAAAGAGACAACATAATTTTATAATAATTATGTTGATAATAATATTATAATATGATAGTAGCCAAGAAGGAATAATTAACAAGAAAACATAATAATAATATTATAATATTATTATAGTATTATAATAATATTATTAATTATATTATGATAATATTATAATAATATCAAGAAGGAATATCATAATAATAAAATTTAATATTATTAAAAAGGTGTTATAAGATAATATTAATCAAACATGATACCTTATTAATCAAAGGTAAAATATGATTATAAATATTAATAATTATAATTAAACAATTATCAAACTAATGTTATTAATTACTCTTGATCGGTCATGTCTTTTGAGCATAATATGGACTTGGTATATAAGGAGATTAGAATTAAAAGGGAAGACATCAGAAAATATGATAGAAAATATATAGTAACTCTGGGAAATAGAATGGAAAAACACATGGAAAACTCTCAAAGATAAGGAATAATATTAAGGTTTTTATGTTAATGTCCCTATTTCTAAACAAAAGGAACTGGGGACATTACAAAGATTTATAAATCACTGAAACCAAGATTTTGTTTGTTGACTCTGCCTACCCATTCGCTCTAGGGTAGTAAGGGCTTGAAAGGGAATGGTAGATTTTAAACTCTATCATAAGTAGTCTAATGACATGGTTGACAAAGTGCCCTCCACTGTTGCTTGTCAATTGTATTGGGATGCCATATCTTGTAATGATTTGTTCATAGATGAATCTTGTCGTACTCAGTGCAGAGTTATCTGGTAAGGCTCGTGTCTCTACCCACTTTGTGAGGTACTCTCTTGCTACGACGATGTATCGACATCTGTGGGCTCTGCTTACCTTCAGGGATCCTACAAAGTCAATCCCCACTGTTCAAAAAGTCACTGCACCTATGAGGGCTTCAAGGGCATAAAATCCCTCTTTAGTGGCTTCCCGACTCTTTGACATGTATCACATCCAACAACCCACTCCTTGGCATCGTTGTACACAGTAGGCCACCATAGCCCTGTGAGAAGTATCTTCCATGCAATTGTGTCTAGCCCCATATGTCTGCCCGTTGACGCATCATTGCAGGATTTAGTCAAGTCCCATCTTGTATAGTAGCCCGTTGATCAACTGTAATGTTTGACTTCTCAGTACGAGTTTCCTTCTCTCATTTGGTTACATTTCTTTAGGGAATTGACCCGTTCAAAGATACTCTCCAATACTTGTGTATCAAGATGGAAGTACAGTGATCTGAAACAATTGTGCGTCCAAAAATTCATCATTGACTCCCTTCGGTGGTTCCCTTGACTTGATTCTAGAGAGGTGATCTACGCTCACGTGGCTTTCTTTGAGATGTACTACAATCTTAAACGTGAATTCCTATAGGAGAATTAACCATCTATTTATCCGTCCCTGGATGATTGGTTTAACCATCTATTCATCCGTCCCTGGATGATTGGTTTAGTCACCAAATATAGCAAAGCTTGATTGTCTATGTAGAACACGAACAAGATTGCTAGTAAGTAGTGCCTGAACTTCTGTACAACATACATCATTCCAAGAGCTTCCCTCTCAGCCATGATGTAGTTCTTTTCTACTTTCGACAAGAGTCTACTTGCAAAGTAAAATGGGTGGCCTAATCCATGATCACCTATCTATGCGAGTGTTGCTCCAATTGCAAAATTTGATGCATCAACATGTACGTGGAACTCCTTGTCCCAATTTGGGTAAGCCAAAATAGGTGTTGCAACTAGTCTTGTTTTCAACTCCTAGAAGGCTTCACCCTATTATGCTTCCCACTTGTAGGGTTCCCCCTTCCAAGTTAGTTTGTCGAGAGGGGAAGACACTTTGGCAAAAAATTTAATAAACCTCCCGTAATACCCGGTGTGTCCCAGAATGATTTCACTTCGGTCATGTCCGTCGAAGGTGGCATTTCCAATATCACTCCCTTGTCTGGACTTGTCTTCAAGCCTACCTTGCACACTATGTATCCCAACGGTTTTCCTTGGGGCACCATGAATTTGCACTTCTTAGGATTTAGTGCTAGTTGTGCGCGTCTACATCTCTCCATACACTCCTTGAGTGCGGTGAAGTGTTTTTCCTTTGCGCTGAAAACTAACCAATCATCCATGAAAGCCTTGAAGTTGCCTACTGACATCTTGTCAAAGATGTGCAGGATTATCCTTTGAAAGGTTGTCAGTGTGTTGCACAGACCGAACGACATCTGATTGTAGGTGTAAACTCCCTCTTCCACCACAAAGGTTTTTTTCAGCTTGTCCTCCTCGGTGATGGATATCTAATTGTAGTTAGAGAATCCAGCCATGAACGAGTATATTTCGTGCCTGGCCACTTCCTCCAAAACACTATCAATGAATGGTATTGGGAATGGATCCTTAATTGTCGCTATGTTCAAACAACGGAAATCCACACATATTCTTATTTGACCGGTATCCTTTTTTAGTAAGATTACAATTGGAGACAACCACTCACTTGTCTATACTTGAAAGATAATGCCTACATCGAGCATTCAATTAATCTCATCCTTGACCCGTGCAGCATAGTTTTTATTCATCCGATATGGTTGCTTTCGTACAAGCACCAGTGGACATAATTCTGGTGGCACTCCCTTTGGATCTTTGTATGTCCATGCAAAAACATCCTTGTACTCCATTAATATTTTGAATGTTGTCACTTTCAATACAGGATTCCAGTCATCTCCCACAAAAATGTTTTTTTGGTTGGCCCCGTCCCCTACGTTCACAGTCTTTACTGAAGGTTTTTCCTAGTTAATGGATTTCTCTTCGTTGAATATGTGAGCGGGTGTTTCATCTATCAATGCCTCCCCTTCCTTGAATTCTCTATATTCTGTCAGGAACTCGTCTTTTTCATCCTCCTTATTTCCTTCTTCCACCCCTAACATGTGACAACTTGGGAAGAGTTCACAGTGCTCCATTTTCCAATGGAGTAGACCATTCAATGAGTCCAAGTCGTTGTCATCAGATTCTCCTAGTTTCAGGATTCTTTCTTCATTGGGTTCCATCATTTTCTATCTTTCGTTGTCTCACTCTTCGCGTTCGGAGGCTGACAAGGATCACGTCTTCTCCCACCGTCTAGTTGTGCAAGTCAATTATGAACCTGCGACCCCCTCTTTCCATCGAAAGAGTTCCTTTTTTAGTATGTTTCACTTTTGCCTGTACTAGCCAACCCCTTCTGAGGATGGCCTCGTAGCCCTTCTTTGTCAACGGAATGACCACAAAGTAGAGTAGGAAGGGTCGTGTCCCGATTGTTATAGTCTGCACCATTAAAGTCCCAATGGGTTCGATTTAGTATTGGTCAGTGCTAAGCAATTGGAATGTAGGCGGCCATAGGATTGGCTGTCCTAACTTCTTCCACGTTTCCTCAAGTAATACATTTACACCAAATCCTCCATCCACAATGGTATCTGTCAAGATGGTTCCGAGGATACTCATCTCTACCACAGCAGGGCATCTTCCTGTGTTTAGTGCGAGTAACATTGGGTCTATCGTGGGGGCTTTGATTCCACCATGGGTGTTCTTCCCTAACCCATCTATTGTCTTTGGGGATAGTGTCATGTTTAGGATTGTTGCTCTTAGTAGTGGCATTGCAAGAAGAAGGTCGTTTAATTTCATAGGAACCTTAGCTTGCATTACCTGTCGTATAATGTTTTGTTCCACCTGGGTCCTCCTTGAGGTCCCATAGTGTCATTCATTTGCATTCTTTCGACCATCATCTCCTTTTCTATTTTTGCTTTTTCCTGGTGCATCCTTCTCTTCTCTTCAAGATCTGGGTATGTCGCCTCTTCCACTTGTGCGCGCATGACTATTAATAAATCTTCCTCACTTCTTTCTATAGTCAATAGGTTCACCCCAGGCTTGGGACATTTCGAGTCATCATGGTCTCCAGGACCATACCATCTTCACAATAACTACGGTGTTCCCTTTGTGGTACAATCTCTTGCAACGTGGTCCCATAGGTTGCACGCGCGACATTGTATCATTAGTCGTTCGATTGGATCATAATGTATTCGACTGCAACCCCTATTATTGTTGTTTTTGTTATTGTCATTGCCTCCTCTTCCGCGTCAATTGTTGTTTCGATGCCCTCCTAAAGTTGTCGCATCATTGTTTGTATTTGTTCCCGTAGCTCCCGAGGCGGACACTTCTTGCGTCAATAGCACTTGCTAGTGACCTTTTATTTCATATTGAACAGAAATTCTTTGGAGGAATGTTCGGCAATCTCGCAGATATCGCAAAACTAGTTCTTGGGGCAAGCGCCCTTTGTATGGCCTTCCTCCTTGCAGTCTGTACACCATAGTTCCCCTTCTATGTTTTTCTTCCTATTTTTTAATTTTTTCATCATACGCAGCATATCTTTTGTAGTGCTCGAATCTTTTTATTCAATTCTTCATCGTTGCTTTTGGAGGATGAATCTTCCAAATCAGAGGATTTGTTCTTATTTTTCCCTGTTTTGTCTTCGCTTTCTAAGTCCATTACCCGGTTATATGCCTCAATGTTTGATGTAGGAAGTACTATTTTCATCTTCTTTCGAAATGTTGGCCGTGGCCCTTCGACAAACCTTTGTTTCTTTAACCCATTAGCTAGTGGGCTTTCCATTTTCCCCACCAGCTCCTTCAATCTCCTTGCGTATCCATGGACTGTCTCATTCTTCTCTTGCTTTGTACTATAGATTTCCGCTACAATCTCATTTCCATCCCTTGGTAGTCGAAATTCTGCTGTAAATTATTTCTTTAGTTCCGCCCATGTGGCCACCTTCGTTTGGTCAATGTCTAAAAACCAATCAATTGCTACACCTCTTAGGGTAGTTGGAAACTGACGGATCCAATCATCCTCATCCATTACGCCATTCGCAGTCCATATCATTTCACATGTTTTATAGTGTCAAACTAAGTCGACCGTAAGAAACTAACGGATCTAGTCATCCTCGTCTGTCATGCCATTTGTAGTCCATATTGTTTCACACGTTTTATAGTGTCAAACTGTGCCGACCATCACGTCGCTAATAAATTTAGGCAGTTTCTCCTTTGGCCCTGTCATCCTTAGCTTCAACCTTGTTCCCGCATTGTTCGGTATGCCTGCATTGTTCTATGCACCCGCATTGTTCTGCACAACCGCATTGGTATGTGTTGGTGTGATCGGTTCTTCTAAACGCCGAGTTGTTCGATAATCAAATTGGATTTGTTTCTCTGGTGTATCGAAGACGAAGAGTTCACTTCACACTCATGCTCCTTCGGCACCTCGAGCCATGCCGGTTCCTTCTCTTTTGTCTGGATTCTTCACCCTTGGCATATGCAACTTTGAGAATTCCTCCCTTGATTCTTCGATAAACCTTAGTCCTTGGAACTCTTCCCTCGTTTCTTCTATCTAGTCCTCTTGTGGACGGTTAGGCAAATGCACTCTATCAGGCAGTGCTCCCGTGGCACTATGGTCACCTTCACTGACACCCCCTTGGTACCCGTCGGCGAGCTGTTGAAGTCTATACCTTTGTTCTGCTTGTTGTGTGCAAATTAATGCTTCATGTGTTGCATGTACATCATCATTTCTTTAATTTTATTTCAATCCTTATTAAGTAAATTCAACATCAATCTTCAAAACACATATTTGATACCAGGTTCAACAGGCAATAGTGCCAAATGTTTACCACACAAGCTAAATGTAGATTTATTGTATTCAGATACTAGAATGTGATATAGCATAGGATAGTATTGTATTCATATAAGCAGAACATGTAGTAACGAGTACAACTATAATGATGATCCATAGTTCAATAGGATGATATACATATATATTCTGAAGGTGCGATTCAACCATCACACAACCTTTCGGGTACTAACTAATCTCATCAGCTTTGTTATATTTTTGCCGATAACAGCCACCAATAGGAACATGAATATTGAAATTTTGACAGCACCTCCCAGCTAACCCAGGATACTCAAGGACAAATTGTTGTTATCCATGATACCAAAAATATCCTGATCAAGGAAGCATCAAAAAAGATCAAATAAGGCAGATGTAATGAAAAGGAGGCAAAGGCACTACTACTCAGAATGCAACCCATGTGTTCAAACAACATTGACAATATAATCATCAACAGGAATTCTTTGGTAAGTGTCCTCTAGGATGATAAACAACATCCTAATCAATTCTTGAAATACTTTGGATAACCTTCCATCTTTCTCCATAAACCATTTGAACAGAGAGTGTTATAAAATAGTTGATTTTCTTTCAAACCAAGAGTTCAACCAAATGAGGAGCCCATTATAAGTGATGATGTTGATTGGTGGCAGTATCTTTGCAGTTTATGGAGTAAAAAGGTTGACGAGACTCTTCACCATCATAATCATTACGAATGCAATCAAGGATGGTGGAATTGGCAGTTCATAACATTTGATCTCTTCCATTGAGGAGGTACCCTCCATCAATTTGCATGCTAAAATGGCTTTAATTCTCTGCCAGTTTTCATTTCTGGCATTCTCAAAACAATCTTCTATTTTTTGAATTCTTGATGCTTTAATCCAAGGAGCCTCTACTTCAATTGAAAAAGAAACCTCCCTAGATGGCTTTCCTGGACGAAATTATGGAGGCTGCAATGATAAGGGCATTCTTCTTTCAGGAAAGTGATGCATTGGAATTGATTCGAATAATGTTGGGCACTGATTTCATTGAAGGGGTAGAAAGACACTGGGTAAACTCTCTCATATCCTCAATGTTTATAAGCAATGTGCCTAGTATCACAGGGGGCAAGGAATTGGGAAGTAATATTTCTGACACAAATTTTGGATTGGTGCGACTGAGGCAGTGGAGAAGAACACCTACTAATCTGTCTCCTCTTCTTTCCACTGGCCATTAGTACAGGGCTTTGGGATCAAATGGAACTGTCGGAGGAATAGAATGAAAACTGGAGTCTCTAATAAAGGAGATGGCTATCATTCAGTTCTTTCTTAGGACTGATGATTTTGCTTTTCCCAAATCCCATCAGTGAAAGTGATCAAAGTATACAGAACGGATAAAATTCACAATTCTTTAGAAGTGATGTAAACTAGAAAAGCCAGCGAAAGCGATAAAATTTCTGCAGCATCACGCTGGCTTCGTCAAGCAAATAGATGTTACCTATGGATCTGAATTTACAAAATGTGACAGCCATTCATCAGCTCTGTTTAATAAGTTTCTACTGTATGGGAAGGTAACAGAACATTAGGTTTCCATGAGCAACATACCTTGGAGTAGACCAGTGTATATCTACTTTTTATAATGGTTGGTTGAATAAATATTGTATTATGGTTTAAACTTTATATTATCAGGATCAGTCTACATAGCCATGTATTATACCAAACGGTCATACAATGTTGGAAATATCTGATATCCTCACAAGTCTCCACAGCAGGAATTTAATAAATTTCTCATAAAGTTAATTAGAATGTGAGAGGACCCTTACTCCTCACTTGAATGATAAAAAACTCAAGTCAAGGATGGAATAACCAGAAAATTTGTTAATAATATGGAACAACAATTCCAAAGGCTCAAAAAGAAAAACTACTGACGTGTTCTTCGTAGTTGGACTATGGAAACTATTCAAAACAGGCTACAATTTGACCCTAAAGATGGAGGCAACACATTTTCGTTTGGAGTGGACCAAAAGTTGTCAAAGTTTGCATAATCAAACCACAAAATATATGCCAAGTATAAACATTCACACCAAGTATATTCACATCCTGACAATCAAGATCATTGCCTCTTTCAGCTCCCATATAAACACTGCTAACTATAAGTATAATTGAGCAGAAATTCATGCAAACAGAAAAAGTTGATACAAAGATACTAAAATCAAATTTGCTCCTGAGATCTCCCTTGGTCATTCTGATTGGTTATTAGAGGCCAAGAAAAAGGGGAAAAGAAAAATAACTCCTTCAAACAAAAGGTGCTTCTATCTAGTAACTCCAAGGATCCCTCTGATGATTGACTTAACAGGGTGCTAGGAAAAACTCATTGCAAGGGCAGATTAACCAGACGTGCAGCTAATTATGTAGAGCAAGAATTTGTCTCAATTTCATAAGTTCAAAGATAGAAGTTAATAAAATGCTATACTCAGTATGACTCTATCCACCATCAAATTAAACTGAACCTATGAAGGGAGGTAACTTCTTCCAAACCAGTCAAAATAGCTTTTATGCATCGTCGCATGGAAAAAAATATGGTCAGAAGAAGCAATCACAGAGTCCAGCCGCATCCTGATAATTAAAATCATTGTGTACTTCAGCAACTGTCTACATTACTTGAGAAAAGCTCTTGCATGAGTACAAGAATCTGGATAAGACATTCAAACTTCGGCTGAAATTTTTGCTTGACCTAGCAAAAATCTGGTTGGGTTGTTCATAAGTTTTCAGTGTTTCCTATTAATGTAATGTTACGTAGGATCACAGTTTACAACATATGTGCTGTTGCAGGAACAATAATTTTCTGTATTTTGGAGAGAGGTTCCATGTTGGAAACAGGCTGCAGATCAAACCTGTGCCAGTGATGGTAAACTCCCCAAGGTTCTGGGGTATTGCCATCACTATCTATGTTAGTTGAAATAGAATGACCTCTCTACATATCCCCTTGTAAGGAGTATTGAAACAAAACAAGTTGAGCCTTTAAACATTTAAGAAACAAAATGATCTAAAAAACTTTAATTATTATTTTTATAAGCCAAAAGAATCCAACTTGTTAATGGAACTCCAAAATAAATTATAAAATCACTAAAAAATTCTTCTAAGACCCCAAATATAAAATCAATAAAGTTATACAATAACCTACCACTAGCTTTGTAAACAACTCCACATTGTAAGGACAAATCCATCATCAATGCATTCAATGCCGATCCAGATAAATATAACAGAAATGCCAGTAAATTGAAAAACATACAAGTGACTCGTAAAGCAATGTTTTGTGGTATTTCACACGAATAATCTTACACCAAATTAATGTCTTCCAAATTACTATTTCTTTTAGCATCGACCACCAAAATTGCCTTTACTTGTTTATGGTAAGTGCTTTCATATATAACATTTAGACACAATATTTAATATACTTACTCTAAACATAATTGTTGTCCACCTCAGGAGCGGGAACGAATATGAACAATGACATGGCAACCTCAGGAGGCTACCGAAACAAAACCGATGCAAACAAGGTGGCAACAACAATAATGGGGCTCAAAGCCGAATACATTACAATCCGAGTGGATGGCCAATGATACAATGTCGTGCATGCAACCTCTGGGGCCACTTCGCTAGAGACTTTACTACGAAGGGAACACCGCATCTATTGTGCAAATGGTGTGGCCCTAGAGACCATGAGGATTCAAAATCCCCTAAGCTCGGGGTGAACCTGTTAAGTATAGAAACATGTGATGAGGAGACATTAGTCATCACTCGCGCGCAAGTGAAAATGTATCTAGATTCGGAAGGGGAAAAGAAAAGGTTGTAACAAGCGCGAGCAGAATTAGAAAAAGAAATGGAGGCTGAAAAATCGCAAACAAAGGACACTACTGCACCTCAAGGAGGAACCAAGTAGAACAAAATATCATATAGAAGGTAATGCAAGTTGAGGTTCCCATGAAGCTGAATGACCTTACAATGCCTCAGTTACTGACTGCAATACTGAACATGACACCATCTCCAAAGGCGATGGAAGAGCCAGGAAAAGACGCACAAGGTGGAAGTGGAACAACCGCAGCAGACCCAATGCTACTTGCGCTCACCACAGGAAGACACCCCACAGTAGTGGAGATGGGTATTCTTGGAACCATCCTCACAGACACCATCATAGATGAAGGGTCAAGAGAGAATGTATTGTTGTAAGAAACATGGAAGAAGTTGGGGCAATCTACATTATGGCTAACTACATTCCAGCTGCTCACCACCGATCAACATGGGCTCAAACCCCTAGGGACCCTAATAGCACAACCTGTAATGATCGCGACACAACCATTCTTACTGGACTTCGTGGTCATACCGTTGAAAACAAAAGGGTACGGCACCATCCTTGGATGGGGCTGGCTAGTACATGCGAAAGTAAAACACAAATGGAAAAGAATACTCTGTCCATGGAAGGCAAAGGTCAGAGATTTGTAACTGACCTACATGCATAGATGGTAGGAGAGGAGGTAACATTATCAAATTCCAAAGGCGAAGGAAATGGTGAAGGGAAGAAACGAATGGAACCCAATGAAGAAGAAATCCCGAGACTGGAAGGAGGGTCCAATGATGACAACCTGGATTCGGTAAATAGCCTACTCCATTAGCAAATGGAGGACTATGAGCTCTTTCTGAGCTGCCAGATATTAGGGGTCGAGGATGGAAATAAAGGAGAGTAAAATGAATTTCCGAAGCAATATAGAGAAGTGAAGGAAGGAGAGGTGCAGATAGATGCAACACCTACGCATACATTTAGTGAAGATAAGCCTATTAAAAATGAAGAACCCACAATAAAGATGATGAACTTAGGGGAAAAGGCTAACCCAAATAATATATTTGTGGGAGATGATTGGAATCCAGTTCTGAAAGCGGCAGCATTTAAAATATTTATGAACATAAGGATGTTTTCGCGTGGACGTATAAAGACCTGAGAGGGGTATTGTCAAAATTATGTGGCCAACGTATCCCACTGATGGAAGGAGCAATACCCGTATGGAAGCGACTATACCGGATGAACAAAAATTATGCCGCATAGGTTACAGATGAAATTAATTGGATGCTTGAGGCAAACATTATTTTTAGGGTACAAACGAGTGAGTGGGTATCCCCAATTGTGATATCTCTGAAAAAAGATACCACTCAAATAAGGATATGTGTAGACTTTCGATGTTTGAATGCAGTAACAATTAAGGATTCGTTCCTGATACCGTTCACTGACAGTATTTTGGAAGAAGTGGCAGGGCATGAAATTTATTTATTCATGGATGGATTCTCCAGATACAACCAGATATCTATTGCAGAAGAAGATAGGCTCAAAACAACCTTCAAAGTAAAAGACGGAGTATATGCCTACAACAAAATGTCATTTGGCCTGTGCAATGCCCTGACAAATTTTCAAAGAACTATCCTACACATCTTCGACAAGATGTCAATTGGAAACTTCAAGGCATTTTTGGACGATTGGTCAGTTTTTAGTGTGGAGGACAAGCATCTGACCGCACTCAAAGAATGCATGGAAAGATGTAGACGAGCAAGACTATCACTAAATACAAAGAAGTGCAGATTTATTGTACCGCAAGGGAAACTATTGGGGCACATCGTATGCAAAGTAGGATTAAAGACTAACCCTGACAAAGTTCGGGTAATCCTAGAAATGCCACCTTCAACAGATGTGACTAGGGTAAAATCATTCCTGGGACACATAGGATACTACCAAAGGTTCATTAAGAGCTTTGCGAAAATATCTTACCTGCAAGACAAACTAACTTGCTAGGGAGAACCCTACAAATGGGATACAAAGCAGAATGAAGTCTTTGAGGGATTGAAAACACGCTTAGCCACAACACCTATTTTGGCTTATCCAAACTAGGACAAGGAGTTCCATGTACATGCCGACGCATCAAACTATGCAATCGAAGCAATGTTGGCACACACAAGTGATCACGGATTGAACCATTCAATATACTTTGCGAGTAGACTATTGTATAAGGCAGAAAAGAATTATAGTACAACAAAACGGGAGGCTCTCGAAATGGTGTACGTCGTGCTGAAGTTTAGACATTACCTATAGGCGACTCCATTCGTATTCTATGTAGATCATCAAGCCCTGCTATATCTCGTGAGCAAACCGATCGTCCAAGGACGAATAAGCAAATGGTTACTGTTGTTGCAAGAGTTTACATTTAAAATTGTGGTACAGCCTAGGAAAAGCCACGTAAGTGCAGATCATCTATCGAGGATCAAATCGATAGAACCTTCAAAGGGAGCCAACGATGATTTTCCCAATGCACAACTATTCCAAATTGTCGTACTACCATCTTGATACGCGAGTATTGGGGAATTTCTTTCAACGAGACAAGTTCCTAGGGAAATGCCACCAAGCGAGAGGAGGAAACTGGTGCTGATAAGTCAAACGTTTCAATTGATTATCGGGTTGCTATATAAGATGGGACCCTACTAGATCTTACAACAATGTGTTCTAGAGGAAGAAATAATGAAGGTATTGAAGTAAGCACACGAAGGACCTATAAGAGGGCATATGGGGCCAAATACAAGTACACGAAAGATACTTATGGCAGGGTTATGGTGGCCAACCGTGCACAATGCCAGGGAGTAGGTCATTGAATGTGATACATGTTAGAGGGTCGAGAAGCCACTAAAGAGGGATTTCATGCCTCTGAACCTTTCACACACGCAAGAACTATTTGAACATTAGGGGTTGGATTTTGTTGGAGTCCTCAAGGTGATCAAAACCCGAATATGCAGGTACATTGTTGTCGCAACGAAGTACCTTACGAAGTGGGTAGAAGCACGGGCCCTACCAAACAACTCTGAAATAAGCACAGCAAGATTCATCTACAAGTAGATCATCGCAAGGTATGGAATCCCACTACAGTTGACAAGCGACCATGGGGTACATTTTGTCAATCACGTCATCCAGCTACTAACCAAGAATTCAAAAGATACCATTCTCTATCGAGCCCATACTATCTTAGAGCAAACGGACAAGCGGAAGCCACAAACAAAATCTTGGTTGCAGTAATCTACAAATCTTGTGCAGTTGAAGGTGAGGATTGGGAGGAAAAGTTGCCATCAACATTATTGGCATACCATACCTCATACAAAGTCACCACGGGACAACAAGCCATTCCAACTGATGTATGGCCAAGAAGTCGTAGTACCAACAGAATTCATGGTACCAAGTTTGCGAATACCGATCGGAAACAAGTTGGGAGATATGGAAAGTCTTAGGGAAAGATTGCACAACTTGAATAAACTTGAAGAATGACAATTACAAGCACAATGGGCTACCGAAGTTTTACATTGCAGACACAAGGTATGGCACAACAAGCACTTGAAACTAAACAAGTTCTAGCTAGGTCAATTAGTTTTAAAATATAATGGGCGCAACGAAATCAAACTAGGCAAATTCAAGGTGAAATGGGTCAGGTAATATAAAATTCGTGAAGTGGGCGATAATGGAGCAACAAAGCTATGGATGCTGGACGGAAATAGGTGACGGATATAGTAAATGGGTCAAAGTTAGAAATCTACCATGAAAGAAAAAAGGTTTCGGGAGAAAAGGAGACTCCCCCGAATGAATAACTCAAAGGCAGTATAAAAAAATAATAAATAGTAGTAAACTATATATATATATATATATATATAAGAATAATAAATAAAAATAGTTAATTATAATAAGTATATGCAAAAGAGAACAACAGGAAATAAAAAGTGAAACCACTCACCGTACGGAAATGAGAACATCACCATACAGAGAGGCTTGAAGAGACAAGTTTACTGTATGGTCATAAGGCCCAGAAGGAAATAAAAGTAAAATCTGCATACTGTACGGCCCCAGAAAGAGATAAAGAGCAAAAGGAGATAAAACGAGTACCATATAGCTAGTGTAAGAAGGAGCAATGGGAGCAATGAACACACCGTGCGGCTAGTGTAAGGAGCAATGGGAGTAATGAACACACCGTACGACCATTGCAAGGAGGAGCAATGAACATATCGTACGGCTAGCCCAAGAAAGGAAGAAAACACCACAGATAGCCACAAACACTATGTAGCCACCATCACATATACATCGTACCGACACAAAAGATAAGGTAAATAGACACCATATGGAATTAAAGATACAGAATATGAGACATACGACAGGAAGATACCGTACAGTCAAAAAAGAGTTGCTAACAGGGCACCAATACATACCATATGGTCAGACGGCCATGGAGAGCCAAAGGATAGACTAGAGAAGATAGAACTGGAAGCAAACTAACATACGGACTGGGGAAGAGCGGATAAGGAAGGAAAGATGGATATCGTACGACCACAAGAAGGATGTTGTACGGCCACGAGAAGGGAAGTTAAAGGGTGTTATAAGAACACTATACGGACACCAAATGGAAATTAAAGGCCACTGTATGGAATGGCAAGGTTATTTGGACCACCACATGGTATATTTAAGTATCAACATGAAGACAAGCACCGGGGAAAGTAAGTATTGAGGAGTGGGGAAACCACTTCACATATTGTGGCTATCCCACCACAAGCAAGAACCATACAGTACTAGGACGTAAATGCTAGGAGAGCACACTATACTAATTTGGGAAACAATATTGTATGGAGTTGTATAAAGACATTTCCGAAGTCTGCTAAAAATTCCGACCATTTCAAAAAACCGTTTCTGGCAAAACAAAAGGAAGAACAGTCATGGAGAATGCAGGGAAGAGGGCTTGGAAGAAAAAATTAGAAAAGATTCATCCAGTAGCACAATGAACAAGAATGTAAAAGCTTTACCATTGGGAGGGCATATTGCATGAAGTACATGCAAAAAGAAGACAAGGGTGCAAATATAGCCGGCTACAACTACACACCTCACACCCTAGAATGTGACGTTTGAGGGCTTGAAAGGGCTAGAGTATAGGAAGTGATGGCAGGAGGCCTCGAATTACCATTTTGCGAAAGAAAGCATACGAAGGGCACAAGTGGAATGGGCGTTGCGAATGCCAATATTTTGCATTCGTGACTTCGAGGGTTTTCTCCATACCATGCTAGAGAACTATGACCCATTTTCGCAAACAAGTTCATTTTCGTCTGGGTCAAAACCACGTGATATCTTTTAGAGCAGTAGGTTTCACAAGGGTGTTCGACATACCAAGTCATGCACAGGGAGGGAAAAAAATTAACAAGCCAAAAGAATTAAGTCGAGAAGTGAAGGCACAACTGGTAGAAATGGTGTGTGGCAAACGGCCTCAGGCAGAAAACAAAGCCCTAAGGGATACTTTGAAGGGAAGAGGATTGAAGAAATCTGATATACAAGGACACTGGCGTTGCCTGATGGACCTAGTAAAAAGTAGACTCACTGGATTGAGTAGGGCACCAGATATCTCATTCTTACAGGTGAGCATGATTGGCAAAGTATATGACTAGGCATCTTTATTGGCAGAGCGCACACATGAGTTCATGACATTACAGCACAAAACATTCTATATGCCACACTACGCCATTGGTCTACTTCTCGATGCCACAGCACGAATGATACCTGTTGAAAGACTGGAGATCAAGCCAGATCAGATAGAACCAGGGGAGCCTCCAATCATGCAATGGAAGCACCTTGATACTCCAGGAGGGCAGAAGGCCATCGGACAAAAGAGGCTACGACAAGAGGTAGAGAGCTTAGAGCATGGGAACATTGATAGTGGGAGGTAGGACACATCCTCTGAAGACACCAACAACTCGGAGGAGGAAGTGGAGGACGAGGAGGATGATGAGGACATTGAGGTTATCACAACACCACCACTATTATTTCCAAGGTCCCTCGCAACTACATCACTCTCACTTAGTCCAGAAGGTGTTCACATTCCAAGAATTGGACAGTTTAGGCAAACTGTGGTTATGACACTAGCCAAACTAGCAGCGCGACCAGCATCCCAGCCATCAATACAACCAGCATTAGCACCTCCAGGAGTGGTTGAGCCTTCAGTTGACCAAGAGGCTTTGCCAGCTACAGTCCTAGTTCTACCAGAGATAGGGGCTGAGACACATACAACCGCAGTTATACCCAATGATGAGGCAAGGACACAACAGGGAGTGATGGAGGTACCTACACAAGCGAAAGCAATCGGTTTGAGGACAATCAGAGTTCACTTAGATGTAGTGGGATCCGATGTAGTAGTGACGACAGACGATGCATTCTTGTCCAGTGAGGATGTTGTAGCCGAGGACTTAAGTGAGCAGGAGCTGAATGGGTATTTGGGTAGAAGGTGATGGAGCCTAAATTTCCAATGTGAGCATATGTCCTCAACAAGGACCATGACAGCATTGCAAACAAAGCCCGCCAATGAAGAAAATGTGTAGAACATTGGAAAAACGTGAAATATGGGATGCTTATAATGTTAAGGCACAAACATTCAAAACAGCCATTGGGGTAGCCTATATGTTTCTGAGGATTGATGATATTGTGAGCGGCATAAAGAAAAAAAACAACCTCAAGGTGTAAATCTCTTGAGAGTGGGAACTCCTTTATCTAATACGGAAAACAAGGCAGAAGCACAATTAGATGAAAAGGTTTCACGGCAGGTAGATCCTTCAACAGATGTTGAGCGCAAGGTAGAGCTACAACCAGAACTATTTTGCTTTAGGATTTCAATGGACACATCTGAAATGTGTGATGAGGAGGAAGCTCAATAGTTTGTAAAACAAGCCTCCAACTCGCTGAGGGAAATAGCCTCCCAGAGGGTGTATGTAAAATGCTTGTGGTATGAAGGTCCTATTCCCCCAGGTAGTAATGGTGCTCCATCAGTGTCTTCTGTGGTAAAGAAGATAAAAGGACGATGGGAAGAATTTGGATAGAATTCAAGACCATACTGGAGTAATCATAAGCATGGTTCTTAGTAACAAGGCCATTAGTGTGGCACAATTTGGCAAAGCAGATCTTCCTGGTAGAGTAATAGGTGTATGTATCAGATGTATATGAAGAAGAGGAGTTTGTGAAGCATCGAAGAAGATTCAACAACTGCTAGGTTTGGCAGGAGACTATTTTATGAAGGAAACAAATGTGGAGGCCAAAGAGAAAGCTATTTATCCTGATTCAATGCATAACCACAGTCAACTGGCGCTATGAAGAGAAGTTTTGTAGCTAGGGCAGGAGTACAAGGTCCTACAACAACCATTATATCCTTCTTTTGAAAAACCAGATCACAAGTTTATGGATGGGTATTTGCACAGGGAAGTTCCAGATTCTCATATATCAAGGCGACCACTATATAGAGAAACATATGAGGAGGATTTCTATAAGAATAATGGCGATATTCAAGGAAGATTGGGCCACCAGTGCATATCGTGCCCGACCAAGGAGGGATGTTTTAGCGTGAGTAAGAGGCATCGAGTTCCCTTCGAACACCTTGTTATCATGAATAATACATGTCATGCGATTATATTACAAAAATGTTGCCGGGAGTTTTGCGTTGAACGCCTACAGGAATAATTAATTAAAGGCACAATATGTTTTAAATAATTAAAGTCTTTAACAAAAATCTTGTTTAAAGCTACGAACATGTTGGAGGAATGAATCGATGACGTCAATTTGAAAGGTCTATTCACTGATCTCACCCGACATCTCGCAAAAGCAAAAAGCTGATTCTGAAGTGTGAAGGCAGAGAAGAAACCAACGGCTAGAGGAACACGTCCTGCACAACAGAATGTTTTCGAATGCACATAACCGATGATGAAATATTTACAAATATAAAGATTTATGTTTGATTCGTAAAAAGGAAAATAATAGATGCACAACAAAATATTTATTAAAAGATTAAAGTCATTAGAAGTCGTAGCTACGACTATGTTAGAGTAGGATTATTTAAATAAAGAGGTGCAATTGGGCAAAATAAAAGTCACGACTTTAGAACAAGATAGGATATAAATGAGTTTATTATTTTAGATAAGATGATTGTAAGATTCAGAAGATATATCCTAACACATTTATTCTCTTAGGAGAAAAGTATTTCTATTTTTGTATGGAGGAATAAGGGGTCTATTATGATTTTATAATATAAAGTCCATTATTTTATTTTTTAAATAAAATAAAAATGTCTTTTGTTTATTTCTAAATGGCATGGAGATTTAAATTGCAGGCGAATCGTCCTTCATAATTATATTTTAGAATTATGTATATGATTTTGATATCAGATAAGTCGACATAGTCAATTAGCATTTTAGATTTTATCATCATAGGTGTTGTGAAATATTTAATTGTTTCCGCATCTGTGTCCAATTTGTCTCCCTAAAGAGTTAAAATTCAATCTGGACTAATTTAAGATTGCATTACAATTGGTCTGTCGCATCTGGATTATTAAAATTGTTGGCAGTATAAGTACATTAAACATTATGAAGTTGTACATAAAAGTTCACCGAAGTTGAATCTATCGCCCGAATGAGCAAAGGCACTGGTCTTTTTATTGAAGTCAGAAAATCAATATATTCCTTCTGCAAGCATCATTTCCATTATTTACAAAATTTATGCAAAACATTCAATTATCAAATATTCAACATCTAGTTTCAGTTTCGTTGAGTTCGAGGACCTTGCTAGTCGAAGAACTCCAAGTTTAAATTCGCTATAGAAAAGCTCGAAACCAAGTGATCAAGTTCGAGGTGAAGGTTTACCCGCCTGGATCTAGCGGAGCCCGAAGTGCAGGGGAATCTGAGCGATTTCCATTCGTTGGCCAAAATTTGATTGAGAGATCCTATCGGAGAAGTGGCAGGCTCTTGGATTTCCAATTTGCGGTTTTGATAACCAACAGAAGGTTCGACATTAGACCAGTAGTGCCAACACTTATCACTATCTCACCCATGAGAGAGGTACTTGAAGTGACAAATCCTCTAGCCCTGGTAGAGAGTCATCCTACTGTCATAGTGGAGCCACCACCACCCCCACCTCCGACAAAGAGCATGACTGAGAGGATTGAGTGGATGTCGAAAGCGATAAGAGACAGCAATGGCCACAGAGCCCACCACGCCATCTGACCCTTTGCCAACTATAGAGGAGGATATGGAGACATACTTAGCAGATGTACTGACTCAAGGTAGATGAGTAGTAGTCTCAGCACAAAGACGTGCCTTGGAGTCAGTAGTACAGGAGTTGGAGCTGGTCTTGGCATTTATGAGGGTTGGTTGTCCAGAGGCCTTCTCCATACGTTTTGAGACAAGAGGATGGTCGAGCATAAAGACCCCAGAGATGTGGGAGGAGTGAAAAACTAAGCCTATGGTGGAGAACAGAGTCGAGCAAGTCACACATGGGATAGTATAAGTGTATTGGGAGGTGTACTATGCCCTGCGCAAGAGTGAGGCAAATCAAGTTGTAGCAGTAAGAGCTTTGGGGGAGACAGCTACCAGACTAGCCTTAGTACAAGTGAATTTGGCCACCTAGCAAGCAGCTTGGGAAAAGGAGCACACAATACTCATTGCTAAGAAGGCAGCAGTTGTATCTCAATTAGGGGATGCAAAGAAAGAATTAGTTACAAAGGAAGTGGAGCTCCGAAGGATAGCCGACATGATGAAGAGGGCACTCTAACTACAAATGCAAGCTAAACTGAATTTGGACACTCGAAAGCAACAGGTGCATGAGTTGCGGGCGTAACTGAATGAGCTAAGGACACAAAAGACGTCTACCACACCAAGAACGCATCCCTCTTCTTCTTAACTTGTTATGAGTCTTGATATAATTAGTAGTTTGAGTCATATTTTGAATTTTGATGTATAAGTTGTCTCTATTTTTTTTTTTGGGGGGGGGGGAATGATGTTGTCGGTAAAAACTATATTGTAGCCGACAGGTTGAGTTGGTATCTGAAAGGTTGCATAACGGTTGAGTCACCCCTTCAAGAAGTATATGTACATTGTCTAAATGGCTTATGAATCATCATTGTAATTGGAATGGCATATCTGCTTATATGAATAAAGTATTTGTTCTATGTTACATTCTAATCTATTAATGTGATAAGTATCTGTTTACTTTGTACGGTAAATAATAACTCTATTCTCTTTATTCATAAAATAAATCTTGTGTTAAATAGATTTAGATTTTTATTTTAATGTTACTAAAACGTTTGTTGTGATTTAGGATTTATCTTTCTTTTTCTTGCAAATGCTTATATAAAACAATGTAATACTGACGCTTGGGTATGCCGAGATGTTTGAACGAGTTTCAAGGACAAGGGGACAAATGGCCTCAATTCCGAGACAGCTGGGGAACAACAGCCAAGGGTGTTGTATACTATACATATAGAACTTGAAATGCTCGTTATGAAATGATGTTTTAGTAGAACATGCCAAATCAAAATACTTGAACATAGCAAAACTGCAACACAAACCAGAACCATTGCACATTCAACATAGTAACATAGTAAATACCCAATAGCAACATTCAAAAATAAAAATTCAAGTACCCATCCCAGTAGGAGCATGGGTTGTAGAATTGTGAAGGTGGGGATACTTGGGTTCTCCAAGTACCCGACACAGGGACATCCCGGGATGGGAACTTTGAGGTTCATTTTTATTTTTATTTTTTGGGAAGAAGGGGGGGCGGGGGGGGGGGGGGGGTACGAGTCCCCAAGTTTCACTGATATAAAATCTGTTTTCTAACAATCTTATTGCACTGATACTGATAGGCAATAATGTGCAAATTTAAATTGTGATATTGCTATCAAGATTCAACTGTATAGTTTTTTTAGTCAAACTCATTGACCCATGTTTCATGAGTAGTGGCTCCCACTAGCCCATCTCTCATGAAAATGAATGGAACACATAGCACTCATTGCATCTAGGTGATGCTCATAGAGGTGAAGCATCAAGACTTCCTGGAAGGTCACCCATCCCAGCACTACTCCAAACTTAAAATTTATTATTTATCCTACACTAAATAGTACTAGGTGATATTATGCAAATTTTATTTGCTTTTTTATACTTCTATTCTCTTAATATTTCTTGAAATTCTAATTCTATTAACTAACTTTGTTACTAAAGAAGAATAACTTATAAACTTCAAATTTCTTACTCTATGATAAAAAATAACAAATGATATTTGTAAATTTTATTGATTTTTGTTAGTGTAATTAAATATTCACTAATTACACTTTACTTAAACTACTTAGGATACTGCATTGTATCGTAGTTTGTCATTGAGATACTTTGAAGTTTGTACTTGAATTATGCACATGGTGTTGGATAATTCCACTTTAGGTGGTGATAGTTGTCATCTTAATCCACCTTTAATGCTCATATCACATTATCATCTTCATCATGACACATACGTCATTGCATAATGAAGGACGATCCACCTTTGTTAGACATGTAATTCCACCTTGTGTAGGCGATAGGCTATCTTCTCCTCATAACTGTTTCTTATCGCCTTGCCTGTATATGCAGGCCTATCATGTACGATTGAGATTAATCCATTGATGTAAATTATCAATAATATCATTCTTGCATCATAATGCAATTATCTTGTCTATCTCTTGTAGAAGTTACTTATTCTTTCATTATTATGCAAGTAATTGGTAAATTATTTGATGCATTAACAATGAGCCCCACCAAGAATCTGCAATCGAAAAAGTTTTCCAACTTGCTCTGAAGAGTCGAAACCCTAGTTGAAAAATGTCTAAGTCCTAGGCAGCCATAAAAGCTCAAAAAAAGGAATTGCAGAAAAACTAGATTGTGGTTGGCAGAAGCCCGTCAAGCACAAAACATAGGAACACTCTAGCAAGAAACGACCAAAGTAGGGAAAATGGGGCCAGAAAAAAGCGAAGTCCTATCTGAAAAATGCAAACAACCAAAGCAGAAAATCGCGTCCAAACATACATAGGTTAGAGATGCACCAAACCCCAAACTAGTCACTGTCGAAACTTGCAACCAGAAACCAACAAATTGGCACCAGAGACAAAAACGCAACCAGAAATGGAGGAAAATCGTGCCAAAATGGCCCTCTAAATAACCGTGCCTCAGATCGAAATATACACAAACCCTAGTTGAGTATTGCATATGGCACCAAGAAAAATAACAACTGAATCCACCCGGTGCCCAATACAACTAAATCGCTAAGAAACACTATTCGGATTCTTTAAAAATTTTGATTTTTCCTACTCAAAACTTTTCCTGAAAAATTAATTTCAAAAAATTTAAGGCAAATAATTTCGTAAGAGATTATAAATTTTTCGAAAAAAGTTAAACTCGATTTGATACCATATTATGCAAGTAATTAATAAATTTTCGATGTATTAACAATGAGCAAAGACACTCAATAAATAAGCTTACATTTTTTTTCATTTTTTTTTATGGGTAATATCCTAAAGCCAAGGTTAATTATTATTATTTGTTGTAATTACTTATTATTATTTGTTTAGCTTGAGAAGATTCAAATCCAAGACCTCTTAGATAAGAGTCTCACAATTTACCATTGTGTTATAAGCTCTTGCATAATAAGCTTACAATATTTATAGATTAAGCAAGTTTCTAAAAAGAAACTACAGATAAAGATCAGAGATGATCCTATCACCTAAAATTACAATAAAGTACATCATTGAGCACTAAATAAATAATAAAACATTATTTTAATATTCATTTGATCCTTGAAGTGTCGTAGAGTCACCTAAAACTCTAACATGGTATCAGAGCTCTCAAGGTGTGAAGACATCTTCTCAAGAAGTGCAATTTTGGCTTGATTCAATTGTGCATGAAGAATTTGGCAATTTGGCCATCATCATTTCAAAATAGTCTATTTGAAGAAATTTGGGGTTTTGTATTTTGTGTCTTTCTATTGCTAGTCAAAATTAGAGAAAGTTGGTGCAAATCAGAGGTTGGCATCATATTAAGGAAGTCGCAAAGTCGCCTAAAACTCTAACATGGTTTTAGAACTCTCAAGGTGTGAAGACCTCTTCTCAAGAAGTGCAATCTTGGCTTGATTCAATTGCGGGTGAAGAATTTGGCAATTTGGGCATCGTCATTGCAAAATAGTCTATTTGAAGAAAGTTGGGGTTCTGTATTTTGTGCCTTTTTATTGCTAGTCAAAATTAGAGCAGGCTGGTGCAAATTAGAGGTTCGCATCATATTAAGGAGGTCCAAAAACCCCTAAATCAACTTTTTCGGATATCTAATGCCAAATCTAGAGCCATTTGAGTTTTGGAGGTCTCGCAGTGACAATTCAGAAAAAATAATTTCAAGGGCAAATTTCAAACAGCAATATCTCAATCATCCAAACTTCGTTTTTTGAGCAATATTTTTTGTTTGTGGATAAAATTTCACGACCTACACAATGGTGTAGGTGATTTTGGGTCTATTTCTGAGTTTTTCTAAAAATAGCAAATTCCATTTTTTGCAACATCCAAGGCCTTGCATGAGCTCATATGAACTCCTTACTTGGTGCAATTTTTTGAAAGTGCATAATTTTTATTATATTTTCCAGATCAGATATCTATTTTCAATGGTTGTGATCCAAAATTGTGCTTGCATAATTTGACTTAGTTTTGCAATTGTAGTATGAGGTCATTTGCATAGTGATCTAAGTCTGCTATAGCCTAATTGTGGGGTATTATCATTTGTGATCTCAATTTGTAATGTGAGGAGTGTACCATTGATGTAATCATGGGTTATGAAACACATTTTGCGGTAATACTTTTGACTAGGGATAATTATGAGTCATGGGCAAAAGGAATAACCACACGTTGTAGATGGCTTAATGTCTTGCCTCATCTTTATGAACATTCATGAGTGAAAGTCATAGGGGAAGAAATATGTTTGGAGAGAACGGAACTGCTCATATTATAAATTTGATTAGTAGTAGCAGCATTTTGTGTCTCTTTAATGACATCTACCCCAAATTTAGAGGTTTTCAGTGCCCACATACAATTTGGACAATTATTTGGGAGATTTTTGGAGAACCACATGTTCCTCCTTTCTCAGATGATCCTACTTCAGATCATCTCACTCCACTTGATGATGCCGATAATATTCCCTATGATGGTGATTCCTTAGAGGAGATTGAAGAATTTGCAGTAATTGAGAGTAATGATAATCCAATGACTCCACTTACAACTTCTCCAATTAAGATCACACATTCATCTCTTGTTGGTAATTCCAAAGATTCGTTACAAGAGATATATATTTGTCTTCCGGATTGGGATTCATATTTGCTAGATATTGGTTCTTTGTTTGTCAAGTCCCACATTTCAGATTTGGGAGACATATTTGTGGGGGTTCCTCTTCTCTTTGATGACATTTTCATGGCAGTTGGAGATACTTCTTCACCTTCTTTGAAGATTGGAATTCCCAACTCTTCTTCTTCACTTGGTTTGTCAAATTTAATAGGTCAGTTTGATGATGTCATCAAATCTTTGTGCTTGGAGAGACCTATTCAGTCTTCAACGAATCATACAAGGAAACTGAATTCCTCATTCTTTGAAGAAGAAATGGATTGGCTACTTCATCATTTGATGTATTTATTTCTTCCTAAGGGGAGACATGTTGCTTGTAGGCATTGGATTCTCTTTTCGTTGCAGGTACTCCTCATTAACATTGGAACTTCTTCATTAGGGGGGTTATGATGTCTCCTATCATCCCTTTTATGGGGGGATCATTGCATGTATATATATGATGTATGTAGTCAATAGGGGCTTTTGAGTACTCCATGCATCTTGAGCGTTTTCATCTCTCTTTTTGAAAGAGGGTTTTTTCTATGAGGTTTTCTCTCTTTCTTTTCTTTATGAGAGATTGCATTTCATTTAATGTATTGCATATTGTACATGGGTACTTATCATGGCCTAGTAGACACGGCATATCTTGCATTGTGAGTTTAAGTGCATTCCCCTTTATGTGTGAGATCCACCTTTAGTGCACATATTACATTATCACCCTCATCATGATACATACTTCATTGCATAATGGAGGATGATCCATATTTGGTGGAGATGTGATTCCACCTTGTTTAGGTGATAGCTTATCTTTATGTCTTATCACCTTTCCAATAGAAGAAGGCCTATTGTGTACATTTGTGACCAAATCCAATAGTATCCAACAATATCATTCTTGCATCTTAATGCAATTGTCTTGTCAATCTCTTGTGGAAGTTATCCTGGTCTTCCATTTGATCATGGGGGTGTTGTAGAGTCACCTGAAACTCTTAATAATTTTTAAAATTTATTTATATTTCCTAACATGCACCTGCAAGTAAACCATAATATTTATGATCACTAATCAACTATATAGATATAAGTATAGATTAAAAAGAATGGTTCATATCATCAATATTTCTTAGCCTTTTGACATTCTCAGTGAGCTAAAAGATACTCAGACAAGTAGGAGAACAAGTAGAAAAATAAGGAATGCATTATCAAGATAAAAATAAGAAATTCAATATTTGAGACAATTAGATAGACAACATTATGACACCCTTACGAGTAATGATATTTAGCAAAATAATAGAAAAGATATAATAACAATTAGATTTACATTGCATAATTAAATAAAGACAAATTTGATTGTTGGGTAAAAAGATATATATTAATGATATGAAAATCTACGAACTAACCTGCCTTTTTTGGGTATGCATATGTGTAGGCAGTATGCAATTGCCCTCAATGCTCTTTAATCCATATAATGATATGTGTTTTGGTTAGTGTTGTGGGGTCTTCACGCGATTGCCCCATTGCAAATGGGGACCCCCTCTTTTGGCTTTCTAGTAGGTGTTAAGAACTTAGGATTCTAAGTAGACCTTAGTTTTGGTGGCAGATTCGAAATACCAGGACACTGAAATGATTTTGAGAAACTTCAATTAAGTCCTAGGGATATCTAGTTGAAATGGTTGGTCAAGTATTGGGAGCTTAACCATGAGATCAGACCATACAAGAAAGAGAAAAGGTCCAATTGAAGTGAAAAGTGAAAATAAGGTAAAATGATGATGACAATGCAAGATGGAATTTGGACAGGTTTACGGGAAAGATGAGAAATTCAAATATGGTGGAAGAATTAATGGTTGTGGGTCTTGAAGCTCAAGAATTGAGGGAATTCAAACATCTAATTAGAGAAAAAGATAATAAAATCATGATCAGGACAATGATTGGAAGTTAATTTGATGAAATGAGGAAGAAATCTTGAGTTTTAGAAGAGGTGAAACACTTAGAGGAAGGTTTGAGCAAACTTGGATTGCCTCCAAGGTGAAGGTGAATTCCACCATTGCCAAGGATGATCTTGTCCTTGACAAGTGTAGAATCTGCACTTGTCTAGGAAAAGTGCAATCCCAACCCCCCTCCCCTCCCTCGTCACTTCCATGCCTTCGAAGCACCTCCTCAAATCTGTTGATTTTATTGTAGTTGTGGTCAGAATCCACAAGTTAACCTAGATATCCCAAAGGTTGAGATTATTTACATTATGAGAAGAGCATATTATAATATAATATATTGTATAAACTACATTGCATAATTATTATATTATATGATTATTGTGGTAATATTATTATTGATCATATATTACCTTACATTAATGTAATCATTTGATATATAATTATATTAATATAAACTATTGGTGTCCCTTGGTGAAAGGGTACCTCTTGCCTATATATAATGAGATAGGTGATCTCATCCATGGAGATACACGAATGATATTAAAAATCAGAATAGACTAATAAATACTTTGACATTTTAACACAATCTGCCTTCAACTTAATGTCAAACATGAACAAGGTGATTTCAGGCCTATTCAAAGCAATCTCAAGCATAAAACAGATGAATTTAAGCATGAATAAGGAATGTTTCAAGTGCAAGTCTGATTGAGATCCACGATAGCTAGCATTTTCACCTGAAATTGGAATTACAGAGTGAGAAATTTAAAACCTATTGTGACCTAGTCACACATCTCCCATTCTAGATGGGACCCCATATCTTGTCATTTTGCTTGGCCTCTTTTGGTTTTGTCTTTCTCAATAGCTCTTGGTGCTAGTCTCTTAAGGTTCCCCTTCATTCAAGTTGAGAAGTGAGTTTAGATTGGATCTTGGGTAAAGGTTAGTTCCCAGCCTTTTCGAGTCTCGATATTGGAGTCAATTTGAGTTACAAAGTTTGAATGTGGCAAATTTGAGTATAATAGAAGGAAGTTGTCCATTACCTCCCACATGGCCCAATAGGTCTAAATGAAAGCAAATGTTGGATAATCAAAGAGATGAGTCATAGCATGGAGGTAATGACATATTAGTTATGGTTAGACTGATGCAAGAGGCATCCTTTGGGTTTTTGGCAATCTTCCATCCCCAAAAAGTATTTGCTTTGTTTTATGTTTTCCAATTACCTATCTTACAATTTGTTTCGGCGAACACTTGTTTGTTCTTTCCAGATTTTGCGGGCTTGACTTCTTATTGTGGACCTATCATGGATCATTATCCTATGTTTATAGAATTAAATATTACACTTGGTGAGAGGTATGCTTCCTCTTCTCTGGTGCTGATTTCCTATGTTGTTCTTCATACGATGCGTGGTATTTGTTTCGGCAAGGTTCTATATTTAAGAGTTAGTTAATGCACACTTGGATCTAGACAGGTGGGTAACGTGCGGACCTATATTTAAGGTCGCTGAAGTTATTATGATGTATTATGTATTTGGTCATTAATTCATTGAGGGTCCGTCCTATATTGTATAACACGTTTCCTATTATTGGAGATTGTGAACTCAAAGCCAACCTATGTGTCTAGATGGCTATATATGTAATATAGTTGGGTCTTAGAGAGCATTCATTAGCAGTATGATGGAGTAGAGCAAGCTGAGGCTTAAGTGTTGGAATTGATCTGTAGTCTGAAATGTATTGGCCATAACCGGAAAGGCCTTACAGCCCGACATGTATCTTGTTCATTTGATGTTATTCAAGATCTGTTGTTAATAAAAGAGTTGTTTTCAATTGTATCTTGTTGTACTTCTGCTGTGTTATTATTTGTTGGGGGTTTGGTCATCTCCTCTGGGGATAAGCCAGCCTTGTACTGCAACATACAAAAAGGAGAAACAAAAGAGATCAAGGCAGTGATCTCTTGAATAGAGAACAATGGACTAAATTTACTACCAAGTGGAGGAGTCCAAGTCAATGCCTGTGTACAGAAACACTATTGTAAAGGATTTGGAAATAAATGAAAACCAGAAATGATGTCTTCCATACCATGCCCATGCACAAAAAGCAGTTGAACTGATGTTTGAAAGAGAAAGTAAAAGAATTAAGCCAAAGGTGACCCGCGCATATGCCCAACAAAGGACACACTGAAGGAGAATTTAACTAAGAAAAATTGCTTAAGTAATCTGGCCATGAGCTTCAGAGGGAAAATGAACGCAATATTGAATTATCAAGCAAAAGGATTTAAAGAATAGAATTCAAGCCTCCAAACAATTAGAATCAAAAGGAGATCTCTTGTGGTTATGAGCTACCATCCAAAGGAACCCATGCAGCTGAAGATTCCATGACTCGCGAGCTCTGAACAATTAACCAGACTATGAGTGTAATGATTTACCATGCTCACGCACAAAAAGCAGTTGAATTGATGTTTGAAAAAAAATGTAAAAGAACTAAGCCAAAGGTGACCTGCACAAATGCCCAACAGAGGACACACTGAAGGAGAACTTAAATAAAAAGTCTGCATAAGTAATCTGGCCACGAGCTTCAAAGGGAAAATGAATGCAATATTGATTCAAAACTAGCGAGCAAAAGGATTCAAAGAAGAGAATTCAAGCCTCCAAACAATTAGAATCGAAAGGAGATCTGTTCTGGTTGAGAGCTACCATCCAAAGGAACCTATGCAGCTGAAGAATCTATGACTCATGAGCTCTAAACAATTCACTAGACTATCGAGCGTAAAGATTAGACACATTCACGTCAGAGAGGGAACTCCAAATCTACCCGCATTCTCAATAAAGAAATGTGCTATTTGAAATCATTCGCATACTCACCCGCATGCTCAACGTTTTTTTCACCATGTCAAGGATGGTAATAAGGAAATGACTCATTCACAACAAACTTCTAGTCACGCTTGGAAGATTCAAAGGCCATAGCTAGCATGGATCAAGAAATGAAGTCACAATGATCTCAAAGAGAAGTAAACACAGTCCCGGAATATATCGGCAACAGTCGTAGTAAAAAAAGGTGGAAGTTTGCCTTTGTATAAAAATAAATTGTGAACGAGAACATCTCCCAATCACAACCCAGGTGGGTTTCAACCCAGTCAACGAAAAGAAATCCGTCAGATCAGTGAAACTGTGCCCAATCGCAAATATCACGAAGTTGTGGAATTCATGAATGAAGGATAAGAATTCTTCACTTCCTCAAACTTGCGCTCGAACACATTTTTGAAGGGAATCGTGGAATTTCTTCCATCATGGACAAAAATCCATGGCAAAACAAAAAGCCCGCCTTGGAGTACAAAAAGAAAGAGGAAAGGGGATTGTGGAACTTCTTCCATCTTGAACAAAAATTCATGACTGCTCAAAATCTTTGCTGACAAGGAAAAAAGAAAGGAGGTAACAAAATTTCTTCCATCATGGACAATAATCCGGAACCCACCAAAACTCACGCCTAAATCACTTTCAGGCATTAATTTTAAAGAAGTAAAATTCCAAACTATTTTCATGGGAAATGAAGCAAGTGATGAAATATGTAGGCCCTTGATTGCAAAATGCACAAAAAAGTCTTGCCATTCAAAAGGACAAACATTCGAAAAATTAAAAATTCCAAAATTCCAAAATTTTGGAAAAAATCCAAAAAAAATTCTGGAAAACTCGAAAATTCCAAATTTTCGAAAAGTTGAAAATTTGGAAATTTGGAAAAGTGAAGATTTGGAGCTTTTTGGAGAAAAACTTGGAAAGCATGCTAAAAGGCCATTAAATTGAATTCTTGCAAAGAAAGTTGAAAAGTGAAATCAATTTTTTTATTATATATTTATTTTTAATAATATTTAATTGATAAATCCTAAAATCGAAAAATGGCTTTTCAGAAATAAATGTGTTGGTGACAAGTTTTTTTGGTTAATTTTATTAATATTTAATTGATTAGTTTTTTTTAAAATCCAAAATATAGAAAGGAATTAAAAATAATTAACTTTCAAAAGAATCAAATTTGGATAAAGCATGCCCAGACTTCCCCATGAGGTTAAAGCGCCAAAAAAGGTAATTTCCCAAAACCAAGAAAAACATGACAAATGGCCAAAAAACTCTTCAAAAATATAATCTTGGAGGCCAAGTAAAGCAACTGCCTAGAATTGGCTTACAATCATGATAGCAGTTTTTTTATGACGAGAAGTTTGTATAAGTGATCCTTTCATTCTTTCATTCTAACACAAATTTGAGGAGCAAACTGAGAAAGAAAAACTAAGATTCCAAGAAGCGTGTGGGAAAGATTTTGAAAAGACCTGTGATAGAAAAAAGGAAACTTTCTTGAAAATTGCTAAGGGAAAGTTCATCAGAAAGAAAAAAATTCAGTAAGTTGAAAAATAGAAAAGCATAGAAAGCAAATTCTGGAGGAAATGGAGAAATTCCAACAAATTCCCAAAAAATTCTCATTTTGGAGAAATTAACTTTGCTTTTTTCTGCTTTTTGATGTATGATTATTTTTGGTCTTGCTGGAAGGAGAAATGGCAGAACCCAGAGGAACACATGAAACCCGAGGAAAATTGATAACGAATGAGAAGAGAGGATTATACCTCAAATCAAAGATTCTTTCGAAATGGGCAGAAATTGGAGATACAAGCCTTGGCTCGATATGAACAAGTTCAACCAAAGAATGTTTGGACACAGTGATCAGCCTACACATTTGGCCACTCGGATCGTGAACAGTGGGATCATTGTTGCAGCCAATTTTCCTCCAGCCTTTCAACATCCAAAGTTGATTGTGGAGTGTGCAAAACTTTACAGCCCAGAGATAGAACTATCGAGGATTTAGATGGAAACACCCTTGCAGCCTTCTCCCCAACATCCATATCTAAAGCATTCAAAATTACCTCACCCACGAGAATGGTGACAAAAACAAAAGAGCAGACACTTAAAGTCTACACTGTCGTGACACAGTTTTGGGAATAAATCATTAATAACAAATGATTGAAGAGGAAGAAGTCTCGCTCTCTCAAGATTTCCAAGGAATTGATATGGCTTTATGAGCAGAGAGAGTACAACGAGACGGTCATGATGCTCAACCAAATTTTGGGGATACCTGACCCCTACAAATTTGAAGCTTGGATGTGATACTTTATCGAGCAAGTGGTTAGAGAAGTTAACAAGATAGATTGGGCTGGACTCATAAGCGACAACCTCACTAAACAACTGACGAATTTGGAGCATGCAAGGAAATTCTATATCAACTTCTATGTCATTTATATAGTAGCTCGAACAGTGAAGTATAATGGGCCAAGAGGCTAAGATGCAAAGGGCCAATTGGAAGCGGAGCTCAACTTTTGAAAGTTCATAAATACTACCCCAAGGATATGTCAGAGTTAATGATGCCTTCGCCATGCGTATTGTCATAACCCTACAGAAGAGGTTGCACACATGAGATCCGAACTTGCCTAGGACACCCATTTACATCTCTCACCTCAAGTGTGGCAACTTAAATGAATTCTAAAACAATGCGAGCAACCTATTCCCTAGCCTAAATTCGACAAAAATTGCTTAATAGAGATAGTTAAAATTAATTTAAACATCAGAAGGGTGGGAAAATTTAATCAATTTTCCCCCATATACAAGTTGGCCAGCCTAGGGAGGAAAGAATTTCAATTACTTAGGAAAAAAAAATCTCCTAACAGGTCAACCTAAGTTGACAAGGCACCTCTTGAAGCTTAGCCACCTCTATAAAGAGGGTTGTCCTTTTCATTTTTCTTCACAAACAATTCAAGCATAAACAATTTACATAAACATAGCATAACTACTTGCAAACTCAGCAATTTTCTTCATATTATCAATTTGAATTGGGAATAAGAAACTGGGAGTAGTTGAAAATCAAACCCTAAACAACATCAGGATCAATAGAGACAAGGGTGCAAAAATCACAATTCTCAAAGAAAATCACGTCTAGGAGGTGTGAATTGCAGCCCAAGGCAAGAAAAATGGAATTCAAGGCAATCACACATATACCCAATATAGAGGACAAATTTGTAATAAATTAAGTAGTTATTAGAAGTCTTGTACCAAATGCCACGTTGGTTGGTATTAGTAACCAATTTGAGCACTATATGTAGTACTTAGTGGGAATAGAAACAGATGGTAATTTTGGATGATCATTGGTGCTCGTATGTAAGCTCAATTAGTACAATCAATAAAAGGCATTTTGCCATTTTGTATATTACCTCCATTTAGTAGAATGCATGAGATGATAGTATTGTGAATTATATCTTAGTACATAAGAATCGTACTTGGCAACATTGTCTTCCATATTGGCATAAACATTTATGATATCATTGCCCAAGTACGAACCCCAGGTCGAGAAGGCGAGAGGATGATGGAAACGTTAAAGGACCGACCCTTCCACTAGCAGACAGTGATCACTGATAGTGACATTAAACAAGAGGAAGTGGTGAGGGAGGATCAATTGACCTAGGACCTCGTATGCGCGTGGAATGTAGCGATGGACGAGTACATGCAACGGGACACAAAGCAGAGGGCTCTCCCCACTGGCACAATACGTGTCGAACTCGTAGTAAACAAGGTTGTGTACAATCTCCTCGAGAGTCTTCCAAGGCTGCTCGCACAGAGGCTGGTGGAATTTAAGAAGCAAAGAGAAGCAGACCTAAGG
The DNA here is from genome assembly GCA_028749045.1 of Cupressus sempervirens. Lineage (NCBI taxonomy): Eukaryota > Viridiplantae > Streptophyta > Pinopsida > Cupressales > Cupressaceae > Cupressus > Cupressus sempervirens. The sequence continues at coordinate 689,299,301 of CM053793.1, forward strand.
GAACAAAGAAAGCAACAGACCTAGCAACTATTCCCTTGAAGAACCCCCATACAGGAGGAGTCAAGGGATACAAACAACCACAGGACTGATCTCCGGTAGAGGAATCGAGAGACAAAGAATCACAGAAGGAATGACTAATTCCACAATTGATACCCCTTCTTCCCAATAAGGATAGAAGACGCAGGAAAAAAACTCAATTGGAAGATGTAGAGGAGGAAGTAAGGAATGGAGAGGAGGCGAAGATTGTACAATCTTGCCCAACAAGTACAAAGAGGATCAGAGCATAGTGAGCACGCCCTCGGTGGGACAAAGAACAACACCTAGAAGGGGAAGTAGCAGAATTGTTCATGAGAGGAATACAGAGGCTAGCCATCTCGGAAAAGCCAACCATAGGGCAGCCCGAACCAAAAACCCCTGGAAGGTGGGAATTCCATTTCCATCAAGGCAGAGGAGAGGATTTCCATCAAGGCGGAAGAGGAGAGGACTTCCATCAAGGTAGAAGAGGAAAGAAGCATGAGAGAAGGGAAGTCTTGCACATTCCTAGCGAAGGAGAGAGTTTGCAGCAAATCAATAAAAGAAAAATTCCGAACACACCAAATAAACAAAAACTTCCTAAATTTAAAAGCGAGAGATCGAAAGACCCCATAAGACACTGCAAGACATGTGTGACCATCTGGGAGGTGGGAGGACAAGATGACGAAGACTACTAGTTGAAAGTCTTTCCTGCCACCCTGCATGAAATAGTAATCGACTGGTACATAGACCTTGCAAATGAAGAAAAGGCAACACGGGTCGCCCAAAAGAAAGCTTTTGAAGCAGAATTCAAATTATTGAGAGACGATGATGAGGTCATAGCAGAAATATATAACACTCGACAAGGAAAGAATGAAAATGTTCGGGTATACCACCAAAGATCGAAGGAACTAATAGGGAGACTAGAGGATAAACCAGCGGACAAACTGAAGAAAAGGTGGTTTAGAGAGAGATTGAACCCCTCTATCCAGAAGAAAATGAAGGTGGCACCTCCATGCACCTATAAAATGGCTTGCGATAGAGCTATGGACATTGAGAGCGAAGATACAGCTACAAGGAGCAAGAAGATAACTAGCAATACTAGCAGTGAGAGAAAATGCGAAGAGGAATTAAAAATGATTCAAGCACTCTGCAAAGACATGATGCGGAAGATAAGAAAAATAAAAGAAACCAAAGGAGGCAAGGAAGTATGGTATACAAAGTGCAGAAACGAAGGGCACATAAGGGCCCATTGTCCACAAAATTGTTTTGCAACATCTGTCAGGTGGCAAGACATTCCCTTAAAGAATGCTCGTATAATATGAAAGCAAGAAAGGCCCTGATGGAACTCTACATTTTTTGCAATATTCAAATTCCCAAATGTCATGCCAAGGGGAGAATCTTCATATTCACTAGCTTAAAATGTACAAGTCTAGGGATCTTTTCAACAATCGAGGTCGGGATGTGATTGAAGGGAAATTTGTTGTGACAAGGTACAAACAGTAGTTGTCTTCTATTTTTAATCACTTTGAAGTTGTGGTATAATGAAGGGTTGTAGATAATTTTGTTATGCTCCTCCAATCAGCAAAGGCGACCTGCTGAAGTGTCCTAAATCTGAGACAATCTATTAAGTCCCTTTTTTCTGGGACATTATATTTTTGTGTGGCCAGCTCACTTCGCCTAGGTTTCGAGGGGGAAAAGGTTCTTTACGAGGTTCAATTTGAGATTTGGCCTAGACATTTCCAGTTCCAGACCCATCAGAGCAATTTTGACAGGTTGTCCAACTGCTTACTATTTTTAGTAAGTAAACAGAGCTCGGTATTCTTGATATCCCAGTGTTGATTCAGAAGCGTCTCGCCGAGAGCTTTCCAAAGAGCTATTGCACGTACTTATCCAAGTTCGTTTGATCAATTATTTTAATGCCTGATGATTATGTGGGTTTTGACTAAGTGACTATTAAAGTTCATTTAATGTGTCACTTTATTTTAAAAAGGTACTATGTCACTTAAGTGACTAAAGGACAAAAAAAATGTTTTATCCCACATTGCCTACAAGAGCATGCATCACATTGGGAAAAGTGATAAAAGGTACAACAAGTTTCACATGAGGGGATATATGAAGATATAATATTTTAGACAAATATTAATCTGGGAGCTGGAAACAGTTGCTGGTCATTTCTTTGAGGACACAAACCCTTGAAGAAACTTTGGAGGTTGGATGCAAACCTAGCCTTCTTACAAGTTTCATCTGCATTTGCCAATCTAACTGTTTTACTGTTTGTAAGATTGGATCATTTGGTTATTAGCATGTTATTGTATTGTTGTTGTAAAATACAATAACGTATTTGATCGTTGTCTAAGTTAACTCCTTATTTATATATGTACCTTTCTGAATATTGGGGGAATAAACAAGTTTTCTGAGTCTTATTGTATGTAAATCTGCTGGTTACAAATCTGTTGTAATTCTGAAATTTATACTGCATATTGGTTATCTGTTCGGATTTAAATCTGCACTTTGAAATCAAGGATTTTGGGAAAATATCCGGAAAGGGGTGTTACAGTGGTATCAGAGCCAAAGGTCTTGCCAACCTGTGAGGTTCAATAACAGTGGTCACGTGAATGAATTAGGAGCACATCGTGGCATCATTTTCACATAGTGGGGTCAATTCAAAGTGTACACAGTCGGAATACTAGGTTGTGCATGTGTTGAATCTACTCTCTAAATTTACAATTGGAATTAAGGTTATTCTGGCCACAAGTTCAGTAATTGGAGAAGGACGTCTTGACAGTTGGAAGAGACTCAGCTGAGACTCTAGTTTTTTTTTACCTCCACCGGCCTGTAGTTATTCACAGCAATAGGAGAAGTTCAGTGAATCAAAAAAAAGTCAGGTATGGAGCATGTGGCTTTATCTTGGTAATTTCTTTGTCTACTGGTCTGCATTTATGTCCAGCAAAAGACAGCATCTCCAGCCTTAGCCTCAGAGAAAAATAGTGAACATGAGAGCGTAATAGAAGTCTTGCCCAGGCGTAGTGTGTCTATTCAAAATTCCCTGCAACAGGCAATACGTTGAGAGCACACTCGAATATACCACAGCAGGACACTCACACGTAAAGGTGGAGAGATCACGCGGGTTGAGGCACAGTCAGGAGTCATAGACTGGCATAAACGTTTTCTTGTTATCGCGTATGGAAAGTAACTCGACTGGAGTGGACTGGATTATTGGACATCATAAACAAGGGCATTTCAAGCACAGGTCGTCTTTATTCATTTCCCAGCCAGGACATCGCCAATATTGGTGAAGGCAAGGTTCAGTGGGGTTTGCGTGTTTCATTCCAAAGTGAGACTCGGCAGTTCAAAACGTGTGCAGGTTATGACTTGGCGGGTATTGGTGATGCGCGTTTTCCAAACCATCACAGCAAGAGTGGATGCGGGTTTGGCATTGTGAGTGGTGGGCGGCAATGTACTCACGACTCCATATCACAGGTTAGCAAACATTCACGCCAGCAGTTAGGAGACATCTAAAATACGGCGTGGCATTCTGGGAAAGTCCTCCAATCGATGTGAGACCTGTTGTGATGGCAGGCTTCAGGCGTTGGAATGCAGAGTGAGGTCTTCCATTTTTCTCACCAGTGTCTGGTAATCTTTAACTGAGGTCGAGGTAACTGGAGTAAGCATCAGCGGCAGTCAAGTTTCAAGGTATTTGACATTCATCACAGACAAGTTGGTTTGAGCTCAGAACATTACTGGAGTAGACTTATTTTGGGTGAAGATACACACCAGAGTTAGCCGCCTGGGTCACAGAACACTATGTGAGTTTTAAACTCCATTATGTAGCATTATTCGGTTACGCAGGACACTAATTGGTGCTAGCAATCGGTATCCATTTCTTGGTGAAACGACAGCAATCCTGAGTCTTTACATTCTGGAGTCAACGTTGCCATTAATTGAAAAGAAAAACAGTGAATGTTCTGCTAAATGTTATTTATCAGTACTCTACAGTAGCATAACAGTATCAGGTTTTAGTGTGGCTGAGTTTCAAGACAACTGTTTGATGTAGTTACTCTAAGTGCGGAAACCAGTATCTTGTTTCAAATCCAATTGAGGATACTTCATTGCACACATAAGATTTGTTTGACGAAAATTGTAACTCAGTTATCCATCAGCACTAAACACTAAAACTTAAGGATGGAATATTACAGCATGTAATAAGGGAAATCCAGAGAAGCATAGTACAGTGGTCTGCAATCAATTAGATTAGGTTTGCATTTCCAGAATTTGAAGGAGCACAATGCAATGTAGCTTTACTGAAGCACAGATAAAGTGCATTGCAATCAAGTCGGGCTAGCATTCTGAATCTGCCTGGGTCGGCAACAGCAGTCACAGAGAGATATACATTCTGGCACTGACACCCTGTAACATGTTCTGTCAAAATTTTAGTCAGACTACTTCAGCTGTATAAATCTATATTCAGGCTGCTTATGAACTGTTCGCATTAATGACAGAAACTAAACCTTCAATACATCAGAGTAAAATTTGAGTCCAGATCATGACAGGTGGGCTTTCAGTGAGTGCATACGAGCTGGTTTTTTTTTAATGTATCAGATTTCATACTTTTATTTGGGTAAACAGTGAACTTATTTGTTGGCTAATTTCAATGTGAGAAATTGAGCTCTTATGCATGTTGATCAAATACATTGAGCTGTTTGGAATTCTCTATGCACTGAGTCAGTAAACAATCATACAGTGGTTTGGGTTTTGCTTCAAAAAGTCTATGAACTGTTCAACAAAAAAAAAAAAAAAATCCATCTCAGCTATACAGTCTGCAACAGTACAAAGCAGATCTTGATCAGTCTCTCAATACAGGTATTAAAAGCCAGGAAATTGTTGAAGACACAAACATGCTTACAACAGACTTTCAAAGAAATAAGTATTCAAGGTACACTCGTGATGGGCAAGTCAAAGGCCCTTATGATTGTAAGACTGAAGTAAGGAGACTATACGATGATTATATCAAATTTTCGTCAAAGCTTCAGAAAGAATTTCCTTTCATTGATTATGTGGACTTTCAGCTAGAGTTGCAGAACAGGACGGACATGATTAAAAACAAATACTATGAATTGGCTCGAAATCTCCTTGCAGAGGATAGTTACAGAAATTTGCACAAGGAAGATAGCAATCAACCTGATAATAGTACTGAAAAGGAAGAGCAACCTTCGCATGATAATGACACAAGTATACTAACAAGTAATTGGGAGACAGAAGTATCTTATGCAGCTGTTTACACTAGTCCTTCTGATGAGCAGGTTGATAGCCCAAGTAGTAGAGTTGACCAAACTGCCAACACTGGCAACTCCAGCATCTTATTTGGTGACATGGAAATTAACTTGGATGAATTTTATGATGATACCAAGCTGGAAATTATGTCAAGTTTTGAGGGGGAGAAAATGGACAGCAATGTTGGCAGGATTGATAATCTAGCACACATCGAGTTAAAGGGTATATCTGAAAAAGATGTTTCCCCAGGTGAGGATAAATCAGAAAATTCTTTGGAGAACAGCCCATTTGTGTTTGAAGGAGATGGTCAAAAAACATAATCTTTCCTGGACTTATTGGATATGCTTTTGGTCAATGAGGACAAACTTGTCGAAGTGTTGACAAGGATGGATGAAGCTTCTAATTTGGTTGAGGATCTCATGCGGAAGATTGTGATTGAAGAGAAGCATAGAAATGTATGTGGTGTCACAAGTCCTCTCTTACGAACTATTTTTTAAACCTTGAAAATGATAAAATATGATTACTTGCAGCTTTTAATCGATAGAGATCTAGCAATTAAATTTGGGAAGGACAAGGACAGTGAAATAGATGAGCTATGCCTTCAATTGAGCTTAGCACATTACACCATTCACAAAGCTGAAAATCAAACGAGTAGGGCAGCTACTTATGAAGAAGATAACCATGGTTCAAGGGCACAAGAAATCACACAAATCATTGAAGTAATTCATAAAGTGGGTAGATGTGAAGGCAAACAATGTGAATCATGTGTTCCCCTTTTGAAACTTTCTATGGTAAAAACAATTTTATGGATCAGCAAGTGGATAAGACTGAAAATTCTGATTTTTATGACAGCGGCTGTATATTTTTACAAGAGGACATGTTTAGTGATAAAACAAATGAAGATAATTCAGAGTTTTCAAGTAATGGTGAACCTTCCTTTTATGAAGACCTTGACATGAACGAGAGCACTTATGGTAGAGTGGGAAGTTCAAATTTATCCTTTGCATGCACTGAGGGATTTTTCAGCTTACCCAAAGTTTTATCACCTAGCTCTTATGAGATGGACACGGGTTACTTGTTGATTAGTGATTTTACTTGTTGGTATATTCCACCTATTAGTGGTTTGACTGTGTATGGTGGTAGTATATCCGTTGATTCTATTTGGCATTCAGGGGTCAATGAGTTATTTGCAGCTGAGTGGAGAGAGCATACATTACCCTACGTACCACATGAGGTGTTTACATTTTTTACTCAGCAGTATAATGGAGACAGTGTTAGCATTCATGATGTTGGTGATTCACTAATCACTCTTTCATTTACCCAAGATCTTGTTGATTGGGTGATCGGGGATCCAGGTACTAATAGTATCTTACATCTGGTGGTTTATGTTGTGTTGTTTCACAGTCATAGGGTTATGATCTGTGTGTTTCAGCCTTCTGACATATCAGAGTTCCAGAGTTTAGGATAACTTCGTTTTCACCTGGGTGATAGTGTGATTGAGTTAGATTGGTCGAATCTATCATTATCCTCAGTACAGATATTGCAGGGGTGGTACAGGGGTACAATGGTGCAGATATTACAGGAGTTGGTCAAAGGTATCTTAGAAAACGTATGAGTTCTCACTTGGGATCCAGGGGGAGCATCCTTATGTATTGCCTTTAATCGGAAAGCTAGGAGGAGAATTTGGATGTTATCATCTTGTGGCGGATATTGGCATAGTGTCGAGCTCCCATTTTCACTTGACAGTAGAGACTTGCAGGGTCACTCATGGAGTGAGACATTCATTTTGACTGAGGGTTTTGGTACTTAGGGCAGCAGCAGATGGCAGTTGGTGACCCTTAATAGTGAGCCTTGGGACCCTGACATTCAGTTATTTGGCACATCGATTCCTCTTGTACCGTTTCACCATTCGAGATTTGAGATGATGCATGCTGGGTTACATCGACTAAGGAGTAGAATCGCCTTCTCAAGGCAAGTATGGGATCCCAGTATTTGTTTTCTGCAGGTATAAGCAAATTGCTTGAGGGCAAGCAATCTTTGAGAGGGAAGGCTTTGTGATGTCCCTTTTCTTTGGGACATTATATTTTTGTGTGGCTAGCTCACTTCGCTTAGGTTTCGAGGGGCAAAAAGGTTTTTTACGGGGTTCAGTTTGAGATTTGGCCTAAACATTTTCAGTTCCAGACCCATCAGTGCAATTTTGACAGATTGTCCAAATGCTTACTATTTTTAGTAAGTAAACAGAGCTCAGTATTCTTGATATCCCAGTGTTGATTCGGAAGCATCTCACCGAAAGCTTTCCAACGAGCTATTGCACGTGCTTATCCGAGTTCGTTTGATCGATTATTTTAATGCCTGATGATTATGTGGATTTTGACTAAGTGACTATTAAAGTTCATTTAGTGTGTCACTTTATTTTAAAACGGTACTGTCACTTAAGTGACTAAAGGACAAAAGAAGTGTTTTATCCCACATTGCCTACAAGAGCATGCATCACATTGGGAAAAGTGATAAAACGTACAGCAAGCTTCACATGAGGGGATATATGAAGATATAATATTTTTAAAAAATATTAATCTAGAAATTGGAAACAGTTGCTGGTCATTTTTTTGAGGGCACAAACCCTTGAAGAAACTTTGGAGGTTGGACGCAAACCTAGCCTTCTTACAGGTTTCATCTGCATTTGCCAATCTCATTGTTTTACTCTTTGTAAGATTGGATCATTTGGTTATTAGCATGTTATTGTATTGCTATTGTAGAATACAATAACGTATTTGATGGTTGTCTGAGTTAATTCCTGATTTATATATGTACCTTTCTGAATATTGGAGGAATAAACAAGTTTTCTGAGTCTTATTTTATGTAAATCTGCTGGTTACAAATTTGTTGTAGTTCTGAAATTTATACTGAATATTGGTTATCTGTTCGGATTTAAATCTGCACTTTGAAATCAAGGGTTTTGGGAAAATATCCGGAAAGGGATATTACACAGTCATAGTGTTTGTTTAAATGGCCACTATCATCTGGAATTTACTCGTATTGTCATGTATGCTCATTGTTCCAGCATTTTTCCTAACCATTGGCCATCTCAAAGTCTTCAGCTCACACTATAGCAGCAGTCATCATTTCCACGAAAGGAATTTTGAGGCAAAACGCATATTATCCACACCCAAAAAACTCAGAAAATATGATGAAGCTCATGCATACTCAGAACATATGCCCAGATAAAAGAAAATGTGCAAACCTTCAGGAAATATGTATCAGTGTCTGGAACATTGGCTTTTACTCCTGCAAATTCAAGCAAACTACAAAGGTGGCAAATATGTACAGAATGACTGGCGGTTTGTGCAACATATGGTGGTCAAAGAAAAAGGCCACAGCATTTAAAGGACTCGGGTAAGATTTAAGAAGCAAATATTTGCTAAGTGGTAAACTTCCAAGATAAATCAGACTAAAGAATACTGAGATTCCCTTTGGAGAAGACTAAAAGAAGAAGAAGAGTTAAGCAAGGTTAGCAGCTTTGTTTGGAACAAAGACCTATGGAACAAAAGAAAGTGTGTTGGACACTAAGTAATGAAAATTAATCTATATAGTTTGGGCAGCACGGATAGAGTAAGTTGCATTGATAGACAAGAGCAATTATTAGCTGATCAAGATTAGCATAGAAGATGGAGAATAGTGCATCAACATGCATATATAAAGTGCTTGTTCCAATGAAGTACCATGCTCACATTACCTTGAATGGACCAAAAGAAAATAGCAGACAGTTTAAATAACTGTGCTGCTTACACTAAATAAATGTGTGTAAGTTTCAAAGTAGGGCTTGTTTAAATTAAAACAATAAACATTAATTTGGCAGGTTCTAGTATTGTTTGAAGGCATCATAGTTTTGAGGAAGCACCAGTCCATAACACGTATTCAGCATTCTTCTCAAACTGCAAATGAAGAGATATGCACAACACTTAAAAGTATAAACAAGACACTAAAATGTTTATGCCTATTATATATTGAGAATGCTACCACAGGTGATCATCGTTTGCATACCATTCTGAGGATTTGGTGTCTCAGTTTACTGTAATGAGCGTTGGCGAATATTGCATAAAACACAAAATTGCCATTCTTGTCTGTAGATATAGTCCAGAGTCATATGGTGTAAAGTTCCAGATGATTCACAATTACACTGAGAACAACACAAATCCAAGCAGTAGAAATATTATCTTGTTCAGCTTAATTCAAAATATAGGCACGTCCAGTCCTACAGGGAATTGACTTGGCCACTCTAAAGTGATCCTGAATGATGCATTGTGGTAACCATTGAATCTATATTTGCTTAGAACAATGATATACAAAGAAGACTGCACAGCCATTAGATTTCATGTAATTGGCAAGGATTGTGTTACAAGTGTCAGTTCATCGCACAGCAATAAGAAGGAAATTGCCGTTGGAAGATTGGCTCAGAAGCCACACTCCGAAAAATTAAGTAGATGTACTCAGAAATTAATCTGTGACTTTTTGAATCCGGATATGCATCACGATAATAATAGTTGGTCTTTTCTTCAACATAAGCATTCGCTATGTGTCAAACTTGCTTTCTGAATAGCCCAGTTCAGAGTGGTATGGTGGTTGGAGGTCTTCAAAGATTGGATAGCCAGAAAAGCCATTTGTTGCAAAATTTCAAAACTTTGGAGCCATCGCAAAAGCAAGGGTTATTCGCGTGAGCAAAAACGTTTGCACAAGAAAATATATATCTATGACTTATACCTAATGATGTCTCCTGTTTTCATGCAGGTTTGAAGATGCATGCAGGAATTGCAGGAATTAAAGGATTGCACCCAACTCCATGAAGATAAAGGTTCGGGTCATATAGGCCTGACAGAGAAAATTCAGACAGATTTAAAACAGAAATCAGATATGCAAAAGTTTTAAGCCTTTGGAAATACACGCTGATGAAGAATACAAGCCTTAAAATTATTAAACCACCGATTTGTTTTAATCGGAATCATATTAAAGTTTTATAAAGTTTGGTTATTTATTAACAAAGGTTGCGACGGTTAGAAAAGCAACTGATATCCTTTGGATATTTATAAATATAAGATGTAAAAGGAGACACAAAACATTCATATTCATTTATATTTTTTTATTTTTTTTTATTTTTATCTATCCTATGCACGATGATATATTATATTATTTATTTGGTAGAGAAATGAGCAGTGAGCAATTGAACAAAGCTTCTGGGTTTTGGATTATCGAGCAAATTTATATGTGAGTCCAGGATTGAAATTTGCAGTAGATTGATCATCCGTGAGGAGTGTCTCTACGTATAATTTTTATTGACGGCACAGTCTGTAAGAAATATTTATTTAATTTATTTGCATTAGAGTTTTAATATTTTATTAAGTTGTGTCCTTTATAAATGTTTTTTATTATTTTCTATAAATATTTTAATATTTGGATAAGTGGACTGGGTCGTTATTGCATTTTAAATTAGATAAACTTAAATACTGTGAAATACTTTATTGTTGTGATATTGCTATCAGGATTTAACAGTGTAATTTTGAGTCAAACTCATTGACCCATAATTCATGAGTAGTGATTCAACATGAATCCATCTCTCATGAGAATAAATGGAACACTTAGCACTCATTGGATCTAGGTGATGCTCACAGGGGTGAAGCATCGGGACTTCCCAGGAGGTCACCCATCCCAGTACTACTCCAGCTTGAGCGCACTTAACTATAGAGTTTCCTCCATGGTTAAACCCAAAGCTTGCAACCCCATTTGCAAAACCTTCACCAAGTGTTGTGCCTTATGTACCATTCATCAGAAAGCCCCTTAAGCTCATCAATTGATAAGTAGGAGATATTTTTCACAAGAAGTCAAATTGTGATATTGCTATCAGGATTTAACTGTGTAATTTTGAGTCAAACTCATTGACCCATTATTCATGAGTAGTGATTCAACATGAATCCATCTCTCATGAGAATAAATGGAACACTTAGCACTCATTGGATCTAGGTGATGCTCACAGGGGTGAAGCACCGGGACTTCCCGAGAGGTCACCCATCCCAGTACTACTTCAACCTGAGCGCACTTAATTATAGAGTTTCCTCCATGGTTAAACCCAAAGCTTGCAACCCCATTTGCAAAACCTTCACCAAGTGTTGTGCCTTATGAACCATTCATTAGAAAGCCCCTTAAGCTCATCAATTGATAAGTAGGAGATATTTTCCACAGCAAGTCAAATTGTGATATTGCTATCAGAATTTAACTGTGTAATTTTGAGTCAAACTCATTGACCCATAATTCATGAGTAGTGATTCAACATGAATCCATCTCTCATGAGAATAAATGGAACACTTAGCAGTCATTGGATCTAGGTGATGTTCACAGGGGTGAAGCACCGGGACTTCCCGGGAGGTCACCCATCCCAATACTACTCCAGCTTGAGCGCGCTTAACTATAGAGTTTCCTCCATGGTTAAACCCAAAGCTTGCAACCCCATTTGCAAAACCTTCACCAAGTGTTGTGCCTTATGAACCATTCATTAGAAAGCCCCTTAAGCTCATCAATTGATAAGTAGGAGATATTTTCCACAACAAGTCAAATTGTGATATTGCTATCAGGATTTAATTGTGTAATTTTCAGTCAAACTCATTGACCCATAATTCATGAGTAGTGATTCAACATGAATCCATCTCTCATGAGAATAAATGGAACACTTAGCACTCATTGGATCTAGGTGATGCTCACAGCGGTGAAGCATCGGGACTTCCCGGGAGGTCACCCATCTGGTACTACTCCAACCTGAGCGCGCTTATGTCTAATTTGTCTTCGCAGGAGTTAAAGTGCATTTTAGACTAGTTTAAATTGTGTTTATATAATTGATCTGTCGCATCTGAATTATTAAAAAAAATTATAGTTAAATATATTAAACTTTATAAAGTTGTACGTCTCAACTTGTAATGTTAACTCTGATTGCCCATTTAATTAGGCACTGGTCTTTTACTCCTGGTTCATAATCCATATGCTGGCAATTGTTTCATTTCTTTCCATTGAAGAAATAATATATTCATTTGTTGCAATCATCTATAATAATCACTTTTATTTAAAAACATTCATACAATTATTTACTTTTATCCTTAATTCGAAATTTGCAATCTTAATAGCTTTCTAAAATTCTTGTCGTTTTGAAAGCTTTCATTGCATTCGCATTCTAATTGATCTGTTTTAAGTATCTTGGATCTAAGTGTTTCGTCCAGGATCAAGTACACCCGCCTCGGTCTTGCAGAGCCAGAAGGGCAAGGGATTTAGATCGCATTGATTAATCCTGTCAAGTTGGCCTTAACCAGTTGGATATCCCAACATCGAGCACGCAAGGCTCATACGATTCCAATCTGCAGTTTTGGGAACCAATATATTGGTGACTACTGATGGAACTCTACATTTTTTGCAATATTCAAATTCCCATGTGTCATGCAAAGGGGAGAATCTTCATATTCACTAGCTTGAAATGTACAGGTCTAGGGATCTTTTCAACAACCGAGGCCGGGATGTGATTGAAGGGAAATTTGCTGTGACAGGGTACAAACAGTATTTGTCTTCTATTTTTAATCACTTTGAAGTTGTGGTATAATGAAGGGTTGTAGGTAATTTTGTGATGCTCCTCCAATCAACAAAGGCGACCTGCTGAAGTGTCCTAAATCTGAGACAGTCATAGTATTTGTTTAAATGGCTACTATCATTTGGAATTTACTCATATTTCATAATCATTTTGAAGATTGTGACATATGCTCATTGTTCCAGCATTTTTCCTAACCATTGGCCATCTCAAAGTCTTCAGCTCACAATATAGCAGCAGTCCTCATTTCCAGCAAAGGAATTTTGAGGCAAAAGGCATATTATCCACACCCAAAAAACTCAGAAACTATGATGAATTTCATGCATACTCAGAACATATGCCCAGATAAAAGAAAATGTGGAAACCTTCAGGAAATATGTATCAGTGTCTGGAACATTGGCTTTTACTCCTGCAGATTCAAGCAAACTACAAAGGTGGCAAATATGTACAGAATGACTGACGGTTTGAGCAACATATGGTGGTCAAAGAAAAAGGCCACAGCAACATATGGTGGGTAAGATTTAAGAATCAAATATTTGCGAAGTGGTAAACTTTCAAGATAAATCAGACTAAAGAATACTGAGATTCCCTTTGGAGAAAACTCAAAGAAGAAGAAGAGTTAAGCAAGGTTAGCAGCTTTGTTTAAAACAAAGGCCTATGGAACAAAAGAAAGTGTGTCGGACACTAAGTAATGAAAACTAATCTATATAGTTTGAGCAGCACAGATAGAGTAATGCATTAATAGACGAGCAATTATTAGCTGATCAAGATTAGCATAGAAGATGGAGAATAGTGCATCAACATGCATATATAAAGTGCTTGTTTCAATGAAGTACCATGCTCACATTACCTTGAATGGACCAAAAGAAAATAGCAGACAGTTTAAATACCTGAGCTGCTTACACTAAATAAATGTGTGGCTTTTGGAAGTTTCCAAGTAGGGTTTGTTTAAATTAAAACAATAAAAATTAATTTGGCAGGTTCTAGTATTGTTTGAAGGCATCATAGTTTCGAGGAAGCACCAGTCCATAACACGTATTCAGAATTCTTCTCAAACTGCAAATGAAGAGATATGCACAACACTTAAAAGTATAAACAAGACACTAAAATGTTTATGCCTATTATATATTGAAAATGCTACCACAGGTGATCATCGTTTGCATACCATTCTGAGGATTTGGTGTCTCAGTTTACTGTAATGAGTATTGGAGAATATTGCATAAAACACAAAATTGCCATTCTTGTCCGTAGATATAGTCCAGAGTCATACGGTGTAAAGTTCCAGATGATTCACAATTACACGGAGAACAACACAAATCCAAGCAGTAGAAATATTATCTTGTTCAGCTTAATTCAAACTATAGGCACGTCCAGTCCTACAGGGAATTGACTTGGCCACTCTAAAGTGATCCTGAATGATGCATTGTGGTAACCATTGAATCTATATTTGCTTAGAACAATGATATATAAAGAAGATTGCACAGCAATTTGATTTCATGTAATTGGCAAGGATTGTGTTACAAGTGTCAGTTCATCGCACAGCAATAAGAACGAAATTGCCGTTGGAAGATTGGCTCAAAAGCCACACTCGGAGAAATTAAGTAGATGCACTCAGAAATTAATATGTGACTTTTTGAATCCGGATATGCATCACAATAATAATCATTGGTCTTTTCTTCAACATAAGCATTCGCTATGTGTCAAACTTGCTTTCTGAATAGCCCAGTTCAGAGTGGTATGGTGGTTGGAGGTCTTCAAAGATTGGATAGCCGGAAAAGCCATTTGTTGCAAAATTTCAAAACTTTGGAGCCATCGCAAAAGCAAGGGTTATTCGCGTGAGCAAAGATGTTTGCACAAGAAAATACATATCTGTGACTTATACCTAATGATGTCTTCTGTTTTCATGCAGGTTTGAAGATGCACGCAGGAATTAAAGGATTGCACCCAACTCCATGAAGATAAAGGCTCGGGTCATATAGGCCTGACAGAGAAAATTCAGACAGATTTAAAACAGAAATCGGATATGCAAAAGTTTTAAGCCTTTGGAAATACACGCTGATGAAGAATACAAGCGTTCAAATTATTAAACCACCGATTTGTTTTAATCGGAATTATATTAAAGTTTTATAAAGCTTGGTTATTTGTTAGCAAAGGTTGCGATGGTTAGAAAAGCAACTGATATCCTTTGGATATTTATAAATATAAGATGTAAAAGGAGACAAAAGACATTCATATTCATTTTTATATATATAATCTATCCTATGCACGATGATATATTATATTATTTAATTGGCAGAGAAATGAGCAATTGAACAAAGCTTCTGGGTTTTGGATTATCGAGCAAATTTATATGCGAGTCCAAGATTGAAATTTGCAGTAGATTGATCATCTGTGAGGAGTGTCTCTACGCATAATTTTTATTGCTGGCACAGTCTGTAAGAAATATTTATTTAATTTATTTGCATTAGAGTTTTAATTTTTTATTAAGTTGTGTCCTTTATAAATGTTTTTTATTATTTTCTATAAATATTTTAATATTTGGATAAGTGGACTGGGTTGTTATTGCATTTTAAATTAGACAAACTTAAATATTGTGAAATACTTTATTATTTCCGTATTTATGTCTAATTTGTCTCCACAGGAGTTAAAGTGCATTTTAGACTAGTTTAAATTGTGTTTATATAATTGATATGTCGCATCTAAATTATTAAAATTGTTTATAGTTAAATATATTAAACTTTATAAAGTTGTACGTCTCAACTTGTAATGTTGACTCTGATTGCCCGTTTAATTAGGCATTGGTCTTTTACTCCTAGTTCATAATCCATATGTTGGCAATTGTTTCGTTTCTTTCCATTGAAGAAATAATATATTCATTTGTTGCAATCATCTGTAATAATCACTTTTATTTAAAAGTATTCATACAATTATTTACTTTTATCCTTAATTCAAAATTTGCAATCTTAATAGCTTTCTAAAATTCTTGCCGTTTTGAAAGCTTTCATCGCATTCACGTTCTAATTGATCTATTTTAAGTATCTTGGATCTAAGTGTTTCATCCAGGATCAGGTACACCCGCATCAGTCTTGCAGAGCCGGAAGCGCAAGGGATTTAGATCGCATCGATTAATCCCATCAAGTTGGCCTTAACCAGTTGGATATCTCAGCATCGAGCAGGCAAGGCTCGTAGGATTCCAATCTGTGGTTTTGGGAACCAACAGGCCCAAATACTCTTGAATGGAGAGCAATCTACAGCTCCCATAACCCCACCAAGGAACATAAATCCTGATGCCTCTCCTAGACGAGGAGGCAACGTTAATAATAACACACCGCACAGTCGTATTAAGTACGACGAAAAAGGCTGCCCAGTGATCCAATGTCAAAGGTGTAATGAATGGGGGCATTTTGCTTGAGAATGCTAGAACCAAAACTAGCAAGGTAGCTGAAGGAGGTTATGCCAATGGTGTGGACCAAGAAACCATGAGGAGGTTGACTGTCCAAGAGGGAAGTCGGTGAACATGTTGGAGGTAAATGCTATCACTAGACTACAAGCGAAAAAAGATCTCTACCCAAATCTCCGGAGGGAGAAAGAAAGGTTAAGGGTCGATCGAAGAATGATAAAGGAAGAACAAAAACACACTACAAGAAGCTTCCCATCCCAATCAGAAGCCAATATAATAAAACAAATGTTGCAGGCCAAGGTACTAGTAAGGGTAGCTGACATATTGTATGTATTACCTCACTTGAAGGTAGCAATTTTCGGGATGGAAGAAGGTAGTCATAGCCAAGGAGGAGAAAAGTATGGAAAAGAAGACGACAGAAGGAATAATATGCCAGAACAATTGTCAAACTAGGATCGAATGTTTTTTGTGGCAATAGGGAGAACTCTTGCAATGGTAGAGATGGAAATCATGGATCACAAACTAACTAATACCATTGTCAACAATGGATTAGGAGTCAATGTACTTCCTGAAGAGACATGGAAGGCACTGGGGAAACTCACATTATGGACACCTACCTTCCATCTAGTAGGAGGAGACCAGCATGGTATAAAGCCACTTGGAACGCTTAAGGCTCATAAGCTAACCATGAGAACATGACACTTTCTCTTAGATTTTGTAGT
Organism: Cupressus sempervirens; assembly: GCA_028749045.1. Classification (NCBI taxonomy): domain Eukaryota; kingdom Viridiplantae; phylum Streptophyta; class Pinopsida; order Cupressales; family Cupressaceae; genus Cupressus; species Cupressus sempervirens. Next base: position 689,316,324 of record CM053793.1, read on the forward strand.
AATTTTCCTGAAGAAGAGAGGATACAATGCTTTACAGAGTAGAGAATGGTTGACAACAGCAAAGGTCAACCACAATTGGAAAAAGAACACCTTGTCAATTGAGAACGAAGGGAAAAGATATAACATTCATCTGCGAAATCAAATAGTGAGCCAGGAACTTGCACCCGACTCAGAATCTAAAGGAGAGTATCATGAATATGGAGGGATAGAGCCAGACATAGAAGGAGTCTTAAGACTCAGGAACTATTGGGAAGATGAAACAAGTTCACTTAGTGGATTATTCCATTGGCAAAGGGCGGAATACGAGATGCTCCAACCAAGCTGCCATATGTTGGAAGTAATAGGAACAAAATGAGGGAATGCCAAGGACAAACAAAAAGCATGCTCGCCAAATCGAGAAGAAATTGGGGGAAGAAAAGTTGAATAAACCAAAAACCAAGAAGGGACAAAAGGTGTGCCATTTAAAAAGATCAAATAAAGTAGTACAAGAAACAAAAGCAGGGGAAGATTATAAGAAGCAGGCCAACCATTCAGGCATGAGAAAAAAAGTGAGTATGAGGGAAACATATCGAAGATAGAGGAGAAAAAAATACATACAAGATTTCATAAAACCTACAAATGGATGGCAAAGAATTACAAGGCCCGAAGCTATCAAAATGGAAGAAAATGAGGGTGAGTACAAGGAATATGAGGAAGGATCTTCAAAGAAATCAAGAAGGGAGGCACAAATTGGAACAACAAGATATAAAAAGGGTAACTTAACGATAAATGGGAGTAGTACTCCATATGGAGAAGATCAAAACATAAGCCCGAGAGAAGCATCGTTCGGCAAACAAGAGGAATTCAAAAGGCAAAGACAAAACAAGGAAGGAGCTTCCCACAACAAAGCAAGGCTCATACGAGCTCGTACATCAAAAGCAACAAAGCCACCCTTACGTGTTCTAAGAAACATAGCCAGGTCATCGGTAGATGTGCGAACAAGCACAACCAGGACTATCGTACACACTACACACAACCAGAACAAATGTACGCATACGGATACCCATACACAAGAGGCAAATCTCTTCTGTACAACCAAACATTTGTACGAGCCGAAGAAGGATTCAATCATGTACATGACAAGAACAAAGACTAGAATTCGTACATCGTACAAACACATGCCATATAGCTACAGGCCATACAAGTGGTAGCAAAGGTTGTACGAATCGTAGAACAGGCATACAGATGGCACGACAAGCTGTATGGATGACACAGCAGGTCGTACGGATAGAAGGATAGGTAGCATGGATGGCAAGACAGCGAGACGCAGATGGTAGGACAGCTCGTACGGATGGCACAAAATGTCATATCACTGGTAGAGATGGACGTACAAATAGGCAAATGGAAGGCCAAAAGCATCCACGAAGCGCCAACCAAGATGGTCATACGGAGGAACAAGCACAACTCTTCTTGATTGGGTAGCAGCAAGCAAACCCACAATCCAGCCAGCGGAAGTCGCAGTTAAGACATAAAAACAGGAACACCACCCAGAGGAGCAATTGGCCCATCTCACAGCTTCAACATGTTGGCCACTCCAATTTTCAGCTCCACCTTCAGTTTTAGCTCCAAGGATGTCCTCTCATCCCTCTTCTTGAGCTTGTTAGTCATGTGGAAACGACTTCTTTTTTTGGGGGGGAGGGAAATGTAGAGGGTAAATTCGTAATAAATTAATTCAGTAGTTATTAGAAGCCTTGTACCAAATGTCACTTTGGTTGGTATCAGTAACCAATCCAAGCACCATATGTAGTACTCAGTGGGAATAGAAAGGAATGGTAATTCTGGATGATCATTGGTACCGGTATGTAAGCTCAATTGGTACAATCAATAAAAGACATATTTTTCCATTTTGCGTATTACCTCCATTTAGTAGAATGCATGTGATGATAATATTGTGAATTCTATCTTAGTACATAAGAATCGTACTTGGCAACATTGTCTTCCATATTGGCATAAACACCCAGATTTTGGCATCAGCCAACAAGGTGAGTTTCATGGAAGATTTGCTGGTGAATATTCAAGAGGGATACGAGGTAATAAGATGATCATGTCTTAAGGAAATCGAACTTAACCAAGCTAGTAGTTGAAGTTAATTAATCATTTTCATCTAAATAGAAAGAGTTGGAAATCAGATTTTTAACTATATAATGAAGCAGGTAGAAAGTTGTTAAGGATGCAATTGTCATGCTTTAAATTTCATTTTGTGGCAATAAATTTTCAATCTCTAGTAGAAATTTTGAAATTCAACATTTCTTACAAGTGGTTGTTTGTTTTTTAGGGTGAGGATGTTGGAGCAAGGAGTTGAGAACTCTAAGAAAGATAGGTTAGCTCAATGGAAGTATGACACAAATGACATGATACCAGAATCTAGCATCCCTTAAAATGGAGAAATATAGGAGACACGAACCTTGGACCAACCAACATGATAAATGTTTGTGGTCACATGTTTAGAGGCAATACTTCAAAGTTGCCAAAGAGGATGAAAACAAGCACCAGCTTTTCCACCAACCATGCACTGCCCAAAGTTGATCATAGAGTGTGCCAAAGATTACAACCCTCAAACAAGAAGGTCGTGGTGTCACTCTCAGAGCGAGCAATTACAGAAACATTCAACATTCCATATCACAAGACAAGTGTCTACATCACTAAAGATCAAGCCGTAAAGCACTACAATTACAAGCATGATATCCATACTGTTGTGATTACTGGCAAATGGTTACTTGAACCAAGGATAAGACATACCAAGTTGCCCAAGCTATCCATATCAGATTTTCTTGAGGACTATGGCGATCTTGTTGTTATGTTGAATAGAGTGATGGGGAGCCCTCAAGGTGGAGATTTTGAATCGTGGATATTCTATTTTATGTGTAAAATATCAAGTGGAGAAGTGATGTTTGATTAGGCTAAGATTATCATTGTTGACAACTGTGATCTTCAACTGAGGATGATAGAATCAGCAAGGACATTCTTCGTGGGTTCATAATTGTTCTATATGCTGGCAATGATGTTAAGATACCCAAGACTGAGATATTTGGGCAAATTTAGAATGAAAAGTGGGCAATAATTGGCACATGAATGTTATCCACAACTCAATCTCCAAAGCAACAAGCACTTGAAGATATTTAATGATGCATTTGCCATGAAGATTGTGAGAATTTTACAAGAAGCCACTCATAAGATGTTATCCATTGGAGCCGAGAAATTTATCTAGAAGAATGGTTCATGGTATATCACCTTTCTGAAATTAAATTATATTAGAGTGGTGAGAAGTACATGTCGTCCAAAGAGACTTCCAAGGTATCCAACCAACACACTAGTATTGATGGAGGTGACAAGAAAAATGATCACCTATGACAAGATTCAAAAGAACAAGCATAGTCAAGGGATCGCATTTCCACTTCACTTTGGAACCAAAAGTTGCCAGTCCCTTCTAGCCATGGAAGCAGCAGAGAAAGAATTTAAATGTTATGCTTTGGGATCAGACAAAGCAAGAGGGAATTTTGATCCAAACAAGAAAATCAAGAAGGCTTAAGAGAATTAGGTTTAAACATGTCCCACATTTAGAAGACTATTGGGCAAATGCAGCTAATGATTTTTAAGGAAAAGGATGTTTTCAAGGTTGATGGTGGACATGATTAGAGAATACAAATGGAAGCAAACACAAAACCTAACCAGCTGGAGGAAGATGATAGACTCATTAGAAAGGATTTTGAAATAACAAATGGCCAAGAATTAGAATCCATTGATTGGTTAGATGAGAATGAGATTAATTTGGAAACATCAATGGTACCAGTTTCATTTTTAACACAAGAATGGTTGGATGGAAAGATAGCAAGCTTGGTGAAAGGAGGAATCCCATTGTAAGCAGCAAGAAAAGAAAGAACAGTGATAAGGATCCACAAATCAAAGTTTCAAAGGGAAAATGGACAATGATTCAAGAACCTCTAGCCAAGAAGCAAAAACCAAGTGATCCTCCATTAAAAGAAAGTGTCAATTTTGCACAAGAGAAGACTATGTCAACCAAGGACAACGAACTCCATCAAGAGGTTGTAATCGAGTCGGAGGCTTGCATTAGCCAAAGTTCCAAATATCATCCATTAAGCCAAAGTCAGCAAGATGTGAGTTCCCCTCCACGAAGGGAAGAGAAAGATGAAATGATCAATATTGAAGATACTCCCAATGAAGATATAGCCATGGAACCAGTTGAGAACCGAGAGGTGGAGGATCAAGGTAATGAGGACCAATAAATGAGGGGCAATATTAAGAACCAAACATGGAATTGGGAGGATGTGCAGCAACTGCTTAGTTAAGAGAAAATATTGCAAAGGAAGGAAGTTGTCGATGAAGAGCCAATTGAAAATATTGAAAATACTATAGAGAAATATTGGAAAAGATAACAACAGTCAGAAAGCAAAAAATTAGCAAAGACTATTATGGATGATTCGGATGTCTGCAAAGTTTAATTGTCATTCCAAGGGGTGACAGAAGAAGGGAATACATCCTTCCTCAAGACTATGATGTAGAGGAACATGACTAGAGAGCTACTAGGAAAAATCAAGAGATCGATGATACCCATGAAGCCATTCAAGTTTTGGAACAAAGAGTGAATAAGGAGGTTAGTGTAAGAAGCTCTGTGAATTCTATCCTTAAATTCTCAGTGTAGTAGTGTTGGTATTTCATCAAACAGTTGGCTTATAGGATCTGATCTGAAAATCTCTAAAATCTTGAGCCACATAACACATTAATCAACACAAATACTTTCCATAGGCATTATGTCAAGTATTTGCAAGATAAAATAAGTCTGATATTTTACTTATATTAGGAGTATTAAACCCAAGCACTTAGCAAATTGAATCAGAATTCCCTCTCAAATGTCTTCAACTTCATACATAAGCATTTTTGCAAACACTTGGCAGACGAATTGTACTAGAAATGCAGCAAACCTCACAGAGGCATTAACAAACATTTGGAATGAAATAAAATTTACAACATCAATCCTATTTCATGATCTGTGTGAAATAAGTACAATGACTATTTCAAGAGCATCAACATTTATTGAATTCAAATAAGGAACCTGGAAATTCTGAATATGTAAAACCCTCGTACTCTAACAATATAAATTGCAGTCTTTTGGTAATGACTGCAAATGGTCTCTAAAGCATGTGAAGCATGCATGAAAACACAGGATGACCAAGACAAGCCACAGGGAAGTCTAATGCTGCCTGTGAGAACAAAACACCAACTCTTATAATCAAACACAGGCTGCAGTATGAATGCCATCCCTCTGCAGTGGCAGCTTCTACTCTCAAACACAGCCCTCAATGAACATGCGATCTGCAATTATTAATTGGTCTCCTATCTCTGCAATCTATATCTGAGACAAGTCGCTGAATACTACCCACAATTTTGATCACCGTTTGTGCACAATAATGGCTCTGAAATGAACGACCTTCCAGGCACAGTTCACTGGAATAGTCTCAACCAATTCAAAATGCACAAGACTTTGAAGAATTCACTTTTCTTTCAGCCTTCAAATGCTGAAAGCTTTGACACAAAAACTCTTCACCAAATATTTTAAAAGGATCAAATGCACAATGAATTTTTTTTAAACTTGCATTGAATGCATTTATACCTCTCAAATGCAAATCAGCTGGAGACTTCTTGTTCACACTTTTCATAACTTAAAACACAACTTAGGCATTTAAAACTATTTGCTTTCGTTGCCACGTTTTAAATATAATAAGCACCAAGTAACTTTATAATTAAATAGACATCTAATGCCCCTGAGCACACTTTATAATATACTTTATATTTAATCATTAACTAAATGGAATTAAATTAATGATTAATAATGGCTTCAATAGCTCATTAAATTCTTTGAAGCACTCGCTCCAAATCAAGGTGCTCACTGCTTGACTCATATGCCAATTTGCCCTGCCAAAAATAGTAATGATCATAAGTTCACTTACTATAAATAGTAAGTCCCAACTGGAAGCTCTGTCGATGACCCCACAACTTCATGCTGCTGCCAACTGTTCAGGTGCCCTACTCAGAATGGTAACCCTGACCTTCCCAAAATAATAACTTACTATAAATAGTAGTGTGCCCATTTGACTCAAATGAAGAGCAAATCTGAACACCCCTGACCTCTAGAGTGGGAAAATAGCCTCTAGCTCCACCAACTAAGACCATTTATCCAACAGAGCTAGCCTACAAGGGCCAATGATAGGCTAAACTAAACAAACTTTGATGCTCACGAAAAAAGGAGCATTACAGTTGGAAGGAAGAAGAAATACAAGAAAGAAATTTGATAGCTCAATGATTATCAAATATTTGAAGAATCCCATACAAGAAAAGGATTAAACATTCGCACCACTTCTCACATTTTAAATGGGATCAATTGAGAACCTGGTGATCACAAAGATGACACTTAAAGAGGGAAGAGTGTGAGTTGAAGAAGCTTCCCAAGAGGCGGATATTTTTCTTCTCAAGTTCTTGGAACAATACAGGATGGTTGTATCCATTAAGGCAAGAACTCAAGCTTTGTGTGTAGTTTGTGAATAGTTCAAGTTCATTAAAGAAGGAATTATCGCATGACTGCATGCAATGAAAGAAGCCTCTAAGTTCATGTTGGAAAGAGACACGGTTATAAAGGCGAATGAGATGGATAACATCAATGAATGGTATTTTCCATTGGTTTCAAAACAAGATACTCTTGAGAAAATATAAGGTCATTGTCAATGGCTCATTGAAATAACTCAAGCAATTCAAGATGAAATTCAGGAAGTGATGAGGGAAACATTTAAATCCAACGAAAGAAAGGAATAGAACATAGAATTGAAAACCATAAGGGAAAGGATGAAGGTTATCTACTACAAAGATAGTAACATCATCAAGAGGAGACAATTTAGAATTGTTGCAACATTCAAGGTCTTCATTACCACTTGTTATGATAGTACAACTGATTGGAAGAGGACTCTTGCCACATGTATTTCTAAGTTGGATGTTGCCGAATGAAAGCTCTGAAAAGTGCCAAGTATCCCAATACATGAGCTTGATGATATTTTGTCCAGGTTCATCAAATTTGCAAAGGGAGAAAAAGTCCAAGAAAATAATCTTCTAAAAGAAGATTTGATGTGGCATTGAATTTTCTCATCGGTTCATAATTAGGTGTTTTATTTTGACCATCTCCTTGTATGGTGTCCCTTATCTAGTGGTTCATACTCAACCCATTTTCTCATTGGATTTCAAAAGCAACGTATTTTTCTTATAAGCCCATGTGGCGGGGCTTTGATGCAATCGGGTTAACATTTAATAATTGTTAGCAGTGGTTACGAAAACCCTGATCAAGGCTTTGGTGGATAAATCTAGGTCATTGAATCTGATTTAATCTTAGCGATTCATTGTACTAGACCTCCTTATAAAAGACTTGCTCTCCTCATTTGTAAAGAGAGATTTGTTAGAGAATCATTGCAAACACAGTGCCAAAATTACTCTATCACATTGTTGTGTTGTGCATAGTGAATACTTGTAGCTTTTTGTTGTATTGCATGGTGATCTACGTTCCTCAGAATAGAATTTGCTTTCAAGTACGTAGCTTTAGAATTGGTATTGTGTAATTTAGTTGGATGAAAGTTATTTTGGATGCATCTTTGTTGAATTCGCTTAGACCAAACCACTAGCTGCTTGTTGAATGTAAGTTTGTCTTACGTGTTCGAATGGCATAATTATTAGCTTAGCTTCAATTATTACTTGCACATCACTATGCATTTATTGACGGTATTGATGTAATGGTGGTAGTTTGAACATTTTCAGTTCACCTTAGAAGATTGGACTAGTTTGGTGGAGCTGATGACAGGACTAAACCTAGAAGAGTCACAAGGATATGTACAATATCTTGCATCCCATAAGCAGATGGTTAATTAGATTTGTAAGCATAAGTACATTTGGATGTTATTTTGCAAGTTGGAAATCATAACGATTAATTGCACTCATATCATTCATAAGTCAAGTTGATGCATCTTAGAGAGCTAGTGTAAGTCCCCAAGTGATAACAGCATATCAGAATATTACCATTGAGCATCCACAAATAAAAGGAACCTTGGACTCACCCTAATATCTTTCTTTGTAATCTTTAGCACACAAGGTGTTTTTATTCAAGAGAGAGTTAGACATTTGGGATTTCATTTGAAGTACTTAGTGTTTCAATTTTACACGTTGTAGTGCTATAGAACTCACATCAACAGAAATTGGCACTAGTTTGGTGGAGCTGATGACAGGACTAAACCTAGAAGAGTCTCAAGGATATGTACAATATCTTGCATCCCATAACTAGATGGTTAGTTAGATTTGTAAGCATAAGTACATTTGCATGTCATTTTGCAAGTTGGAAATCATAACAATTAGTTGCACTCATATCATTCGTAAGTCAAGTTGATGCATCTTAGTGAGCTAGTGTAAGTCCCCAAGTGATACCAGCATATCAAAACATTACTATTGAGCATTACACAAATAAAAGGAACCTTGGACTCATCCTGATATCTTTCTTTGTAATCTTTAACACACAAGGTGTTTTTACTACAGAGAGAGTTGGAAATTTGGTATTTCATTTGGCGTACTTAGTGTTTCAATTTTACATGTTGTAGTGCTATATAACTCACATCAACAGAAATTGGCACTAGGAGAGCATGTTAAAAGTTCACTTAGGAGGTTGTCAACAAGATTAATGATGGTGTAACATGGTGCTTCCCCAACCCAATCAACCAAAAAGAGTGGTAATCAACTCAAGGTGATATTATTGAAACATTTCACTTCTTTGCTTGGTGCCAAAGAATAACTGATAATACTTGGACATTGTTGATCTGTTGGACAAAGAAGAAGAAAAGGCTCAAAGAATGGAAAGAAAGGTTAGACCGTGAAAAACAAAATTAAGTTGTCAACAAGGGGAAGACGATCTAAGATGGGCTTGCCCCATTACACTCACTATCCAGCTATACAAATGGATTTAGACACACAAGCAATACAAGAGGACATCATTATTAATTTGGCTACCTTTATTTGGAATGAGAGAAAGGATGATGCACATTATGCAATTTGTCAATCTATATTGGAAGAAGACAACATTGGTATAGAGAAAGAAAGAGAGAGGTTGAGAATTGAAAGATAGATTGAAGAAAGAATCCAACATGAAAGATCAAAGAGAGTTCAACACGAAAGAGAAGTCTATAGGAGACATCAAAAACAAAGAGAACCTGAAAGGTTGGCTTAAGAAAATCTAAGGAGAGAAAATCATAATTAGTTTCAAGTTGGATAGAAAAATTGGTTCATTCTTGTCAATGAGGTTTGAAAAGTTAGAATCAAGGAGAGAGGATATTAAAACCAACTCCAATACAAGAGGAGGATTTGATAGAATTACAATTCCATAGAGAGAGGAGAAGTCATTGGATAGCTCACATTACAAGCAAAGTAGGTCTGTCAAATCAATCGAGTCATATCTGACCAATTCCAAGTACAACTGTATCTCAACAGGTTTCATTCCAAGCAAGTCAAGTTACTCAAGCTCAAACAACACCAGTTCAACCAACTCAAGTAGCAATGGCAGCACCTTGGATGCAAAATAATTTGTCCCCATTTTCCTTCAATGCTTAACATTATTTACCAAAGAATTTGGAACACTTCTACTCCAAGTTCCATTTTATCAATCCCATCGAATAGCAAAAGAACACATCAAGATTTTTGAAAATGCATATGCAACAATAGAATTCAACATGTGGATGTAGCACATAGAAATTTTCCTCATTCATTGGGCGAAGTGGCCTTCTATTGGTTTATCATCTACCAACCTCGTTCATTAGTACATAGGAACAACTAAAGACAACATTTCTCGAAAAATTTGGAATTCACATCTCACCACTAGACTTGTACAGCTGATTTGTGGATATTGCAAGGCATGAGAATGAATCGATGAGTTCCTTCAACAACCGCTTTCACATAGCATATACAAGATTACAAGCCCCTTATGTAGATGGAGATACATGTGCAATTGATAAGTATAACAACGCCTTAGACTCTTCTACATCCATGTTTACAAGGCAATCTCATTCACCTCCAACAACTCTGAATTTTGGCCTATGCCGAGCAGTGGAATTAAATAGATGAAACAAAACATGCAAGGACCATCAATGGGTTTGCGACCACCAGCTACGAGTAATCAAGTCCCACAACCTTCATTTCAAGCTTCATCAAATCAGCACTTGTTGCAGCCCAAATTTCCACTCTCTCAAGCACCCTCAACTTTACCCAAATATCTTCAAGATGTAAGTACACCTACAAGAACATGAGAACAGAAGGATGAGATGAACGAGTGATCAAACAAGTCAAGAAGTTGTCTGTGGAGGTTACATACTTGAGAAATCAAAACAATCAACTTCAAAGCATGCAAAGGAATTTCCAAGCACACTAAAGAGGCTATCATGGAAGTTACTAAGGAATCTATCAAAGAAAGAATCAAGATAGAAATTCTCAAAGAAACATCAAGAAGGTAATTACCAAAGACATAATCAAGGTGGCAACTATCAAGGTGGTGTGCAATCAAGCAATCAAGGATCTCAAAAGAAGACTTGGAATACAAATCCAAAGAATGAAAATTTAGTGTCACCACATGACAACCCACCAGCCTTGGCAAATCAACCAACAGAGAAAACATTCATAGTTGAGGTTGCATTGTCTAGATGGTGTAGGATACATGAATCAAACTAACATCCCAAGCTATGGTGCCAAGAGTTCAAGAAAGCAACAAATGTTTTTAAAAAGTAGTGGATAGTACAATCAATCAAGCTAACCCTCCAATCACTTGGATATGAGATTGTTCCTACCACAAGTCATGATCATTGTTTGAGTTTTGAGGAGTATTCTATCCCACCAGAATTTAAAGCATATGAGGAGTATAATGGAAGGCCTCCACCAACCTCAACCAATGATCTAGTGGGAGGTATCAAGATTAGAGTCTCGCTAGGGAAAACAAAGGAGCCAGTGCAAGAGAAGGGTTATCTCTTTCCTCCCTTTAACAGTAGTGTTCTAGTCCAAGACACAAAGGAGGTACATGAGTTCCAACAACCCTAAGGGAATTCTAGACATAGAGTTTATGAGAGGAACAATAGGAACAATGAAGATTAACTTGGTCCATTCCATTGAACAATTTCAACACGCATTCACATCCACAAGCAAGAAATACACCAGGTTACCCAAAGGACTCTCTTGAATATCAACATGGTAGCAATGGCAATTAAAACACCAATAGTACACAAAGTAACAATAGAGTTCAAAGCACCAACAATGTACAAGCCAATAGCAATCCTCCACATGATGAAGGACTAAGGAAGTTGGGACATAGTGTGACTGAGGAGTTGGGGAAAGTAAAGATAAATTTGTCGTCATTCGAGCTGATGAAGATATCAGAACTAAGAGATGTTTCTTGCACAAAGGATCGTACAAGTCAATGAAGCCAAGGTCAAGCCACATCAAATGTTGCTCAAACCACAAGGTCAAGCTACATCGTATGTCACAGCAGGAATTTAGTAATTTTCCCAGAAAGTTTAATAAAACGTGAGAGGACCCTTACTCCTCACTTGAATGATAAAAAAAAAGCTCACAGTAAGAATGGAATAACATTCAAGATAATTGCCTCTTTCAGCACCCATGTACATTACTGCTACCTATAAGTAGAATTGAGCAGAACTTCATGCAAGCAGAAAAAGTTGATACAATGAAACTAATCAAATTTACTTCTGAGAAGATCTCCCTTAGGCATTCTGATTGGTTATTAGAGGCTAAGACAAAGGGGAAAAGAAAAATAATTCCTTCAAACAAATTCTGCTCCTATCTAGGAACTCCAAGAATGGCTCTGATAATTGACTTAAGGGGGTGCTAGGAAAAACTCGTGGCAAGTGCAGATTAACAAGAAATCCAGCTAATTATGCGGAACCATTATTTGACTCGATTTCATAAGTTCAAAAATAAAAGTTAATAAATTGCTCTTCTCAGATTGACTATGTCCATCAAAATTAGGCTACAAAATTGAACCTAAAATAGGAGATAGCTCAACATCATCCAAACCAGTCAAAATGATCTTTTGGCATTGTGGCACAGAAAGAAATATGGTCAGAAAAGGCATTAGCACGGAGTCTAGTCACATCCTGAAACTTAAAATCACTGTCTACAGTACTTAAGGAAAGTTCTTGCATAAGAACAAGAATCTGGATAAGACAATCAAGAATCTGGACAAAATGATCTAAACAAATTTAAATTATTATTTTTATAAGCCAAAAGAATCCAACTGTTTAATGGAATTCCAAAATAAATTATAAAATCAATAATGATATTCTTCTATGAGATCCCAGATATTAAAATCAATAAAATTCTTCAATTACCATACCACTAGCTCTGTAATCCACTCCACATTGTAAGGAAAAATCCATCATCAATGCATTCAATGGTGATCCAGTTAGATATAACAGAAATGCACACTATATTGAACTCTATGCAAGTGACTCATAAAGCAATCTTTTGTGATATTTCACACGAAAATTCTCTTCCACCAAAATTAACATCTTCCAAGTTACTATTTATTTTAGCATCCACCACCAAAATTGTCTTTACCTATTTAAGATAAGTGCTCTCGTACATAAAATTTAGACACCATTTTTGATAAACTTACTCTTTAAAAACACTATTCTCTCTTTATGATTTAAATAAATCTTGCCTTTGGGGAACACCCCGCAGCACAGTGGTAAGTTGTGAGCTTCTCATATGGGAGGTCTTGAGTTTGAGTATATTTAAGCCCCGTGTTGATCTTGTCTCTGGCCCATTATCAATCTTAAAAAGCAAAAAAAAAAACTTTTTCTTTTTCTTTTCAAAAGTACAAACTAGTTTGGTGTAAATCTTTCTTTTTCTTACAAATATTTATATAAAATGTATTTTATTACAAACTTATTGAACTAATTTGGTTACTAATGGACAATGATGTACAGATTTTAAAAAAACCAAACTTATTATCCTACACTGAATAACACTAGGTGACCTTTTTCAAATTTGATTGCCTTTAATATTTTAATCCTGCAATTCTATTAACTGATTTTGTTACTAGTAAAGCATAACATATAAATTTTATATTTTTCTTACTCTACAATAAATAAGAAAAAATGATAGTGGTAATTTGATTGGTTTTAAAATTTTAATTCTATTTTCTTAACATGCACCTGAAAGTAAACGTAATTGTATGATCAATAATCAACTATATAGATACAAGTATAGATTAGTACGAATGATTTATATAATCAATATTTCTCTGTCTTCAGACATTCTTGGTGAGCTAATAGATACTCAGATGGGTAGGAGAACAATGAGAGAAATGAGAAATGCAATATTTGAGACAATTAGATAGACGACATCACAATACCGTTAACAGTAATGAAATTTAACAAAAGGACAGGAAAGATATACTAATAACAATTAGATTTACATTGCATAATCAACTAAGGACAAATTTGATTGCACAGTAGAGAGATTTATATTAACGATATGAGAATCAAAGAGCTCATCTGTTTTATTTAGGTATGCATATGTGTCTGCAGTGCATAGTCTGAGAGTGCCCTTGATGTCCATTAATTCATATAATGACATGTATTTTGGGTAGGGTTACTGAAACTCCTTTTATTTATTCACATAAACAGGGTATTGGGTAATGGGTTTTCGAAATATATGTTCAGGCGCAATCAACTGATATTCATCCATATTTTTAAAAACACCTAGACAAATCTGAGCTAAATAATAAGGTGGGTTTTTCCCTATCGGCCTAAAAGTGTAACGACAAACATAGAACTGTCATACGAGAGGATCCATTAAAAAGGAATGCGGAGTTTAATTGCATACATCTTATTGACGATCTTCTGCCTGGAGTCCTGCGACAACTCATTCCTCCAGTTGTTGTTGTTATTGGTGGTCATGGTGCTGGTTGAATCCATGGCAGACCTGGCGCGCCTTCAATTGCCCAACCAATGGTGAAGGGAAATTGGCATATTGAGAAAAGGCGCTATAAGACTTTCCGCTGATCAAGCATTAATATTCTTCTGCCACATAAAGTTGTCCAAGATAGGTATGACTGCCCCTAATGTATCACTGTCAATCCACTGTTTGACAAATTTATTCTATTGTTTGTAAATGCTTTCTTCTTAACACGTAATGTCTCTAATACTTTTTCCTTAGGAATTGACGGTTTGGTTCCACTAGATGATCAGGCACATGGGTTGAGGCGAACCCACCACGTTGAGTCCAATCAACTAATTAATAATTAATACTTTTGCTCTCCGACCAATTATTCGATTCCATGCATCCTAATTAAGTTGTTTCTTTTAATGTTGGTTTATTTATTTATTTCTGGATTCAGATTGTGTATATTCTTTTAAGCCACAGTTAAGTCAAGTCACATGATGATAATCACCATATTTTTACATCTCCTTAGTGCTCTCTTGTCCTATTGATTGTTCACATAGTGTGAACCAAAATGGTGGCTCAAAAGAATATGCACAATCTGAAATCATAAAGGAAAAATTCATATGATGGATTGTGGTAACACATTTATTTATTTACTTATGGATTAGATTGTGTATATTCTTTTAAGCGAGAGTTTGGTCACACTATGATAATCATCATATTTTTACATCTCCTTAGTGCTCTCTTGACCTAATGATAGTTCACATAGTGTGCCCTGAAATGTTGGCTCAAAAGAATATGCAGAGTCTGAAACCATAAATGAAAAATTGATATTATGGATTGTGGTAACACATTTAAAGTTACTTATTTATGTTTAGATTTGTACACATCTATTTATTTTGTATATGCTAGCAATGGCTTATTATGGTGCATAAGTAGAATGTGAAAATTTTACTTATTTGTAATTTAGAGAAAGTCTGGTATAATTCAATTTAAATCATGTATGTTTTGATGATGTAAAATTGAGGATAATAATGGAAAGTCTTATGATGCATACTCTAGAATGAGAAAATTTTAGTTATTTGTAATTTAGAGGAAGGCTTGTGCGATTCAATCTAAAGCATGTATATTTTGACTAGGTAAAATGAGGATAACAATGGAAAGTAATGATTTTCAGAAGTTACTATTGAAATTGTGATTTTAAATGGCTTGGTACACTTAAGAAGAATATTTAGCTTGTTATTAGTGAGAACCACACATTTGATACAAATAATTGATTATGTTACATGTAGGAGAAAAAATATATAAGAGCACATATTATGTGGTGAAATAATAATGTAGTGTAGGTTGTAGAAGAGTAAGGTAGAAGTCAATATGTTTGTGCAAAATAATTATTCAATAAACTAAAATAAAAAAGTGTGCTTGATTTTTTTGTTTTAAAGATTTAAATCTAAATCTTATTGAAATAAGTGTCACATAGTGACATGTACTTGTCTTATAATAATTTGTACTAGTTTTATTGAATATAATTATTAATATGTAGTATATTTTTAATAAATTTTATTCAATATAATAATATTATTGTAAAAAATAAAGAAAATTTATAATGAATAAATTTTAAAAGTAATTAGATAGAATACTTTTTTTTAAATTGCATTTTTAAATATATTCTCCCAAATTAAATAGTGAGAATATATTTTTGTAGAGAGAAATAAAAAATTACAAAAAGTTGAATAGAATACATATAACTAATTCTTAAAAGATTTGTTTGTTTGTGATTCAATAATAATATTATAAAATATAATTTATATTTACAAATTATATCAATTGTAATGCTAATTAATTTCCATTATTTACATATAAAAGAATGATATTTTTATCTATTTTTTTTTTTTTTTAACTATTTTAATTTATTAAATTTAGCAAAATTTTACAATAAATTCAAATATAATCTATTGACAATTTATGTAAAGAAGTATAAATTAAGATATAATTGAAAAGTGTCATGTAACTATCCATTTGACATGAATTTAGATAAAAAAATTGTAATAAGGAGAAACTTTGAAAAGCGGGCTCTTATAACACAAAACATATTGAGCCAATCAAATAATTTGTATAATATATAAAATTTATAATTAAATAATTAAACTTTAGAAAGACTTGAATTGTTTAAAAATAATTATATGTGATTGGTTTAAACTAATTGAATTTTGGAGAAAGTGAATGCAATAGTACTAACCTATGTCAATACAACAAGTGTCACATAGTGGCTTAGTACTTGCCTTTAGTTTTAATATAGATTTAGTTTTAATTTAATAAATTTATTATAGTACATAAAATATTTTAATTAAAAAATCTTATATAGTTATAATTTTCTATAATAATATTAGTTTAAATTTAAATTTAAAATTTATTTATAAATATAATTATTGATATATATGGTCTATTGCATTTTTTAAATGATAATATAATATAAGTAATATCATTTTCAATTGAACGACAAAAATTATATTATAAAAGATAATAAATTAAAATATAAAAATACATTAAAAAAATTAATTAAAAAAAAAAATTTTAAACATTAGTTTTGCAATTATCAAATTTGGCTAAAAGCAAAATGAATTCGTACATAAAAATATATTAAACATTAATACATTCAGCATAATAAAGAAGCTTTTTAAAAAGTATTAGTTTTACAATTATCAAATTTGCTGAGATAAATGGATTCACCCAATCAAATCTTAGAAAAATATTTTCTAAAAATTGAAAAGTTAAAAATTTTGCATTATGATATGCACAAAGTATAAGAGAATTTAAAAGTGATTAATTCTGAATCGTAGAAATTAAAAAATGTAATCACTAGTTAAAACATAAAATTCAAAATGTATCACTAGAATTGTTATTTATTTATCTTTTATTATTATTAAATAATTTTAAGAAAGTATTAATTTTTTTGAATAAAATCAAAATAAAGATTACACAATAAATTTCTTAAAAAATAAAAAATAATGTCTTTAAATAATTAATAAAAAAATAGTTTTACATTACATTTTTTACTTTATGTAATGATTTTTCTCTTCATGAAAAATGCATCCTGCTTTTATTTGTTTAAATGGGAGCCTTGCTTCTAAAACATAATTTTTCTCTCCACAAAAAAATTATATATATCTACATCATGCAAAGCTCTTGAGTTCATATGCTATCATCTTTTTGTCCTATCCTCCCTTGATTATTTTGTCCTATTTTAAAATTTATATTATTTACCTTTTTTTATATTTCTTAAATATATAATAAATACTTTTATATTTGCATATTTATTATTTCATAAATTTAAAGATATTGTATTTGATTTTTCTTAGATTAAAAGTGTTTTTAACAATATTTTATTTTAATTTGTATTAAAAAAATATATATATTTAAGTTAGTGGAATTGATTAGGAAAATATTTCATAGGATAATTGATATAGGAAAATGGATGTACACATGTTCTTATTAGCTCCAACTGGTAATATTATTAATGTATGTAAAAGAATCATATCAACTATTGTGTTATCATTGATGTCAAGTTGAGTTGGCTAAACATTATGTTAATTCAATAGAGTACTAGATCATTTGATTGATGAAGAGGATTTGAAGAAAGTATGATGATGACAGAGTTGATAACTATGGTATTCGTTGGGTATTTGAATGAGTTGGATTATGATAGTGTAATGTTGGTTTGATTATTTTACAATCGTGTAATGTTGTGATTAAGTTCATAATTGGTTAGTCGATGAATGAAGAGATGTAGTATTAGTCGAACTATTACAATTATCACCAAGCACTTGGTAAAGAAGAGTTAAAATTCAATGTTAACCAAATGATGTATTGCTTGAGTAAAGTTGTAACGTTCACTAAGTGAAGAACAAAAGAAAAGATTAATATGAGGACAATTTTTCATGAAAATTAAGAATATTCGAGAAGATCTACAAGATTTACTCAAATAAGATAAAGTCAAAGTTAGTTACAAGATCTATGGCTAGAAAAATGTAATGAAGATCTAACGAAGGGGATTTAACAAGATAAGGATGTGCACAAAGTTCAAGAGAAAAAAGTATATGTTGAGTGTCTGAATACAATGAATCTAAGATCTATGATCATCATTAAGCAACAAAGTTTTGGATGAATTTCGAAGGTAGAAGAGATGAATGAGACTATTTTTATTGTTGGTTTGTTGGTTGTAGCTATTGATTATGCAAAGTGAAGAAGGAAGACGAAGGTGAAAGGTGAACTGAGCGAGTTAGGTTGTGAAGATCAAGCAAGAGGAAGTGTTAAGTGAAAGAGTGAGTGTGTGAATCAGCCAAACAGAGATTCGAAGGAAGAGAAGGAGTGAAGTAGACATATGAACAATCAAGGCAGTGGTAAACCTAGCAGATCAGCTAACTGGTGCTTTCCTACCATTGTAGCAGATAAAATCTTTTAACTGAGTGAACCTAACAAGTCTTTGAAATCCTATATGGCACCATCAATTAGTGATGTTTTTTAGCCCTTTGAAGCAGGCCACTCTTTAGTAATGACAAGGATTGATAAGGTATAGATAATCTATGGTTAAAATCTTCTAACCAGGTCACACTAAAAATGTGCAACCTTTAACAAGGTTGGATCCTATCAGAGCTCACTTAAAAAGAGTGAAATTTTTCAGTTGCTAGTTCCCAGGTGGTTTGTCCCTTTGTAGGGTTTTCACATTAAATATATGTGTTATACGTGTGATTTCTTATGTGTTGCAAAGCTTATTTTTATGTTATTTGCTTAATGGTGTAACTTGGTATAAGCTAAGTTATTACTCTGATACTTGGTATAAGTAAGAACAATGGGACAATTGTTTGAATTTAAATTGTAATAAGTTTGATTTAGAAGTTGAATGTGGTTATCAAGTTATTTATATGAAACTTATGAAGTTTGAATTGGTATTAAATTGTTTGAAAGGCTTGTGGATAATGGATATAACTAATTTCCCCACCCCCCTTAGTTATCTAACAGTTTCATGTGTACAACTTCCCTTATCATAATTTTCTATCCGTGCAACATGGACGTTTTTATGTATGCATTGATGGGACTATTTTATGACATCTATTTTGAAACATTTCATGGTCTTTTTAATAGTTTCCTATGTTCATATTTGAAGAATTTGAAGCTATGATCACTGTATGCGTACATGGAGTTGTGAACTTTTATGTTTTTCGTATACTTTATGGTTTCTGGATATGATATTAGAAATCAAAACTTTTGGTTGATTAATAGAATTAGATATGTGCATGTTGAATGAATGTAATGTTTCCTTCATGCAGCATAATGGGGTATGTTCATGTAGCCATATGTAGCGAGCAAAGAATAGTTAGTTCGTACATTGAATGCTTTTCTATGAATTAATGTTTTGGATGTATGTTTCAAAATTGGTCATTGTACTAACTTTTGCAAGAACAAGTCAACCATACCAAGGAGTGGCATTCAACATTTTGTGGCATAATCCTACAGTTATTACAACAAGCAGTTGAAAAGAATGGATCAACTTAACTATCAATGTCCCTACTCAAATCCATGAGCACGGTGAACTATATCTCAGGAAGACTTATTCTATGATTAATGATTCCCTATATTTGTTGTAACTTGTTGAAGATTCAGCTGAACCCCATTCATGGGAAGTCTTAGAAATGGGAAGTTTGTTTTAGTTAGATAGAATAGATAAGCAATTGCTTTGATTTTCTAGAGTTAGTAGGAAAAACCTTTGTAATGCAACAACAAGTAGTGAAGTTTGTGATTTCATAATTTCCAGTTGAACTTTGATGGATTGAATATGAATAGTATGATACTTTTCTTATCCATTATTTGAGTTTTTCATAGTCTTTCCATTCACTCATCCAAAGGGGGGGACACTTGGTGAGTGAATTCTCTATTTAAGTAGGATTAGTTTCCTACTTTTCTAGAAGTGAGTTAATGATTTGTTGCTCCTACAACCACGAGTAATAGAACTAGTGGTTGTTCCTGCAGCATAAACAATAGAGTAGGTATATTTCCATATTGTGATTTTTTCAATAGGATAACTGTTTTTACTTCAATTTAGTGTGATAGTTTTAACATCTCTTTATTGTTGCTTAATGATGACATCTTAAGATGTTTAAAGCATATACTTTGCAGACATCATTTTGAGTCGACATCCCTGGTCGATATAGTAAATGAGTCCAATTGTCACTAGTTGTTACTTGAGAATGTCCAAATTCACAAGTTATAAAATATAGTTTCCAAGTTGATATATTGGTCTAACAATTTTGGCATCGATGTTGGGGAATAGTGTCAATCTAAACCTCTCTTAAGGGTCATTTTTAGAAGTTCTTAGCATAGTTAGATATCAAGTAGTTTCACATGAGGTAAGCCTAGTATTATTTAGTTTGCATGTATAGAAGAAGAGATCATTTTGGGAGATTCCTTCCAAATAACCTCTTATGATCGAAGAAGATTTTGAGCCTAAACTAGAATTTGAAGAAAATCCACCACTTGAAGATCCATTTGAAGGAGGTTTCCAACTTCAGAATCTATTTGTTGATGCCCAAGAAGAGTTTCCTTCACCTCTAACCTCAATAGAATCCCTACATTTGAATGAACTATTTGTCAAACTTGATTATCAAGATAACCTTTTAGCTATTATCATTACTAGAAAGAAATTAATCACCATCACTACCAAGGATGGCACAACCTACCTTTCCATTTCTCATTCCTAACCTCCATGACAATAATAATCTAACAATTATTCTTGCTTGTGTACTTCTCAAGTTCTATGGTTTAATTATCGAAGACCCTCAGACCTTTCTCTTTGATTTTGACATCCTTTGTAGGAGCTATGACTACAAAACTTGTGCTCATAAGATGAAGTTGTTTCCCTCTACTATGAAAGAGGTGGCTCTAAAATGGTTTATGGGGTTAGGAGCTAATGTTTCGGTAGATTGAGATACGATGAAAAATGTGTTCCTTTCCAAGTACAAATATAATTGTGGAGGTAGTGACATGTGGGGAGATGATATACTCAAGATGCAACAAAAAGATGATGAGACTCTAGAAGACTACGTTTCGAGATTCCTTTATAATTTGCAAAGAAACATTGAATATCAACTTAATGGAGCATCTTAGAAGCATATTTTCTTAAGAGGTGTAAGTAAGACCTGTGTGGAAGCCTTGGACCTCATGGTTGGTGGAGATATTATACAAAGCACTTGAGAAGAGATCAAGAGGTATTCCAAAAACTATTCAAAGACCAATGTGAAGAAAGGGGGAGGAATTTGTTCTAATCTTCTAAAGACTATTGGAGTTGGAGTGATTGGATCTTTCAAATCTTTTGTCTAACTTTAAGCAAGACATTATCAATAATGTTTCTACCCAATTTGACACCATGCAATACAGAAGGAAACATGAAAAGATCAAAGCTATGTTAGCTGAATTCTGCTCTCACTATCAAGAGAAGAAGAGGAATTGCAAGTGTTGTAAGATGGTTTCTAATGTGGAAGCTCAATCCCATAATATGCCAATTGAGTTCAAGGCAATTGATGACAATGGAGATGTAATGTGTTGGAAATCTAATAGGGAAAGTGAGATACTGAGAGGTGGGTGAATCAAGATTTATTAAACTTTTCACAATTAAAACATGAAACATATTTGATATCATCACGTAAACCCTCATTCAAACATTTATCTCATATCAATGCAACCATATACTTCAACATATCATTAGATCTAACTTCTAACTGCATGAATGAAAACACATAACACATTAACACATAGATTTGGTTACATAGGAACCCTCCAAGGTGAAAGTAAAACTATAGTGGGGATGACACCCACACAATCTTCACTACTACAACAATAAAGTTGTGCCTCTTAAGGCTACAATGTTTTGATCACTTCTAATGGCCTACCCTATGAGGGGTCTACCCTATTAAAGGCTTACACAACTATTAAGTCCTACCTTGGTTAAAGGATTTTACATCACAACTAAATGACTACTTTATTAGGAGATTTACAAAATCCTATTAAAGCCACTCTATTAAGAGATTTGAACCCTAAACCACCTATTAGAATGTTCAGTACGCCATCCTTCAGTATGCACTGTAAAGTTGATAGCAAATCTCCTCTATCCAATTCCTTGATCACTTCCTCCAATCTAATGTATCTCTTTACTCTTCAATTCACTACTTGGTTGCATATATCCTTACCTCATTGATTCACCTTAACCTAGTACCTTCATGCAACTTCTTTCATCTCTCCTGATTAAGTTATGGTTTACCCTTCCTTTGTAATCATCTCACGAAGTTTCTAGATCTTAATAAATGATCTAGATCTGTCCCTTTTGTTGCTTAGACCTTCCAATTTTCTAATTGGTTAATTACCTTACATAAGGATTGATGATCCTTTTAATGAATGCATATATCAACTCCTTGATCCTCTAAACATACTTCCAACTTGAAAAAAATGGTTTACATACAATTATGTGTCATTACAAACAATTATACAAAACTATCTTACTCAGCTTCTACAGTGTTCTATTGCTCAACTTTTAATTTGTTGTCCCTCAGCTCATACCAAGCTCGACCTTTGTTGTATCTTTGGGCTTATACTTATATCTAACTCAGCTTCTTCATTACTTAGCTTGAACTATTTTACTCGGTGACAATGATGTGTACTCCACATATACTGTCATTTAGCCTTAGCTAAATTAGCATATGACTCCATTCATTTATTCATCCTATTAAGATGGCTCAGTCATAGTGATGAGTGACCAACTTTTCCTAGAAAATGACCAAGTGTTTGACAATAATAGACAACAAGCCTTAGGTATTCAACAACCTCCCCCTTTAACATTAGTGAAAAAAACACTTGCTCATGATCGATATGATCACTATAGCAAAAACCTCAAAACAATAAACCTTCAAAATTTTAAAAATGCTTCCCCTATGAACTTACTTCATAACTTACACTTGGCATTTATTATATACATGTTGACTTTGCTCTTGGTATATACTTGTAGTCTCTGTCCATCAAAACTTATATCATATCCCCCCTTGTTTTTGTCACTTATGGCATACTTGTCTAAAAATGGTTTGTGAATCTGCAATATAATTGCGAGAGAATTGTCCCAACTATTTCTTACAGACTCCTAAACTTGAATCTTAATTTCTAGAAAAGATGCTAGATCTACCAAGCTATTAGTAGTAGAGAGATTTGGATCTCTTTGCACTAACTCCTTAATTGATTATGCTGTCTCTACATAACCTCTAACTGAAGTATCGACATTGTCTGAATTGAGATAAGCTTAGCCCTTTATTTTTCATCTACAAACACCAACTTGGAAAACCTTGCTCGGAAAAATGTCAACTTATTAAAATGAAAGGAGCTTGAACTTTTGTTCATGCTCAATGTACTTCTTGAATATTGTAAATAAGCTTATAGCTTATCTATTACCTCCTAATTTTCCTTAGTAAAATATGCAACATCACACAACTTCATATACAAAGAATGGATATTCTTAACAACTTCTTCCAAAATATTTACAAGGTTTAAAAGATTAACTTGCCTCAGTGCAATTTTTGTGGAGACTTTCTCCAAAAATTTCCTTTCAAATTTCCTTGCTAACCATTACATCAATTTCTCATTAGCATCTATGTCAAGGTCATTTAGCTTTTCCACAATTTGAACTAACTACTCCATAATGGGTGCTTGTACCTTGAGATTTTCCATATCAATAGTCTTTAGGAAAATATCTCTAATCTCATGCAATACTTGCTTTTGTTGTTGCTCTCTCTTTAATTCTTCTTGCTTTTTTCTTTTATGGCTAATAACTCTTGTAGAGTTTTCATCTCCTCATAGGTTAATTTATTTATGTTTCAATTTGGAATCATAATAACTTCATCAATTGTTACAAATCTTCCATGTGATTTCAACTTCTTCTTCTTGATCTTATTTCCTTTTGAGTCACAAGTATTAGAGTTCGGTAGTAATAGCTTCAAGCCTTGAGTTTGAAGCTCCAAGCACAATCCCTAAGTCACTAATTGTGTAGCCTTGGCCTCCTTAGGCTTGGTCCCTATTGGTTTGAGTTCACTAGTGGAACTTGATTGTCCTGTCTCCTTTGTTCCCTTAATGAGAGGTCCTGAGGCTATTGGTTTTGCATCACTAGTAGAAAATTTCTCTTATTGATCATCTTGGTCTCTTTCTACTTTCTATTTCTCAACATTTACATTTGTACTTCCCTCTTATGCATTTATTTCTTCATTTTCTGGCACATCCTACTGCTTGGCAATAGTAACATCATCCTTTATCTATGTTTGTACTTAAACATTTGTATGAACAAGAATTAGATGTATCAATGATATTAACAGTTACCTATTGAGAT